>OW121705.1:16322215-17018465 GCA_933228785.1 Lasioglossum pauxillum
GCAATACAATATTAACCGTAAAAAATTGTAGAAGTATGCAATTATAAGGATAATTAAAAAGGGATATCATCAAGGAAAGACGCAGCGTGGGAAATTGTTTTAATTATATCCTTACAGCCAAAGCATCTTTCTGTTTATGGAAACAAAGTCCGTTTCATTCCGTAGTTTTATTGTTGCCTCGCGGCTGAGCTTTTAACTGGCGTTTTCGTTGAGAGCGTAAAATGTATTTTTTATGGGCTCGACGGCCGAGGGTGAAGCGAGTTTTATTTGCAAAAAAGGAATTTTTATTCTCAAATCTACCGAGCGAACAATGGACAATAAAATTTGTCGATTACCTCGATTTTCACAAGTTCTGCGACATACATAAAAAAAGAAGGAAAAAACTAGTTCAGCATGTACGAGTACACGCTCAGTCAATATTTATAAAATTATTCGAGTGCGTTTTGATGCATTGTGCTCATAAAATGTGACGATTTCATTTGGCGGGGAAAAGAACGTCTCGAGAGTCCCGAGCTTCATAAAATTCGGACAAAAGCGTACACGGTTGCGTAGTAAAGTCGATGTTTCACATTGACTGAACTACTACCTGGTTTTACCTTCCGGAAAGTTTCTCGATTGATCGGAATTTATGTATATCGCCCGGTCAACAACGCGTCTAAAAAGTTTCGGTTCCCATAAACCGGCGGCTAAGCAGTTTTACGCGATTTGCGTAAAATTTATCGGTCTGCACCGCGCAACAACAGAAAGGCCAACCATCTTTCTAGGTTTTGACAAACTTCGCTGATTCGATCTGTTTTCGTAAGCCGCTGCCAAGCTCCGCGTCCACCACCCGGCCGCTGTTTGCATTCTGAAGAGGAAAACAAAGTGGTCTCGCCGTTTCATCGATCTCCTTAAAATCTGCCTTGCTTTCAGCCCACGAGCCACAGTAGTCTATATTCGCGAATGTCGGACGTAAATACCAGACTATCGCCTTATAACATTGTTGTTTCATTTTATTTATTAGTGCGTAATACTATATCTGTGATACTATGTCTGTCAAAAACGTTTCCATATACCCTTTAACCCTTTGCACTCCGAATTATTTCTCAATTTTATTGCCAACAACTCCTTACTATTTCAAGTGTTTCATTTGAAATTTACTTCAAAGGTCAGTTCCTTGACTGCCACTTATTTTAAACAATTTTGTTTACTAATTATATTAAATATAGCTCTCCCAAACTTTGTTGTAATTTATATTTCGGGAACTTATGTTTGTTTTTAACTAAAAAATAAAAAATTAAATAAATAAAGGAAGAACCAAATACATATAAAGAACAGTTTTATTAACATTTTTCTTTCTATGATGTCGAGTCACACTCGACAAAGGAGTGCAAAGGGTTAACTAGAAAATTAAACATTTATTTCTAGCTAGAATAATTCCATTCTATATAATTTTTTTCATTTTATGGATATGAAATTGATATAATACCTCACACAATACTTAAATGTTTAGTAATTGATTAGTTACCAACATGTTTAATAATTTAAATAATATTTTGAATAATGGTACAGCAATTTTTAGGCGATGAGGTGCTAAGGGTTAAAGTGCAATATCTTGTTTATCACTACGTTTACGGAACACTATTTGACACTACTTTATAAAAATAGCAAGAATGTGTCTATCTAAATTTTTAGCCATTTTTTAAATAATATATAACCAAAGAAAGAAATTTGTTCAATAATTCCTTATAAATCTTTGTAACCTCAATATTCGTAAATTCAAAATATTAGAATCCGTAAAATAGAAAATATTAGAAATTGGAAAGAACGTGAATAGTTGATAAAACTGAAAACTTAATTTTGGATTATTATGATAATCAATGAATTCGTTAGACAATAGATACAATTTCAGCTATAGCCATAACATGAATATTGATATAACTTCCTTGGCATGCGTTGGAATGAATTTCTTGTTGCATATAATATTATACTACTCTTTACCACAATTGCAGCGTTTAAAAATAGCTGCAGCTTTCTGTGGACAGCTCAGTTCTGTGGACTAATAGTCGTAAATAAGCTCGAGTGTTTGCAAGCCTTCGGAGTGGCCAGGATGGTTTGTGATGATGTCATGCTTACGACACTGCAAAATTATATAATACGAAGCATTGTGGATGGGTATTTAGTGCCTCAAACGGTACAGAACATATTAATATAATGCTAGCATAATTATAAAATACTTTTTATTGTTAGTTGTCATTAAACAACATTCTGAAAAAGTAAGATTACAAAATGTTGCAGATCTAATGCATAATAAATCTAAAAATTCTTAAATTTTTCATTGTTAGTCAGTTGTTGTTTCTTCATGAAACAATTCCGATAAACATTTTAGAATGTATATAATTAACCATGTGGCTGTTTTAGATTTTCATTATGAGCCCAGATGAAATAATTGTAAAAAGCAACATTACTATTTTCTCCGTGATTCCGACAAATCGCAAATTTAAAAGAAGAATCCTGTCACGCGTTAAATAACTCTTCTAACTCCTTGAAGAAGCTCAAATCGTTTGGCCCAATTTAACACATTTGAGAGCAACTAATGCTGCAGAATTAGAAAGCACATCTTTTGCTCTTATCAGTTCTTATATTGATTCCACGATCATTCTTATCACTATATTGTTTGTAGTGCATTCATAATTTTTCAACTTCCAGATTTTTAAATATATTGTTTACCAGTACTGTTGAACTATTGTTTATCTTTACTCACGTAATGTTGAAACTTCTTCAGACTTTTCAATTTAACTCGCTTCTCAGAAATGGTTGCATAAAACATCTTAGGATAGTACAGTAAATCCTCTGTAGTCGCAAAAAGGCCGTACACGATAAACACAAAAAAACTATCCCCTCCACTGTAGTAATCTGATCTCAACTCGGGTATATCGGTGTGAACCACTACTAATGCAATGCGGAGAGTCGCAGTCGCCGGCACAGTTTAAAGGCCCGTGTGTCCTCACAATGTAATACCAATATAAACATTTTTTTACTATTACTTCTTTTCTTATGAAACTTTCACCAATATATTTGTGGCATTTTTCTGATTAAAATAAGACCAAACACGATATAATTGCAACTGTATTTAGTGGTTTAATTGACGATGAAAGTTCCGGGCGCAAGGAAGGACAGTGTATGGGAAAGAAGTCGCAGTCCCTTCGGCCGCGCGCAGTCTCTCTTTATACGCGCTGTCCTTCTCTACGTTCGGTTCGGTCTTTAAAGCTCAAAAAATAGTGTCTATCTACGAACTTTGCAAATGAACCTCCCCGAGGATTTACTGTACTTTATCCATTTTTACTCAAACGTTTTACGGAACCCAAAAGAGAAAAATGAGTGATTTTTCACCCTGAATAACGTATAAGGGTTAACAAACATTCAAAGAATTTTTTCGTCCATCAAGTTGACGATTTGAATCGAATATTCTTTGCAAAAAGTGGTATGCCTTCTCACATTAATGAAAATTCTTACTAATATGGAAATAATAAACAAAATGGGCTTTAGGTTCGTATACATATACAGTTCGTATGTTAAAAGTTTCAAGTTACATGTTCAAATATTTTCCTGAAAGACTCTATGTAAAGAATATACATAGTATTTATACATACAGTGAATGTAAAAAGTGTTCGTACGCCCTTTAAACTAGAGTAGAATAGAAATGATATGCAAAAAAGATTTTACAAATAATTATAATTTACAATTATTTAGAATATCGTTCGTAAATGTTAATTCAATTTGAAAATGATTTCGGCGCTAACGTTTCGATGATTAATACAATATAGCAATTTTGCAAAAGATTTACACTTTTTCTGCCGACGTTTCGGTTCTGTTTTGAACCTTTATCAAAGGTTGGAAATTTGCTTCTAAACAAAAAAATTAAGAAATATGTGTGTGAATATAATTTTAAATAATGTGTAATAAACATTATGAAAATTGGTTTTGATACATACAGGCTATAATAACTCTGATTATGTCCAAATAAGACATTGAAAATATTGAAATAGATGTGTAACGTTTGGAAACTTTCCAAATAATTAAAAATTGTTTCACAATGAGGTCTCACTCATTTATAACAAAAATGGTTCTGTCTATACCAATAAAATTTTATTTGATTTAATGGTCTAATTTCATGAATGTGGATTTTTCAAATATTTACCACTAGATTGTTAGTAATAACAGCATGTATAAACTAAGTTTATAGGTATTCAAATTTACCGCCAAGTATTGATTTAAAACGGTAGATCGTCGTATTTAAGCGTGTTTATATGTTTGGTTTTTTTCAATGTGTTCAGTTTTCAAGTTCGTTACGAACACTTCAATAGGTTTCAAACCAGCAAACGTTACACATCTATTTCAATGTCTTATTTGGACATAATCAGAGTTATTATAGCCTGTATGTATCAAAACCAATTTTCATAATGTTTATTACACATTATTTAAAATTATATTCACACACATATTTCTTAATTTTTTTGTTTAGAAGCAAATTTCCAACCTTTGATAAAGGTTCAAAACAGAACCGAAACGTCGGCAGAAAAAGTGTAAATCTTTTGCAAAATTGCTATATTGTATTAATCATCGAAACGTTAGCGCCGAAATCATTTTCAAGTTGAATTATAATTTACATAGTTACTTGCAGAAATAAAAAGGGCATTTTTATAACTTTTTATTTGGTCCCTCAATGAAAATTTAAAATATATGTTTTGTAGATCTATGTTAGTTATACACATACTGAAAGTTTCATTGAAATCGGTTGATGCAGGATAAAACGATACGCATCGAAAGATGTACGATTCTGTGGATTTTAAGCAGAAACTGATCGGAAGTCGTTTAAAACTACGATTTTCATAATCTTTAACAGCTTGTAGCTCGTGTGTATGGTAATCGATTTCGATGAAATTTTCATTATGTGTGTAACTACTATAGATCTACAAAACATATATTTAAAATTTTCTTTCAGGGATCAAATAAAAAGGTTTTATTAGGTCAATCGTAAAGTTCCGTCTGTTTTTTTACAAAAAGTAGAGCTTTATTTAAGAAACAAAATGACAAAGTACATTAATCAAAATATTGTCCATCGTTAGCGATGACTTTTCCCCATCTTTCGGGCAGCAAGCGAATTCCGCGACGAAAGAATGAGTCATCTTTGGAGGTTATCCAGCCAGAGATCCATTTTTCGACATTTTCGTAAGAATTAAATCGTTCCTCAGCAAGTGCATGTGCCACCGGCCGAAACAAGTGATAGTCAGAAGGGGCACAGTCTGGCTAATAAGCCGCATGGTTTCATTCATTCTCAGCGAAGTGCTTCCAACGTTTCTTTGACAACTTTTGTGACGTTTCGCAAGCAGGATTTCGCAGATGGTTTTTCGCTTCTCAATGACTCTTGGCTTGAGTTCATATGGAACCCACTTTCCTTCCTTGTAGTCCTTCCCCAAGGCTTTTAAACGCTCGGAAATGACAGATTTAGCACAATTTAACGCTTCTGCAATGTGTTTTTGCGTTTGTCATGGATCTCATCCACCAATGCCTGCAATTCTTCGTCTTCGAATACTCGTGGCCATCCAGAATGCTCTTTGTCCTCCACAGTAAAATCACCATTTTTAAAGCGTCGAAACCATTCTCTACATGTTTTATTGGAAACAGCATTATCGCCATAAACGTCTACAATCATTCGATGAGCTTCAGCTGCAGTTTTCCTCCAATTGAAGCAAAAGATTAACACTTCGCGCAAACGACGCTTATTCGGCTCAAATTCCGACATTTTCAATGTAGAAAAAAACGATGTTATTGATGCAAGCGTATATTGTTATGTATTGAATTTTATTGAAAGATGTCCAAACTAAAAAGTTAACATTACTTTAGACGTTATAGTTTACGACAGTTCCAGCTATAGCTACTCGACACTAAACGGACGGAACTTTCCGATTGACCTAATATATTCTATATGAACCTTATTTGGTTTGAAGCACTAGATCATAATAATAATAGTAGGTAATAATAAAATAATAATATTCTGATGAATTTTATAGGTAAAAAGAAGATACTTAGTTTCCATTCAATGTTGTTGGAATTGATATACTGATGGATTTCATATTCGCTATGAAAGTCTGGTTATGATAAAAATTACTAAACGGACGGAACTTTCCGATTGACGTAATAAAAATGCCTTTCTATTTTTGCATGTACCCTTGTAAATTATAATTATTTGGAAAATCGTTTCTGCATATCATGTTGTAAACCAATGCTTCTAATTGATTATAAAAAAACCAGGTTGTTTGGTACAATTATGAACGAGTTATTCCATTTTAAAGGGCATACGAATACTTTTACACTCACTGTATGTATAGTATTGCATAGACTATACATATGTACACATAATGGCACGCAGATAATAGAACATTGGGATAATAGATTATTCGAATAATGGATGTACCGATAATAGAAATCCCAGTGCATGATGAAACGCGACGATCATAACACATCTCTACATTGAAATGAATATATGATGAATGATCATCGTGATTACTGCAGAGATTATATTAATGCGTAGTACAGATCATCAGAAGCAATGGTTTCAGATATTTAATAAAGTAGTTGGAAATTTGAATTTCTAGTGGAAAGACGTAAAATTGGAAATATTTTTCAGCAATATTATTTCATACAATGGAGGATGGGGCCAGGAAATGAATACAAATATTACCAAAACAAAAACCGAGTATACAATTTCCTAAAAAATATTGGTTTGTCGTAAAATGTTGAAAGTTTTGTGGCGATACAAGCAAACCATATATGTTCCACTGTGATAGATGATCTTCCGCCATTTTGTGGACCGAGTTTACAATTTTAAAAAAGATTGGAACTTTTCCGATAATTCAGAAGATATAATAATTCCAAGATGAACTAGTAGATTAAGTTGCTGATAGTGACTTGTTAACACGTAGTTGAAATAGTCATTACTATTGAAAATGTGATTAATAAATTCTTAGTTTTGAGTCCTATAATTTTTAATATTTTTAAACAAAATTATAAAAGTGACATTTTTTATTAAATACTATTAAGTAAAATCGTAAAACTTTATTTTATTTTAATTAATATTAATTTATACTGAATTTATCATAGAACAGAAAAACTATTGAATATTAATAAGTTGACTGCGGATGTTTATGCAATTTGCAATTTTTGTAGACGAAGTTTCAGAAACTTAAAGCAAATAGAATCTTATTTACCGTGGTAGTAATCTTTGTAGATCTGAAATAAATTAAAGTCGTACTAAATTCTGTCGTATTTTATATCCTAGCACTTTTTTAAAATTTACGGAAGTTATAATTGCATAAAAATCCGTATAGTCTATTAATAAGTAAAATGGTAGAATATGAGAATCTGTTGAATATTATGAATAAACTGCGGATATTTATGTAAAATAAGTATTCTAAACACGTTTTTGCTTTGCAAATTTGCGCTGAAACGCTTTGTCGTTGAGTTATTATTTCAATTCCGGCTCGGCCAACGGCAACGCTATAATCGCGCTCTGATTGGTCCGTGTTTTTTGTTAGTAACTCGAAAATCATGGAATTTGAAAAGCTAGTAAATAAGACTATTTAAGAGATTCAGAATTTAAAAAATTTCGAATTACCCAGGTAATAAGTTAAAAGTACGTATTGATATAAACTTAATATTACCGATACCCTGACGTCGACACTAATGCTCTGAGAATATCTAATTATAATGGTTAGGCTTTTAATAATTATAGGGTAACCGAGCTGTAATAAGCAGATATGTTCATAGTGGTAAACGAAGATCTAGTTGAAGGGCCAAACTTCTGTTGACTTTGAACCTCGAAAGTTCGCCGAGATGAAGACTTAAGCCATATTACGAAGTTCGTTGCTCGGCTGTCGTGCTGGTTGCAACTTGTTGTCGGAGGTTATGAGAATCTAATGCAGTGAGCATGGCTGCACACTTTTTGAGTAATCATCGTCCAATAAGTGACGACTATTCTCAACAAGGAAATTACGGTACTGCAAATCTGTTCAAACATTTTTTAAAAAATGTTATAGAATTTTCGAAAATGCGCGTGCTCAATGTTAAATTCATGAAAATTAAAATTGTCTGCATCATCAATTGCGAGAAACAAGAACTACCTGAGAATTTCTTTTTTAGTCTACTTTCCGAAAGTATTATATCGATGCTCTCCAATTGATCAAATCGTTCTACTGTCTCAAACTGTAGCTACTCATTTTAATAATACATGGTTTAAATCTGGAGTTTACACATAATATTGGACTACTTACATGTATTAGGCAGAGTCGCCAGATCAGGGGATTGTACTCGAATTGAGCGGGAAATGTTACCCTCTCTCTGACAGTACCGGATTAGTCACGAGGCGGAAGCGTGAGGGAATAGCGTCGTAGAGGGGGTATGTAGAGTGGGGACACAAGTCTTAATCCGGCGACTCTGGTATTAGGCCGTACCATAAATACGTTCAATTATATTGGGTAGCTCTTTTTGTATATCGATTACATACATAATTACATTCAGTCAATTTTATAATTATTCTACTGTATCAAACTGTAGCTACTCATTTTAATAATACATGGTTTAAATCTGAAGTTTACGTATAATATTCGACTACATGTATTAGGCAGAGACGCCAGATGAGGGGATTGTACTCGAATTGAGGGGGAAATGTTACCCTCTATCTGACAGTACCGGATTAGTCACGAGGCGGAAGCGTGAGGGAATAGCGTCGTAGAAGGGGAAGGTAGAGTGGGGACACTTTAATACATGTTTTAACCCTTTGCGCACGGAGTCGTTCGACGAGCGAGCGTCGCTCTGGCCGAGAGGTATTTTTGCGCGCAGCGCAGTTGAGAAAATATACACGTTGAACCATTTGAGTTATAAAAGCTAAAATTTTTTTAAACGAAAAATAAGACTTTACCGCTAAAGATCTCAAATTCCCTTATAGTTCAGTAAGATTTATAATTCGTGTTCGTAAGTGTGAACAGACTTGGGCGGCTATTTGCCGACACGCGTCCGCAAAGGGTTAAATCTGGAGTTTACGTATAATATTCGACTACATGTATTAGGCAGAGTCGCCAGATGAGAGGATTGTACTCGAATTTAGAGGGACGTGTAACGAGCTCTCTCTCTCTCTCTCTCTCTCTCTCTCTCTCTCTCTCTCTCTCTCTCTCTCTCTCTCTCTCTCTGACAGTACCGGATTAATCACGTGGCGGAATTGTGGGGGAATGCGTCGTAGAATGGGAAGGCAGAATGGGGACACAAGTCTTAATCTGGCATTAGGCCGTACCATAAATACGTTCAATTATATTCGGTAGCTCTTTTTGTATAACAATAAAATACACAATTATATTCAGTGAATTTATAATTCCCGTCTGCAAGTAGTTTCCCTTTTCGATCACCGTTATGTAATTGACAAGTGAATTACAACTAAATCGTGAGAATCAGAACATATTTGTATTTGCTATCGAACGAATTTATGTTACAATTCAATACATGGCAACTAAGTTATTAAGGTGTTGAAATGTTTTTATTTTGTAAAACGTACAAAATTATATTTTTGTTAAAACCAAGTTTTGCAAAGCCAATGTTTCCAGCAGAATACTACGATTTCTCTGAAGAGCTGAAAGACATAAGCGAAGAATTTCGAAACAAAATATATATTTTAACTCTACGAATTTAATATTGGAATTCCGCAGTTATGAAATTTAACTGTGCGTATGTACGGAACAATGTACAAAAATCTTTGTTATATAACACAAAAACTTCATCTTCTTTTTACTGACGAGATTTCATTCTTTCGCAGACCCCGGTGAAATTTTAACTTAATTAAACGATGGAAAAAGAATTTTACGTACTCCAGTAGTTCTCCAGCCGTGCTCGACTCTTTCGACTCTCTCTCTGGTTTTCCCCCATTGTCCATTGATATATCAAATTATAATTCTCAACTCATGGTACGTGTTCAATACTTTTAATTACTTTATGCCGAAGAGATTACGAACAATATAAACTTTCAATATCCCTGAATTCGATTGTCAAAAACGAACGACTAAAAGTTTGAATGTAATTGGATGGTCATTACAATCAAAGTGTAATTTTTATTTTAGATTGCTTATTATGCAAATTTAACGATTCAAAAGTGAAATTAAATGGAAATTCACTTTCTCCCGCTAATAGCGTTCAATTAAAACCGCGTTAAAATATTATATTTTAATTTTCCTACGTGCTTTCCTGACGTTTTATTTTTATATATAATTGCTCGTGCCACGAATGTGCTACCACTTATTCAGAGCAATTAAACTTTGAATTTTATTTTCATGGTTTTGTGGAAAATTCAATTTTAGTTGTTTCAAGAGGGTCCAGTACAAAGTAATACACGCTCATTTATATCCCAAAAACGTGCGTAGCTATCAAAATGAAATAAAAAGGAAATTAAATTACAATTCATTACCTGCAAAATGGCCTATTTAATTTTCGTCATAATCAGCATTTAGATCTGTCACAATTTTTATAATAATACGTGATTAAATAAAGATGTTTATTGAATAATTCAGTAATTGGTATTTTCTGATACTTTATATTATACCATTCACATACATAAACATAAAGGAAATTTGTCTGCACTTTTATACTACAATATTTAGATAAATATTACAATTTCGAAATCGAGAGGAGGAATATTATTTTATTTAAGATACTGGAATAAGTTACGGAAAAGAAAGTTGAATACTTTATATTTTCATCATTAAATGAAGTAATTTTATTTATATGCAAATATTTGTATGCAAGCTAATTGCTTAATTGACTGATTAAACTAATTGAATTAGGATGAATGTGAGAAAATTTATTCTAGATTAGAAAATCACCATCACAGCGTGAATGAAGTTAAAATCACGACCGTGATTGTGATTCTGCAAGCACTGTGAGTAATCAGTGTAATCAGGGTTAGTGATTTCGCACGCCATCACTAATTCTGACATTCAACCTCAACGCGGCCGACTCTCACACCTCACACCTACTATGCGCTTCAAATTCGTTCGCACCAACTCATTCATACAAACTCCGCCGATACAATCAACCCAACAGAAATGAATTACCTACCCTTTAAACATTCTAATCTCTGTTGCAATGTAGCTTTCAGTGATGCGACGTTCGCCTTTGATTACACGATTGACTTCAGTGCGATGTGCTTGATCTATCGCTGAAACTGCTCTTCCATTATGAGCTTTGTCAGTTAAAGCTTGAACGGCTTCGGATGCACGACACTTTATAACCCACCTCTTCACTGCACTTTGATTAACAGATTCTTTACCGTACACAATCCACAAACGACGATAAAAGCGTAATATCGTTAAAAACTCGATTTAAAGAATTTTGCACTTCCTCCGAGGTCAGAAAATCGTATTCTTTTATTTTTTATATGTCGTAATCGTTTACGGATGATAAATATTATCCGAATATTCGGAGATAATGGACAATATGGAAACAATTTTTCATGAAACTGTTTTCCAAAATCATGTCTTTCAGAGTTGGGCAAAAATTTTATCTAAATAAAAATTTCGAATAAAGTGTGTTTTTTCCAAGTGGGTTTTAAACCCACTTTATTCGGAATTTTGATTTCAATAGAATTTATGCCCAACTCTGCTTTCAGTACGCATGTTCCATTTTCTCAGTATATTTACGAAAATATTTATGAAATACTAAGTACATAAGTTTTAGGAATTAAGAAGAGCAAATTTTCTCATACTGTAGCCTATAAAATAACAAACATACTAATTTTTGTAATCGTTATATATTTTATGAATTATTATATTAAATAATATCATAATTCTATTAAATAATTATGAATTTACATTTTAAATTGATTTACTTAATTGATAATTAATTTTATATGTATATTGGATTTTAATTAATTCGTATCCTGTTCTCACACATGGCGAATTTCGTAATTAGATTCGTCTTTATCGTTACCGATAAAATATTTCGCATAAAATAATATGAATAATTACAAATTATGAAATGCGTCATAATTTCTGGTAGTGAAATATTACTCGAACGTTCATTAATTTGAAAAAGAGTCTACGAAGAATGAATTAAATTTTAAAGAATGTTGAACCGCACCTCTCGACGATTAAAAAAGTAAGACGATTAGAAGCTGCAAAATGTATAATTAAGGTTAATATTCCAAATACCAAAATTATTCTGACGTTAGTAGTTAATTGTGTCTACCATGTGTCTGACAACACGCTTTCCAGTCTTTGTTCCCTGATTCCCACTGCAGCAGCACGGCAAAGGGATGACAGCTTCAATTAACAACAACAAATCGCATTAAGAGCGCGCATTACTTTACAGCCTCGGTCTGCATTCGTAATTGCAATTTACCGGTTTCGTTTCTACTCCGAACACAATTTGCTTCGCGAAGCCATTCGCCGTAGTCAGAAGATAAATCATAATAGGAAAAAATGGGGGTGTTCACGGTGAATTCTTTAAACCAAAAACGAGCAATGCATAATCCTCGCCAGTGAGAATATTACTTTCTGGTAAGAAACGATAAGGAGCAAATGAATCCGGCCATCTTCATATTCACGGCCATTGTTCTGCGTGGAGCGTTTCGGATAATTTATCAGCGGCAATAGAGCACCGAGAATTAATAATTTTGTTTGCCAATAAAAACAAAATACGAGCCGAGGATCGGAACGAATCTGAAATATATGCATATCAGAACCGATAAAAATTTGTCGGTCGCACAATGCACAATGCTGCTGTCGAAAACTGCAATTTCGCTAATCCGATGATGCAGGAGTTATTAAAAGTTTCCGCTCAAATGTACAGTGAAAAAAAGGTATTTGGACACTAAGTTTTCAATTTGCGAACAATCGTCGCTATTTACATTGTGGTAATTTCGTTACGAAAAGTAGTACAAAAATAAGTCTCATTTTAAAGCTTTAGACTTTCATAAACTTCATTCATTATTATCTAAAGTTTGCACAATGTCTTGCACGATAAATAATTTTGTTCGTGAATGAATCTACCGTAGATTTGAAAATTGAAGCTCCCCTTTGCAATGACATGAAAAAGCAACATTTTAGCTTCATTTTCATATTTTCTTTATCTAACTCTGTGTCCAGCAAAACCTTGGTAGCTTGTACCCAGCGGTAAATGTTACTGGAATACGAAAAATAAAGAATTGTTTTATTAACTTAAACAATAATGGATTATCTTCAATGTAACGTACCAAGGTTTTGCCGGGCATGGAGTTAGATAATGTTATACAAGTCCACCGTTTTGTAATTTTATGTAATAAAATCAAAATGTTGCTCAATGTTCTCTAAAAAAATCTGCTTTTTCCAGTATCTTTATTTGAGAAAAAAACTGTTAGTGTACTGCAAAATTTGTAGTAATATAAAATACACCGCGAGAGCTTTATGCGACCGAACTTGTCCTCCATTTTTATTCTATAAAACAGTGCTAAAAAATGGTACAAAAGTTTTTCAGAGGTCGTAAAGCGGAGACTTCAGTCGTCAAATCTGTGGTAGATTCAGCAACGAAAAAATTTTCCAACGTTTATACAGAGGTTTCAATGTATTACATTTTTGAGGAAAAATAGGTCTTCAGTTTCAAACAATTTTTGTACTAGTGTTGTTTACAGAATGGCCACGCGGGAAATATCGAGAATTTTTCGAGAATCAGAAATTTGGTATTCAAATAGCAGTGTATCTCGAAAACAGGAACCGATATCGACAATGTGAAACCAAACGTTTTCACTATCCTGACACGTGACACAATTTTATCGCATCGGATTAAAATAATCCGCTGTGGATTTCGAAAACAGCCACCGCTTGTTCATTGAATTATTCCTGGATAATTGACCTGTCGTGAAAGAATTTTGGTATTGTGTTTACCATCAAACTAAATTGTTTCGAATAGCATATGTGATTTCAAAAGGCACACGCGATACATTAATTTTTATTAAGATCAAATCTAATCGCTTTTAAATTGGTCTGGCAGGATCCCTTAAGTGGATATCCACTGTACATTAAATACGGAATACAATTTACATGGGTTAAAAGTGGAATCGCTATACAAAGCTAAACCCATAAGCAGCTTTAATAAATGTATGCAAATCCAGTTGAGGGTAGATAGTGGTGATAATGAAATCGGTGATTAATTCGAGCAATATGCAGGGACACTGACCCTTCGGATTTCGATAATGTGGTCGTCCCCTGCGTCCCTTGAACGTACATGTCACTGGAGTGCAGAGACTGTCTTGTCCAAAAGCAATTGTTATCCTAAGCCCTTTGATTACGTTGCAATAGGCGGTTAATCTAATTTTACGCCTGGAGACTTATTTGACAGGACATTGGGGCTAATCTTGCAAGACGATCGAAAGAACTTCCGGGCAAGTATTTCATTTCAAATTGTATGCATGATATTTAGTTTGTGATTTTACAAATTATTTTATATGTATTTAAAGTCTAGTCTTTTTATAATGTATTATGATATATTATATTATATCATGGTATATACATATTATCATATATTGTAGTATATTAAAATCATGTTCTAGTATAACATTTTAGCATGTAGAATCTACATTCTACTATATTAGTTAATAAACTAGAATATTTTATAATATTAGGATATATCATAATATACTATAATATTTTATAATATTAGAATACATCATAATATTATTATAGTATTATTCTAATAAAATATTATAGTATATTATGATGTATTCTAATATTATAAAATATTATAGTATATTATGATGTATTCTAATACTATAAAATATTATAGTATATTATGATGTATTCTAATATTATAAAATTTTATAGTATATTATGATATATCCTAATATTATAAAATATTATAGTATATTATGATATATTCTAATATCTAATATTATATGTATATTTCTGACATATTCTAGTATATTAAATCATGCTGTAATATATTTTATGCTGTATTCTAGCATGTCATATTACATCCTATAATATCATATATTTTAGTATATCATAGTCTAGTATTTTACATTATATTATATTCTAATGTGTTGTACCATATTCTAATATATTATAATGTGTTTTAACATAATATTATTCTATATCAGAATCTATGTTGCTGTATGGTCACAATATTCGTGATTTTAGCAACTGAATTAGATTTAAATAGTGAATAGAATTATATGCAATACTAATAGAAATTCGTAAAGATGTATTTAATATCGATTCTAGATAACTTTGGAAAAAACTGAGAGAATAAATTGACAGGAGGAAATTTGAAGTAGGTAGAGTTCTAAGGACTTTACATAAGAAATTGACTATTTAATTCATTCTATCTTTTTTTTATTGAATTGGGGATTTTCTAAAATACATATATTATTATTGCTAATTGTTTTGCTATTATTTTAAGTTCTGTAAACGACACCCATAAAATGTTCACATAGAAAAGTAACTTAACTGAACATGAACTATCATCCAACATTGGTCTATGGTATCATAGAACAAGAAGTTTTTAGGGAAGCCAAATAGAATTTAGTCAATATAGATTATAGATCATTGACTGCATAGGTTCGTCGGAAGTTAGAAGTTGAATGTTTAATTAATCGTCGTCAGTCTGTACATATTAGTACAAATATACATAGATCTATGGATAGATTCACACGGTATAATTCATGAACGAAGGGAATAGGAAATTGTTTACTGTTGAAGAAGTTTTCTCACAGAGAAATCTCAGTAAACTGTATAGAACTTTAAAAAAATGTTTTTAATAAAAAACGAATTTATCTACAATTAATTTTACTATCTTCAAACCCGAAAATATTTGTCTTAAGAGGGTGCATATGTTTTCATGATTGCGAGGGTGCGGGCTGCGCTTTCTCATTTCTCGATAATGAAAAGATGGGGTTTTTCAGTAGTCAAAAGCGCTAGATAAGAGAACAATCTAGGCCGCGATCGCCCTCAAGAGTCCTATTTTTACGTTTATGAGGCGTAATTTGCAGCATACAGCTGTCGCAGCTTTATGCTTCCGAATAATGCAAATTACGTCTCGTAAACGTAAAAATAGGGCTTTTGAGGGCAATTGCGGCATAGATTGATCTTTTATCTAGCGCTTTTGACTACTGAAAAATCCTTGCAATCCTGGAAACGAGTCTACCCCCTTAAGATACAATCAGACAATTGAAGGTAATTACTAGACATTTATGAAGAAATTAGTTAGATGAAATATAAAACAGTAATAGATTAGAAAAATTCAAGAAACAAAGTCATTAAGGGATGAAATCAATTTTTATGTTGTTTCTGCTTCCCACAATCAATGCAGAATATTTTTATGTTGAAAATGTTGAAAAGTACAGCATGTTGAAAGTTAGATCACCAAATACAGTTGAAATTATATCGTGTTTAGTGTCATTTTAATCCGAAAGATGCAACGAACAAATTGGTAAAAGTCCCATGAAAAAATAATGAAATATAAAGACCTGTTTACGCTTTTTACTGAGCGGAAGGAATGTCAGTGGAGAGGATATTCGTTTTTCTTAGATCCAGCGGTTTCTGTTCTCTTAAATCAAAGCTGTGTTATTCAAAATGAGCAAATGATTCTAATCCTTGTGACACACAGCCTCTGAGAAGCTGGAGAACACTTCCCCAATTGGAACAGAAATTTCTTGAACGAAAACCCTTTGATCATATGGACAATCGAAAATCCAACAGTTTGAAAGTACGCACGCGACTATTTAAAATGGGCTACATCGTGCGTAACAATGACATTGCCTGGTCAAAGAAATCTCTGGTGGACGAAGGATAACGCACGTTGCACCCAGCGAAAGAGGTAAGATCAAAGAAATGTGATACACGTAGTCGCGTTTCGATTCGTGCCATTGGCGGAAAACGAATGAAAAAAGACTGACGTTGTCGACGGGATAGTCTCTTGGCATGATCGATTATCGATGAGGGAATACGGCTAATTGCGAAGGGACATCCTCTTTTCAGCGGAGTAAGAAACGGTGTACGATACATGTTGTAAATAAATGGAATCGGAGGTACCTTTCCAGCTTGTCCTGCTACGTATCTGAAATATTCGCTGTTTTATATTAAATTCTTAACAGATTAACCAGATAGATACTAGATATAGATTTTCTACAGCTTTTGCAGAAAATATTGACCGGTATTTTTTTTCTTCAAGAATTTTTTAGGTTTATACAAAACAAAAATTTTCTACTCAATTTGCAATCAACTGGAGCGAAATAAAAATTTATTTTCTTTCTTGGTATGATTAATAGGTCGAAAATAATATAACAGTGGTTTTAAATCCTTCTAATGTTTTCACTGTTTCGAATTACACCTACTCATTGCACAAAATCCGCTGTCTAATAGTAATATACAGGGTGGCCCACATAACTGTGAACAGCTCAATATCTCCGTTACTTTTCGTTGTACAAAAAAACTTCGTAGGACAAAGTTACACTGTTTGAAGGGCCACATATAACGGTGTAAGGGAAAAAAAATTTCAAGGTCATTTTTATGAGATTTCAAGGTTATCGATGTTTTTTTAAATGGAATGAGGTATTTTTTAATACATCAATCGATGCAGCTGGACATTCTTTATAAAAAAGTACTAACCTATGTATGTCGAAAAGTTAGTAGTTCAGGAGATATTTCAGTTTAAATAACTCCAAAATACCATTACTGTCGTACTAAGGCGTTAGTGTTTACTTACTTGTGTAACGTCTTAGTACGACAGTAATGGTATTTTGGAGTTATTTAAATTGAAATATCTCCTGAACTACTAACTTTTCGACATACATAGGTTAGTACTTTTTTATAAAGAATGTCCAGCTGCATCGATTGATGTATTAAAAAATACCTCATTCCATTTAAAAAAAACATCGATAACCTTGAAATCTCATAAAAATGACCTTGAAATTTTTTTTCCCTTACACCGTTATATGTGGCCCTTCAAACAGTGTAACTTTGTCCTACGAAGTTTTTCTGTACAACGAAAAGTATATCGATGCTCTTCAGTTCTTTTAATCTTTCAGTTTTTTTCAAAATGTAACTTATTTTTGTCATAAATGCATAAAATTTGCAGCGTAGTTATAATTATTAGACAGCGGATCTTTATGCAAAACAAAATGTTTATACGTCATTTGCATGGAAATGAAGCTAAATGAACATTTATTTATATATAAAATAACGTCTCCATATTTTTACATTTTTTAGATGCTTTTACTGTTTTAAGTTTCACCTACTGATTTTTGTCTTAACCCTTTGCACTCGGTTGTCCCCTCTGAGGCACCACTAAAAATTGCTGTACCATTATTCAAAATATTGTTTAGATTATTAATTATACCGGTATCTAATCAATTACTAAACATTTCGGTACTGTGTGAGGTATTATACCAATTTTATATCCATAAAATTTCAAAAATTGTAGGGAATGGAAATATTCTGGATCGGAAGAAATGTTTAATTTTCCAGGTAAAATAGCTCGGAGTGCAAAGGGTTAAATGTATAAAATCTGCTGTCTAGCTAGTATTATCCTTTGAATATACGATTATGTTCGTTCGTACGATTGTATTTATAAAAAAAATTAAATTATAATAAAAATCTCTTAATTGTATGTTTCATACAATGTCAGAGTTTTTAATAGAATTTTTAATTTACTGTGAAATGTTAATCAGTTCGTAGATTCATTATTAAGTTGCTGTGCACGGATTGACAGATTGATTAATAAATCTTTGGAATACGGCGGAATCTCGATCATCCGAACACCGATGGATGGATCGATCGAGTATCGGAACATTGATTAATGGAAGATTCAATTATCGGATCACCGATTAGGGATTCAAGTATCCGTAACAGTGTTGTATAACCAGTGACGTAGAGAAATGCGCATTTACACGCGATGTTTGCGTTGTGTTTCCCGATGGCGATACTGATAATAGGATACAGCAAATCAGACTTTCTAAATTTAAAAAAAACCGATCTCATTGATATATTTTTATGGGTACTATCATGTTTAGCAACGCTTGAAGAGTAACGTGGCTTCTGTGCTTACCCGATGGCGACACTGATAATAGGATAAGGTAAATCAGACTTTCTAAACTTAAAAAAACCGATATCATTGATATATTTGTATGTGTACTATCATGTTTAGCAACGCTTAAACAGCAAAGTGGCTTCTGTGTGTCATCACTAGACTGCGGATCTTTATACAAAATAAAAATTATCTGCATCGATTGTAAGAAATAGAAACTACTTCGAATGTTATTTCTTCCCTTAATGGTTTTAATAGAAGAGGAATCATAAATTGACATCTTCAATTTTTTACATTTCGCAACAATTTTGAATTTCATCTACTCAATTTTGCTATAAACGCATAAAGATCTGCAACTGCATTTTGCTCGATTTATTTGCTATCATCCGCGAGTCAAGAGATTATGCATTGAGTTGAGAGTAAATTCAATTTCCTTCAAAACTGTGAAGTCATTGTTAATTTGTGTCCAGAAATTAATTATTAACTAATTATTATATATTACTATATATTTTATTATATTACTACATACTTAATTATTATTATAGGGGGATGAAAATTAAACAAATGAAACCATCTTTTTCAGAAAATCAATATATATCGATGCAATATTTATGTATTTAATAAAATAGAATGTCAAACAACTCAAGGGCTACATGGTTTCACATAAATTTGGACTTATGGAGCGATTAATGTTTTAATTTTGTTACATTTAATTGACTAGTTGTATTATTTTGTATGTTAACCAAATATATTTAACATTTTATTTAAGAACCTTCTACTGCTCTGACAGATTCAATTCGTTTCAATATATTTGTTAACATGTTTTGAATTTATTTGATTTTATTTTATTACATTAATATGTTTTGATCCCCCCCATTGTTCCGTTACTCGGTGCAATAATTGTTTCATTGAATTGAAGATGGTGGAGAGCGATATTTTTATTTAAAAAAGCTCATATTTTTTAATTAGATGTAAGTTTAGGCTTTGCGATAGCCAGTCTAAAACTTTAAATAGTTTTTCACTATTTTTTATGCGTGTTTTCGATCTCAATTCTATTGAAAACTAATATCGTTTTCTTCGACTGACATATTTACAATTGGCCATAACGCCATATCAAGTAAAACATCACCATAACATGAGTGCACCCACATAAAATTTTACAGCTTCTTTCACGGACCCTTTTTGTAATTTTTCTTAAATCTAGTTTTCGATCCATCTAACATCTAACCACATATATTCTTCCAATTCGTATCTTTTCGTTAGTACGTTGAATAAGTGAAAAAACTAACAATAAGTCAGGAATATAATATTGTTATGGTGGCTTGTTCTATGTAAAGTCGCCGTAATGCCAAATTACCCTACAATAAACAACCTCTAAGGAAATAATAGAAGAGAGGAGTTGTCAGGAAACTGTTAACCAACCTGACAGCTGCGAGCGTCGATATCGGACCGTCGAACGTGACAGACCGTTAATCGATATACCATCAATTTTAATTTAGCTTGAAACACAATTAATATTTTTATCCTGCTACATTTAGTTTACCAGTTACAATATTGTCGCGAATTCTAACCGAAGTTTGACCTTCATTTTCGGAGTTCGAGGTCATGTCACAGTATATTTGACACACATATATTTGAATATGTTTTATTAGTTACGTCATGCAACATGAAAATATATGTAGTTATTTAAAAAATAACATCGATAACCCTTGAAAACTACGACAAAAAAGAACTCCTTCAAGCAGAGTTGGGCATTAATCAATTAAAATTTTAACCAAGATTGATTGATTAATGTGTACGATTAAAAAAGGTAATCCTTCAAAAATCGACGATTGATTCAATCGATTGATGAAGTTAATCGTAAATCGTTGATTAGAAAAAGAAATTATCGAAAAATCAGAGACTGATTTAATCAATTGTTAAAGTTCATCGCCACACAGTCTCTCCATAAATTGTAATAAGGAGGGAGACAGAGACAAAGAGCGGAGATGGAGAATTGACAGAAATATATCTGAACAAAAACTCAGTTTACATTTTTTTCAGTATGCATATAGTTTTGATTCCGTGTTTCATTTCAAAATTTCAGCAGTTAATCATTAATCAATCATCCGATTGACGATTACAATTGAAAAGAATGTAATCGTTAACCGCAATTAACGACTGTAGCTTAATTGTTAATTGCGATTAACGATTAAAGTAGACATTTATTCGTCAATCGTTAATTTTTTGTATGAATACTGAAAAAAATGTACACTGAATTTAGGTGTATTGTCATTTAGTCGATAATACAAACTCTGTTTACGTGCTTTTATGTTTGAAGTTATTATTCCTGGAAAGCTACGACTATGTTTTTGTTGAAATATATTATTATTTCTGTCAATCCTCCATCCGCTCTCTGCTTCCTCTCCCTGTCTCTCTCTCCCTCCTTATTACAATTTATGGATAGACCGTGAGGCGATTAACTTCAACAATTCATTAAATCATCCAATTGTTCGATGATTCCTTTTTTTAATCAACGATTGATGATTAAATCAATCGATTGAATCAATCGCCGATTTTTCGACGATTTCTCCATTTAATCAACGATTGACGATTAACTTCATCAATCGATTGAATCAATTATCGATTTTTCGACAATTTCTTTTTTAAATCGTACACATTAATCAATCAATCCTGATTAAACTTTTAATCGATTAATGCCCAACTCTGCTTGATATCATTTAAAATATACATAAAAAATTGTTTACTGTGTCAAAATTCAGGAAGATATTCTAGGGATCACATTTAAGAGAGGCACAAGTAATGATTAGTTTGGAGAGATGGTTTCATTGGTTTAATTTTGCTTTTCACTATATGTATTAGTTTGTCCCAAAAGTTTCTTTCAGAACGTGTTCCTTTAATATTGCTAAGTAAATAATAGGTTGTCCCAAAAGTTGATTTCTAATTCATGCACATAATGCAAATTCATGCTAGGAAGTACTAAAACATTAACATAAAGATTATCGCATTGTTTGTATTTATTTAACAACATTAAAGGAACTTTTCCGAAAGAAACTTTTGGGACAACCTAATATGTGTAACCACCGTGCAATGATAAGTGATGACTAATGACATCATTATTAACGCGACCACTTTAACATAAACTGGTGAAACAGTAAATAATAAAATTGTATTAATTTTCAAAATGCAGCCTTCGTGGTATTGAAGTAATCATGTTGAAACAATTAAAGCAGTTTTATATGCAATGAATGTAGGATGTATTGCATCAGAAATCAGGCGACTAAAAAATTCGATGAGGTTCGAGAAGATCCACTTCGTCAATTAGGGGCTAGAAGAGATGACAGAGTAATTATGTCCATCCCCGAAACTCTCTTCTTTTTTAGCCAGGTCCTAAATCATTCCTCTCGATCCAGTCAGATTGAATCTATCGGCGGATTGACATGTATCCAATTTCGTCTTATTTTCCTTTCATCGACGTTGATTGAGAACGGGATCAACGAAAGGAACTGAATTAAGAGATAGCATGTGTTTTTGACAGGAAAATACTGTGGAAACACACGAGACACTGGATGATATATCCAATTGTTGGTCGGCGATGTTACATTATTCTCAAGTTCATCTCACCGCATGGTTCTGACATGTTCGGAGTATTTTATTCGTGACGGAGCAACACAAATATGTACTTTGCACATATACAGTCACTCACAGTAATATTTGGAAACTGTTAAAAAGATGATAGCTTTTTTAAAACTGAACCATTCGACTTGGATTATTTTGAGAAGTTAGAAAAACTAGTCTACTATTTCAAGAGAAAAAGAAAGTTTGAAAGAATTGCAATTGAAAAAATTTTCAAATAAACCTACAATTTGTTCACATTCTTCAATTATTTTTCTGTGCATCTCTTGCTTATCTTTCGATAATACGTGCAATCCTTGAGGTACGAAAAAACAAACAGGATAAGATAGAGAAACGAAGAAATATCAGTTAAAGGAAAAAGATACAAAAAATAGCACATGATACATAAAATTGCCAATCAAAACTTTTCCGTTCAATAATTTCATTGATTTCTGATCACTAGCAAAGTTTCATTACTTAAAGTTACTCAATTTAAGAGTCTGTATGTATAATAAGAAAAGTTATTATTTTCCTTTAAGTTACAGTAGCGGACAAAAGTTTAAGACGAAAAGAAAAGAAGGAAGTAATAATTCAATTGACATGAAAAATATAAATACAGCGGTTTTATTTTGGTAGTAACAGATAAATAGTTTATTTACATATTGACAACAAAAATTTGTATTATGTTTCTGAGCATAATAGTAATAATATGCAAAAGAAAAACAAATCTATATTATATTTAATGGTCAAAAGTTTAAGACTATGTATAAAGAAACATTTTATACGAAAAATGTGTGAGATATTAGTTTTATTTTAATAACTTGTAAAAAATCCATTATTTCTTATCACCTCGGCACATCTTTTCAGCATCGAATCTACTAATTTTTGACATTTTTCAACAGGAATGTTATTCCAAGCTGTTTGTATTATAGAGTAAAGTTCATTAAGATTTTTTGGTTTATAATTTGCCACACTTTTCTGTACTATACTCTATAAGTTTTCAATTGGATTTAAGTCTGGTGACTGCGAAGCCCACGGTAGTACGTTAATATTTTCTTCACGAAAAAAATTTTTCACAGCTCGGGCTGTGTGTTTTGGATCATTATCCTGTTGGAATATGAAACTGTAAGTCATATTATTGTGTGCATATGGTAACATGGTATTCTTCAACACGTCTATGTACAGGAAACGGTCCATAATTCCATCTATACGATGTATTGGTCCAGGGCCGTTGCGAGAGAAACATGCCCACACCATAACGCTACCACCCCGTGTTTAATTGTGGGTAAAACGCATTTTGGTTTCAAATCTTCACGAATTCGACGTCTTACATATTGTAACCCATCAGAAGCAACACGATTAAATTTCTATTCGTCTGAAAATAGTATTTTTTGCCAATCGTGACTCGTCCAATATTCGTGAGCTTTAGCAAACGCAAGTTGCATTTTCCGATTTTTGGAACTGAGCTTGGACTCTTCCGGGGTCTTCGTCCTCTTAAATGGAAGTTTTCCAAGCGTCTTCTAACAGTTCTAGCACTAATGTTTGTGTCACTGTTCGTGTTTATTTCAACTGCAATATCACTTGCAGAACGAAAACGGTCCTTTTCGCATAAGCGGTGAATCCGACGATCCAGTTTCACAGTTGTTTTCCGAGGTCTTCCGCTTCTTGATCGATCAGAATATTGGTCAGTCTTTAAAAATGTGTACCACGCTTGCTTGCAAGCTGTTTCTGATCTATTTACAAGACTTGATATTTTGGAAAATGTCATTTTTTCTTTTCGTAGTCCTACAATTTGCTCTCTTTCGTTTGGTAGAAAACTCCGAGATTTACCCATACTTTTCTCCTCTGTATATAAACTTCAACCAACGAAAGGTATGCCAGACTCCAATTTCAAAATTTATATAGCAAGTTATAGAAAGAACGTAATAGATGTTGCTTGTTAGACAGATCGTCTTAAACTAATGTCCGCTGCGCACAAACGTTCAAAGAAAACAAACGACTGAAACTTCTACATTGTTTACATTTGACGATCACAACATTGAGATGAAGGAGGTGAAACATAACTGTCTTACTTTGAAATATCAAACAGAATAGAAAGACAGTACTCGTATATTACGCGTATAATCGAAATTACAAATCATCGTCTTAAATTTATGTCCGCTACTGTATATATTCTACAAGCAACGTAAGAAAGACTACGGCCAACTATGATTGACTTACAGAATGACAAGGTAATATTAGTGCAAAAATAGATTGGAGTTTCGAATTCAGTCAGTGACTTCTTCTCTTGAAAAAATAGTGAACAACATATTTTTGATCGCTCTAATATTTATTCTTTGGAAAAATAATCTCATATTTTCAAAACAATAAAATTTCTATTCTAAATTTTAGGTTTAATTCTTCTCCTTCAGATATTTGGATATGATATCAGGGTATTCCTCATTTGATCACATTTTAAGCGGTGTTCACTTTTTTCTGATGAAACGGACCTGTAGTCAGACGCACCAATTAGTGAAGCTCTTTTTATTCCGATGGCACCGCTTTATTAAAATACTTTTCTCGCGGCGTCGATTAATAAATCTAACTCATTTGTAGGAATGCTTTCCCCGCAAAGCCCCTATAGGGACGATCCCCTTATTTCGTATGAAGAGATATTATATGACCCAGCGAATATAGTGCCACCAGCTTAGCACTCCCCAGAGTTTTTACGAAGTCGCTTACATAGGAGAAGCTCTCTCTCCCAGAGAATAGTTAATAATGCAGTATATTAACAAAGTCTTACGTCGTATTTCAGTTGAAGCATCTACGAGAGTGAAAAAATTGTAAACAACTTCTAATAGTTGATAAATAGCTTCCATTGATCACAGACTCGTCGACGTTTGAGCCATTTCCCGTATCTTTCTCACAATCAAAACTTTTTAACTCGGCTAATAAAGTGGACAAACTTTACGAAATTTGTTCATAAAATTCCTGTTTTCTATAAAATGTTGTCGCTCTTCAATAAATATTCTTTTTGAACATTCAATATGAAAGATAACATGATTTAAAGCAATTATTTTTGGATATATCAACTTTAGACTTTGTAAGGATATATAATAATCTTCACAGAATATACAAATATTTTTCATATTCACAAATAGGAATTATATATTGAGTTATGATTAGACTGTGGATCTTTTTCCAAAATAAAACTTGTTTGTAGATATTTTGTTTTCTTAATAATGTTAACGTGTTCAATATAATACAGCAGTATTTTTGAGTTCTCGAAATGTCCTGCTGTTTTGCATTTGTTCATTTTTATCACTAGACAGCGGATTTTGTGAATTTATGACAAAAATAATTTTGTGGAAGTTAATTGATTAAACGGTGTAATTTAAGCCAGTAAAAACATTCGAAATATTTACAAATACTGTTATACTACTTTCAATCTATTAAATACATTAAAAAAGAAAATAAATTTCCATTTCACTCCAGTTTGTTGCAATTCAGCTAGAACATTTCTATTTTACATAAGAATCAACTGTCTATTTATCAGATAAATAAATCAGTCATTCTAGTTAGGCCATTGGTGTAAAATAAGAAAATATTTTAATCTACGGGGTTGAAAGGCGAAGCTTCCGAAATGGAACCCTTTGACGCGGTCAAAGAGACTTCTCGAGGGATCCGACAAAGGATGGAGTACTCAAAATAAACGGCGAATAATCGGTGAACAACCGCGACTTAATGAAGGACGGTGTCGGTTAATTAAAAGCGTCTGATCCCGACGGGGCGGTCGCACTTATCACGCGCCGCGCAGAAGTATATGGGAACCCAATCAGTTTCCGATTCATTAAAGTTTAAGTATAATCCGGTTCGGCGATAATCGACTTGAATCTTTCAACGCGCGCAATCCAATCGACCCGTTTGTGTTGAAAATTCAATTAGCTTCCGGTCGAGTCCTCGGTTGAGTTCCAGTGCTCGATCCCATCCTCTAATTCGTGGCGTGGAAAACACGCGCTTCGGGGGCCGAGCCAGGAATCTTCGTTACGGCCTGGTGAAGAAATTGTTGTCGTCCCGCGTCCCATCGAGTTTCCTTACACTTTGTTATCCTCCCCCTTAATTTCCTGTCGTTGCCTTTTTTTCGCTCGCTTTGATCCGCTCTCGTATCTCGGCCACGACGGCAACCCCCATTGATCTTGTTAACAACGTTCAACCGAAGCGAAATCGTTCGACGCACTGCCCGCAAGAATTAGAGTCTTTCCCTTTTCTGACACCCGGCATTGATCCGTTCATTCCTCTTCCTCCCCGCGATCTTTTATTTCCTTGGTATTCACTTATCGTGTCCCTTTCCCGACCGGCAACGACCCATTTCCCCTCTCTTCGCTATCTAGACCGGCGTCCCGTCATTCGTCTTCTTCCCTTCGTCGAGGTCTCATGTGGTTGCGCAATTGCAATTTAGTGCCCGGGACCGACAATCGTAGCCGTGATCGCAGGATGAACCGCTTAGAATTACACCGTTACACCTGCCTTCACCCCGCGCGAACGATTCAAACTGAGACGCTGCACAATGGGCCGTTTCTCTAAAACGGTGAAATTATTTTAAAATTTTTGTGTCATGACATATCAGATGATTGCATAAGTTCGTGCCCGATTTTCATGGATGTTGCATACTATACTGCACGACGCACTTTGGTCAAATCGACTTCTAGCTGTTCACGGGCTAAAAAATCAAAGTTCTCATATCGATTTTTAACGAATGTATAATGTTTCTTAAATGTTCATTACTAGGGGTGTGCAAGAACCCGAAATATCGGGAACCCGATAGTCGGGACGATCTATACGCATCGTAGTATAACATCACAGCAGTTTTTCCATATTTAAGACCTGTATTTTACCTTTGGTAAGAGGAATTATAGTATACATTTTTGTTTATTAATAGATAAATACAGTCACAAGCAGAAAATCCGTATGATCAATTGATTGTAGTCAGTAACTTTGTAAACTATGAAATATAATAATACTTAATCTTGTTTGAATATTTGTGATTGTGTAAATAAGACACTAATAACACATTTTTGTTATTTCATTACATGTAATAAACTTCATTCATCAAAAATTATGGATTACTCTTGTTTGAATGCCAGTTTTCAATTATTATTCATTATTCACACGATTTTCCAGACATTTCCGGTGGTGTGACAAAAAAATGTTTCGTACAAAAAGTAATCGGTACACAGTCTTTTACAAATATCAATTCAAAAAATTACAAAAAAAAATTTTTTTTAATAAAAAATTGTGGTCACCTTCATTATTTATTTGTAACTGTCTAGAATTGTCTAGACATTGTGTCTGGGCCTGTGCCACGATCGTTTGGAACATTGTCAGTTTCGAGTTATTTATTGGCGTGTTTAGCTCTTAGAATTAGTTACGGACTTGGGTACGGTTGAAAGTTAAGTGTCCTCTTTCGTTTCGGGAAAACAAACCAGCCATACCCCCAGTCAATGACAACTGACGCATCGCAGGCCCACACTCAGCGGAAAGGCGACACCAGTTTGGGGACAGATACCTGAACAAGGGACCCTTGTTCATAGGCTTGTTTTATTTACGAGGCTTGCGTGAGAAACAAAATCACGGATTTAGTAGGCGTACCACATAATTTGGATTACGCCCCGAACTGGTGATTGGTCCCTTGGTTATCCCTACCAAAGAAACGATCTCTTCCCGAACTTTGGTAGGGAATTGTAGGAGAAATAGTGGTCAGAACTTTACGAGCTTTCGAGAGAATCGGACAAACCTTGTATCTTGCACTATTAATTCGTGGAACGTTACGAATCGCATTATTAGAACGCATTAATTCGGATTCGAACTTGAATTGTGAACGGGAGTTACGAAGTTGAACTGTGCATTTGATTGTGAACTTTATTCTAAATTTTCTATGAACTTTCTATGAACTTTTCTTACGAACTTTCTCATGAACTTTTCTTACGAACTTTCTTATGAACTTTTCTTACGAACTTTCTCATGAACTTTTCTTACGAACTTTCTCATGAACTTTTCTTACGAACTTTCTTATGAACTTTTCTTACGAACTTTATTATGAACTTTGTTACGAAACATCATTACGAACCTTCTTGTGAACCTTTTATGAACTTTTTATTGTGAACTCATGAACTCTATGTGAACTATTATTCGTTAATTATATGAACTTTCTTTCGAACTTTTTATGAACTTTCTTTCGTTATTTTTATGAAATTCCTTTCATTATTTCTATGGACTTTCTGTGATCTCGTCACGAACAATTCAGTGAACTTGTGTTATGGACTGAACTTTGAACTGTAGAACCTTGGACGTTACAAGAGTTTATGACAAAGTGTGTGATTTGTGTACACATTCTTGTGCAACCCAGAGCGTTTGATTGCTCTTGAACCAGCAGCAATCTTGGACTTGACAACGCTTTAAACGGTAACTATATATTTTTTATTCAATAATGTTATAGCTGAGACGAATCCAACCACCTATTTAATGTGGTCTTTATATATTCAAATAATGGTGAAATAGGCGTGAACAGCTAGAACGTCGATTTGACCCACTGTGCGGCTGAGTGTAAAAAAAATACACTCTTGCTCAAAAGTATGTAGACATATCACTTTTATGAAAGTATTTTATCATAGCTATTCTAATAGCATAATATTAGGTGTACAAATAAGTTCTCGGCCTTTTTTCGTCAAATTCAATATTTTCTTATTTAAAATACAAGTATGTTTTTTAATCGGGAAAGTAGTCGCCATTTGCTTCTACACACTTCTTCCACTTCACGGGCAGACGACGAATCCCTTGGTGAAACAAAGATGGCGGTTTTGACTCGATGAATTCTGCGAGGCATTTTTCGACATCTTCAACTGTTTGGAAGTGCGTATCCACCAAATGATGTAGCTGGGGTGTAATTGATTGATAAAGCTGTATTCATTAAAATTTAACTATTGAATTTTATTTTCAAATCGGTCACGAAATTATGCAACCACCTAATAGATTAAAACTAGGGGTAACTGTATGATTTTATACATTTATGACAAAAATTAGTAAGTGCAATATAAAACAGTAAAAATATTAATTAATTATTAATTAATTATTAATTATTAAACATATTTTGAAAGAAAATAAATTTCTATTTCACTCCAATTTATTGCAATCCAGGTGGAACATTTTCATTTTCCACAAAGATCCGCTGTCTACTCATGATTGATGGCACCACTTTAAATTAGAACAACTTCTTTATAAGTGGATAAAACGACTTCATATTTTCTGGCAAGCTAGATGGATTAATTTACTTGATGGTATGTAATGAAAATTTTTGAAAGGTTACGTTTAGTTTGAATTACGAAAAAAATAGTAGAGGTTGTTTTCTACTTCTACAGCTTCTTTATTTGGACTTGTCAGGAAAATTTAATTGTAATAAAAAGTAATGCTTGCCCATTCAACCCTCAAATAGACTTTCAAAATTTTCTTTAAAACTGCTGATTCGATTAAAATATTTAATATTGATCTCTATCGAATTGGTAAATAAAAACGTAGTGAGATAGTATAAATTTCATCTAAATCCACAAATTGATATTTTATTCATGGTTACACTTTATGTAACTATTAGCATAAATTTGAGTGTGGTCGCATCAGCCTCAATAGATCGCCCAGGGCTTAACTTGCAGAAACCAAAGGAAAGTCCTCAGCTTACCTTTGACATTTGCAAGCCATTCTCGCTAATTATCGGGCTGTAAACCATGTACTGCTGCAGACTTAGAGGATCATGATTCAGGACTCTGAGGGGACCGAGTTTTATGCCTCGGGAGTTGTGGCTGCACTTTCAGAAGCCTGAAGGTTCATTCACACTAACTGATTCATGAAACCATCAAAATTCTATTAATCAAAGTGCCATATTTTTGTGTAGCTGCGAGCCAGATAATTCGTACAAATGAATGAGGAATTATGATATTCTCGAAAATATAAAATATTTCGTTTTTTCAGAAACAGACTGTTTAGCATTTATTTAAATAATTTATACCATACGAAACAATACAATTCGAGAAAACTAATTTCTAACTAAAAGTTAAAAAATTAGAATCAAATTTAGCTATAATTATTTAACTGTATTTAATCTGTGTACTATATACATGTGAATTAAATTAGTTATATTACATGAAATTTAGTCAGATTATCATATTAGAAACAGGAGGTCTTTATGTAAAAAAACTAGAGGGCTATTGTTGCTCGCTCGCTTCGCTCGCTCGCGAGTAGGGTTGTTTTTGCTCGCTCGCTTAGCGAGCTCGCGGGTAGGACTGCTCTTGCGAGAGGATTAGTGATACGCATGGCTAGTAGGGCCTACTGCTATTAATGTTTTTTATTTGGTGTGTGACTCTCCAAGAGTCACACAAAGAACTTCCCGATTCGTTACTCCTTCGCCAACATCGCTAACATCGTTTTTTTTTTGTACTTTATCGATATTCTCCCAAAATGTATTCTTGGGAATAGAGATGATAAATTCACTCTTGCATTGGAATAACTTTCGATTATTCCAAGCGGTAACATTAGCATCAGTTAAAAAAAAAATTTTTTTTAAATCTGAAAAAAAAAATTAAGAAAAAATTTTTTATGTAATTGCGTTTGGTTCTTTGGTGGAAAATTTTCGTCCTCCCTTATAAATTGCATTGTAGAATCAACTCTTTTCGAAAAAAAAGTAAAAATCTAAAAAACTACTTGACCAATATGGACCAAAATCTAATCAGCTCTAAGTTACGACGGGGCACATCGATTGCATCATTCATTATCCTGATCGCGTTGTTACTTTTTCTGAAAACGTTAACGAAAAATTTGATTACATAGAAACGGCCATACGCACACACACACACACACACACATACGAACATTTTGATAAAAATAGTCTAAAATGACTCCAATGACCATGAAACGTGAAGATCTGCTAAAAAATCGATTTTCGATTTTTGGGGTAATTACAATAACTTCCCTATAAAATCGGGAAGTTAATAATAAAGGAAAGGCCTAACAATTGGCCTAACAGATCAATGTTTTTTAATTATTCTAAATATATACACTTATTCTACATATATGTCCTGTGTATGCGAAGTAAAACGTAAAACAATTTTTACATTCACAAATCCCTGTATGTAGTACTATTTCAGTGATTTTAAAGCATACATCCGCATCAATTATTATTGTATAACGTTGAAGAGACGGGAAACTGCAATTTTGGAAACCCGTTATTACTTAATTGTCATCTGAAAGAATTTTAAGTTATTAAGAACATACAAAGCTTTTTTAAAATACAAATAAGCATTACTTTGCATTAAGAATCTTATGTGCCTGATTAAGTAAACGAAATAAATAGAAAAAGCAAATCTATTCAACCTAAATCTTCTTTAATCAAATAGAGGCACCTAACTACTTTCAAAATATCTTAGATTTGTTACAAGTGCATCTAATTGTCTCAATATTCAGGGATACATACATAGTAGGTCATTCAGAAAGTTCGAAGCCTAACAATGAAATGACATGAAATAATGAGTAAAAATACATTTATTCTTCAGTAAATTCTCCCTTAAGCTCAATACATTTTCTCCAGAATTTTCTAATTCATTTACCTCGTCTCTGAAATGATTTTCCTCGAGACCTCTAAAATATTCATCTACGGCTGCTATAACTTCTTCATTTGATGAAAAACGCCTGCCACGTAGGAATTTTTTTGAGGTTTGAGAATAAATGGAAGTCAGAGGGGGCCAGGTCTGGTGAATATGGTGGATGCTACAAGAATTCATAGCGTAACTCCTTCAATTTGGACATTGCAAGAACACTTTTGTGAGCCGGCACATTGTCCTGGTGAAAAATGACTTTTTTCTTCGCTAAGCCAGATCTTTTCTCCCGAATTTGTGCATCCAGTTGATCCAAAAGGTTTGAGTAATACTCTCCTGTTATTGTTTTCCTGATTTGAAGGTAATCAATTAACAAAATTCCTTTTGCATCCCAAAAAACGGATGCCATGACATACTCTACCGATTTTGACCACTTTGACTGCTTTGGAGCTGAACAACCGGGCTCAGTCAACTCTTCGGTTTGTTGTCGCAATGCACGATCAAAGTGGTAAACCCAAGTCTGATCCATGGTTATAAATCGACGCACAAAGTCAGTTTAATTTTTTTGCAAACGATTCAAATGTTGTTGAGAATATTTCACGCGAATGCGTTTTTGATCCGAATTTAACGATTGCGTCACCCATTTGGCAATAGTTTTCTCATACCTAATTCATTAGTTAAGATCTCATGAACTGATCCAGTTGAAATGCCTGTGGCCTCGGCTGAATCAACCACAGTTAGTCGGCGATCTTCCAAAACCAAATCGTGGACATGATTAATTATTTCTGAGGTGGTTGCAGTTCTTGGACGTCCTGAACGTAGATCATCGTTAATGTCTGTACGACCACGTTTAAATAGAGCAACCCATTTTTTTACCATTGCATATGAAGGAGCACTGTCCCCTAACACATTCACCATCAAAAATTTCCTTTCCGCTTAATCCTTTTTTATATAATATAAATATTCAATAACTGCACGATTTTTCAAGTTTTCCATTTTTCTAACCAAAGCAAACACGTCCACTTTAATCAGCTGGCTGAAGCAAACTATTTGACAGATCGATTTGGAATGTATGGTATGTTCACATCAAGGACGGATGTTTTTAACAACGATATGTTTTTGCTGCTACCAATATCATCTATGTGTCAGGCTACGAACGTTCTGAATGATCTAGTATGTACACAAGTTAATAACATATTCGTAACAACTCGAAAATTTAATTGAATTTTCATAATTGTTCTATAAGCAAATTATGCATGTTTCTTTAGCATCATCATGATTTAGTTTCGTATAGTTTTCATGTCTACGCTTATTTTAATATTTTCGTTTTCTTTATTTAAAGGGACTCATTAGTTTTATTGGATTCTTCACTCCTATTCGTTTTTCTTCATGCCCTTCACTGGTTAAACCTTCTAACTATGGTTCAACTATTTAATAAAATGTCAGTATACTGCATCAAGTGATGTCTGGTGCTAGGGCACTTTCCTCAGCCGAAAATCAGCAGTCATGTACACGTAGAAAAAGGCCAAATTCCCTAACTACGGTGGCAGGGAACTTTCATTTCCGGTCCTCTGATGGACACGGACAAAAAGTCCTCTCCGCGAAATGAAGTTTGAAGATTCTTCTTCGTCTGCGCCAGACATACGAAGCGCGGGAATTTGCATCGAAATGAGCGAAAACACTATAAATTCTAGCCTGACTTAAATCCGAAGAAAAGTTCAACATCTGCACAAGACAAAGTGCTTTGGAACAATTATAAATTATGCCGTGATTTTTTGTTGTTGAAATATGTCTACGTTGTCTGCAGCTCTCTCTCCTCCGTTTTGAAGCACGTTTTTTGTTCGCAATCATGAACACGTTCATGCGTAAAGCCCATGCATGTTCGAACTATTAATTAAATTCCGACAGACCTCGGATCGAGGGGGAATAAAAGGTGGAATGAAGCAATATACCAGGAAGTTGCATATTTCAGGTTAAATCGCCTGAGTATATCAGATATGAAGAGCAATCTTATTCTCATGGTCTCCTCGAAGAATTCAGAAGGTCCCTCGCCAATATGGGGGAGTGATTCTTTCTCATCTGCGAATATCTATGCTGTCCCTACGTTCAATTCCTTCCATGGAAATGCCTCGATACAGGAATTCGGGATACTTAACAATGCATCCACCAGTCAAGGTGATTCATTGTTAGGAAATCTACAAGCGCACAGTTACGGAGATGTGACCTAATCTTTTTAGTAATATTAATTCATTTAATAATTTCTATGAAATTATGTGTTTAATTCCTGTTAGAATTACAATAAAAGTATGGGAAACGTTTTAATAATATATTATAATATTTAATTAATATAACGGAAGATGTACATCGTAATATAATTCAATTAATGAACATTGCAAGAGATGTACGAAACCTATGCGAGTATAATTGACGTCACTGACAATTTCAGTAATGGTAAAATATAATAATTAATAAAATAAAATAATTGTATAATATATTTGTTGTTATAATATATATTGTATAATAATAATATACTTGTATACTTCTGTCGATTGTTTGTTCAGGTACTAAAAATTATTTACTGGAATTGGACTGTCATTGAAAAGTCAATATATTGCATTTCATTTACAATATATAAGAATATATTAATTTATATTCAGTTATATTATTAATTTATATTCAGTTATACTTCCTTCCTGCCTCATTACTAGACCGCGGAACTTCATGCAAAATAAAAATTGTTGCATCTACTGCAATAAAGAAGGGCCAAGTAAAAATTTCTTTCATTCTTTAATAATGTTCATAAGATGCAACTAATACATTGATGTTCTTCAATTTTTTAAATCTGTTCATTGCTTTAAATTGCAACCTAGTATGTTGTACCGTATTAATTGGCTCAGAGCAATCTTGTACCGAACGAAGATAGTAATATCGATAATAAATTGTTGCATAAATATCTATAGTAAGAAGACAATCTTGTGATAAGATACGGCTCTCAGAAAACTAAAAAATGTTACTTTACCTCAGTCATAAAAATTGTTCTTTACTTAATCGACAGGAAATGTGAAGAAGCACAATATCTGAAAATCAGGTCGCATTCTTTTGACAGTCCAATTTAATTACGAATGGCGTCCGGAGTGGAAACGGCTGATTGTTCACGGATCAGTCGAAGTATCGGTTGGTTTTGTTTTCGCAAATTCATGGCATAAGCAGATCCCGAAATGATAATGGAAGGCCAGGGCGATCGAGTTAATCAAGTAATTGGTATTTGGTAAAAGAGGCCGATCAATACTGCCGAACCAGTGGTGTGGAGCAGGAAAAGCGTCCGTATTAATAACTGGAATGCGATAAACTTTCGATTGAATAATCGACTTCTAATGAAACCATAAATCTCCGGCTCTACGTGAAAATCATAAATTATTCAATAACACTCTGCCATTACGAGCGACTGTACCGTGAAAACGCTCGTCTTAATTTGCCAGTTTAATCAACGTATTTATGTTTCGTTAATTGAAGTTTAATTGCAGAAGTAACGACATTGCATTCGACGCTTTTGTGGACAATCGGATAATTGAATTAAACGAGATAAATAAATGTTATATCATTGGGGAAATATTGAGTCGTCGTTTCAGGATCAAGGAATATTGTTTTAAGTTACGTATCTATTCTTAATTCGACTAAAATTCAAGTTTAAGATACTGTACTTATTTTTCCTGATTAAATTATCATCAAATTATAAATGATTAAATTATATTTCTGATCAAAATGACACCACAGACGATATTATTATGACCATGACTATTTGTGTAACGAGCGATTGAAGATTCGAACTTTACATTTGTGAAGGAACAATTCTGTAATTGTGAACTACAAAACTTTAATTATATTTTACACAAGTAATTATTATCGTCATTATATCATGTTTCATGTCATTTAATCAGAAAAAGGAGACGAATGGGACGGTTGAAGTTTTATTTACGATAAACCAATAATAAGGAATTTTAATTTTTGAATTTAGAAGACTGAGCTCACACACCGTTAAAGTTTGCCGAACGTCACGAGCCTCCGTCCTTGATCGTTATCCTTCAAATATGAAGAACACTGCAAACTGCAAGGAAAGTCGTATACCTCTTCTATAACTGTGACTCTGCAGAAGTCTTCACAGTTACGGAGAGAGAATACTGTAGCCAAAGATGAAGACCAACTATTAGCAACTTCGAATCTTTTTTTATATTTGATGTTTATATTCAATGAAGTCTATATGTGTTCTCTAATAGCCTATATCGAGAACGACAAAGTAGAATTTTATTTCGCTTCATACGAAACTAATAATATACATATTTAGTAGATTCTGTTCGAAATCTTCGTCACGAGATCTGGCTCGATGTTACTGTGTTAAATATTAAATCTGTTCCGTTTATGTAAAATAATTTTAACAATTTATCTACCTTATGTTAGGAGAAAGACTGTTAGTAAATTGCTGGTAGGTCACGATGAAAAAGTCACGAAATAATCTCGAGTGGGTGGTGTCAAGAATCTCGCATTACTTTGAGTATGTACTCATAACAATAACTCTTTATATTTCGTTGGTTCCCACGCCCTCGCGGCAATTCCAAGCATTCGGCACGAGAATCTCATAACTCCTGACCCAATCCTAATGGTTAATCTGCCCTCCTGCATTCTTCATGGCGCGCTCTTATATATAATTTCGCTCTGAACTATCCCTACCTGACTCATTTCTACTATCTTCTCATGCAAATCTCTCTGCACTCGTACCTTCCTTTCGTGAGTTCTACACCTCCCATTCCCGATTCCGTGTTCCCATTCTCAGCACGAGAAAAACGAAGATAACACACAATTATAACCCACTTGGAGATCGTACTTTCAAATCTCCCGAAAGATAGCGGACCTTTCATTATTTTGCTTCAGCGAGAACAATCCTGATTCATAGTAACGGCTGCCATATTTTTCCTGGGGAACGGTGTATCGACAACATGAGCCGCGATAAAATTTCTCCGCTTCTCGGGAACGTCTCCCAAAAGAACTAAACATCACAATAGTGTGTTATCATTGAAACCTCACTCGTACCCTTGCAATTGCCCTTCCTTTTCTCTTTCGTTGCCTTCCCTGGGCTGCTGCAATTTTACGATATATACGTGGCTCGCATTCCGCCGGATGGCGTTCGCCAACGAAATTTATCGTCGCCCCGAGCGCCAGTAAATGCGGAAAGATCGACCTTAAGTGGAAATTAGACCAAGGCGTTGTCCGATTCGCGGAGCTTCAGCAAAAACTTACGCGGTTGTTGCGCTCGGCGCATAAGAAATATCGTCCATTATATATTCAGTTATGTATAACTATCAAATTATGTATGTATGCATACGGTGCACAGTGATTCAGGCGATTTTAGCACTATTTGGACGTTTTAGTAAGTCGTTGAATTCTTTTTGACATCAGCTACAACATTATGGAGTTAAAAATATACAGGGTGTCTCACGTAACACTTTTCCCAATTTTTTAATTAAGGACTTGCAATAATCTGACAAAAAATATTTTAAACAAAAGTCGATTAGTTTTCGTTGTCGAAAATTTTCTTTTTAATTATTGCCAATGCCACCTTCATTTTAGAAACGATACTTCAAGGTCATCCGAAGGTCATGGTATACTAGGTCGTTGAATTCCTCTTGATACGGGCTATACTACTGTTAAGTAAAAAATACCAAGTGACATTTAAAAAAATGAAGGTGGCCTTCGCAATAATTAAAATGAATAGCCAATTGAAAACTGATCGACTTATATTTAAAATATTTTTTTGTCAGATTATCGTAAGTACTTGAAAAATTGTGAAAAATGTTACGTGGGACACCCTGTATATTGATTTTCAAAAATTAAGGGTGACCTTGATTTTTTAACATTTTTAAACATTTTATGTAGTAGACGCTAAATGTTGATTAACTTTTGTTTAAAACATTTTTTGGTCTCGTTTTCGGAATTGCCTGATAAATCATGTTCAGTTTAGAAACAACAATCCATAATGATATTCACAAAATATTGATTTTTAAATGCCTGTACAATTTTTAATAAATCTTGGATTTTAGATTAATCGTTTTTGAAGGTGATGGACATTTATAAAACAATTACATACTTCAAACAATAATCATTCCTGAAGAAGAACGAAGGTGGAAATGATTCTTGCGGCATCATATAAGGAAAAGTATACTGAAAATATTCCGATTTGAGAAAATGCGAAACTATTTGGAACTTAAAAGATATTCCATGTCAGAGGGAAATAACTTTGACAGCTTTCATTAGTCTGTTAAGAATTATTTATTTAATAAATGACGAACTGTAATTCTAAATTTGAGTTCTGAATTTTGTAGGCAGAAGAATGCTCTCTTAATTAAAAAAGAAATTCTTTTAAATATTAAATAGGTTCGGCACGTTTCATCAAAATCATATTCACAAAATGTTCATTTTCAAATGGTTGTTTTGATTATAATTTTTATGAAATTTCATCGATATCGACATTTTCGGCATTGCTAGACATTTAGAAAGCAATGCATTTTTTACTACTCATTTCATCATTTTTTCTTATTCACTTTTTCATTTGCATTTAAGATCAACAAATCACCTAGTTAATAATGAACGCACCTGGATTAATAATGAACGCACCTGGCGCCACGCTAAATAATTAATTGAAAAGGGGGGAAAGAAGCTCAACAAATTGAAATCATTTCTTATTCTTTTACTGGAAGGGGTGCAGAACGTTGTATTTAGGTTCATGAGTTTACATGACGTTCAATTTGAAGAATGACTTCAGTGGCTGAAAGCGAGGAGCTTAAATACCTTCATTACTCGAACCCAAATACGCTTCGTTAGTGTACTGGCTGCTATCGACATGGAGGAAAGTGGAACAACTAATTTTCTATTCGAGAGAAGAGTAATTAACTTCTTTAATGTCTCAGAAATTTCTCTTTATTCGAATTCTGTTATGTGTCCTTCATTTTATGTTTTTTTAAAAATATTGTCTCGTGTGAGACTTGAACACCAGAACCTTGGGGTACGATTCTACCAACATTTAATTCCCCAAAAATTGTGTCAAATATCTTCGTAAAAAACATGAACATTCGTAAAAAATCTCGGGCACGTGTCTTCTTATTTTGTCTCTAGAATCACCATAAAAAGTTTCATTAAAATCGGCGACTCCACAGATGTGATCTATTCTTGCAAGTTTTTAAGACTGTAAAAGAATTATAAAATACAACGATTCAAATCAGAGGCACATACATATATTCGAATTATTCTTTGAAAGAAACAAGATAAAAAATATACGATATGCATCGTTGTGGAAAGAATTCCTTATTGTTTCTAGTTCTATTTAACACGTTATGAAGCACACTGTACGATAAATTCACTTTCAACCAAATGAATCACCTTTAGTCATAAATTAATGAATCACACGTACTCGCACGGAAGACGTTTAATAATTATGATGTAGATGTTTAAACTTATATTGCGACTTTAATGATATTACAGTAAATTGCACTGAAGTACCGGTTATAATTAAATATAGAAACATCAAAATGATATGAAATCGTGAATCATGAAAAACGATTGGGGCATTTAAATCCACCTCGTTTATTAAGATTTTGAAATATTATTACCAGTAAATGTGGGCATTTTCAGAATGAATAAACAATGAAACGGGGAATTGAAATAATAGACAGAATGATTCTTTTCATTTCCTAGGAGAACAAACAATAAACCGCAAACGAAGTTTACGAGTAGAATCAATAATGGTTGCAAAGAGAAATTGATTACCATTATAAAAAGATTATGATGTGAACCCAATTAAATGTAGACACGTTAAAGCACATGAATAATAAGAAAACGATACATCTTTAAAACTGTTTGTGTATTGACCTACGTTTATTTATAATTTGTATTGTATTATGTATAAAGTATCACAATGTACTGAAAAATAATGTACGGCAAAATAATCTCTACCTGGAGATTCAAATTGCATTGAATAAGAAAACAGTGAATAATAAAGAATTTAATGTGATTGAACGGATCACGGATAACAAAAAAAAAGTTGATACCATTTATTAGAAGATTAAAACATGAATACAAACAAATATATTAGCAAGTAGAAAATGATCTCTGTAAAGAAAGATTGATCTCATTTATTAGAAGATTAAAACTGATACATACATACAAATCTGATACATACAAATCAATGGCGGAACTTTGAGATGAATAAATAATGAATCAAAAAATAGTCTGGACAAGAACGACTGCAACGGCAGCGTAAAATTAGTAGAATTTATTAGCTAATTAAAGGATCAATGTAGAAGGATTTGAAAACCCCGAAGGCAAATAAATAATGAAGTGATAAATGGCCTCAGGTGGGAAACGAAAATTTACTCAATTTATTAGAAGATTAAAATGCCAATATAAATAATTGTAGGAGCCTGAGGTAAGTAACAAGATGAAAAATGGTTCGAGGGTACAATAAACACCAGAATGGCAAGTTAACTCGTTCCCCTGGTAAACAGATTAACAGAAAGTATCGGGGAGACGAGCAACGTGTTTCGGTGTCAAAGGATTCCGGAAGAAACTCCGGCGAAGATGAAAACAACGAAGGAGGTAAAGTGCTAACACGAAAGCTACGGGGGTGGAGGATGGATGAGAGAACTGACGAACTGAGGAGCCCGGGAAACGGGGTGAAAAAAAGTGAGTGGGAGGAATAAGTGGAAGGCGGATTGCCGTGTTCCCGCTTCGAGTGTTTCGCGCCACGACCAAGTACTTTATTATTGCAGTGGCACCGCCAGCGAAATTGTAATTACGGTCTTAATGAGATTTCCTTAAAGGCATCGAGAAGTCCCTTCCCCCTTCCGCCATCGGTCAGCCAGCCGCTACATGCGCGACACGAGTATGAACTTAAAAGTATAAACAACTGTGTGGAAAAATAAATGGTCCTGGGAATAGGTGCCTCAGACGGCTTTAATAGAGGGTAAAAAACTTTCAGGAAGAAACTCCTCGAAGTCTCGTAGCTTTCGCGATATCTGGTCGTTCCGTGAGTTATGTCGCTTCTTTCACGCTATCTTTTGCTGGAAAATATTACGCAATTATTTCTCTCTGCTAGTGCATTGGTTATTGTTAATATCCTATCTTTTTGGTACTGGCTTTTGGTAATTGGTAACGATTTCCTTAAAATGTTTGCTGATTTGATCTGGAGTTAATCGATTTGTTTGATTATAATTATTTGATCAGCTTCTAACTTATTCGAATTACTATTATTTATCTGTTGACAGTTGTGCCACTTTTTAAAATTCTGAGACAATCTTACCTTTTAAGATGAGTCATTCTGCAATTATGAACACATATTTATTATGTATAAAGAATGTTGACCTTCAGCAATCTTGAATGACCTTGAGTCGTACGTGCCTTAAAACGTCCTATTAGATACACTCCGGGACGAAAAGATTGCACAATTTGAAATTAATGTAATTTCTGTTTATTGAACATTAGAAATTCAATTTTTTGTATACACATATTTTTAGTGTGTCTTTCTTAACGTATGTGAATGAAATGAAACGAAGCTTCATTAATATATCTATTTTTATTGAATGACATAGAATTATTAACGAAATATAGAGGTACAAAATGATAGCACACTTAACGGAAAACTTGAAATATAACAGAATTAATCGATAAAAACCAATGCTCAATATTTTGTAAGATCTCCTTTACATCTAACAATTTTAATCATTGGGTTTGGTAAATATTTATACAATTTTTAACTTCCCGATTTTATAGGGAAGTTATTGTAATTACCCCGAAAATCGAAAATCGATTTTTTAGCAGATCTTCACGTTTCATGGTCATTGGAGTCATTTTAGACTATTTTTATCAAAATGTTCGTATGTGTGTGTGTGTGCGTATGGCCGTTTCTATGTAATCAAATTTTTCGTTAACGTTTTCAGAAAAAGTAACAATGCGATCAGGATAATGAATGATGCAATCGATGTGCCCCGTCGTAACTTAGAGCTGATTAGATTTTGGTCCATATTGGTCAAGTAGTTTTTTAGATTTTTACTTTTTTTTCGAAAAGAGTTGATTCTACAATGCAATTTATAAGGGAGGACGAAAATTTTCCACCAAAGAACCAAACGCAATTACATAAAAAATTTTTTCTTAATTTTTTTTTTCAGATTTAAAAAAATTTTTTTTTTTTAACTGATGCTAATGTTACCGCTTGGAATAATCGAAAGTTATTCCAATGCAAGAGTGAATTTATCATCTCTATTCCCAAGAATACATTTTGGGAGAATATCGATGAAAGTACAAAAAAAACGATGTTAGCGATGTTGGCGAAGGAGTAACGAATCGGGAAGTTCTTTGTGTGACTCTTGGAGAGTCACACACCAAATAAAAAACATTAATAGCAGTAGGCCCTACTAGCCATGCGTATCACTAACCCGCTCGCAAGAGCAGTTCTATCCGCGAGCTCGGGAAGCGAGCGAGCAAAAACAACCCTACTCGCGAGCGAGCAACAATAGCCCTCTAGTTTAATACGGTTTTGGCTAATATTCTCCCATTCGTCCAAAATGCTCTATTTTAAATCGTTAATATTTTGGAATTGTCTGCCATTTTGGTACATAGCTCTGGCAAGATGTCCCGAACAATTTTCGACAATGTTGAGATTGGAGATCTTGCTGGCCACTCCAAAACTCGAATAATTTTTGAAGAGAAATATTTCTTGACCGCTATCGCCGCGTGGACTGCGACATTATCTTGTCGTAAAATGTGTTTATTTGCAGCAATTCTTACACCATAAGCGTTTAGCTGTTCATTTATCATTTCAATATATCGTATTCATTCGTTCTTTTATAAATTTGATTTCTTTTTCACCCCAATATCCAATTTCGGCCCAAATTATCACACAGCCGCCTCCCATTTGGCGACAGCTTAAAAATTGCTGATCTTCATTCAAATTATGATAGTAATAGCCTAGGTCGTCTGGACGATCCACATTAAATCTTTCTTCGTCAGTAAATATGACTCTTCGCCACTTTGTCCTCATATTTATATCCTTTTCGGCAAATTGTAAGCAGAACGCTTTATGCTTCTTCTTTAACCAAGGTTTCTTCTGCAATTCTCTTCGCGCCAAGTGCCTGCATTTTTGTAAAACACAATGTACCTTCTTTCCGTTAGTGTTTACGCCAACACATTCAGCGATTTGTCACGCAGTCATCCTCGAATTTGATGCTGTCCTCAATGTTGCACGTTTTTCACGGGCAATTAAACTTTATGGACGCCCAGAACTTTTCCTTTTCCCGTAATTTTCAGGATATTTTAACAAGCTCATAATAACTTTTCGGCATCTATTTACAATTTTTGATATTTGTGTAATTCAATCTTGTTGTTCCTTTAACTTCAATATCGTATGTACTTCACATAGTACACTTAATTTATTTCCACGATCCATTCTTAACACTTTAGTATGTTGTTTTATTAAATAAGCACGAAAGAAGTTAGTACCCACGTTATCAATTACGTTTTGCAATGAATGTTTGCTCTTCAGTAACTTCTGCACAACTGACAAATGTAAAACTGCTATTTGTGCTATTATTTTGTCCCGCTTGTGGACCCCAATATTTACGTTTCCATTTCGAAAATTCTATTGAAGTAAATACGGTGGATGATATTCAGTACATTGTATGTATAGGCATGTCAAAATATGTTGACATATTAAAATATTCATTTTCTTCAGTTGAATGTACCAAATCAGGAAAAATAGATGATGTGCTATCTTTTTGTCCCGGAGTGTAGTACGCAGAAGAGAATATTATTCTAATTTAACCCTTTGCACTCGGAGCTAATCTAATTCGAAAACCGAATTTTTCTTCCGTCCTGAAATACTTTTATTTTATATGATTTTCTTAATTTGATCGATATAAAACTGATATAATACCTCGTACAATACTTTCAGCAGTTTCTTAAATAAAATATTCAATACGTTTAGTAATTTACTGAATACAAATTTCATAACGCTACAAATATTTTGAATAATGGTATAAGAATTATTAGCTGCGCCTCTGAGTCGTCAGTCGAGTGCAAAGGGTTAAAAAATGAAGGTGACCTTCATATGTCCCGTACGCGTCAATCTACAAAAAATATAACCACGAGAGTCTCGTCCGGTTTTAGGTGCCTCACCTTGTATATTATTATACAGTAATTATTGGTTTATAGGTAATTTTCCAACATTCAATCAATGTTATAGTCTCTTTAAAATATTTATGCTGTTTACGCTTCAACACGATTCTTCGACGAAGATTTTCTTTATAAAGTGTTAATGTATTAGTTTATAATTATTGGTTCTTTTTTTGATAAATTTTTAGTGTTTTATCACAGAAATAGATTTATGTAATTTCTTAAGTGATTGAATTATGTTTTAATGATTACTACAAACATTTTTCTACAAACGTTAAAGTAATGTTTCCACTGTTATCGGAAAGAATCGAGCGTTCATGAAATGCTCTTTTGTGTGGTTGCAGTTTGTACGATCCCACGTAATCCTTTCGGTTTGTTTCGGGGAACAACTAATGGTTTTGATAACGTAATCAGTGAACAGAACCTCTCCCTGACAATTCATTGTTCTGCAATCGAAATTGGGGTTTGCATCTCTTTGAATCCCATTGAGGGAATTTGGCAATTAACATCTACCAACTCCGATTATACTCTACACGCCATCCAACACTGGACGGAGAGAGTTGGTTTAATATACGTATACTGTCTGTTGGAAACTAAATAAATCGCAAGTGGACAATAGCCGATACTTATTGTAATTTTTATGCAAAAAATATTTTTTCAAAATTTTTTCGAATAGACTGTGTAATAATTTACTTTTAAGAATTGTAGGTATTATCAAATTTAGTGCGGCAATTCTCGAAATTTTTGTTCTCATTTGTACATATTTATTCATAAATAAATAAATAACTAGAGGGCTATTGTTGCTCGCTCGTTTCGCTCGCTCGCGAGTAGGGTTGCTCTTGCGAGAGGGTTAGTGATACGCATGGCTAGTAGGGCCTACTGCTATTAATGTTTTTTATTTGGTGTGTGACTCTCCACGAGCCACACAAAGAACTTCCCGATTCGTCAGTTGCTGTATATTATTATTATTATTTATTAAGTGTACGTTTTAAGAAGATTATACGTTTTCAGGGAAATTCAATAGTTTTCTACTTATCAAAATGTTTGCGATATGACGTCGCATTAAACCAATATCGTATGCTCGTTGCTCGCTTGGTTCCTTGTTATAGCATACTAATGTTGCAAAATAAATTGTCTTAATTAGTTTTTCGCAAACGATACAACTCATCATTATCTGGGTTTGCAGTATTGATCTTGGTTTTCTTCGATACTATTAATTTAAATTTTCTCAAAATATATAAAACGCTCAATTTTGAAACTCTGCTCAGTGCTACATACAACATTTGTAAAGTTCGTATTTCTGATGTTTTAAAATCCATACATACTTTCTCGTATGTTTGTCCCTCACTTTTATGAATCGTAATCGCTTCAGCAGGAACCACTGGAAATTGATTACGTGTGATTTGTTATTTTTCTTCACTCGAAATATTTACTTGATTCGATATTTTTTTATTATTGGTGTTAAATTTTGATTTATATTTGCGTTTTTCATATAATCACGATAACGAGTTCTTACTTTCACTCCTACTATGGCCAATTGAAAATCTAACCACAATAGAGACGGAATTTTAGTATTTTCTTGAAAAGTAATAAATTTTAATATTCCGCATGCTCCATTAACCATTCCGTCTTCAACATCAATGTTATTAATTATCATATATTTTATATTAATTTTCAATTTAATCTCAGTTAACAATTCGTTTTGAACTGATTGTTTATTTAAAGATTGTAATATAAATGTTTTTGTACTTTCATCGATATTCTTTGAAAATGTATTCTCGGCGATGATTAACTCACTCTTGCATTGGAATAATTTTCGATATTGTAAGCGGTTACATTAGCATTAGTTGCATAATTGGAAAAAAATTTTTTTAATTAAAAAAAAACAATAAAATTTTTTTTTATTTTATAAAAAATTTTTTTTTTAATTTTATAAAAAAATTTTTTTTTAATATGTCTAAATATATATATATATATATATATATATAGTTACGTTTACTTCTTTGGTGGATATGCCTTTCGTATAAATTGCAATGTTTAATCAACTCCTTTTGAAAAAAACTAAAAAACTACTTCACCAAAATGGACCAAAATCTAATCAGCTCTAAGTTACAGCGGGGCACATCGATTGCATCATTCATCATTCTGATCGCGTTGTTACTTTTTCAGAAAACGTTAACGAAAAATTTGATAACATACAAACGGCCATACGCACGCGCAAACACAGACACACAGACACAGACACACAGACACACAGACACACAGACACACAGACACACAGACACACAGACACACAGACACACACACACACACACACACACACACACACACACACACAGACAGACACACACAGACACACACAGACACACACAGACACACAGACACACAGACACACAGACACACAAACAGACAGACACACAGACACACAGACACACAAACAGACAGACACACAGACACACAGACACACAGACATTTTGATAAAAATAGTCTAAAATGACTCCAATGACCATGAAACGTGAAGATCTGCTAAAAAATCGATTTTCGATTTTCGGGGTAATTACAATAACTTCCCTATAAAATCGGGAAGTTAATAAAGTGAGTATCCCTTTTCTACATTTATGTAACCTTGAAGCAACCATGGTTTTAATGAACAACCCAAACTGTGAAGAAAGTGTTGTAGTTTTAATCTGGTAAGGGATTCTCATTTGCACATATTTATTCATAAATGAATGATAAAGTGGGAATCCCTTTTCTTCATTTATGTAACCGTGAAGCAACTATGGTTTTGATGAACAACCCAAACTGTGAAGAAAGTGTTGTAGTTTTAATCTGGTAAGGGATTCTCATTTGTACATATTTATTTATAAATGAATAAAGTGAGAATCCCTTTTTTAATTTTAATGGACAACCCTGACTGTAAAGAAAGTGTTGTAGTCTTAACCTGACAATTACTCTCTATTTTATCTCAATATAATGAAATAAAGGAATTTATTTGCAAAAATGGAAATATATCGGATATTAGTATATTTTCATTTACTAAATTCAAGTGACCTGTTGAAAATTCCGCCACAAGCTTAACAGCACGTGACAGAATGACGTATACTGCATAATAATGTTGTTTTAATTGATCCGAACTAGCGTTCAACAGTTTCACAACATTACTATTCTTGTTAAATGACGAAATCTTTAAATTCAATTAACACACTTCGTAAAATATTCTTGACATGGCTGATAAAACAAATTTACATTAGCACACAACAAATTGAGATTTCGTTTTACGCATGTACGTAAATAAATAACTCAAGTATTACTTCGGTCTCTTCTCCCAGTGACAGCGTCTTTGTTTTTCAAACAATGAGCAGCGGGCCTTTATTCACCGAGTCTTCAAAAATATTCAAAAAGCAATGAACACGCAATAGAACTTGACACACTTTTTTATTAGTTCTCGAGCTACAATTGAAAAGAGAAACAAATTTGACTGAAGTCTACTCTTTCTGATTTGGTCTAAAACAATTAAAACTTGTATACTCGCGTTCAGGATATATTAATAACTAGACATAAAATAAAAATGTTCTGAGACGATTCGAACACAAATTAAATTACAATTGTACTTCTTCCACTAATTTTAATAAATCAAAAATAATGTTCTTTATTAACCCCTTAACCTACAACTACGGACATAGCCCGTAGTACGATGATCGGGCCAAAGGTGAATATTACGGGCATAGCCCGTAATAAATACGATGATCGGGCCAAAAGTGAATATTACGGCCAAACTTTTTGGAAAGTAAATCGTAGGTTAAGGGGTTAAATTGCAGTAAAACAATTTCAAAACATAAAAGGAAACTATTTTAATAATTTGTATATATTAATATATTTATTATACATATTGTTACCTACAAAATTCGTACGTGATAATAACCAAGAAAGTAGAACGTGTACATGGTGTCTCAAAAAAGTAGAGCAATTAATGCGGAACATCGAATTTTGCATTTCTACAAACATGAAAAGCAGATATTTGTGAGAGATTTGAAATATAATATCACGGTAAAAGATCTTAAGGGGGATCTATACCCTCGGATTTTGGGGTATTTATCAATGTTATCAACCTCTGTGCAGAAAAAAAGTTTGGTAACATTGATAAACACGCAACTGCATAATGAACACGAGATGGAGTTGCTTGCTATTTCCATATTCTATTCATCTCGTCGCGAATGCCGTTATACAGGGCAGGTCGCACTAATATTAGTGCCACCGATGAGAATATGTACCTCGTCTGTGTCAGTTTTGCTATGATTCCACATTGACAGCAGTGAAATGTTGCACAATATCGCAGCACTGATTGACAGTCCTTCTGACTAGGCACCATCTCGTGTAAACTAACTGAAATGAAATTGGCTCTAGATTGGCTCTACATCAGAGATAACCTCTGTCTTCATGAACGTAATATGGGGAAATCTCTGCTAATGTGAATGAAATCACGCGCGGCGATTTTTTGTCCTTATACGAGCATATTTTGAGCTACACAAAGGCTCATTTGATAGAGGAAGGTTCATCACGGCGCGCTCTGCTCATCATATCAGTCAGAAAAATCTCTTTGAGACAGGAAAATACATTGAAATCTGCGGTTATTTTTCTAGATTTTTTCTCTACTTTGGGCACTCATATTATTAGATATAAACATAATCTCGTTAAATCAATAGCAGAGCGCGCCGGATTTAACCTTCCTCTATAGAATGAGTCCTCACCCAGTCCAAAATCCGCTCAAATAAGGACAAAAAATCGCCGCGCGTAAACCCATGTTTCGACCCAAAATCTAGTAAGATTCTAGTTCCTTTCTAGTTACTTCATTGGGTATAGATCCCCCTTAAACCAAAAATCATTGAACAAAAGCAATTTATTAAGAACACAATTATAAGGAAAACATAACACAAACACGTTCGAGCAGAACGAAATGTTTATCGGACGCTGGCCTAATAAATCAATATTCGCGTCGCAAAGGAACGATTCGCTATTATTTTTTAAAAACTTGAATCTATGTCTTACTGGGTGATTAAATCCAAATGGAGAAAATCAATCCACAATACTAAATATTCTACGTTTTCGCGAAACGACTAGAGATGGAATAAGTTCTTATGATCTTACAAGTCTTACATGGTAGTTAAAGTGCTAATCCTTTCGACACACGTACTATAGCATTTGGCTACAATCAGAATTGAAAGTGGGACGACTTCCGCGAACAAATGGCGGGGTGGTCAGACGCTTGTCAGCTTTATAACGCATTTGCATTTAAACCGCTTTGGGACGTCGTCGCCGTGTTAAAACGGTAAAGGATAATAATAGGCCTTACTTCCCATCCTTTCTCGAGTAGTTTTCCATTATCTAGTTTCACGTACCCTGTGGCTTCCGTGCTACATTTTCCGAATTGCCGGAAATGTATTTTTCAGTTCGAGCGAGACGGAAAAATTATTCCGATTCGGACGACTTCCACACAATATTATTTAATATATAACATGCAAATAAATACGAAAACAAATGGAGGCTTAAATCGTATGAAATTTTATCTACCGGAAAATTCAAACATAACGTTCGTCCATGGTTGGATAATTCTACTTTAGTTAATATTGCCGGATGATTTAATACAATGAATAATGCAATTAACTGTTGATAGATAATTTGATCATTGAAAAATGGGAAATACTGACCACTATAAACACGTATTAATTGCAGGTAGAATTAGCGAGTAATTGTCAGATGAATCCGCAAAATTAATTCTAATTATATTGTTAATTTCCTAAAAAATGGATTTACAAAAATAGATTCCAGTCTGACAATTTCGTGGCATCGATTAGGTCAGATCACAAATAATTTCCGTTTCATGGAACACATTGTAATAATGCATTTATCATTCTAATGACTCTTATCGTGCTCGAGCTGTCTGATAAATGGTATTAGGTTACTGCAAATGATGGTGAACATATAAATGACTGTAACATAATTGTTGCACGTTGTATTGATCGATAAAATTCATATAATGGAACAGAAATTACTTCAGACTCGACCTAATAAATTTGTAATACATAATACAGTTTAAAAATGTTTCTTATTATATATTGTATAGTTTTTCCTCTTTGGCGAAAGTCATAAAAAGTATTTTTTTCATATGCAAGATCATTATTCTATAAAGTATTGTATGAAAAAATGATTTTCATAAACCATGTGATAAGAGAGGACACATAGATGTATTAACACAGAAATACTGCCTTTGATCTTACTATTATTATAGACACAACAATTATATATTGTTCAAATTAAAAATTGTTGGAAAATTTAAAAAATTGAAGATGTCAATATACACTCCTCAATAGAATTAAGGGATCACTTGTGCGAACGCGAAAAATTGGTCCCACTTTACGTGATCATAACTCCGTCAAAAATGTTTGATAACCGTCAATATTGTCTTGATCTCACTATAACTTTGTAAAAAACCAACATAGCGACAATTTGAAACAGAGCACCTGAAACTAGAGGTTTCAGGCCTTCAAACCATTGTTTAACAATATCGATACGGCAATTTTTGACGGAGTTATGATCACGTAAAGTGGGACCAATTTTTCGAGTTCGCACAAGTGATCCCTTAATTCTTTTGAGGAGTGTATGATGTATCCTCTATTACAATCATTAAGGGAAGAAATAACATGCGACTTTGTTTCCATTTCTTGCAATCGATGCAAGCAATTTTCATTTTCGTAAACATCTGCGGTCTAGTTATTACAGACGATTCAATCTTCAGTTACCACGTCGCTGTATCACGCAAAACTATCGTAGACAATAATAAATATTTTTTCTCAGACAAATAGATAGTTTCGACGATGTTATTATTCAAGTGTGAAACAATGGGTTACACAAAACTTTTCTCGTACGTTTTCAACATACGAACTGTATGAAAAAACAACCTGGTCCGAAAATACAATTCCGTAGAATAGCCTGCCCGAGGGAAATAGAATAATACAGGGCTTAATAAAAAACAGAGTACCGTACTCTTCAACACCTCCACAAAAACCATACCTTAGAATTTAGAACACTACAAAAATGTTATGGTTGCAAGTTGTTAGGAAAAGAGTAAACCCACGAACAGTATATTCCACAATTTATGCCATTGTGTTACGTTTCTCATTATCTTGACGCAACAAGCAGAATCTGTATCGCCCACAGAATATTCCGTTAATTCTGTATTCAACCATTACTCACAAGCGAATGCGTTTCCATGTATATCTGGAGGAAGCGCGAACGTTTCATTATGCGAATACACGTTTTTCCATGCTGATTCGCGAAAATTGAAATTAAACAGGGATTTATTTTCGCTGCTCAGAATTTAATCAGCTTGAAAAATCGAATGAGACCTTGACGAGACGTCGTGAAACTTTTTATTGCATCGTGTTCTGCGCAAGAGGGAGCCTATGAATGCGAAAATGCGGTGATTGCAAATTGCGAAAGTTGGCGAAAATAAAAATTCAGATGGCGCCGGAGATAAGAGGCCCGAAAAGAGGTTATCAAGAGAGAAAAAGAGATGAACTTATAGTTACCGTGGAGTTCACTTTAAGCTTGAAAATTTAAATAAATTTTAGTTTCAATGGTCGGACACTTCGCAGCATTTATATCCGCCCTCACCTTAATTGGTCGCAATCCGAGGAACTACCCTCTTCGTCTATAAATACAAACTAAAGCCCTCGCGGCTTAAACGCGCGCGACGTTCCGCTAATTTTGAGAGACATTACGGGCGCAGTCGAACACGAAATTTCTGTTTTATACTGCCGGCCGCTGGGAAATTTCGTTATCACGCCCTACTCTGAATTAAAGAACGATGTGAAACTGCAGCCGGCAAACTAGCGGATTGAAACTTTTGTCGGCTGGTGCAGCGATCGAAATTGCATTCGAAGTTCCGAATATTAAACGTCCGTTTCACTCTTGGAAAGAAGCGAGAGAATTTTATGAAAATGATATACAGTGGGTAACGAAAGTATTCGAATGCCCTTTAAATCTAATAACTTTTTTATAATTGCACCAAACGCCGTGATTCTTTATAATCAATTAGAAGCATTGGTTTACGAAATAATGTGCAAAGAAAATTTTCCAAAAATTATAATTTACAAGGTTGTATGCAAAAATAAAAATCGTACATCTTTCGATGCGTGTCGTTTTTTTCTGCGGCAACCGATTTCGATGAAATTTTTACCATGTGTATAACTAACATAGATCTACAAAACATATATTTTCAATTTTCATTTAACCTTTTTTATTTTTGAATATAACCTTGTAAATTATAATTTTTGGAATATCTTTTTTGCATATCATTCCACAAACTTCTAATTGATTATACTTTTATTACCCACTGTACGAGAGGAATATTGAAAATAATTTTGGAAAACAATATTCGACCGTTTGCAAAACAGTACACATAACTGAATAAGGGAGTCAAATGTCCCCCAAAATCAAATTGATCTTTCTTTAGACCATTCGATAGGACTCTCAAAGAAGTACCTTTGTGGCAATAAGTTTCAAGTCAATACCCCCACCGAAGGTTGAGCACGGTTTAACGAATTATTTCTTCTGTTTTCCTTGACAAAAAGTTACGAAAACATTCACGAACATTTTACTTAATTCCGCACGTGACTGTGAATTCTATTCGAATTTTTTTAAATTTCAGAAACCTGAGATTGCTGATTTTATATTGAAGTTATCAGATGATGTTTATATTATTATGGTAGTTGTGCCTTATTATGATTATTGACTCGTATTCTTTCGAATTAGGCAAACATGTTTAAAAATATTGGAAATTTTCAAAAATCCTAAAGAAAAATACACGTTAATAACCAAAAGTGCCAGAATGATATTAAGAATAATTTTTGGACATAATATTCAATTGTTTCTTCTTTATTCTTAGATTCATTTTGGAAAATAATATTCGATTGTTTCTTCTATTATTCTTAGATTCATTAGAATACAAAACTATTGAAATTGCATTCGACATTTCTAATATTAAGTGTATTTGATTCTTGGCAAGTTTTGCAATTTTCGTCTGTTTTTCGGAGGCTTTCGTTTATCGATTAACCCTCACAAGGTAAGGTTTAATAACACATAAATAGTAAGGTGGGGTCTCTTAGACCGCGACAAATGAATTTCATAAATAGCCTCGTTTTTAACGAATTTGTGATAAAGAATAACACAAGATAAAAAGTAAACAAACAGATTTAATTTTATCCATATAAAAATTCTTTTTAAAAATCCAGGGCTTCGGAGTCGTGGAGTCGGAGTTTGGGAGTAATTACTGATCACTGAAGTCGGAGCCGGAGTAAGAAATAGCTATATATCGACTCCCGGAGTCGGAGTCAGAGTCGGAAAAAAATATATCGACTCCGACTCCAACTCTGGCTCTTTTGTTTATAAATCATTAATAGATTTATGTATGCATAAATAAATTGCTAATATTCGATTTACTTCTATGTAGTCAGTCGGCACTATGTAGAGGAGAAACAGTTAATGTTATGGAAGTAGTATTTTCTAACTATTTCCTGAAAGTGAGAAAGTAATAATCGTGTTGTGTTGTATCAGAGTTATCTGTTCCATATTCTTAGTCTTTAATACAATATTTCAACTGTTTATTCAGTTTTATTACAGCTCTTAATAATTTGGAGTACATATTTTTTCAATTTGGAGTGTCGGAGTCGGAGTCGGAGTCGGAGTCGGAGTCGGAGTCGGAGTCGGAGTCGGAGTCGGAGTCGGAGTCGGAGTCGGAGTCGGAGTCGGAGTCGGAGTCGGAGTCGGAGTCGGAGTCGGAGTCGGAGTCGGAGTCGGAGTCGGAGTCGGAGTCGGAGTCGGAGTCGGAGTCGGAGTCGGAGTCGGAGTCGGAGTCGGAGTCGGAGTCGGAGTCGGAGTCGGAGTCGGAGTCGGAGTCGGAGTCGGAGTCGGAGTCGGAGTCGGAGTCGGAGTCGGAGTCGGAGTCGGAGTCGGAGTCGGAGTCGGAGTCGGAGTCGGAGTCGGAGTCGGAGTCGGAGTCGGAGTCGGAGTCGGAGTCGGAGTCGGAGTCGGAGTCGGAGTCGGAGTCGGAGTCGGAGTCGGAGTCGGAGTCGGAGTCGGAGTCGGAGTCGGAGTCGGAGTCGGAGTCGGAGTCGGAGTCGGAGTCGGAGTCGGAAGTAAAAAAAAGAGGAGTTGGAGTCGGAGTTGGAGTTAAGAATTTTGTCTACCGACTCCGAAGCCCTGCAAAAATCTAAAGCTGGGGTCTCTGAGACCCCACATTACCTTGCGAAGGTTAACAATAATTTGAAAATGAATAAGTGCTTCTATATACTATTACAAATGCAAAATGGATTGTATATGACGTGTATAGTAAAGTTCGGGACGTATAACGTCCTCGGTGTAATTATGCCAAAATCATTGGGAACAGTTGGTATTGATTTCAACCTCGTTTTAGATTTCGATGTATTGTAGTTACTATTCCCAGTCGAACGATAACTACAATTACAACTTGTTGATCACATTCGATGCTCGAGGCAGTTAATACCAATGAACGGACATTCGAACATCTCGAGTGTTTCTCGTAAATGGTGACATTGTAACAGCTCATTAATATTAAATTGATATTGTCATCGTTGATCCGATGGACAATAGAGTTAATCGTTAATGAATGGAATAGTGCTGAGTAGTATTGGTGATTGATGAGAGGCTTCACTCAGTGTAGTGAAAATTTAAGGGCTTGTTTTCAAGCAATTGTAGATACAGTGACTTGGATTAATATTCAAACGCTCTAAAACACCATTACATTTTGAATATTGTACTATACGATTTGAACTTTTTGGGGAAGCTAGAGCAATTGATTTACTACAGGAAAAAAATTTTTTCAAAAATTGCAATTGATCGAAATTGTAGAAAAAATACTAAAAGTTGCATTTTACAACTTTTTTATGTGGGCCTATATTGAAAATTTAAAAATTACGTTTCGTAGATCTGTGTCAATTACACTGTACAACAAATTTCAACTTCTTTTATGATTTCATTATACTGTTGGGCCCTTCTTATAGAGTTATTTGCGCTGATTACGAATCTGTTCTTAATTTTTCTCCTATACGCACAGTTTTTGAGAAACATGGCTTTGAAAGAAAAACATTTTTTTCAAATTTAAACAAATATTGTGATGCTATTATAAAAGATATTGAATTGTTCTTTACAGCAAAAGATTCTGTAGACTTCCCGAATACAGTGATATTCAATATTAATACATTATGATTGGCTAAACATGTTTATCATTAGAGACGGAGAGACACCACTTTTGCACCAATTTTTGAGGATATTTATCAATTTATCTCAAAAAATAAGGGTCCAGCGAAAAATCGAACTATACCACGCGATCGAGAGCAGACTTTTATCTTGAAAAACCCCCCTTGGAAGTTTGAAACATCAATGTTTTTACCGAACCAGAAAGCAAAATATCTTCTCCCGACATGAGTTACCGCCAGTGGCGCTCGGGACGGGATACGGGGCAGCGACGGGATACGGAGCGGCGAACGACCATTCTGGTGGTGAGCGTCACTGCTAACAGCTCATGTCGAGCGAAAATATTTCGTTTTCTGGTTTGAAAAAAACGTCGAGGTTCCAAACTTGAAAGAGTAGTTTCTCATGGTAAAAGTCTGCTCTATCGCGTGGTATAGTTCGATTTTCCGCTGGACCCTTATTTTTTGAGATAAATTGAAAAATATCCTCAAAAATTGGTGCAAAAGTGGTGTCTCTCCGTCTTTAATGATTGTTTAAACATGTTTAGTGGCTAATTTCTCGCGACATGAAAATGTGTAACGGAAGTAACGTGGATGGTTAGCTGATCCGCTTTCGAGCGGAGCCGCGAAAACTGTCAAGAGACATACATTTTCTTATATATCCAGAGATGTAGGGTTCTTATAGAAAAAGTTGGAGGCAACCCCGCTAGCAGGGACACATACAATGTCAATGCAACGTTTATTATGTTAAACCATATACGTTTTTAAATACATAGTTTGTCAAATACAGAAATACAAAAGCGAGGATTATGTGACGATACACTTCCGGTTCGAGAGCTGATGTCTGATTTTCACATTCAGTCACCGCGAGTCGTCGGTCACTTTATCGGTAATCGGTAATCGGTAATAATTAATTAGGTTGTAACGAAAGATCTCGTCCTCTGTTTTATCTATTACAGTGACTGGCAGCTGTCGTATATACCCCCACTACTCATTGCTATGGCGAAAACACCGACAGAACGAGTAAAAGAGTTTCGTGATCGAAAACGTGCTAACAAGCCACCTAAAGAGCCAGCAAATACAGAGCATAACAAAAAGCACTACGGGCTAATATTAGCGAAATTTTAGATAATGCGGATTTGCGAATTGACGTTCAACCATCGACTTCAAGACTCGACGCACCATGTTTAACTATGGACACTTTTGATTCGATCGATACGCCATACACGGATTTCAATGTTCACAGAATCATTCATAAAGAATTTTTTAAAAAATTCACAGACAATCTGTTTGGTTTTGTGTGTTATCTTTGTGATCTTTTGTGATTTCAAAGTGACTTGAAATGTCCTAACCAAAATTACGAAGAGTTACTGCGAAGCGTCGATCCGGACGTGGATCTTACTAGTAAGATATTGTGATATGCAAGTGTTGTAACCAATCTCTCAGTCGCAATGACATCCCTAATCTCGCGAAATTCAATGGATTCAAATATTCGGAAATGTCACCAAATCTACCACCATTGGATTTAGTGTCAGAAAGACTAATTTCTCCACGCATTCCTTTTATGCAGATAAGAAGATTCTAGTTTTTCAAAGCGATGTTTCTCAAAAACTGTGCGTACAGGAGAAAAATTAAGGACAGATTCGGAATCAGCGCAAAGAACTCTATAGGAAGGATTCACCAGTATATTGAAAATAAATTTGGTGTTGGACATTGTTATATGCACTGTGAAAGTTTCATCAAAATCGGTTGATGCGGGAAAAACGACAGGCATTGAAGGATGTAAGAATCCTTAGATTTATTGCAATTGCAGGCCGAAAATTGTGAAAATCTGCAATTTTTACCATCTTTAAACGTTTACAGGTCATTGCAACGTCGACCGACTTTGACGAAATTTTCACAATATGTTTAATTGACATAAATCTACAAAACGTATTTTTTAAATTTTCAATACAGGCCCACACAAAAAAGTTGTAAAATGCAACTTTTACTATTTTTTCTACAATTCCGATCAATTGCAATTTTTGAAAATAATTTGTTTTCACATTCTGTGGTAAACTAATTGCTCTAGCTTCCCAAAAATGTTCAAATCGTATACTACAATATTAAAAAAGTTATCGTCTTTTATAAAGCGTCCGGATATTAATCCGAGTCACTTGTATACCGCACTTAAAATTGACGTTAGAATTTTTTATTAAGTATATTATATTGAATTAAAAAATTACATTCATAGTAATTGTTTACATGTATCTTTATCAATCGCGTTATGTGTTGAACATCGTTAAAATATTAAAACAATGCAATTTGGAAATAAAAAAACAATGTAGGACAATCGATAGTATTTTTTCAATCGATGTAGAAACAGCAGAGATACCTGAAAAAACCAGTTACAGCAAGCCGTGCAAATGCTTTTTACGCAACAATAAAAATGGTTTCAACATATCACAATGAGCGTAGCGAATGAAAATGGAAATTGAAAAAAGATTGTGTGATTGAGGTTATGAGATTTGAGAATTGTATAATGTTAACTTTGATAAAATATTTAACCGTTTACTACACTTGAATAACTTTTGTACACATAAACGTACAAGAAATAGTTGTCTTAGCATAGCTAAGCCATTTGTTTTATTCTAAAATACGGCAAAACGAAAACAAACTTTGGTTTAAGAACGCGTTTATCTGTTTACAAATGTTATATGCATTTTTTAAAACTTTTGTGTAGAGAATTAAAAATGTTTCTTCGTGCTGCTTACATAATATTTCATAATTTTCACATTTCAGTGAACACGCTATGTTATTTATGGTAAAAGAAGAATATTTATTGTTTCTCCCTGGTTTGAGAAAGCCAGAATTTGTCCACAAATGTTAACTCCAATTTTATCTACAAACGTTGAATAAAAGGTAAAAAAATGTCTGGGTTAGGGAATCAAATTTTAATATTTTATAATCTATTCACGCGATTAAAAAGATAATGTGTGATAAATATTTAGTGATATACAGGGTGGTCCACGCAACTTGCACACCTATAATAACTTCCAAAGTATGCGTTGCACGATAAAGTTTTGTATACAGAAGTTGCATGGTCTGAAGGGGTATATTATTTAGTGTATTTATTTTTTTTACAGGCGGACGCGTAAAGGACATATGAAGGTAAAGTTTATTTTTTTAAATAGAATGAGGTATTTTTTAATACAACAATCGATGCAGCTGGACATTCGTCATAAAAAAAGTACTAACCTATGTATGTCGAAAAGTTAGTAGTTCACGAGATATTTCGATTTAAATAACCATTAATGGTATTTCGATTTAAATACCATTAATGTCGTACTAAGCGTTAGTGTTTACTTACTTGTGTAACATCTTAGTACGACATTAATGGTATTTTAGAGTTATTTAAATTGAAATATCTCCTGAACTACTAACTTTTCGGCATACATAGGTTAGTACTTTTTTATAACAAATGTCCAGCTGCATCGATTGATGTATTACAAAATACCTCATTCCATTTAAAAAAATGAAGTTGACCTTCATATGTTCTTTACGCGTCCACCTGTAAAAAAAATAAATACACTCCATAATGTATCCCTTCAGACCATGCAATTTCTGTATACAAAACTTTTTCGTGCAACACATACTTTGGATGTTATTATAGGTGTGCAAGTTGCGTGGACCACCCTGTATATGATGATATGATACATGATAATATATTTATTATTTCACTTATTTGTGAAACCTTTAATTTCAACGAATTTAAAAAAAAACGCTCCAACGAATTTATTTATCCACGTTCGTTGGACTTTTCCAAAATTTTTGTCCAAAGAATTAACATTAAAACTACGGAGCACTGAAAGCGATTAAAATGTTTCAGCTGATAAAAATGACAAGGATCTATTTATTTAGATTCCGTGCAGTTTTTATTGCAACATGCGTTTGGATAAAGAAATTTATCGAATCATTTTCCATGTAAGCAACGTCATAATTTCAATAAGTATAAAATTAAAAATGTAAGACCGGTAATTTGACCGGCAATGGTAGGTTTAGTGTTAATGTAGTACGTCATTCTTGACAAACGAAAAATGATGTTTGCACATAGTTTTCTTTAAATGTAATACCTATTGTAGTTTGCATACTGTATATTTGTTAAATATAGGATACAATTGATACTATTTTTCAGTGCATTATGTATGGAAATATTTCGTCGAGTTTATAATTCGCCCATTAAATTGAATGTTTCCTTTCAGAGGGAGTTGTATAGAAAAGTTGACCTTGGAAAACTTGGAGAAAATATTACGCATGTTGGAAGAGGACTAGCGCAGATTGTGTAGTACATCTTGCTTGCGAATTGTGAAAAAGGAAAGCCAGGTTCAAGGAGGATCGTGAATACCAAGCCCACGGAATCAAGGTAAAGTTAAATTATGGTTGAAAATATCAAACGTTTTATTAAAGTCAAGTGAGATGATGCACGAGACCCGGCTTGCATCTGAATCCCGCAACAAAGTCTCAGACAAAATCTCAGAGATCAAAGATCAACATCTCACACAAATGTAATAGCGACGTAAATGTAAAAAAGTACGATAAAACATACTTTTACCTCTTCTGCGACCTTTGACTATATACTCCAACTAGTTTTTTTGAAAGAACGAATACCTCGCTAACAAGTTTGCAGTCAAGACGACGTCTTAACGTATATGGCTCACTCGCAGGGTTTTGCAAAATAATTTCAGAGAACTATGTCAATCTTGTGACATTATCTAAGTTAAGGTTCTCCAACGTAACGCGGGAATGTCGTTAACGAACTACTATAAGGGCACTTTGTTACATTTAACTAATTTCAAGTACCGCAGCAGCTGAGAGTATCCTGATCCTTCAATTCAAACTCTATCTTCTGACAATATTGCTTTTCTCGTTAAAAATACGAGAGTTCTGCATTCACATGAAATTGTTAATTAAATATATTTGTTGGCGCGATTATACATGACAGTAATAGTCCACACATTTATTAAACATCTACAGCAGAGTCGCCGGATTAAGGACTCTACAGCAGAGACGCCAGATTATGAGCTCTATAGCAGAGTCGCCTCTGTCGTGCATGTATTACAGTGTCACGTGACTAATCTGATACTGGCAGATTATACAAACATAAACATTCATCACAACAATATAAACAATCAATTACGGAACTAACAATTTTACATTGTACAGCAATATTTAACAAATTATCATTTCCGAGAATTGAATACTTAGTGTTCAAATACTTTTTGAATCCACTGTAAGTGAATTGCAATAATTGTTGATTGAAAGTTTAGATAAAATACCATTAAAATTACAATTAGAAAAGTGAAAAGAAAACTATCAAAAGTGGGCTACGTATCAAGATCTGTTTAATCGTCAAAAGCGTCCAAGTTTTTAAAATAACAATTAAAATAATAAAATAACAATTATAAATTTTACAATGAATCAAGGATGACCAATTCAATAACGATCGAAAAAATGTAATAAATTGAAAGCGTCCAAGTTTTTAAAGATTGAACAGTGCGGAAATAAAAATTACAAATGTTAAGATGAATCAAGGATGACCAATTCAATAACGATCGAAAAAATTTAATGAATTGAAAGCGTACAAGAGTTTTTAAAGATTGAACAGTATGTAAATAGTAACTACAAATGTTAAGATGAATTAGGGATGACCAATTTAATAACGATCGAAATAATGTAATAAATTGAAAGCGTTCAAGTTTTTAAAGATTGAACAGTGCGTAAATAACAATTACAAATGTTGAAATAAATCAAGGATGAACAAATTTAATAACGATCGAACAAATTTAATGCATCAATGTTCTTAGCAAAATTCTAGAAGCGTAAAAAATACTATGTACATATATCTTTCTCGATAGTAAAGCATTTAACAATTTTAACGAATAATCAGTTTTCTTCGTTTGAGAAATAAAGGAATCGTTGGAAGTTGAATAAAACTGGCAGAACCTGTCAATTACTTCAAATTGGACAATTTTATTATGTTAAATAGATCATTTCTCACGCAACAATCGCTGCAGCGATGACTTTTATATCACCATTCTTCGGTACAGGGACATAAAACGGACTCCGTGTTCTTTGTCCCTCAATCTAAGGATCTTTACTTCGATTCGCTTTTTTTACGATCACTTTCTGTCAATCGACGACTTAGATTTTATTTTTACCGTCGCGACCAACTGCCGTCTATTTCCGCGACTTCCCTTCTATATTTTTATATCATTCTTATAGCGGTATTTTTATTTTCCGGGAGAAATGATTTCGGGGTCGGAAATTGCTCCACTCAAAATACTTTTTAGATTCAGAGGGGGAAACTGGTTGGGTTCCCGCCGTTTCCATGAATCTATAAGATATGTTATCAATACAGTCTTCTCGTTATTCTAGGATGTCAATAATAAACTGAACGTTAAACATATTTATGACTAAATTTAGATAAAACTCCTGTAAGGAAAACATGTGACAGTGCTAGACAAAAGTATTCTGATACCGTTTGAAAATGAATATCACCTTTTCAAATTTGTACTAAATGATTAAGGTTGTAATCAGCTTGTATACAAGGTGTGCCACGTATCTGTCGCCACGTTTTTTCGGGCACTTACAAAATACAACAGAAAAAAGTGAAAGAAGTTTGTTCATGAAAAATGACAGTCACCTTTTTTTGAAGTGGCACTACTCATTTTTTAGTACATAATATAATTGCTCATGTCAAGACGAGTTCAACTTAACTGTAAGGCAGGCTCGAGTTGTTGATATTGGCCAAGATATTGATCTCTCGAAAGAACTTAACTCAGACCAATAGCAAGGTTTAAAAAATGTTTGGTACATTATCCAGTAAACTAATATTTTAAAAAATTGAAGTCGTTTCTTCCCAATTTTAAAAAAGGTTTTCCTTTTAAATTGTTGCAATACTTCTGTGTCCATCACTGTATATCTAAATTGTTGAGAATTCAATAGAACACAAGTTTTCGAAACATATCGATGAATTAATCAGCAGTGTATTTTTATTACGATAAACTAATTCTGGCGAATAAATACTATTGTATACTTAAAAGGGTAATTCCTTTTTCCCAAGCATGAAATTTTAATATTGTTCGAAGGGCGATACTCTTCTCCTTCATCTTCCTTAACCTGGAATTTGTATAATTATCCGCGAAATTACGGTATTACGAAGACAATACTCAAGCAGCGGTGGCAACGGCCAGCCTGATAAATTCTGAGCACAAAATGGCGTCCAAACAGCCGGTAATTATGCAACAAGAATTTCCGCGATGCCATTCTGCCGTTCAACTAGCGCAATGGGGACAAAGTGCAGTCGCCGAGATCGACAAATTCTCCAAGTTTGAAATGTATTCACAAAGTTCGATGAATTAATCGCGAACGCGGTCCCGACTTTATTATTGTGCGACTTCTGTTCCGCCAATACGATGATAAAGTTTAAACACGGCGATCTTCTTGAAATTTAAAACGCGTTTACAGTCAGGGCAATTAGCGAGCATCTTCACTTTCTGCAAGAAAAGTAGTGCAGTATTTTATACCATCATTGGCAATTAGTTTTTCATCAAATGCAGTGGTACGAACCTGACGAGAAATACATCTAATCGACGTAAATAATAATTATGAATGTACATTAAATGCTCAAAAAATAATTAGAATATTCATTTATTGGTTACTAAAAAGAAGTAAACAAACAGAATGTCCGAAAAAGTAGTTGATCAACGAAAATTCTAAATTCAAGTATTAAGCTAATAACAAATGAATAATTAACTTAAGATTCATATTCATATTATCCAGATATAAAATTAATTTTCTGTGGACATAAATTTAAATACTCGCATGGTACTTTTAATGGGATATAGATGGCATAATGGTCATGAGATAATAATAATAAAGACACATAAGTTTTGACAAAATTCAATTGCATGTTACATAATAAGCTTTAAGGATTTTTGGAAACGGTAGGAAAAATCTTTGCGTACCAGAAGCCTATAATAAAATCCTTGGTAATTGACCTAACTAAGAAAGAAGCTTAAGTCTCCTTTTAAATACACTCTCAAAAGAAATTAATAAATTAAGCTGCTGGTGAGATGATTTAAATTATTGAGGGTGTTCAAAAATTTATTAAGAATACGTAATACATTAAAATGTGTCTATACAATATAACACATATTAATTAACGTTAAAATCTAATTTCAACCACGGACGTTTAAAACAATAAAAATTCATTATTTAATAATTGAGTGCTACTACTTTGTATCGAAAAGATCAAAGATAACTTCCGGCTGTATATTGTTAGAAGCGATAAATTAATTTCAGCAGAAAGTTCTTCCTTTATATCGACGAAAATATTGCTTCCGGTAGAAAATATTAATTTATTACAAATACAAGAAATATTATAAAACTACTAGCTGCTCGTGACGGGCCTACGGCACGCCCTCGCAACTAGGCCCCCGGGCGGGTTGCTCTGGCGGGCGAGTTGTCCCAGCGGGCGGGTTGCCCCAGCGGACGGCGCACAGTGGACAATTTCGATAAAATCTCGCTTATACGCAATTTTCTGAGTTAGCGATTTTTGTATATCCTTATGTCCGTGGTGCCATCTAGCGGTCCTGCTCGGTAATCGGCGCGCGATCGGATCATACAGACATACTTTTCTACTTTATATATTAGATATTACACAAATATAATAGCAGAGTTAATTGTATTTTTATTTTTCCAAATGGAAAATAACACACTTCTCACTATTTTTAAAAACCTTTAAATAATATTCATTCCTATATTGATATTTTCTTTACACTTGTCGAACATTGTAATTTTATTTCTCTTTATATTTTGTCAGGAGTGCTTCCCTTGTAATAAAAAAGTAACTGAACCTTTATTCATTATAAAAACCACCGAACATGGAATTAATTAACTTTTAAATAATCTTGGTCATGCATCCCTTATCAATCAACCCTCCAGTACACCAGTCAAAAGTATCCATTTTATCGTTCACATATCTTGTAAAAATTTAGAGCTTTTCATACAAACCAATATCAAGAATATTCTAGCATAATTACCTAATTTTTCGCAGAGGTATAAATCAAAAGGAGAGCAGCAATTTCTTCGTCCCTAGGTCAGCCATTTTTCACTGATCGCATTAATACGAGAAAGTGCAAGCGACAGCGATTCGCTTCGTCGACCGGGCGAAATCAAAATTCCCGACAAGCCTGTTGGAATCTCGGCAAATCTCGAGCGTCGAGAAACTTTTCTGCTGCGTATTCGAGCATGTTTTCCCGGCGGTCGTGCAAACTTATCTCTTTGAATTTTCTTTTCTCTCCGACTCGGCGTTCGCCTCCCCAAACCCTCTAACGCCTTTTCCTCCAGAGAGGAAGTTCCTGGTGACCGAACCCCGCCTCTGTTCCCTCGTTCCTTCGGTCTTTCAATCCCTTTGTCACCTCCCTTCACCCTTGCGTGAGCTCGCCCTCTCGTTTACTATTTGCGACTGCACCCCATGAATTTCCCATTGACCGCCGATGCGATTCGCGTGCAACCCGAAGAACCCGGTTCAACCTCTCGCCGGATCTTCCGCAGTACTAGCAGCAGTCAGTGCATTTTATTCCATAGTTTGATTTGCATATTTGTTTGTCCAACGCCACGGATACGAGGTCGCATCGTTCGGATTCCGGCTAAACCTGCTAATCCCGACGACGACGATACGGATGCCGTCTCAGGATCTTCAACCTCCATCTCCAAAGACGATCTTCTATTCCTCCGTTCGCTGGAGATTGTTCTTCGCGGCGACATGCAGCTTGCCCCTCATCGGATAACTAAATCTCGGACAGCGTTCTCTTCTAGGAATAGATGTATCGTGGTGAGATGAGAAGAAGGTCCCTGGCACAGGGGTTTGTATCAAATTACCGCCAATCGTTTCACCGACAACATTTTAACACTAAACCTACCGAGCCTTAAAGTAACATGTTCCCTTATAAAAATGACAAGATTGATTTTATTTAGACTTTGTGCAGTCCCTATTGTAATAAGTGCTCTACTAAAGATATTTATACAATCATTCCTTATGAAATCATTTTTATTATTTCAGTAATTGTAAAATAAAAATTCTGGAACCATCATTTTACATTTTCAATGTTAAACGACAACATTTGCTCGACATTGATTTCGATGACAAGAGTAATTCACCAACAATGTTTACATCAACGCTTGTATTAACGACATTGACTTTACTGACAATAATAATTCTCCGACAATTTATAAAATGTATACAGAGAATATTGTAAAACCGTGAAGTGTATACAGAACTGGGCTGGTTTTTACCTTACCGAACTCAAAATTTGTGCTTTCTTCTATAAATTATGATGTATTTGGTATGTAATCCAGTAGATTTGTACCTGGGGCGACTACAGATCAAAGTTTCGATCCTGTAGGATCAATGGTTCAGGAGTTATGGCTGCTTAAAGATTAGCATTATTCAGTGTTTTTGACAGGTAAGAGCGCCGCCATATTGGTTTGTAGTGACGATCGCGCGCCGTTTATGCTGATAATATAGAGCGGGTATTTCGATTGTTGTTTGAATTTTGGAAGACATTTACTAAAACCTAACCCAGACCAGTTAAAACGCAACATCATGTCCATGTTTTCCAAAATTTTCCACGATTTTTCTTCGTAAACATTTTCTGAGATATTTTCTCTATGGTAGCGATATTACTGTGTGGCCGTGCTGCCATCTAGCGGTTCTGATCGGTAAGCGGCTCGCAATCGCCACTACAAACTAATATGGCGGCGGTCTTACCTGTCAAAAACACTGCAGATTGCTCAACTTTAAGCAAGCATGACTTATGAACCATTGATCCTACAGGATCGCAACTTTGATCTGCAGCCGCCCCGGGTACATACCAAATACATCGTAATTTGTAGGAGAATGGCACAAATTTTGGGTCCAATAAAGTAAAGTTTACCCCAGATCTGAATTTCTTAAAAGGATTGGCACATTGCTAGTGTACACTATGCTAGTGTAACCATATAATTCTTTTTCAATATTTACTCAGTACGTTTAGTTACTATTCTTACATAGATCAATGTATAGTGAACCCTTATTTTATATTCTTGGATCTGTACCTGTACCATTCCTTTCAACACGACTTCGTTCGTTTTTTAATTAATTAATTATTTAGCGTTACATCGTTGCATCAAATGTCCTGATTCACAATTTGTCATACAATTTGGTATAGATAACATAGTCAATTTTTCATCGATTAGTTGTCAATTTCATTGTCTTCATTTCGTTGTACATTTATAACTATCTTTTTTTTAGTGGTTTTATGTTGTATCAACTAAGGTTATACGCGACGTTGAACCGTTGAACAGTCGTAAACACCCGCTATATTTTGTTCATTAGTTTTGATTTTTCAATGAAGTCGAGTAGATTATCATTTGGTATTCTACATTTTCTTTAAGAGGGATGTTCCACTTGTATTTGTTATTTAGGGTGTTATATCGTTCGCTTCTGTTTGATCTAAATTAGGTCTTGGTTATTTACGTTTTGATTGCAACGACAGTTATTATAACTGCACCATACGAATGAAATTATTGTATATGTATAATAACTAGACAGCGGATTTTATGCAATTATGACAAAAATGAGTAGGTGTAATATCAAACAGTGAAAGCATTAAAATAATTTAATTATACTGTTGTATTGTTTTCAGCCTATCAGACATACTAAGAAAGAAAATAAGTTTCTATTTTACTCCAGATTGTTGCAATTAATCTAGAAAATTTTCATTTTGCATAAAAATCCGCTGTCTAATAATAACATAATGAATACGTAATTATGAAATTTACTGAAAACTCGAAGAATATAGTTTTGTACTATACATAAATCACATACTTTCAGCCACCTCTAATATTACAATGAATAAATTAATGTTAATTATATAACATGCGAGAATATTTGTGATTTCACGTTTTTAACGAATTCCTTGCTCAATATTCGATAACATTCATTACCCACGTTATTGATTGGGAGTAAACCATCTAAAAGGAATAATATCAATTTTCAAGTCATTAAATTTGATCACGTAATATCGAATGTATTGGGGTTATTTTGCATAAAACAATTATCGTCCACCAATAGATTTGTATTGTGTGTTATCAATACTCTCAAGGAAATGATATTTAAATGTTCGGTAAGACTGCGCACAAACTAAAGCCGGTATTAGTTATTTGACTTCACTTAATTGCCCATTAATTACGCGGAATGCGAATCCTAGTGACACTGCGATTTAACGTAGTCCCGTGGAATTCACGCTTGAAATACACCCCCGAATCAATAATTAAGCAACGAAAATGTTTCCAGAAAACTTTATGTAAGTTACATATTAGTAATTTTAGTAATTTGCATAACGATAAAATTTTTCTAATATTTTGTCTATAGTAATTATATAATTGTTATTTTCAACATCTTGTCTCAAAACAAAAAAGTTATTAATTGTATGTACATTGTAACTTTGATACATTTACAATATACAATAGTATTATACCGATTGTAATTGAAAGAACTAATTATACAAATTTTATTTGTATGCGATTCCAGAGAGAACAATAAATTAGCAGATACAGGAAAGTTATTAACATTGAATGAGACATCTGAATTTATAAAAGGATAAAATATTTCGCATAAATCTGAGTTCAATAAATGTAATTATAAGTGTTTTACATGCTAGTGGAACAGATTGCTCAAAATTAATCGCAATTATACAATAATTAAATGCAACGGAAACTTTTGCTATATTTAAGTTCATTTAATTCTTCTAAAGATGCACTGAACTAAAAATGCAATGGTTTTCATTCTAATGAAAACGAAATTTAAAAAATATTAACGTTTAGTATATTTTATGAAATTTGTCCAGAATTAGCGGAAGGTCTTCGGGGGAAAGCTGACTTTTTCACTGAAAAAATGTATGAGTTATGGCGCCGAGTATCCTTCGAGCCTTCGGGAGGAGGAGCGGAACAATACCCGACCAGTGCCAGGCAATATTAGGTAAATATACATATATTTTACATAATATTTAATATCTCAGATCCTGTTCGGCTTAAATAAAATAGTATTTTATACAGGATATGAAATTCTAGGCAAATAAAATGTTTCCTTTTTAACAATTTCTACCACAACATAAAATATTTTATTTTAATAATCTGGGACGTAAAATAAAACATTTAGTTTTAATAATCTGAGACGTAAAATAAATCATTTAGTTTTAATAATCTGAGATGTAAAATAAATCATTTAGTTTTAATAATCTGAGACGTAAAATAAAACATTTAATTTTAATAATCTGAGACGTAAAATAAAACATTTAGTTTTACTAATCTAGCATAAAATAAAACTCGCTTAAAAAGTGTTGGACCGTCCTAAAGTAAAATCCTTTAATCTTACTTAAAGTATTGGGTCATTCCAAAATAAAATTAAGTCCTTTAATCTTGCTTAAAGTATTGGGTTAGTCCAAAATAAAATACTGCCAGTTTGCGTTGTTTTAAAACTCTGAGGAACCACGTTATTTATGCTGTGACTTAATATTTCTTAACTCGACAATAATCCAAAGAAATGGTTGTTATATCACACAACTTCTGGTACACAAATCCAAACATTTTCAATATTCTTCAAATGAAATACTATTTTAAAAGCTTAATTATATCAAATTAGATATTTCAATTTTAAAGTAAAATACTTCAGCATAAATAGGATTATTTACTATTTAAAATAGTATTTTACCCAGCTCTGTATCCAACTCGAAGTTTTTATAAAGAAGAATGAAGTGAAGAATCATTTGAGAATGTCTGTAGCGACAAGAAATTGTTCGTACCATTGCACTAGACACCTGAAAGGTGGTATTCAACAAGACTAGACCGATTCATGTCACGAAATTTTTACCAAATGGACCCTCGAAAAGCGAGGGGTGGTATAGTAGCTCTGACAGGCAAAGAATCGTACGAGAAATGGGGACGTCTTCACGACGGAATAGGTATAGTACACCGAATTAGCGAACTGTGTCTAATCTGTCTATCTGTCTATCTACAGTCAGCGGCAATATTAAGTGGTCATCCTTAAAAATCGCATAAATTTTTAGAAAGTGGTCCAAAGGACTTGAATTTTTTTAAGATGTTAGACGGGCTAGTTCTATGGAGAATAAGTAAACAAACATTTATTACGATTGCAATTGGTACGAATTATACAAAATTTTTAAAAATGATGTTTTGTCAACTTTTTTGTCTGGGTCTGTAATGGTAATTTAAAAAATGCATTTTATAGATTTCGGTAACTTATATACATACTGAAAATTTCATCGAAATCGGTGAACATTGCAATGAGCTACAAACGTTTAAAGATGATCACGTAAGGGCGAAATGCCCTGGCAAGACTGAAAATCTGCGACTTTCACTCTTAAGCTCTCATCTTTAAACGCAATGTTGACTGATTTCGATGAAATTTTCAGTATGCACATAGGTTACCGAAATCTATAAAACGCATATTTTAAATGATCGTTACAGGCCCAGAGAAAAAAGTTGACAAAACATCATTTTTTAAAATTTTGTATAATTCCTACCAATTGCAATCGTAATAAATTTTTGTTTACTCATTCTCTAGAGAACTAGCGGGTCTAACATCTTAAAAAAATTCAAGTCCTTTAGACCAACTTCTAAAAATTTATGCGTTTTTTAAGGGTGTCCACTTATTATTGCCGCTGATTGTATCTATCTATCTATGTATCTATCTATATTATTATTATATGTATATACAGGGTGAGTCCGAAGAAACAGAACACCTAAATATCTCCGTTACTTTTCGTTGTACAAAAAAACTTCTTAGGACAAAGTTACACTGTTTGAAGGGTTACATGTAACGGTGCAAGAGAAAAAATGTTCAAGGTCATTTTTTACAAGATTTCAAGGTCATCGATATTTTTTTTAATGGAATGACGTATTTTTTAATGCATCAATCGCTGCAGCTGGACATTCGTTATAAAAAAGTACTAACCTATGTATGTCGAAAAATTAGTAAATCACGGGATATTTCGATTTAAATAACTCTAAAACAACATTACTGTCGCACTAAAACATTACACAAGTAAGTAAACGCTAACGTCTTAGTACGACAGTAATGGTGTTTTAGAGTTATTTAAATCGAAATATCCCGTGAATTACTAACTTTTCGACATACATAGGTGAGTACTTTTTTATAACGAATGTCCAGCTGCATCGATTGATGCATTAAAAAATACCTCATTCCATTAAAAAAATATCGATGACCTTGAAATCTTGTAAAAAATGACCTTGAACATTTTTTCCCTTACACCGTTACATGTGACCTTTCAAACAGTGTAACTTTGTCCTAAGAAGTTTTTTTGTACAACGAAAAGTAACGGAGATATTTACTCATCAACGCCCAGGCTAAACCCTTGGACCTAGAAAGCTGAAATTTTGCACAGGGGTTTCCTTTATGATCTATATAAGGAATAAGAAAGGGTATTTCGAAATTCAACCCCTATGGAGGTGAAAAGGGGTTGCAACGTTTGTATGAGGAATATTTTATTTGTGTTCGGATTTGCTTGAAACTTGGTCTTAATGCTCTTTGATATAATTAATCAAACACCTATTTCGGCATTTTAAAAAATTCAACCCCTAAGGGGGTGAAAAGGGATTGCAACGTTTGTATGAGGAATATTGTGTTCGTGGTCGTATTTACTTCATACTTGGTCTTAATGCTTATTGATACAATTATTTCTCTTTAAAGTTGCCTTATTTCCGTAAATGCATCTAAAAACTTCAAATTTAACATGTAAGTACGTAATTATTATCTTATCACTAACTTATAATTAAAAATCAAATGCTGTTCGTTGGTAAGCGCATCATTTCAGAACACGGCTGGACCGATTTGGCTAATTTTTTTTTAATGTTCGTAATAGTCCGAGTGTTCCGTCGCGCAGGAACAGGATTCGTAGTTTTCCTTCGGACAAGATTTATGATGCGAACGTGCGTAAATATCCTCTTCAAGGATTAAACAAACTAGGGTCATTCGGCGACCAGTCAAGGCATCTGGCTCTTGTTCAGTTTTTATACAGCCTCGAAAATACAAAGTATCATAAATCTAGTCCCGCCGAAGGACCGCTCGCGATCGTTACGCACGGTGTCGAATTACCGAGACCCGTCGCGTCGTCGACCGAGTAAGATATAGCCCCACTCCTCCTTCCAGGGCCTCATTCAGAGCTACGGGAAGGAGGTTCCAATAATCAAAAGTGTACTGATTGGGAAATGCAACTTTCGGCAGGAACCAATCAGTGCATCTTATTTCCTGCTCGAGACGCCTGACGAACATCGCGTTGAGACCGCGTTCGTTAGTTGAGTTTTACGCTCTAAACACCGCACTGCGACACTCTCCAGTCCTCGGGTAGACAAGACAACACACGAGCCGTTGTCTTGTCAAGCATTCTTAATAGTTGTAACTAGCATCACGGTAGTTCGTAGTCCAGCAGTTAGGACACTCGACAAAAACGGGATCACGTCGGTCAAGATCCCTCGCGTACCGGATACCATCAATCGAGATCCGTCGCGAGCGTTACAATTAGAAACGCGAAATTATATCATTATCTGCGCGCGTATACGGCAGGACCTGCTAGATCAGCCTTACTGACGAGTCCACTAGTAAGTCCGGGACGAAACGCTTTCTTTAACGTATTCATGCGTATTTCAATTCATGCGAAACGATAATTGTCTTTTGCGATCATCAAAACATTGAACTAGCTGCCCAAGATTAACTTGGCGGGCAGTGATCCGGAACATTCGCGAATCTACAGTTCCGCGACAAAACACCGAGTAAGGTTTTAGGGGAAGAAAAAATGGAAAAATTGCCCGGGAAAATGGAAAATTCGAGAAAAGCTAAAAGTGCTTTTTGAATCATATTTCAATACAACAAATAAGCAATAGGAATTTACATTATCGACGTCTGTTTGCCGACATTGTCAACATCCGCCAGATAGTTTATTTCTATTCCAATTTATGAGACGTCATTAGTGTCCCCATTGTGCGCCCCCCGCCAGAGCAACCCGTCCGGAGGGCCTGGTTGCGAGGGCGTGCCGAAGGCGCCACGAGCAGCTAGTAAGTGATAAATAGACTGCGGATATGACAAAAAGGTGGAAACAAATACAATTTTCAGAGGTAGTAACCCTTGTATTAGGTTGTAAAGAAAGAAATGCAGGATTTAAACCTATAGTTTTAAAGTGTTATAACACACATAAAAAACGATTTTAGTAAAATTTTTTTAATAAAAACAATAATATGAAAATTAATTTTATAGAAACTTTAATATTGTTTAATAGTAACATTAAATTATTATGGGAATTGATTTTAATATTATTGAGGGGAATAGTATTAAAATTAATTTTAGAGATAATTTGATATTGTTTAAAAATATGAAGCTGTGCATTCCGTTGACACTTCCTTCGCCCCATACTTCGTTGATATTCCGAGCCGCTTGAGCGGCACTTTGGCCTAGTTTGAAAGTTTGGACTTATAGAATAAAATAATGCGAAAATCGCGTTTGACATACTGAAATAAGAGCCAAATAAGCATAAGCATAATTAAATAGAGCGTAAATCAAGCTTTAAAATGACATATAACTCATTAAATTAAGGTAAATATTTATTGGTATAAAATTGCAATTAAAACAAAGGAACAAAAATCCTGCATTTCTTCCTTTACAACCTAATAGATTTGGAATGATTAAAAATCGTACTTAATTCTGTGGAATATCATATTATGGCATTTTCTAAATGCACATTTTTTATGTACATAAATTAAATGTAAATTTACCTCTTGAATATAGAAAAATGAAAAATGTCAGACCGGTCAGTTGATCGACAGTGGTCGGTGTAGTGTTAATTCTTGACCGTCCGAATTCCATAGTGTACCGGATGAAGTGGTAAGCGAAATTGGCGGGAATGCACTTGATCTCGCAATTCATGAAAAATGGAAAACGTGCAGTTCGTACTCTGCGACTGGCGTGACGGGTATTTGCCGCTATGTTCTACGAGTTACAACTCGTACTGCTCGGAACGATATACATAGAGTCAAACCTCTTGTAACATATCCTGGAAAAAACATTTCGATATGACACAATGCAAAAACTGCGACAGTTCTCCTATAACGCAATATTCTTATAACACGGTTTTCAAAGAGTACCATTTATTACCCTTCGACACCTGATACAACACGAATATTTTCATGGCACTGTTTCCCTGGCATAAACAAAGAGTTCCTCTGGTACACATAACAATACTGTTATGTGTTGTGTGTCGCTGTTCTTACTGAAAGCCAATTCGCAGTGCCTTTCCAAGTGACAGTTTTCCGCTCGAGAATCCCGACTTCGACTGCGAATCTTTTCGCGATTTTTATAGTTCGTCCTCCGAAAAATTTCTTTCACATTCATTGTGTCTGACCTTGAATGACCTTGTGTAATCATAGCCACTGAATGAAAGGAACTATCATCGTGGGTGTTTAAAAAATGATGGTGCCGTTAAAAAGAATTATGGTGACCTTGTAATCTCCAAACAAAATGGCACAGAAACAATTTCGTCAGCATTTTACGACAGCATCGTATGATCTATAGTAAAGCAATCATTTTCCTGAAGACATTTTATGTGTCTTTAATTTATTTAAGATACAAGCCTTAGGTAACGCACCCTGTACAGATGGACAGCGTTTCTAAATTCTACACAAAGATGAACACATCCCACTATTCGATCGCATTCTGCGTTGCTATCTCTAAGGACGCTCTTAAGGCAACACGAAATAGAGAATCGCACCCTTCATCGAGCTCATTATTTTCCGAGTCCCCGGGACGGAAGGATACCCTGCTCCCTAATAAGGCTCTAATACACAATACCAATGAAGTCCTCCGAGACGCCCTGCGTCTCGAGCCAAAACCCGAAGAACTACTGATCTACCATGGGAACGTTAATATTGACAACTTATCATCGTGCAGTTTTTCAGGTTCTTCGCCTATTAACACTAAAAATACCGACCATAACAAGTGACTGATGTGTATAGTGTTATAAAAATAACAAGATTAAATTTATTTATATTTTGTCCGATCTTTACTATAATATACAGGGTGAATCACGAATCGTGATCAGTAGAGATCACTCTGTTATTAGCTGTCCGATCGAAAATGATTTTACCACACATACATGGTATCCCATTTAAGTTGAGATTATAAAAAATCTCGAAGACATGTATTTAAAAAAAACAAACTGACACATATTCTACAGTGTTTCGAGTGGGGAGTCAGATGGCACAACTAATTTTTTAAAGCGTGGGCATTTTCAAGGTTATTTCAAGGTCATTCTGTCTTTTTATCATAAACCCATATTTTTTATTTCGGAATCACATTCTACGTAAAAAGATGCACAACTTTTGTTTGAAACATTTTTTTACATGGTCTCAAAAGGACTTTCACGTGATTATAGCAAATTGTTTGTAAAAAAATTAAAAAAGCATTTTTTTGCAATTTTTTAAATGTTATAATACGTTTCCAAATTCGCCTTAAAATCTTCTAACAAATAGGTGTGAACAAATTCTAGGTATAATTGCAAAAAATTGAAGGTGACCTTGAAAAATCATAAAAAAAGAGTTGATGACAAATTTTCTATAATCACGTGAAAGCTCTCTTGAAAGCATGCTATACCTGATAAAAACATTTTCCATCGTACTGCTAATAACAGAGTAATCTCGACTGATCACGATACGTGATTCACCCTTATTAGGGTTTGTCGCTTTTGAAAAACCGGTTTTTGAAAGAAAATTTTGCAAATCGAAAACCGGTTTTTTTCAGTAAAAACCGGTTTTAAATTTATACATAACACTTATATTAATCCGCTATAATGATTTCGATGTAATCAAAAAGTACACAGCTAGTGGTATAGCGGAGAAAGGTCGGGGAACATTATTGCCTTGAACATTTTTGTAGAGGAAAATGTCGCTTCAAATAACCTCAAGAACCTCCCATTTCCGGGACGATCACGAAATTCGGGACACCCTGTATACATATATATGTGGAAATGAAAACATCGCATAGAGACTGTGATGAAAAATGCTATGGAAATAGCAATAAATAAATATCTGCAAGAACCTGAAGAAGCGACTTCCTCCAGCTCTCAAACATTAAAGAAGGAGTTTTTAATCTTAGAGGCTACAAATAGAAGAACAAAAAATTTAGATTTATTATTTAATGCTTTAAAGACAATTAAGCCCAGTTCAATAGCAAGTGAGCGAGTTTCTTCTATTTCTGGAAATTTTGTGTCCAAAATAAGGACACGACTAAGCAATAAATCAATTGATGTTCTTTGCTTTTTAAAATCACATTTTATTAATCAAAGAAAGAAGTAAAATAATAAGTTCATAAATTCATAAATAAGGTAAATAAAGTTCATAAATATTTGTTAATTTCTGTCATTCTTTAAGGGTATTATTTTGTCAATTCTTTAATAAATAAAAAAAATTAGAAACTTCTATTCTAAGTTGTAAACATGTCTTATTTTTTATCTGTGAAAATCCGAAACCGGTTTAAACCGGTTTCATGGAAAAGTTAAAAACCGAAAACCGGTTTTTTAAAAAGTCGGTTTTTGTATAAACCCTAACCCTTATACTGGAGTCAACAAATATGTATATTGAATAAATTCCCATGAAAACACCTTCACAATTTCAATAATCGTCAAATAAAAAATCAAAAATGGGTCAGTTGACCCCTCGTCGTAGGTTTATTGTTAAAACTACCAAATTCACAATTTTCCTAGTGACAGGCAGCGCAACAGTAACATCTGTTATTCGGCAGGTGGTTGCAAAGGTGACTCCCATCTCCTTTCATCTTTTTCTGATCCAATTTTTCGCTAGCTTCACGCGTGGAGAGTGTAAGGCTTCTCTCATAATGATCAGACCAATACTCTAAAATCTCGATCTAGGATGTGGAACATCCCGCAGCACACCAGAATTTGACCACACTTCCTGTTCGAGTAAAAGTTGGCAGGACTCACGAAAGGAAATGTAGGAGGGTACTCTGTGGGTCCCTCATCGGTGTCTACGAATTGTTTGGCCCGTGTGTGAAAATCTCCTTTATCCGTCCCCTGGGGGTTGTCAGCAAAACCAAAGCAATACATAGACGGTGTCTCCGAGTCGAAGCAGCAGCAAACGTTCCACGAAAAGACATCTGGGATTCTGGCCTCGGGGATTCCAAAAATCTTTGCGCAACCGTAATTTGATTGGAGTCTGCACGAAACGGATGTTTGAATGCGAATGCATAATAACAGAATGTTATCAGTACACTGAGAAAAAAAGTAGTTACTTCAATAACACGCGTGTTATTGTAATTTTTTTACTTGGATGAATATCAATGTATTCTTTTCAATAGTATGAAATTTAGAAGCAAATCGTGATGTATTTGAATTGTCTATCATGAAATGATTGAAAATATTATTTGATTCAATACCGTATATTATTATTCGTAATATTTCTTTTTTTCCTTCAATCAGATATGTTGTTAAAAAAATTTGGGAATTAGTTTGAGGCCATATCTTATTTTTTTGAAAACATTGATGGTCAAGCTATTGGCTTATATGATTCGCGGAAATGAGTTTTGCTATTGAAATTCAATAGTATTAAATATTAAAATAAGTTCATATGATATTGGCACTATTCAATAGTGCATCTTATTGAATCAACATATATTTTTTTTGTTTCGACAGGATTTTTTTCTCAGGGTAGACTCCGGATTGTATGCATTTATAACAAAAATGAGCACGTGCAATTTAAAACAGTGAAACTATTAAAAGAATTTAAGAGTATTAATATATTATTTTCACCACATTAAAATTATTAACGACGAATATAAATTTATATTTAGCTCGATTACTAGACTAGGACTAGATTAATATTTAGTTAACAGTAATTTTGTGATTGTTAAATGAAAACTTTTATCACTGTATCGACGATAAAAATGTATAACACAAATTTCTAATTTAATATATTATATATTATACATATACATATGTAAATGTGTATACATATGAATACAGGGTGTCCCAGAAACAGTGTTGGAGAAAGAGAGGCACGATCCCGGAGATAATTTCAGAATTACTTACAATTAGACAGAAAGAATTTATTATACAAAAGCAAGCCGAATAGTTTTCTCCCCCATGAGATCTAGAATGGTTATAGATTTAATAATTATTGTTAAATGTCAAAAGTTAAAAAATCCAAGAAACACACGTGACTTCTATCTTGGTTCACGGATTACACATACGAGTTTAGATGCACATAGACAAGCAATTAAATATTGACAACAATTAAGACAAATAGCAAAAAGCTTTTATTTCTTAAATATTGTTTCAACAAATAATCTTTCTTGAAATTTGTTTATTCGACTGAAATCCTCGATAAAGAAGCACAATCTATAAAAAATTTTATTGTTCTGCACGCTCTATTTCTAAAACGTTTCCACCCTTTATATGTAAATCATTGCTGACAAAAAAAGATAAATTTCACAAACAGTATAATACATAAATTCCATTAAAATCGGCGTGTTACACGTGAGTGATGCCCGTTGTTAGAAGTTCCCTAGGGAAAGAGCTCGGGACTCATTGTCAGTTAATCGGTACATGTGTCCCACAGAGGACAGACGTGTCCTTTCCAAATTCGCTCAAGCGGCCATGGGACGTCGGGAATTTGGCAACATCCTAACGTGAAATAATAGGGTGGTAACCATTCTCAGTATTACAATAATATATTTATAATAATTTATTCTTTATATGTCATATCACATTTTGAAACTGTTCGAAAAGCACGTTTGTGTTTACTGATAAATAGTATGTATACTGAAAAATTGTCTTCATCAATTGCAAGACACAGAAGCCATACAAAACTTCCTTCCTATTATCAACAATTTTAATAAATCGAAAATAACATAATAGGTTATTACTATGGGCGTTATTAAATTGTCTTAATGTTTTTACTGTCTTAAATTACATTCATAGATTTTTGTCGTAAATACATCAAATCCTCAGTCTACTGATAAAGAATCTTCAAGGAATTTAATCCATGCGATCTGCTTTATACAGTAATTGAAGAATTTATCTGAGCAATAATTTTTTAGTAGACCGCGAATTTTATGCATTTATAACAAAATATATATTTGATTTTTTATTTATATTTTTTTGAGCAATATAAATTTTTTTGAACATTAACACAGGAACACTTGTACTTCAAGACTATCTGTTTACATGTACAGGGTGTAAAAAAAGTAATGGTCATCCGTCCTAGGGGTGAATCTACACCTCTGGATCGGTGGACATTTGTAAGAGAAACTTGCCGCAAAATTGTTTATAACACAGAAAATTAGTGTTGAAGTTTTTTTTTGCATCAACGCATTCTACTCATCGAGAAGAGGAAAAGTTTGAAAGGAGCCATATGTCCCAAACAAATAGTTATTGAGATATAAGCTGTTAAAGTTTTTGCAAAATTTGATTGTGTGGAATTATACGTATAGACAAAAGCCTACTACTACAGTCCACACGTCTGTGTCGATGAGACAGAAGATGATCGTGTGCGTGCCGCGAGCCAGACGAAATTTAAAGGCGCATTCGTCGTTAGGCTCCTTTAAATTTCGTCTGGCTCGCGGCACGCACACGATCATCTTCTGTCTCATCGACACAGACGTGTGGACTGTAGTAGTAGGCTTTTGTCTATACGTATAATTCCACACAATCAAATTTTGCAAAAACTTTAACAGCTTATATCTCAATAACTATTTGTTTGGGACATATGGCTCCTTTCAAACTTTTCCTCTTCTCGATGAGTAGAATGCGTTGATGCAAAAAAAAACTTCAACACTAATTTTCTGTGTTATAAACAATTTTGCGGCAAGTTTCTCTTACAAATGTCCACCGATCCAGAGGTGTAGATTCACCCCTAGGACGGATGACCATTACTTTTTTTACACCCTGTACATATAGCAAAGGCCTAGTTTTCATTAACTAATTGTAGTTGTTCTAAAAAAAATTCTTAAAAATCACTTTTTCACTGAAAAAAGTTACACAAGCCTCCCTTAAAATATGTTTCTGAACATTTTCAGTGGTACGCATACTTTAACTATTTATTTACTATTTCAAATACTATTTTACCCAGCTCTGTGAACAATAAATATCGTTTAATAACGATCAAATAGTACACAAATTTCAACGATAACCGTCCACATACTTTTATTGTGTACATCACTAAATATGTTGGTATCTAATCAATCACTAAACATTTAGGAATTTTATGAAGTATTATACCAATTTCATATCCATAAAATTTCAAAAATCATAGGGAATAGAAATGTTCTAGGTCGGAAGAAATGTTTAATTTTCAAGTTAAAATTGCTCCGAGTGCAAAGGGTTAACGGAAACAAAGGGCTGGCAATATGGTCTTTAACTATTGCATACTCCCCTCGTTATGGCTGTAAATTCTGTTTGAAATGTTTTAATGAAAATGAGAAAACTTTCAGTATCTTAAAGTTTGATTTGAGATCTTCAAATTCCGCAAGGACAATTTGAGAAACCGTGTAGTAGTAGCATTTATATAAAAAGCTTGTTTGAAATTTCTCTCATAAAACGTTCAATTTAATCTCCTAATGAATGTTAATATACTATGCAAGGAATATATTGATAAAATAAAATATGGAAGATTTAATTGAAATACAAGGAAATACAATTGCGGCATCTTTAAAAGTGGTTATTATACCATTTCTGAAAATTACGCCAGTCTTAGATGAATTTTTAATTCATTGAAAAGAGCACGAAATAACACATCATGAAAAACCGATTGTATAATAGAAATATATTTATCGCTAAATATTGCATGTAATTAATTCACATTATTGTCAAATAACAATGATTAGACTACGGATTTGATGCATGTATAAAAAGTCTGAGTAGATTAGGAAAATTTAGATATATTGATACATTATTTTACACTTATTAAAATAATTTCTTCTTATAAATGTTTATCGTGCATTAAGATTCGCGACAATGATACATTTATTTAGACCACAAAAAGTTTTGCATCCTTTTATGACCTTTTATAATTCGCATTGTTCAGAGTTGGGCATCAATCGATTAAAATTTTAATCAAGATTGATTGATTAATGTGTACGATTAATCATTGAAAAATCGAAGATTGATTCAATCGATTGATGAAGTTAATCGTAAATCGTTGATTTAAAAAAGAAATCATCGAGGAAAAAAAAGCATAAAAACACGTAAACAGAGTTTGTATTATAGACCATATGACAATACACCTAAACTCAGTTTAAATTTTTTTCAGTATTCATATAGTTTTGATTCCGTATTTCGTTACGAAATTTCAGCAGTTAGTCATTAATCAATTATCTGATTGACGATTACAATTGAAAGGAATGTAATCGTTAATCGCAATTAATGACTAAAGTAGAAATTTAAGCGTTATTCCCAATTAACGATTAATAAGTATTTAAATATGTTTCTTCTATCGATCGTATTTCCTGTTAATAAATTTTTAAATGCTTTGGGCGCAACGGTTAGATCGTTTATTACAAATTGTAAAGCAATTTTGCTAATTGTCAAACAAAATCAACATTTCAACGTTTGACAATTAGCAAACTTGCTTTATAATTTGTAATAAACGATCTAACTACTTAATCGTTGAAGTAGAAAGTTATTCGTCAATCGTTGATTAAATTTTTGCATCTAAAATGCTAAAACCTGTTACAATAAAACCGCTATTAAATCTGAGCAAGTTGTACGTTCGGTTTCGAATCGACCCGACTTTAAACATTCCGATCACAGATCCGAAGCTTTCCGGTTGCGCTTCCGATGCAACAGACCGAAGAGACCGTGTGTCGTATGAAGCCCAGTCGAGCCAAAGTCATTCAATCAGCCACTAACGATTACACGATCAAGATGCGACGTCATTTCCAGTCGCCGAATGATTCGATCTGTTCTCCGTGGAACCAACCAGATTATAACGAGCGAAAATCAACGGCTGCTTCATCGTTGCACATTCACGCGACCCGAACGGAAGAACCGATTTTGTTGTTAAGAGGATTTAGCGAATTTTTCGAGCTTGAAAATTACACTCCATTGTCCGCGGCTTTATAATCGATGATCTCGCGTTTCGTTTCATACGACCGCCGGAAACGCTTTTCTGTACATCGTGTTGCGATAAAATCAGGATTTTCTCTCGCTGCAACATTTTTTATTTTTTTAAAATTAATTATTTAGGTCATATGTGCCTTCTAAGGTTATTGATGACCACAGTGTATTTACAACGGTGATGGTTCAATGTGGTGGTTCTAAATTAGCACAAGAATTTTCATCTAGGAGTGTTGTTTCTAACTATTTTATATTATGTTCTTTTAATGTGATATTTGGGACATTAAAATATGTTAGAGATTTCTGTTACATGCATCAGTAGACTTTTAGGATTTTATGTATTTTAAGCAAAAATGAGTAGGTGCAATTTGAAACAGTGAAAAGATTAAAAGACTTGAAGAGTACAGCGTTGGGTGCATTTTATTTGAACTGAGATAATAAACAATCATTTTAGCAACATATTATTTGTTTTTTTTACAAATAATATCAAAAATTAATTTTTATTCAACGTTTAAATCAGATAAACTATTTTCAAATAACATAGTTCAAATAATGTTTTATTTGAATAATGTTCTATTTCGATTACATTGTGTGGGAGGTTTGAAATATTATATAATATCATGGTAGAAGATATTAAACCAAGCAACCAAAAGATCATTGAACAAAAGCAATTTATTAAGAACACAATTATAAGGAAAACAACACAAATGTACGTCTGAAAAGAACGATTTTTATCGGAAGAGTGAAAATACGCTGGCCTAATAAATCAATATTCGTTTCGCAAAGAAACGATTCGCTATTATTTTATAAACAACTTGAACGTGTTAGGGGGGAACTGTACCATACTGAAGTAACTAGAAAGGAACTAGAATCTTACTAGATTTTGGGTCTAAACATGGGTTTGCGCGCCTCGGTTTTTTGTCCTTATTTGAGCAGATTTTGAGCTGGGCGAGGGCTCATTCTATAGAGGAAGGTTAAATGCGGCGTGCTCTGCTATTGATTTAACGAGATTATGTTTATATCTAATAATATGAGTGTCCAAAGTAGAGAAAAAATCGAGAAAAACAACCGCAGATTTCAATGTATTTTTCTGTCTCAAAGAGACTTTTTTGACTGATGTGAAGCGCAGAGCGCGCCGCGATGAACCTTCCTCTATCAAATGAACCTTTGTGCAGCTAAAAATATTCTCGTATAAGGACAAAAAACCGAGGCGCGTGATTTCATTCACATAGCAGAGATTTCACCATATTATGTTCATGAAGACAGAGGTCCTCTCTGATGCAGAGTCAGTCTAGAGCCAATTTTAGTTCAGTTAGTTTAGACGAGATTGCGCCTAGTCAGGAGGACTGTCAATCAGTGCTGCGATATTGTGCAACATTTTACTGCTGTACAACTGTCAACGTGAAATCATAGCAAAACTAACACAGACGAGGTATTCTCATCGGTGGCACTAATATTAGTGCGACCTGCCCTGTATAACGACATTCGCGACGAGCTGAAAAGCTTCCATAGGAAGTAGCAAGCAACTCCATCTCGTGTTCATTAGGCAGTTGCGTGTTTATCAATGTTACCAAACTTTTTTTCTGCACAGAGGTTGATAACATTGATAAATACCCCAAAAACAGAGGGTACAGTTCCCCCTAAGTCTCAGGTTCTGTTTCTATATACTAGGTGCTTAAATGCAAATGGAGCAAATCAATCCACACATTGTTCAAATAAAATAAGAAATTTGTCACCTTATGAAGAGGTTATCGAAGCAACTAAATTAATTACTAAATTCAGATATGCTAATTTTTGGAGATTATAAAGTTTAGCTGCATTCATTAGCTGCTTCAAAACACGAAATAAACAGAATTGTGGAGAGTACGAATTATTTGGTCAAGTGAAATATGAAATGATGGTGAAAGATGAAAGAGATGAAGCACCCTGTCAGCTAATTATTGTGAAGAGTTTAAACATTTTTTATTGCCCTGCCATAAAATGACAGACCTTCCGAGAGTCATATCCGTAATTGCGTACTTTTTCATGTGAGATTTAGCGCAACAGAAGTAACGAGGAAAATTTGTGATAGCTATGTAAACGTATTGAAGGTCAACAAATGTGAGCGTTGGTTCAGGAGATTTGCTGCTGGTGATTACGACCTGTTTAACAGGTCTCGAAGTAGGCGACCAGTTAAATTTAATGACGACGCCTTAAAATCTCTAGTAGAGTCTGATCACCATGCAAGGTTAAGTGTGCAGGAATGATCAAGAAGCCTTTGGTCCACCTGGTCAACTGTACAAAGGCACCTACATGGAATCGACAAAGTACATAGATAAGGAATATGGATTCCACACCAACTGTCCCAAGCCAACAAAGATCTCCGACGAACAGTTTGCACTGCATTGCTCACCAGATTACGTAGAGATCCATTGCTACCCTCTGTGACAACATAAGACGTTCAAAACAATAGCTATCTTCATACCAGACACGTAAACCAACCTCATCCATGAGAATGGTTTTGTTGTGTGCTTCGTAGGATCGTAATAGTTCACTTCAACTTATTGAATCCTGGACAAACGGTTACTGCAGACTTGCCAACAATTACATAAGCTGCGTTTCAGATTGTTAAAACAAAAGAGCAGTTTTAATGAACAGACAAGGTCTATAAAAAGTCTAGGTCTATACAGAATGGACCATTGATTTCCAATATTTACTCAAAATATTTTCAAGAAAAAACATTCTATTTAAAGATAGTGAATATCTCTTCACTTTAATTAAAACATAGACTGTATAAGATCACTATGCATATCGAATAACAAAACAATTTGTTACATTTGTAAGACGTTTCTGGAACTATCATTTATGTTTCCTATAATTGTTAAAAATACATTGGTATTTTGTAAAACATTATGCATAGCACATACGTAAACATAAAGGAAATTGTCTGCACTTTTATGCTATTTAAATAGATATTACGATTTCGAAAGCGAGCGGAAGTGTTAATTTCAATTTTTAATTTAATTTGAACAATTTTATTTATTAAAATACTGAAACAAGGCACGGAAAAGAAAATTGAATATTAATTGAATAATCATTAAATGAAGTAAATTTACGTTATATGCAGATATTTTTATGCAAGTTAAATGATGTATCTAATAAAAGAACTATACAATTCAATCGAGATGAAGAATTAGGATGAAAAAGTGAGCAAATTCATTCTATATTAAAAAATTACGATCACGACGCGTGGATGAAGTTAAAAGTAAAAAAAGTTAAGATTTATTAAAATAAATGACGATTAGTGATTTTGCGCGGCATCACTACTAGGTACCGATAAACGTATGATATTAATTTAGCCCGAGGATCGATAAAGCATTTTCAGATTTTACCCGGAAAATTCAGCTCGTCACGTTATCGCTTTAATCAGACGCGAAAATCCTAGTGAATTTTGAGGACAGTGGAGCGATTAACGATCGCAAACTCGCGCGAGTTGTCGTAACATTATCGGCTCTAACTTCTGTTTGACGTTTTCGCAAACACGGCGGCTTGCTACGTTGGAACTTTATCGACTGATACTGATGCGACAAGAAATGTTTTTTCCCTGATAGAAACCGATCCGATCCACGGTGTCGATTATTATCTTTCAGTTATCATTAGACTGCGGATTTTATGCATTTATAGCAAACATGGGTAAGTGAAACACAAAATAGATGAAACCTCAGATGAATTCAATATTACGGTTGCAACCTATTAAATTTGTCAAAAGATGAAATCAATTTTTATGGAACTCCGTTTTATCTGTAATTGATGCGGACAACTTTTATTTTGCATAAAAATCCGCAGTCTAGATATCATATCCGGATTCAGTTTAATATCGATGCATATCACACTGGCTATATTGCGCGCACTCAATTTACATTTTTCCATATGTACTTTCTTTCAATATCATTTATTTATTCATTAATCTTTCTTTCGACCCGCTTATTTCCTCCTAGAATGTACTTCTTTGATGTCTGTGATCCTATATTTCATTTTCATTTTTAAATTCTGCAGCTTCACCTTTGTTTACATTCAATAGAATCGATATTTGTATTAGTCCGTTTATACAGGGTGGCCCACATAATTCTGAACAGCTCAATATCTCCGTTACTTTTCGTTGTACAAAAAAACTTCGTAGGACAAAGTTACACTGTTTGAAGGGCCACATATAACGGTGTAAGGGAAAAAAATTTCAAGGTCATTTTTATGAGATTTCAAGGTTATCGATGTTTTTTTTAAATGGAATGAGGTATTTTTTAATACATCAATCGATGCAGCTGAACGTTCTTTATAAAAAAGTACTAACCTATGTATGTCGAAAAGTTAGTAGTTCAGGAGATATTTCAATTTAAATAACTCCAAAATACCATTATTGTCGTACTAAGACGTTACACAAGTAAGTAAACGCTAGTAGTAGTAGTAGTAGTAGTAGTGTTTATTGCCGGGAAGGGGCGGTTCGGCCGCCCCTCGCTTCCTTAGGGTACACCGGTTTTTAAACACCAGTTTCACAATTGGCGCTGGGCCCTTTAGCGGGTTGCAATTGTCCTCGTTTGTCCTCGGTTAGTACTTTTTTATAAAGAATGTCCAGCTGCATCGATTGATGTATTAAAAAATACCTCATTCCATTAAAAAAAAACATCGATAACCTTGAAATCTCATAAAAATGACCTCGAAATTTTTTTTCCCTTACACCGTTATATGTGGCCTTTCAAACAGTGTAACTTTGTCCTACGAAGTTTTTTTTTGTACAACGAAAAGTAACGGAGATATTGAGCTGTTCAGAGTTATGTGGGCCATCCTGTATAAGATGAAATATATGAATTTTTTATTTTCACGTTTTACATATGACTTTTTCATCTTGATCTGTCACGCTTAATAGAAACGATAATCTGATCTTATCAAGAGCAATCCCGACTAGAAATTCAGTTAGGCATGCCTAAAGACGAATGTGGGCCTAATGTGGAAAGAATGGTGTATGCCTAAGTTAGGCATTCCTAACAGTTGCCATACGTGGGCCTAATGCGGAAAGAATGGTGTACGCCTAAGTTAGGCAGTCCTAAGTGGTGCCATACGTGGTCCAAATGGGGATGGTCGAGCCCACGCCTAAGTTAGGCATTCCTAACAGTTGCCATACATGGGCCTAATGTGGAAAGAGTAGTGTACGCCTAAGTTAGGCATTCCTAACAGGTGCCATATGTGGTCCAAATGCGGATGATCGAGTTCGCGCCTAATTAGACATTCCTAACAATTGCCATATATGGGCCTAATGCGGAAAGAGTGGTATATGCCCAACTTAGGCACTCCTAACAGGTGCCATACGTGGTCCAAATGGGGATGATCGAATGCACGCCTAATTAGGCATTCCTAACAGGTGCCATAGGTGGGCCTAATGCGCAAAGAATAGTGTACGCCTAAGTTAGGCATTCTTAACAGTTGCCATATAAGGACCAAATGGGGATGACCGAGCTCACGCTTAAGTTAGGCATTCCTAACAGGTGCCATAGGCGGGCCTAATGCGGAAAGAGTAGTGTACGCCTAAGTTAGGCATTCCTAACAGGTGCCATAGGTGGGCCTAATGCGGAAAGAGTAGTGTACGCCTAAGTTAGGCATTCCTAACAGGTGCCATAGGTGGGCCTAATGCGGAAAGAGTAGTGTACGCCTAAGTTAGGCATTCTTAACAGGTGCCATATGTGGGCCTAATGCGGGAAGAGTAGTGTACGCCTAAGTTAGGCATTCCTAACAGTTGCCATATAAGGACCAAATGGGGATGACCGAGCTCACGCTTAAGTTAGGCATTTCTAACAGGTGCCATAGGCGGGCCTAATGCGGAAAGAGTAGTGTACGCCTAAGTTAGGCATTCCTAACAGGTGCCATAGGTGGGCCTAATGCGGAAAGAGTAGTGTACGCCTAAGTTAGGCATTCTTAACAGGTGCCATAGGTGGGCCTAATGCGGAAAGAGTAGTGTACGCCTAAGTTAGGCATTCCTAACAGTTGCCATATAAGGACCAAATGGGGATGACCGAGCTCACGCCTAAGTTAGGCATTTCTAACAGGTGCCATACAAGGGCCAAATGGGGATGACCGAGCTTACGCCTAAGTTCGGCATTCCTAACAGGTGCCATACGTGGGCTCGTCATTTTTAACTTCCCGATTTTATAGGGAAGTTATTGTAATTACCCCGAAAATCGAAAATCGATTTTTTAGCAAATCTTCACGTTTCATGGTCATTGGAGTCATTTTAGACTATTTTTATCAAAATGTTCGTATGTGTGTGTGTGTGTGTGTGTGTGCGTATGGCCGTTTCTATGTAATCAAATTTTTCGTTAACGTTTTCAGAAAAAGTAACAACGCGATCAGGATGATGAATGATGCAATCGATGTGCCCCGTCGTAACTTAGAGCTGATTAGATTTTGGTCCATATTGGTCAAGTAGTTTTTTAGATTTTTACTTTTTTTCGAAAAGAGTTGATTCTACAATGCAATTTATAAAGGAGGACGAAAATTTTCCACCATAGAACCAAACGCAATTACATAAAAAAAAATTTTTTCTTCATTTTTTTTTTAGATTTAAAAAAATTTTTTTTTAGATTTAAAACAAATTTTTTTTTTAACTGATGCTAATGTTACCGCTTGGAATAATCGAAAGTTATTCCAATGCAAGAGTGAATTTATTATCTCTATTCCCAAGAATATATTTTGGGAGAATATCGATGAAAGTACAAAAAAAAGCGATGTTAGCGATGTTGGCGAAGGAGTAACGAATCGGGAAGTTCTTTGTGTGACTCTTGGAGAGTCACACACCAAATAAAATACATTAATAGCAGTAGTCCCTACTAGCCATGCGTATCACTAACCCTCTCGCAAGAGCAGTCCTACCCGCGAGCTCGCGAAGCGAGCGAGCGAAAACAACCCTACTCGCGAGCGAGCGAAGCGAGCGAGCAACAATAGCCCTCTAGTTTTTCTTTGAATCGTTTTTGTTTTTGAGTCGTTTCTTTTCTTTCCCAAAAAATCTCACGAGTGTATACTGAACAGTGAACAGTGATTAACATAAATTGTTTTCCGCCACGATGTCGGATAATATGCGAAATTCGAAAATTCGTGAACTCACACGTCTCAGAGTTCAACGACTTCGCAAGCGGCGTAAATTGTGCACAGAATTTATAAATTCGGAAGCAGATACGATAGTGATGTCGGAAAATAGTGAATCAAGAATCTATGGAGAAAGTGGAAGTGTAAATTCAGGTAAAGTTATTATTATTATTATTATTATAATATTTACATTTATTATGTACGGACCGATGTTCTTTTATACAAATGTTTATAATAAAAAAAATTTGGTGTCTCATGTTGTAGAAATTTCGGGAGTTAATCGAAATATACCACACACAATTAATGATGATATTGTGTCATCGGAGGGAGACGAAACAAGAGAGGATACAGGACATAACTGTGGAAATCATACAGAACCTGTTATAAATTATCAGAATTCAAGCAATGAGACAACAGACGAAGAGGGTGCGGAGAACTGTCAAGAAAGTGGCTTTAATGACATACGAGATATACGCCAATGGGCTCTCATGGATCCACCAATACCACATACTCGACTGGAAATATTGATGGACATATTAAGGAAACATTCTTATCCTACTTTACCAAAAACGGCAAAAACATTTCTAGCTACAGCATGCAATAATTATACCATCGAAAGCTTTAATGGCACCAATGATGAATTTGTGTACTTCGGGATAAGTAAAGTTCTTGAAAAATGTGTAAATCCAGAGATTCACAAAAGTAGTGATATACCGTTGATGTTCAACGTTGATGGTTTACCATTATTTAAATCCAGCAAAAAACAGTTTTGGCCAATACTATGTAAAATTTTTCATGATCCTGATATTTACCGACCTTTTCATGTTGCCACTTATTATGGAGATGGAAAACCAACCAATATTGAACGATATTTGGAGAAATTTATAAATGAAATTAATGATCTACAACGTAATGGTGTTGTTATAGATAGTAGAAGATTTACTATATCTATCAAAGCTTTTATATGTGACAGACCTGCACGTTCGGTTCTGAAATGTAATAAAGGTCACGGAGGATACTTTGCCTGCGAGAGGTGTACGATACGTGGCAAAAGATACAAAAACCGGATCATTTACCCATTCAGAATAAATTGTGAAAAAAGAAGTGATTTGTCATTTAGAAATCAAAGCAATACGGGACATCATTTAGGAATATCTCCTTTACTTCGCATAAATCCGAAAATTGATATGATCAATCACTTTTTGCTGGACTCCATGCACTTGCTATATTTGGGTATTATGAAAAAACTATTACATTACTGGATAGATGGAAATGTGAAAGGGTTGAAGCTGAGTGATCGTGCTAAGGTACAATTGTCAGATTTACTACAAAGGATAAAAGTGCCTGCTGAATTTCAACGAACGACTAGATCGCTAACAGAGTATCATAAATTCAAAGCCACCGAATACCGATTTTTATTGTTATATGCAGCTCCTGTTATCTTCAAGAAAATTTTAACAACTGACGTATACAGACATTTATTGCTCCTACATACTGGTTGCAGAATATTATCGTCTACAGAATTAGCCGTGGATAAATGTAAATATGCTGGATTATGTTTAAAAAAATTTGTGACCAAAGCACAATTTATATATGGAAAGGAATTTATGATTGGAAATGTACATAATCTGATCCATCTCGCAGATGATGTTAAAAATATGAATTCATCACTGGCCAGTATTTCTAGTTTTCCATTTGAAAACGCTCTAGGAAAAATGAAACGACTTCTTCGAAATGGAAATAAGCCTCTCTCGCAATTATGCCGTCGACTGAATGAAATATCCCATATTTGGAACGAAAAAGCCGTTATTCCAGCTACAATCAAAATTACTAGACAAGTGAAATCAAAAGAATTAGAGAAAATACTTATTAAACGAGTTCAATATAAAGAGGCACTACTAACGACTAAATCTCCTAACAACACAGTTTTATTGAACAGCAATGAAATCATACAATTAAAGAGTATGTGGATATCCCCAAACGATGACGTGAATTGTATCGAAATTACAGGAAAAATATTGAGAAAGAGAAAGGCGCTTTATTCCTATCCCTGTGATTCACGTCATCTCCAAATATGGAATTGCAGTGGTAGAAATACGGATACTATAATGTGTAAAATTACCGACATCAAAAGCAAAATGGTTCCGTTTGATTTAAGTGGTATTGCTGGAGAAAAAATTTTGGTAATGCCTCTACTACATGTGTGAAATGTATACATGCAACCGATTGCGTGGTAATGCATTTTAGTTGGTCGCTCTAGTCGGCTAAACCAATTAAAATCGGTTGATAAGATCGGATTGCAGTGCAATGATTATTACTAATCAATTATTTAATTATTACTCTCCCGTCCTCTCGGCAGGCGGCCACGAGTTGACCTGTCCTCTCTCGTTCGAGAGGCGACCAGGTATTATCGCCGTACTCTCCTGCCGGGGTGCTAGAGCTAACCAAGAACGGCCGTGGTTCTAAACCTCATCCTCTCTCTCGGAATAGCAAATATATATAGGCCGAGTCCATCTGTGAACCCGATATTCATTATTTTTCGTTGCTATCCGCGATCGCGAAAATCGCGATTCATTTTCTTTTTGCTCGTCTCGCGTCGCTGTCCCGCGCGGCCGCCTATAAGCTACCTTCGAGAAGCTTCTGCCTTCGTATACACATTGATTGCATTGGATAATTCTTTCAAACGCTCTGAAGAAGCAAAACGTGTCGGACGAGATCGAGAATAAGTTTATACCAGTGAGTGCACGTGTTTGCAAGGATGGCTGCGACGACTAGGAAAGGCCTCAGGCGAAAATATGTGGAAAAAGTTGCAGATAACGAAAAAGGTAAGGTACTTTAATTTTTCATCATTAATTTTGTGCAGTTTTTTGTAGAAATTGTACCTTTTCTTAATTGAAAATGCCATTGTTTCGTTCTGCTATTAAATGATTACAATTTATCAATCAACGCCATCGTTTAAATCGTGAAATAATAAAAAGCTACATTAAAAGTTTTAGATGAGACGGATTCTGAAATGAATTCTGATATTGTTGAAGACGTCGAGATCATAACGAAAAAAACAAGGAAGCAACCGAAGAAATTAAACAGAAGAGTCACCGTTTCAGAAAGTTCCGACAGCAGCTTAGACTTTACTAAATGCGATTCACCGCCACAAATATTAAAATCAAACACAGTTGAATCTACATCCACTCCACCGTCGAATTTATGTCAAGACGACATCAATTCATTGAAAAGTAAATATATGCTAAATTAATAGATAACGAAATTATTTAAAACAATATAAATGTTTCGTTCATTCAATAATGCTTTATAGGCATTTCCACAACCATAAAATTTTAATTTATTACAGATTACATCAACGAAACAATAGAAAAAAATTGCAAACCCCTATCAGTTAAATTAAGCCAACTGACAAGTATGATGGTCGACATAAAAGCAACCCTGAACGAGCTGTTAGGAAGATCAATCGATCATAACAGCACTAACAACAATTGCGATGTTATTTCCGATTTTAATGAAATTTGGAAACTTCCGTGTCAGACGGTAGAGGAGTTCAAAATATTTGATGAAAAAATCGGAAAGGAGATAGATGTCCGTAAAAAATTGGTAAGATTTTATACTGTTCTATTTTTCGTATTTATTTATTATATGTATGTAAAACAAGAATTAATTCTATCGTGAAATTTTGTACAGGCACACAAATTTATTAGCATTATAAACAAACGAACAACAATCGTCAGAAATATGAGCCAAATACTGAGATACTGCTTATCTCGAGAAGTTGCTCTCAGATGCAATCCAGTAAAGCATGTCGAGGGGAAGCTATTTGTATTTAAAGATACAAATCTTTATAATGTTGTTAAAGGTATTTCTCCATTTTCCGTTTATAAGATTTGTATTACTAATTGATGAATTACGAAATAATCTATTAAAATTAATTTTTTCCAGCTGCGATGGTGTCAGCTTTGTCAAGTGACGAAAATCCGTTAAAGGATTGCGACATTATAAAAGTAATAGGGACAGTATTACACCACTGTAGAGATTGGGAAGGAGGACGAATGAAACGGCAGCAAAAAAATATTACAAACACAAACGAGAATAAAAATAGAAAATTATTATCTGAGATTGATCAACTTTGCGATGTAAATCTGGATGATAATATATAATTATAATTCATTTATACAGTGAGTGTAAAAAGTATTCGTACGCCGTTTAAAACGGAATATAACTTTTTTGTAACTGTACCAAACGACCAGATTTTTTATAATCAATTAGAAGCTTTGGTTTATTACATATGATATGAAAAAATTTTTCCAAAATTATAATTTACAAGGTTACAAGCGAAAATAAAAAAGGCATCTTTTGAAACTTTTTTATTTGGGCTCTTAATGAAAATTTAAAATATATATATGTTTTGTAGATCTACATGTTAATTATACACATGCTGAAAATTTCATTAAAATCGGTTGACGCTAAGAAAAGGACACGCATCGAAAGATATATGTAAGAACTTGTGGATTTTTAGCAGAAGCTCAAAAGTCGTGTAAAACTACGATTTTGACCATTTTGAACCGCTTGTAGTTCGTGTTTATGTTAATCGATTTCGATGAAATTTTCAGCATGCGTATAACTACTACGAAATATATCTAATCTACGAAATATATATTAAATTTTCATGAAGGTCCCATTTAAAAAAGTTTTGAAAAATTCTATTTTTTGCATTGACCTTGTAGATTTTAATTGTTAGAAAATATTTTTTGCACATCATTTCGTAAACCAATGCTTCTATATTGATTATAAAAAATCAGGTCGTTTGGTACAATTATAAAAAAGTTATTCTATTTTAAAGGGCGTACGAATTTTACACTCACTGTATATGTCGTACAATTAAGCAATAGTATCTTAAGCATATATATATTGTAGCAGGTTAAGCGCGTAGTAGGTTAAGTATATATTGTAGATTAAGGGCATCATAATTAATAAGTTAAGCATATATTGTAAATTAAGTGCGTAGTATGTTAAACATTATATTGTAGATTAAGCGCGTATATGTAGTAGGCTAAGCATTTGTTGTTCATTCATCATTTCTTGTTCAATCATTTTATTTACTTTATTATGATTTCAAATATATATAATTACATTTAACTTAATTTCCTAATTTCCCTTTATGTCTCCTAATGAGGGTCTAATAAGACTATCCTAATGTTGCCTAATGCGGTTTGCCGCATTGGATAATCATTAGGAAAGCCTAATGTGACCCTATACGCGGGTTCCTAATGCGGGCCTCATTCGGCTTTCCCAATTCGGCAGTCACGACGCACTGCGTTACATTTCGCATGCCTGCCCAATGAGGCTGCCCATTAGGGCCTAACAAATATATCCTCATGCGCGCCTACTGCGGTTTGCCTCATTAGATAGTCATTGGATAAATCTAACGTGGGCCTAATGCGGCGTGCCGCATTGGATAGTCTTTGGGAAAACCTAACGTGGACCTAATGCGGTGTGCCGCATTGGATAGTCTTTGGGAAAACCTAATGTGGCCCTAACGCGGGATTCCTAATGCGACCCTAACGCGGGATTCCTAATGCGGCCCGCATAGGGCTTTCCCAATTAGGCAGTGACGACGCACTGCGTTACATTCCGCATGCCTGCCCAATGGGGCTGCCCCATCAGGGCCTAACGCGAAATTAGGCTAGCCTAATGCGGGCCTAACGGCCTGCCTAACTAAATTTCTAGTCGGGATTCTGCTAGTTTGTTACATTAATATCGTTAACGTATTTCTTTTTTATTTTATGTTATTATTTTTTTCTGTTGTATATAATAGAAAAGCAGTATTATTATTGTCATTTCTTCAAGGTGACTTTCACCTTAACGTTTTGTATTCAAATGCTCATTTTACCACGTTTTTATTAGCTAGCTTTCTTGTCTGTCTGTCTGTCTGTTCGGTACAAACTTTGCAATTGATTTTAAACTAACTTCCCGATGAGCTAGAGACATGAAATTTTAAACATAGCTCAGAACTGGTTGACAATGCAATATTTAAAAAAATTTTAAACAGCCTATGCGTTTAGAAGATATAAACTATTAAATTTAACCGTTACACCTCCCCGCGCGACGCTCAGTAGTACGTGATCGCGTTCAGCGATCCCCACTCCGCTCGGCAGCGCTCCCTACTCCACTACGCGTTCCCACTCTGACTCATCGCCACTCCACTGACCCGCTTCGTACCGTGGAGCTCAGTATGCGTTCGAGCTCCGTGCGGTGTTTACAAAGTTACTACGTATTATTACGTACTATAATGTTTGTTTACCATGCGAAAGAACAGTTACACCGAGATTCTCCGTCGAACCTTTACCTTTGACATTTTACCACGGCGTTTGTTTTCGATATGACGCGGTCGCATCACCGTCTGAAATGTACTACATGCCTTCGTTATAATCTCATGAAAATGTTTAAAATCGATTGTAAAATTTCACACACACAAGACTAAAAAGCAGAAAATAATTATTTAAATAAAAATAAATTTTTAAAAAATACCACGTTTTTATAACGGACTAAAAAGTATTGGGTTGGCAAATAAGTTCGTTCGGTTTTTTATATAGGAATAAATCACAAAAACCGAACGAACTGTTTTGCCAACCCAATATAGAATAATTTAAACTAGAGGGCTATTGTTGCTCGCTCGCGAGCAGGGTTGTTTTTGCTCGCTCGCTTCGCGAGCTCGCGGGTAGGACTGCTCTTGCGATAGGGTTAGTGATACGCATGGCTAGTAGCGCCCACAGCTATTAATGTCTTTCATTTTGTGTGTGACTCTCCACGAGCCACACAAAGAACTTCCCGATTCGTCAGTTGCTGTATATTATTATTATTATTTATTAAGTGTACGTTTTAAGAAGATTATACGTTTTCAGGGAAATTCAATAGTTTTCTACTTATCAAAATGTTTGCGATATGACGTCGCATTAAACCAATATCGTATGCTCGTTGCTCGCTTGGTTCTTTGTTATAGCATACTAATGTTGCAAAATAAATTGTCTTAATTAGTTTTTCGCAAACGATACAACTCATCATTATCTGGGTTTGCAGTATTGATCTTGGTTTTCTTCGATACTATTAATTTAAATTTTCTCAAAATATATAAACCGCTCAATTTTGAAACTCTGCTCAGTGCTACATACAACATTTGTAAAGTTCGTATTTCTGATGTTTTAAAATCCATACATACTTTCTCGTATGTTTGTCCCTCACTTTTATGAATCGTAATCGCTTCAGCAGGAACCACTGGAAATTGATTACGTGTGATTTGTTATTTTTCTTCACTCGAAATATTTACTTGATTCGATATTTTTTTATTATTGGTGTTAAATTTTGATTTATATATGCATTTTTCATATAATCACGATAACGAGTTCTTACTTTCACTCCTACTATGGCCAATTGAAAATCTAACCACAATAGAGACGGAATTTTAGTATTTTCTTGAAAAGTAATAAATTTTAATATTCCGCATGCTTCATTAACCATTCCGTCTTCAACATCAATGTTATTAATTATCATATATTTTATATTAATTTTCAATTTAATCTCAGTTAACAATTCGTTTTGAACTGATTGTTTATTTAAAGATTGTAATATAAATGTTTTTGTACTTTCATCGATATTCTTTGAAAATGTATTCTCGGCGATGATTAACTCACTCTTGCATTGGAATAATTTTCAATTATTGTAAGCGGTTACATTAGCATTAGTTGCATAATTGGAAAAAGAAATTTTCTTTAATTAAAAAAAACAAGAAAAAATTTTTTTTTAAATATGTGTAAATATATATATATATATATAGTTACGTTTACTTCTTCGGTGGATACGCCTTTCGTATAAATTGCAATGTTTAATAAACTCCTTTCGAAAAAAACTAAAAAACTACTTGACCAAAATGGACCAAAATCTAATCAGCTCTAAGTTACAGCGGGGCACATTGATTGCATCATTACTTTTTCAGGAAACGTTTACGAAAAATTTGATAACATACAAACGGCCATGTGCGCGCACGCGCGCGCGCGCACACACACACACACACAGACATTTTGATAAAAATAGTCTAAAATGACTCCAATGACCATGAAACGTGAAGATCTGCTAAAAAATCGATTTTCGATTTTCGGGGTAATTACGATAACTTCCCTATAAATCGGGAAGTTAATAAAAATGAATTTTTAAAATAATATTTTTAAAATCAGACTAAGAAGTATAAAATAATTTTTCCTAGCCCCATACAGATTCCTAACTCCATACAGGTTCCAAATCCCATACAGATTCCTAACAGATAGTCCTGAAAATTTGTGATTGTGAAGTTTTAATAGCTATGAAAATACTTGTAAGATTTAAAACGAAAAACGTGGGGCGCAAGATAATACATAGTAAGGAGTGTAGAGAGTAGCTGCCGTTAAGAAAACTCGCAGAACAGTTCATATCATTTGCAGTGCAATAAAATTGTTAGTGAGCTAGGTGAACTATTCATGCATCAATTATCTATTGCATGCGCACCACGTTTTTCGTTTTAAATCTTACAAGTATCTTCATAGCTATTAAAAATTCACAATCACAAATTTCCAGGACTATCTGTATGGGGTTAGGAAAATTATTTTGTACTTTTTAGTCCGATTTTAAACATATTTTTATTTAAATTATTTTATACTTTTTAGTCCGTTTTAAAACGTGGCATTTTTTAAAAATTTATTTTTTTATTTCTTTCTCTTTTACCTTGCGATTTATCTTGTTCTGCTGTATGTGATACAGAACAGTATTATTATTTCGTGTCTCTGTTATGAATTTCGCACTTCTCGTTCACATTAAAATGCTCGATTCAATTTTACTTTGATTTTCACCCCATGTTAATATTTCGCTCTGTTGCATGCGATAAAAAGCTTATTATTATTGTTGTTGCACCTTTTCAAGAGCAATTTTGTACGAGTTTCTCCCAATAAAATCCTCCATATACAGATATCCTTATTTTCATTGTCACCTTATTTTCATCCTGTTGTATGCAATGAAAATGCAATATTATTATTATTGCACCTTCTCAAGAGCAATTTTGCACGAGTGTCTCACACTAAAATCCTCCGTATACAGATCTCCTTATTTTCATTTCCACCTTACGTTATTATTCTCATCCTGTTGTACGCAATGAAAAGGCAGTATTATTATTATTCCTATTCTTCCGTATTCTTTTCCTCTGTTCTTTTTTAGCAATAAAATGATCTCGATCCATTCTGTTATCTTCATTTTCATCTTGCGTTGCAATTTCTAGCAGAACCATAAAAAACATACTTTTTAAGTTTCAAAAGAGATGAACGAGTTAGTTAAAAATCGAAAGGGATGTCGCAACAGTTTCCTGTTTAATGGTGAAGAAGCCGAGCAGTTTTGAAGGCAGTTTGAGCTTTCTCGGTACGGGGTGCATTACAGATTTTGCAAAAAGTAAAGTAGCTCTTGGTAAGAGGAATTTGTGTCGTCTTGAGAGTTCAACGAAGTTCTGCGAGAACAGCTTTTCCTTGGTAGAAGCAAACTCACTTTTCTTAAACAGGCTTTTAATCTTCTAGGATGAGGGTCCATCGGAACCTGTTGGTACTCGAAAGGGCCTGTTTCATTTATTAAACTGCTCCCGGTTAACCGTAAGTTATATGCGGGAGTGACGGCATTATTTTTCGATCAAGCAGCTTGCCCACACCTCCAACGTCTAGCAACTCGAAACTTTGCACCGGGAAGTTCGGTAGGAAGTTCTCCATCGCGCCAATTAACACGTTCTCGACAAGGATGTGAAAATCTTTCGTTCCCGTTACGAGAGAAGCGGCTGCAAGATTTACAACCGCTCGGTTCCGCGGTTATACGAGAACTGGCGCACGTATACAACGAATCTTGGAGCGAGAGATCGACATTCATACGGCAATACTCATTCCCCTCACGTATCACAACTGACTGGTTCCAAATGGCACATACTTTTTAGGATAGCGAACGCTGCGTTTTCCATAATCAACAGACGCGAAATTATTTCCTGTCGGTTCGTTTCCTTAACCCCTTGCCTTTCGATTTGTTTTACGATTTCAGTGATTAAAACTTTTTTTGTAATACTTAATTTCCTAAAAAAGGAGAAACTTTATATCTATTGTACGTCTATTGTATGTTCTCCAGAGTTCGACAAAGAGTTAATCAACGATTGACGAATAAATTCAATCGTTAATTGCAATTAACAATTAATCTCCTAGTTTACTCGTTAATTGCGGTTAACGATTAAATACTTATTAATCGTTAATTGGGAATAACGGTTAAATTTCTACTTTAGTCGTTGATTGCGATTAACGATTACATTCCTTTAAATTGTAATCGTCAATCGGATAATTGATTAACGATTAACTGCTGAAATTTCGTAATGAAATACGGAATCAAAACTATATGAATACTGACAAAAATGTACACTGAGTTTAGGTTTATTGTCATTTGGTCTATAATACAAACTCTGTTTACGTGCTTTTATGTTTTTTTTCGATGACTTCTTTTTTTTAATCAACGCTTGACGATTAACTTCATCAATCGATTGAATCAGTCTTCGATTTTTCGATGATTCCTTTTTTTAATCGACGATTGACGATTAACTTCATCAATCGATTGAATCAATCGTCGATTTTTCAATGATTACCTTTTTTAATCGTACACATTAATCAATCAATCTTGATTAAAATTTTGATCGATTGATGCCCAACTCTGATGTTCCCCAATAGCTGTACATTAAAGAAAATTAATAGCATACATATATTTATTAGAGTCTGTTCAGCATATTCATCACGAGTCTGACACGATATTGTAAGGCAAGGGGTTAACACTGCATCTAACACTACTAGTCGTGGCGATGATCCAATTCTTTTCTCATGATCTTCAAATAATTCGGTAACCAAATACTTAGGGTAAATACACCTATTACTGTGTCTGTACGTTTTACTGCGGTATGTTTTTCTAATGAGATTAAAATACGTAAAAATAAGTATTTTGGCCTGAATAAATTTGCATAATTCACAATTACACAATTCACAGTTCTGTCAATATATTTACGTCATAAATACACATTTTTAGAAATATAACAAAACATATAACTCAATCAAAAGGAGTAATGCTCTTCTACGAAGAATCTTTTAGTCAATGAAAAAAATTCCTTTATTTTAGCTCCCATAAAATTCATTGTGCAAATGGGATATTTGATGAAGATGTACAGTCCGATTACAATTATTTGAATAATGGAGGTTTTACATTTCATTTTGTTTTTAAATAGCGTTACTGCGACTCATATTAATGTCCGGCGTTATGGTTAGCGTATATGTATATCTCTCAATTAAACTACTTACCACCCTGTTTGTTTTACAATAGCTGCATTTGCACGTGCAAATCCCCGTTGTCGCGTGTTACTGCAATTAAAGTCTTGTGGGATGTCGTGCTAGATTTATCCAAGAATTTACAAAATCTGAGGATAAAATATCAGTAAAAACGTTAATAAAACTAATACAACAAACAAGAAATTATTTCTATATCAAGGACAATGATTGTGTGTGAAAATTAGTTGAAAATAGTTATTATTATTAACTATTATAATATTATACTGTAGTTTATAAGCTTACTATGGTATTTTATATGTTATATTATATATTACGTTACATTATGTGGCATTTCATATGTTATACTATACATATACGGGGTGTCCCAAAATTCCTGAACATCCCGGAAATGGGAGGTTCCTGAGACCATTTGAAGCGATATTTTCCTGTACAAAAATGTTATCCGCGGCTTTGTTCATCCCGGCGCGCCAACTGTCGATTGGCCGACTGTGCCAACTCGTGTCTAGGTCGCGCTCTGATTGGTCCGTGTTCTTCGTTAATAACTCCTGAACAAAGCCGCGGATAACATTTTTGTAAACGAAAATATCGCTTCAAATGGTCTCAGGAACCTCCCATTTCCGGGATGTTCAGGAATTTTGGGACACCCTGTATATTTTTATATAACGTCCAATAGGACGTTATCCCCTTGCCGTATTTTAACGAATCACACTCGTCACGAAGATTTTAAACAAAGTCTAACAAATATGAATGTTATACCTTTCTTTTTAAATGAAATAAAATTCAATTCATTTGTAATCAATGTTTAAGTATTAAAATAAATGTAGCTATACAAAAAATGTAAATTTTCTTTTCTCTTCTACGATATTTTAGCTCGCTTTCTTGTTTTTTGAGGATACATACGTTTTAATCATTGTAACTAAAGAAAATGATACTGCAAGTGGTTAAATTAAAACAGGCAAAAAACGTATGCGGATTGGCTCCAAACCGGACGATTATTTTACAACCATCGCGCTCTGACAACTTCAACCCCAACAGATGGACAACACGTGCGACGAACCCACCGAAGCGACGAGCGGACATACACTTGTAAATCATGTCATTGATGACCGAAGACAATACAAAAAAAATTTCCTTGACAGTTTCCCAAAGTCCTTCCGATACACCGACGTCCAATAAACAAACGCTACATTTCTCCACCTTTAAGTCCACCCTTAACCATCTACGAAAAACCATCAGTACTATTTTCTTCGTGGTCGGAGTCACTTCTTCTCATTCACTGGCACAATTTCGGAAATTGTGTTGTGCAGCGTATAATATTTGTGTAGAAGTGTGGTATTTTATTACTACGTATTCGCGTAAATGGCAGTGTCCCGTCGATCCAACGGAGGAACAGAAGATTTAAAAAAAATTTGTAAGTGCCTATACTTTACATTCATATTTTGTGTTTGTTGTGATCATTTGAGCCGTTGCTTTCGAAAGTGGTATAAGTCGCTTTATTTATTAAAAGTCGGAGCTATTTTAACTCGAAAATTAAACATTTCTTCCGACATAGAGTAATTCCACTATACAGGGTGTCCCGAATTTAAATGGCAAAACTTCAGGAGCGTGTAGGGGACCGAAAAACTAAGACAAAAAGTCTTAGAGATTTCCTCGTTTTTGCTTCGTTTTGGAGAAATCGCAAAACAAGAAACAAAACAAGTTTTCATTTTTATACTTATTTACTTACATTTTATTTACGTTATCATCTATTTAATATAGATATTGTTCAAAATGTTGCCCTGTTGCAGCAATGCAAGCATTACATCTAGCACTAACTTGATAAATTGCGGCTAAACATTGTTCTGGTGATATTTGGTGCACTGCATCTATTAAAGTTTATGCGGTGACAATCAATTCAAGATTCTTCAAGATTAATTCAATCAAGATTAATTCAATCAAGATTAATTTAATCAAGATTAATTCAATCAAGATTAATTTAATCAAGATTAATTCAATCAAGATTAATTCAATCAAGATTAATTTAACCAAGATTAATTCAATCAAGATTAATTCAATCAAGATTAATTCAATCAAGATTAATTCAATCAAGATTAATTCAATCAAGATTAATTCAATCAAGGTTAATTCAATCAAGGTTAATTCAATCAAGGTTAATTCAATCAAGGTTAATTCAATCAAGGTTAATTCAATCAAGGTTAATTCAATCAAGGTTAATTCAATCAAGGTTAATTCAATCAAGGTTAATTCAATCAAGGTTAATTCAATCAAGGTTAATTCAATCAAGATTAATTCAATCAAGATTAATTCAATCAAGATTAATTCAATCAAATATCACCAGAACAATGTTTAGCTGCAATTTATCAAGTCAGTGCTAGATGTAATGCTTGCATTGCTGCAAGCGAGCAATATTTTGAACAATATCTACATTAAATAGATGATAACGTAAATAAAATGTAAGTAAATAAGTATAAAAATGAAAACTTGTTTTGTTTCTTGTTTTGCGATTTCTCCAAAACGAAGCAAAAACGAGGAAATCTCTAAAAGACTTTTTGTCTTAGTTTTTCGGTCCCCTACACGCTCCTGAAGTTTTGCCACTTAAATTCGGGACACCCTGTATACCATTTTTTCCATTCTATGGATATAGAATACAATACAATATTTAATTGTTTTGTAGTTGATTAGACGCCGACATATTTAATAATTTGAACATTTTGAATAATTATAAAGCAAGTTTTAGTGGTGACTCGAGTGCTAAGGATTAATGTTTTTGTTCTTTTTGAAAATTTTTTTTATATTATTATATATCTGACCAAAATTATCATTAACTCATTTTTATACCACTTTCAAAAACAATGACTCGTGTGTTGACGTAACAGCAGGGTAATATAATAAAACCATTCCTCTAATAAACAAAAGAATACCAGCTTTGCTTCGGATTTAATATCGAGGAAATAAATTCTGTAAGATACGGTGAATGAGAACTATAACTTTGATTGCGGAGAGGGTGCACTATGCAGCCAATTGTTCAATAAATATACAACACCGTGCCACCGTTTCGACATCGTTGGTTTACATTTCCCGCATACAGTCGTTCCCTAGTACAGCATATTTTAAAGCAGATTTCATACTTCCTTTACGGTGCAAGTGTAAATTTCATGCTGGCTAACATGCCGAGAGTATCGAATATCGAATTCGTTGAAAGGTTTCGAGGAGAACCAACCAACGATCGCATCGGAAACGATATCATTGTACCAGACATTCCTATCCCCTTGAATCTAAATAATCCTCTACCTACAAAATACGACACGTAACGACGATATTGACGCGGCAACAACTGAAAATGTACTGCGCGATAGACAACGCAATTCCTCGTCGTTGATTAACGGAAGAAAAATGGCGGACAGCGGAGAACATTAAATATTCATCAAACTAGATTGCTTACAAACGAAACTCATTTCGTATCCGACTACAGTGAGCGAAATTGGTTTAAACGCACTTACAAAAATAAGGATTTTGGGGCTAAAGGTCCAAAATTTTAATAAGAAACGTTTAACAATACCTGAGGATTATAAATATACTTATATACTATAATATTTGTACATATATATTTACCAAAACATTTATGTAAATATATTTATAAACAAAACCATATTTTACGTGTGAAATTCGTTTAAACGCACATGTAAAGGAAGCGATTAAAAGTAAAAATACATGAACATTACAAATTTAATATTTTGTATGGCCGCCATTGCTTTGAGTTAAAGCGAAAATTAGATTGGTCATTGAATTTACAGGATTGGTAATAGCGGTATTAGGAATTTCTTCCCAACAGCGTTTAATTTCTTCTTTCAAACTGTCTATCTTGGCGATCTGGCGACCATTTGCATAAACTTTTCTTACCAGAATAGCACATAAATTCTCTATTGGGTTGTCAGGGTATGTCAGGGCTACATGCTGGCCATTCCATTATACAAGTGTTTCGTGCTTCGAAGGATTCACGGGAATATCTTGACACGTGAACCGCTGCGTTATCCTGCTGAAATATAAATTCGTTTTTTCCAACTACATTACATTTTCCAATCATTCTTTTGATACAGATAATGCCAATGCAATGAGCATTCCATCTGGACCGTCCAAATTAAACTTCTTTTCATCGGAAAAAATGATTTTATGCCATTCGTCGGCTCCGTACATGTGATTTTTTGCGAATTGTAATCGGCTGGTCTTATGATGTTGTTTTAACATTGGTTTTCTGAAAACAACATTCGGTGCATTCTACAAAATTTGTTGCACACGTCTGGACGTTATTAGTAATTGTAACTGTGCAACAATTGAAAGTGCAACTAATTTTTGTTTGTCGCTTCACTTATTATATTATTTTTTTCTCGTTTTGTGATTTTTGTATTTCCTTTTGTAGCACGTTTTTTGCCGTGATCTTCACCTTGTTTCAAAAAATTTCGTACTACGGACTCGGAAAGTTTAATTTCTTTGGCAATCTTTCGATTCAATTCCCCCCTTTTTTGAAAGAAGATATAATTGCCTTTTCAGCTTCATTTAAATATTTTCCATTCGCCATTCTGTTCTGTTACATAAAATAAAAAATATGACTTAATAAGGAACACGGGACAACAATACCTTTATTGATCACTCTTTAAATGACCCACTTTCCTTTATAATTTCTCTCAATGTCTGGAAAAAAAGCACTACGTTTAAACGAATTTCGCACTTGTATACACTGTTTTAATACATTTCGTTCTGCGACATATTCTGGCATGTAAACACGGAACATTTCGAAGCATAGATGTTGAAAGTAACAGTTTAGCAAAGTAAATAAGTCCATTTTGACAATATCATTTGTCCTTTTCTTCTAAATAAGCATGAAAATTTGTACATTTTTAAGTACGTTTAAACGAGTTTTCGCTCAGTGTATCGTCCGTTGTCCGAGGGTTAAATGTTAAATTGTATTTTTGATTTTATAATGTTATTGCTGACGTTTGAGAGAGTTAACTCCTTTTTCCAGGATTGCAAGAGCGCGGGATTCGCGTTTTCATTTCTCGATAATACAAAAATGGGGTTTTTCAGTAGTCAAAAACGCTAGATAAAAGATCGATCTAGGACGCTATCACCCTCAAAAGTCCTATATTTCCGTTTACGAGGCGTAATTTGCATTATTCGCAGCATGTGACTATGAAAATAGCTACATGCGCAGCTGTATGCTTCCGAATAATGCAAATTACGCCTGGTAAACGAAAAATGGGACTGTTGAAAGCGGTAGCACCCTAGATCGATCTTTTATCTAGAGTTTTTGACTATTGACAATCCCAAATTTTTGTATTATCGAGAAATGAGAACGTGAATCCCGCACCCTTGCAATCGTGGAAACGAGTCTACCGCCTTAAGACGAATTCAAAGACCTACTACATTGATCTTGAGCCCATAAATAACGCTAAAATAGCTTTTGCCAACTTTTCGGGCCAAATTCCCCGTGCATCGTCCGGCTCGGTCTTTGCTGTTCTGTGTTTACCTCTTTCGGGCATAAACTCGTATTTTTCGAATTTGTTTAACTTAAACTCCGCAAAGCTTCGGCCCCTTATATAACGATTCTGTAATCAATAAATATCTTTCTACTCGTTTATCCGTAGGTTTATCTTGTCGTCTGTTTTCGCGCCACCATTTTGTTTACGCTACTGTATACATACTCGCCTGTTTACTTCTGTTTAACGTGGGTACGCTATTTCGCGGATAAGGTACGCTCAAATCGCTGCGAAAGCACGTGGCTTGCGTGTTCTTCGATATAGCGTATATCGCTCGCACACGTGGCGCGTATGGAATTTTTCAGACATATTGAATTATGGGTAAACAGAGGTTATGTGTACACCGATTCACATTTTAATATGCCGGCTCGAGGAACTGAAATTTACTGAGAATGTTGCTCCCTTGTCAAAATTACCGTAAATGTGAAATAAAAATATCACTGTATCAGTATTCATATTATTATTGTATATTGCGAATGTATCGATTTTTCAGGTTAAATATCGTGGGTTTTTATTTTTATGTCATATCAGAATTTATTTCGGTTCATTAATTTCGTTCGTATGTATACAGTGGATATAAATAGTATTCGTACGTCCTGTAAAACAGAATAACTTTTTATATTGGTTTACGAAATGATATGCAGAAAAGATTTTCCAAAAATTATAATTTACAAGGTTACATGTAAAAGTAAAGAAGGCATTTTTTCTAATTTTTTTATTTGAGCCCTTAATGAAAATTTTAAATATATTTTTTGTATTGGCGGACCCGTACGTAACAGCGAGATCGAGAGTCGATCAGCAGCTCGCAGTAACCAGTGTTGGGCAATAAATAAATTTATTTAAATAAATAACTATTTAAATAATGATTTAAATAACAAGTTATTTGTTATTTGGATATTCAAATAAAACGCAAAAATAATTACTTATTATTTAAGCAAGTCTAAATGAATTCACAAATACAATTTGCTATTATTATTTGTATTAACAAATAATTTTTAATAATTATTTGTTAATACAAATAATTTTTAATAATAATTTTTAATAATTTGTATTAACAAATAATAAATTAAATTGTATTTTCATTCATTAATCCGCCCTCCGGACGACCCCGACCACTGGCGGTATACCTGAAAAGATGAGCTCCGAAGCGGCCGATTATTTACAATCACCGCGCTCCGACAACTTCAACTCCGACACATGGACAACACGTGCGACAGACCCAAGCAAATTGGTACAAAAAGTAGTTGTATTTACGTAAATATTATATGTACATACGGGTAATCGCGATATTAATTTCGTCACGTGTTCATTGTATACATATACAAAATACAAGAAAGAAGAGAAGACCAAAAACTATTTAATTGATTTCCACCTCAAACCAAATAATAAATAATCTTTTATTTGCAAGTAAGAAATAATAAATACATCATTTTTGGAATTATTTAAATAATTTTTATATAAATAAAAAGTTTAGTTGTTATTTGCAATTAAAATTACGCGTTTATTTATTATTTAAAATATTATAAAATTTGCTCAACACTGGCAGTAACATAGACCAGCACCGTCGGACATCGATTAGGATCGATTATCGATCCCATCAAAAGTGGATTCCTATTGGCTGATCTTTCTATCGATCTGCTCGTTCGACGGTGACGGTAAACTGCCAGCTGTTCAACTGTTATCTCAATCGTTATCAATCGTTTTCGCTCTTGTTCACGGTAAACGTCGCGCGTCTCTTGACCGGTTTTCGCGAGTAGGCAAAGTCGATTCGATCATCTGGATTAACGGATTCTCTTACGTGAATATATCTATCTAAGTGAAACTCTCATCTAAACTCATCTTTTCTCACCTAAAGCTCTTTATTCTGCAAATCTAACCAAAACCTGCTTGTGGTTTTGGTTTGATACATCGCGTGTTTTGTACAAAGTTCGTTGACAATCTGAACGAACTTGGGGAAATAAAGTTTATTTCTAAGTGAAATGACTCGTTCTTCTCCTTCTAATCCGTAACATGGTTTGATCGTTATTTGTTATATAATATTATGATTAAATACTTTCCTTTTCCAGTAAAAATTTAGTCGGATAAAATTCAATTCAATAAAATCGTTATAATTATGCATATATTCTTATGAATATACTTATACATATATACATTATATACATATACATTTATATAGTCACCCTTATTTTATATTATAATTTAAATTATTATCTGTATATGTATATTGTATTCAATATAAATCTGTATTACTCGAATAACAATGCTTAACGCAACAAATAATTTAAAACGAGGTTATCCACATTTAATAAATAGTCTTCGTTTATTATACATTTTGCTGGTTACTTAGGAATAAATGATGATTTGCGAATTAGTTTTGTATCTCGATGGGACGGTAGTTTGCACATGTTCGAAACATTGCGGGATTGAATCAGCATGGAAGCAACGTAACATATACATCGTTATGGAATTAGAAATCTCACCAAACCAAACCCTCTGCGAACTTCTCGCATATTAACAGTATTATTTAGAAGCACATTTTGAGGCTTCCGCACCGGTAATCCTGCTCGGCGATTTTCGTAATTCTCCACTTAAGTGACAGCGTACTGGGTGTGCAGCAAGATTTAAACGTGTACCGAATGGACCCGTGAAAATTAGGTTTCTGCTCGACTAACGCGCAAACCTCAAAAGTTGTTTATGCGTTCCCATTACACGTAACTATGGCCGGGAGCTAGAATAACGTCAATCATGTTTTCAGAAACTTTCCGGAAGCATGCACCTTCAACGAGTGATGGAAATATGGCTCTTCAAACAACGAACAATCGACTGTGAGTATTGCATTTTGAAAGGAAAACTAGTTTCCAAATTATTTAACAAAAATTATTTACAAAAAGCTTACAATTTTAAATTCAGTTGAAGGTGCCTCAAAATAAAAAAAAACTGTAGCACGGCAAATACAACAACCATTTGTTTAATTTTAATAGAAATAGCTTGTGCAGTTTATTAACTACCAGGAATTTTTATTATAGAGTTATTTTAAATTTATAGTTTATTATAACTACTCAGAAATCATCGACTTTTAACAATAATTTTGTGTCGCACAATTTATTAGTTACAGTATCGCACAAGATTTAAAAATTTGTTAATTACCAAATGATCCCGGATTTTTAACAATTATTTGCTGGCAATATAATTCACTAGCTGATGCATTTTACTTCAGCAAAAATTTATCGAAAGCTTTGCGATTTTATAAACCAAGTTTAAACAATTGTTTGCATAACTATCCCTGCAGTTTAACAACTAACCAGGAAACGATTTTCAATTCTACGTTATTTACATCCCAACAAGCCATGTGCACAAAGCGTTTCAATCAAATATTTTAACAAAGCTTAACTAGCTCTCTGTTTTATTCCGTCACTCGTAAATCCGCAAATAGGACAAAGAACCGAATTTTATCCGGATTTTTCTGTATAAAAATTCCTTTTTGAAAAATCGGTGCTACACAGTATTTTTGGGTAACATGAAGTCCAAATTTAGTAAAAATATTCCGTGAAATTCTACGTCTCAACAAACTGTTATCTTCATGCTTGGAAAGAGTAATTGCATCGCAGCCGTGCGTGGCTGGAATTTTCTGATAATTAATTTGCCAATTAATCGCGCGAAGTATTGGAAAAGTTATCACGACGTGCTGGCTCGTAACAGAGCTACCACAAAAGACTAGTTTTTATAGTATTTCAGCTGGCGGTTAATTTACGATACATTTTTTGTTACTCTAAACGCGATCGGTGCTTCAAATAGCTCGTTTTTAGATCTCGTTTATTTTGGACGTAGGTTTCGTTTATTTTGGACGATGTTGATCGTCCTGAAAAATTGATGTTATTCGACGATATAAAATTGATAATATAAAATTCCGTCTGTACTCATTTTAAAGGGTGAAGCCTCTACTTTTAAACCCTTGAACTTATTTTAGCAAAGATCCTTTCTCAAAAGAAAGATTTAAAGTTGCTGATTTTCTCCACAAATCCAGACGAAATTCAATATTTTTTCAGATTCGTTTCAATATGTTTTCATAAGAAAGTCTCCCTTTTGCAATGATACCTTAAAAATTGATCTGAGATTTTTCTATACGGTTTTATTATAATTTAAATAAAAATTGTCTGCAGAGACAAAATTATATTTCATAAAATTTCGAAAGAAAAAAACACCAGTTTTTCGCCCCTATTTATAACGAAATAGGACATTTGAAAAAAATTTTAGTTCGAAAACGTGTAAGTAGAGATTTCGTCCTTTAAATCAAGCCTAGTTAGAATGCCATAAGATTTTTTTAAATGAAGTTACAGCGGTTTGAAAATCGACAAATTATTCACATTATACAGTAAGGAGTATAACTGATTCTACACACTTTAAATCAGAATAATTTTTATATGAATGGACCAAACGACTGCAATTTCTCTGTAAGGCTAGAAGAATTAGTTTAATAAATGACGTCTAATAAATAAGTTGAAAAAATGCATTTGGTTGGAATTGTGAAAAACAATATTAAAAATTGATTTTTACAACATTTTTAGCAAGCTCAATAACAAAAATTTAAAAAATGTGTTTTGTTAACTGGTACAAATTATATACGCTCTGAAAATTCCATTAAAATTGGTTAATTGGTTTCGCAAACCAATTTTTAGTATTGTTTTTCACAATTCCGACCAAATGCATTTTTTCAACATATTTTGTACACATCATTTACTAAACTAATTCTTCTAGCCTAACAGAGAAATTGAAGTCGTTTGATCCATTCATAAAAAAGTTGTTCTGATTTAAAGTGTGTGGAATTAGTTATGCTCCTTACTGTATGTATGTATATGTGAAGCGATTTTATTATAATTTAGATAAAAAGTGTGCAGACAAAATCATATTTCATAAAATTCCGAAAGAAAAAAACCTTTGAAAAAAATGTTAGTTAAAGAATGTGTAAGTAGAAGCCTAGTTAGAATGCCATAAGATTCTTTTTAATGAAGTTACAGCACTTTGAAATTCGACAAATTATTCACATTATACATTGTATGTATGTATATGTGGAGTAGTGTATGTGTGTATATCTCTAGAGACTATTTCCACAGGTTCGATGAAAAAGCGTTTATTGATTGCTTTATTATCTCTGACCGCAAATGGTACTAGACGTGTGCAGGGACATAGTGTTTTTCTAGGAAGTACTTGAAGCCCGTCACGTACTGCAACGTAAGGGAAGTCGGACCTAATATATGTTTATACTACTGCTACACTCCGGGCCGAAGTTCTTTCTATCTGCACAATTTTCTTACACTTAATCATTCCTTTATCGCGAACAGCGTGGTGCAATAGACATTGTACGATTGCATTTCCTCGCAGTATTTTGTTTCTGAATAACTAATAAAATTCCTGTTTTAAATTTATATAAAATGAAACGCTTATCGCTGGGAATATTTTATTATGAATATCATTTCTATATGCAGATTATGAAAAAACGGTTATACGTGCACAAATCGTGGATAGCTTATCTTACAAAAAAAATTATGAATATTTGGAGAGAAAAATTTTAAAAATATCTATTTTAGTCGCGATATATTTTTGTCCAGACAATTTAAAAATGAATCGCGAGAAACATGAAAGTCCAAAAAATGGTTTTATATAATTTATCTATATATAAATTCTTATAAAACATTTTTATTATTGTAAAATCCATTAAAATATTTTTATTCCAGATATACGTACATTTTAAATTCCTCGAACACGTGCGTAGATTAAAAATTAAATTGAAACAAATTAAACATAACATTTGAATCTAAATTCCACTCTAGTATGTTTCATTAGACATTCTTTTAAATATGTAATTACGCGAGTATAAATAGTAATATTACATACGCGTAATGGGATACATTAATGGCGTTTTGATGTTGAGATTCAAATCGTGATGAAATAATAAAGCTTTTGATAAACACTGTCATAAATTAATATTTAATTGGTTCATCTGACCGTTTCATTACCATTGAATGTTTATTGTTTATTGACACTTGTCAGGAAACGATTGAATAAATAATATATTTGATTGTACAGTGTTACAATTCATACTGAATTTATGCAACGATTTTCCTTATTTATGTCACTCATGCTGTGTTCGTAATCAGTTGTGAATTGAGTTCTCGTGTTTATAATTTCAATCTATCAATTTTCTCATTATTACCTTCTTATCAATATAAATAATTAGAAAAAACAAGTTGGTAACACATTAAAAAATATTTTACATGTTCTTTCTCGTAATAAAAACGAGTTTAATTACTAGACAGCGTATCTTTATGCAAAATAAAAATTTTTGTACCTGATTTGTAACAAACTGGAGTGAAATTGATACTTATTTTCTTTCTTAATGTGTTTAATAGGTCGTAAATAAAATAACTGTATTTTAAATATTTCATTTCATATTCATTTTTGTCATAAATGCGTAGAATCCGCTGTCTAGCAATCGCAATATGGCATTTGCATGTAAAAGTAATTACAGAGAATTTATTAATATTTTTCACAGAAACGGGTCAGAATTTAAATATTCACTTCGGTCCAAATGGATCCGTATATACGGGTCAATTAAATGAATGACTCCTGCGAAGGTCGTGATTGATCTGACAGATACACGTAAAATCTTCCCATAAATATTTGGAAACGGACAGATCGTAAAGCTTGTTGACAAATAATAGTTGATATACGATATACTAAATCTTTGCATGCATGTTGTATAGAAAATGCTAACAGTGACATAGACCCAGGTGTACAAACAAACTGACAAAAAGATCAAAACTGACTACAGAGACTGATCTCTCAATATGACATTTTTTTGTAGCATGAAAAGCGTCTATATGTTGAGTGTATCAATATTATTCGCAATAACCGTTCGACTGTTTTACAAATACAGCTTACAAATATCAGCTGAAAGTTTTTACCATTTTTTTTTATATTGCACACGGTTGTTTACTCGTACTGTCGTTTTGAGTATACTGCGTATATTTGTCTTGTTCTGTTACGAGGGAATATTTATGTTACATTTAATAAACACAAGAGATTTATTTCAATCCTCAACTGTCGGGATAGAATCTTCAAAACTATATGGAACCATAGTTGCCAGATTAAGAGCTGTCTCCCATTATACTCTTCCTCTTCCACGACGCTATTCCCCCACGATTCCGCCACGGCTCGGTCACGTGACGCGTTTTGTCTATGTCGTGCGTGTGTCGCAATGTCACGTGACTAGTACTGGCAGAGAGAAGGCAACTTTTCCCCACAATTCGAATAAATTCCTCTGATCTACAGTAACTGAAAAATTAGCTCACAGCATGCAGCACTGTCTTAAGGATGTTCTGGAGGTATATAAAAACGCAACGAAATTTTTGAAAATTTTACAAGATATAATTCTTACAAAATTAATGCAATTACCAAAGTTTGGGTTCGATTCACTGCAAGGTTTTAGAATTATAGCAATTTAAAGTTTGCACATTTTAACACGTCTTCTTATGGAGAATTCATAAAATTCCACTTCAAATCCTATTTAAACCTTGAAAAAACGCAACTAGAAACTCCAGTTTTTTTTATATGTAGTAAAAATTATGTAATTAATTATGTTTCAAATTTATTAGGATTCACTAAACAGTTACAGAGCAAAAAAATTATAAAATGTTACAAAACGATTTTACGTTATGTACAGGGAACGTAACGTAACTTTTTTATCGTGTTGTCTCTCGCTAGAATGGAAACGCGACAAGTGTGCACCACTTAATATAGCTATAGAGGGTACAGTGTTCGCAAAAGTTTAATGCAAAATATACTCATGAATGGCTTTCATTGCCATGTATTGGTGGATTTCGAATTTCTTGTACTTTTGTCTCCCATTCTACCTCCAGAACATCCTTAAGGGGGTTTCGTTTCCAAGGACTGCAAGGGTGCGGGATGCGCGTTCTCTATTTTCGATAATGCAAAGATGGGGTTTCTCAGTAGTCGAAAGCGCTCGATATAAGATCAATCTAGGCCGTGATCGCCTTCAAACGTCCTATTTTTAGCAGCTTTATGAAAATATGCGCAAATGTATGCTTGCAAATAATGCAAATTACGTTGCCGAAAAATGAAAATTACGCCTCGTACACGAAGAAATGGGACTTCACTTAACATCCCCATCACAAATATTATCTTACACAGAGGATCGTATTAGAATAAGTTTATGAAAATAGTCTCGTTTTTAATGTAGACTAATAATATATACGTGAAATGGAGGTTCATGCAAGTTCCGACTATCACAGATTCTTTGTAAAAAGCAGAACAAATTTATTTCGTATTGCTTAATTAAACATAAATATTTGAAGAAATTCTCACGAGAAATGTCGATTTGAATCCATTTGCTGTCGTACCAAGCACGAACAAATTAAAACGATAGGAATAATATTATTTTTGTCCACATCAGATTATCACTCACCACACTCACGGATCGAACGCTCTCGTTCGATTCAAGTTTTAGCTATGAAGCACCGTGACAGCCGAGGATTTATCTGCCGATAAGCAGTTCCCCTTGAATCAACGGCGGGGTGCTCTTTGACCCGTTTTTCTCGCCGAAGCGAAGGATGCGACGTTCCCGTGAAATTGTCTTCTTTCCATGGCAGTGACTGCGCGGCGAGGAATTTCAGTCGAGTCCCCGTCGTTACGAATTGGAAAATAAATTTCAACCGCTGCGCGGCGGGCTCGTTCTTCGGGAAAAAAGCGCGCTGCAATTGGTACCGACGCGACGTCTTGCTCCCGTCGAGGGCAGACAGAAATGGCGTGCCAAATGGCTAAATAATTTGGTAAGCTTCCGATTCGCGGATTTCGATGAATCTAATTTTTATGCTCGAAACGAACATGCAAGACGAAGTATGTCATTCTATTTAAGAAAGTGCTGATGATCTTGAAATCTCCGAAAAAATTACCTTGGAAAAAGAAACAACTTTACCTAATGTATTACAACTTTGTTGCGAGCACTTCTCCCATATCATTAACAGATTTTAACACTTTTTTTTATTTAATCCGACATTAAAGAACCACAAAAGATTGTAATTAATAGATTTATAACCAAATTTAATTAACACCGAGACAACTAGATAGATAATTTGGAGACACAAATGTAATCGAACGGTTCTTATTTAGAAATAAAAATTAGGGACCCTAACTGTTATAACAAAAAAGAAAAAAGTCATGGAATAAACAAGTATTTCATCGACTAAAATCGTATTGGTTACAAATAAGAATCATAAGCAACCGAAAATTTATTCTCTTGTTGGTAAATGTTATCGTTGAGAGAAATTCATTTCTATCACTTAAAACAGTTATCAATGAGAGAAATTTATTTCTATCGCTCATAACAGTTATTGATGAAGAAAATTTTTAATAGTTATTATTAAATAGTACAACTTCCAAATGGTAGACGATCAATTATTTCATAAATTTTTTATTCATAAAATGAATTGCTACAATCAAAATTTAATGTGACAAACATGAGTTTTTCCAAGTTTTCTCCTGACAAATTACACCGCAAATCATCTAACGTTAATTTTAGAGCAGAAAAGGCTCGTTCACCGCTGACCTGAGTTGCGAGCACAGCGTGAATTATGCACGCTAGTTTTGATAAATACGGGAGTCTATATTTCTGATTTTCCCAGTAATCTATAATAATTTTGTCTATACCGATACGTTTCTTCCGATAGTTTTCAATTTCCACGTATGCCTTACCAATTTCGAGACAACTCATATTGTCCAATTCATCGTCCGAGGAGGACGAATCCACTTCCATTGCTCTTATACAATTTTGCAAGCATATCCATGTACGAGTGGAACAGAGTCGTTTGTGAACAAAGACAGTCAACAAACAGATTTTGTGTTGTTCTTATAGTCTGTTGATTCGTCTTGTTGTACGAAACCTTCTCAATGAATTTCACAGGGTTGCTCCATCCGAAAAAGAGTAGACAACTCAGTAATTAAATAAGCAACCGAAATGAATATTCACATTAATAATTATTATGAACAAGTTAAAAGGAATTCGATCATCGATAACTGTTATGTGCGATCGAAGTGAACTTCTCTCATTGGTAATTGTTATGAGCGATCGAAATAAATTTCTCTCCTCGATAACTGTTATGAGTGATCGAAATCTCTTATTGATAACTGTTATGAGTAAACTGCGGATGTTTATGCAAATGCATATTTTTATCGAAAATAGATCAAAAACGGGGATCTAAACAGAAATTTGTTTTGTCCTTAGATGATTTTCAAAATATCATTTTTATTTTGCATATTTTGAATATTGCATATGTTTTGCATAAGTGCATATTTCTTGCATAAATGCATAAATTTTACATAAATATTCGACTATTTAATGCTACGCCAGAATAAATAATAAATTATATACTAAATAAATTATGCAACTATTGCTCGATTTGTGAATTCAGCAATGAGAGTATTATAGCCAAGTGGAGGCGAAGGTAAAGTACTATTACTCGTCACAAATGCAGCGACATATACAGTAGCGGACAAAAGTTTAAGACCGCTCTAAAGAAGACGATAACTTTTTTAATATTGTAATATACGATTTGAACTTTTTTGGGAAACTAGAGCAATTAGTTTACTAAATGATGTGAAAAGAAATTTTTTCAAAAATTGCAATTGATCGGAATTGTTGAAAAAATACTAAAAGTTGAATTTTTAACTTTTTTATGTGGGCCTATATTGAAAATTTAAAAAATAGGTTTTGTAGATCTATGTCAATTAAACATATTCTGAAAATTTCGTCAAAATCGGTAGACGTTGCAAGGAGCTACAAACGTTTGAAGATGGTAAAAATTTCAGATTTTCACGTTTTTCGGCAATAAATCGTGAAAATCTGAAATTTTTACCATCTTCAAACGTTTGTAGCTCCTTGCAACGTCTACCGATTTTGACGAAATTTTCAGAATATGTTTAATTGACACAGATCTACAAAACGTATTTTTTAAATTTTCAATATAGGCCCACTTAAAAACTTAAAAATTCAACTTTTAGTATTTTTTCAACAATTCCGATCAATTGCAATTTTTGAAAAAATTTCTTTTCACATCCTTTAGTAAACTAATTGCTCTAGCTTCCCCAAAAAGTTCAAATCGTATATTACAATATTAAAAAAGTTATCGTCTTCTTTAGAGCGGTCTTAAACTTTTGTCCGCTACTGTATGTTGAAAGCTGGGAAGCATTTGAAAATATTTGATCGAAATTTGTTGCACATAACTTGTTTGGTACATGGACTAAACCGAATTGCTGAGGAAGTGCGACTGCAATTCCCTTCTGTTAATAAATTAATACCTACTGTTAAAAAAAGTATTTTTAAAAGCTCCACTACGCGTCGAAATTTATAAAAATAAGTTACAAAATATACCATTGCCACCAGAACCTGTAATAACAAGATGGGGAACCTGGTTCGAACAGCGTTTTTTTATGCAACGCATTTAGAAGGAATAAAAGACGTCGTAGAATCGTTCGATGAAAAGGAGGCTTGATCAATTAAATCGGCGAAAGAAGCATTACGATGTAAGCATTTACAACAAAATTTAACATTTATTCAGAGCCATTTCCAAATGTTACCTGAGGCCATGAAGAAATTGGAAACAATAGGATAGCCTCTAACGGATCTATAGATTTGGTAACTACAGTTATAGAAAATTTAGAAATTATACCCGGTGATTATGGAGAAAAGGTTACACATAAAATGGAATCTGTATTAAAACGAAATGTACACTTTAATGTATTACTAAAAATAAGCAGGATTTTGAAGGGTTAAAACGTTGAAGGACCACGAGAGGTTCTGGCACATCATTGGGGTTTAAATATGCCCCTATAACATCATGTGATGTAGAACGCTCTTTTTCAGCGTATAAATTAATTTTAACAGACACAAGAGACATCAATTTACAATTGACACTACAGAAAAAACTATTGTTGTACATTGTAATTTAAATTACAATAAATAAAACAATAAAATAATTACTATTTTACAGATCCGTACATGCATTTCCTATACATATATTTAGCATATACCTTGCATATATTTTGCATATTTCGGCATATTATAAATGCATAAAGATCCGCAGTCTAGTTATGAGTGATCGAAATCTCTCATTGATAACTGTTATGAGCGATCGAAATCAATTTCTCTCATCGATAATTGTTATGAGCGATCGAAATCAATTTCTCTCATCGATAACTGTTATGAGCGATCGAAATAAATTTCACTCGTTGATAACTGTTATGAGTGATCGAAATTAACATCTCTCATTGATAACTGTTACGAGCGATCGAAATTAACTTCTCTCACAGACTTTGAGAAATCGAAACAGTTTTTCTTCATCGATAACAGTTATCGAGGAGGATACAATTTTTTGCACACGAATAATTGTTATTCGTAACCAAAAAGTAAAATCGATATTTTTTAATCATTTTGTCCTTGAATTTTTTTCTTTATATTTTGTGTAGATTATCTTGAATTTCAATAATAATCAACTTTTTATTAATGGTTTTTATTGTAGAAAATTTTAGAGTAACTGTTATTTTTGGTCCCTGACAAAAATACATTACCTACCGAAGAAACAGAAAAAATAACCAACCGTACTCTTATTCAAAATATCGTTTACATTATTAAATATGTTGGTGTCTAATCAATTACTAAACATTTAAATATTGTATGCGGTATTATATCAATTTCATATTCATAAGATGAAGAAAATAGGGCAAATATTAAGAATTCCTGGTATAGAAAATCATTTTTTATTGCTTCTTATTTATATTTCAAAGCAACGTTGTAAGATTTCATAACAAAGTTCCATATATGACTGTTAGCAAATGTGCCAATGACTGTACTATGTGTCTTACGATTATTATTCACTGATTATATTTTATAATAAAAGATGTACGACTCGTATAACTGTTTTATTTTGCTAAAAAATAGAAAGTTAGGCTCGTTTAAACATTTCCAAAAAAAGATAAAAAGATTTTTACTACGATTTGGCCTTAGGGTAGTAATCATTGTAGTTTATCAGTTTATCCTAGAATGGAATTCTAGGTCGGAAGAAATGTTGAATTTTCGAGTTAAAATAGCTCCGAGTGCAAAGGGTTAATTGAAGCATTTAGTGAACCATCTTATGTCACAAGATTTAAAAGCACCGATCGTCAGTTGAATTATTAAAAAGGCAAACATATCCTGTATCACATCCTTAGGAAAACGGAGACGCCAGTGTTCCTCAACTGTCCAAGCACCAATTAGAGAATTGATGGCAAGGTAAGACGGTGATTACAAGTTTTGGAAACTACGTTGCAGTTTTTGATGATATAGGACGAATCGTACAATTTCAACGGAATTGTCTGACTAACCCGTTGAGTGCCTCGGTGTCCTTAATTCACGTCGAAGATAGTTCCCTAACGCGAGTTTCAGCTACAGGTCAGAGGGACATAATTTATGTCACAGCCGTCTGGCATGTTCGAAATATTCTATGGCACTCTACCGTGCCATTAGTCACGATGCGGAAGGGGCGCGGATGGCCTTGAAATTTGCTTTATACGCTGCTTCCTGCTAGCTAGAAAATCGCATGAAAGATAAAATGTATAACGTTAACACGGCAGTAACCCCCATCGGACGCTGTTAAAGACCGCGCCACGTGGATCGCACGAGTCCACATGCGATGTTACGATGGTATTTGGGTCCCATGGAAATCACCGACACAGATTTCTCCGACACAGATTTCTCCGACACAGTTTTCGCCGACAACATTTCGCCGACACAGTTTTCGCCGACAACATTTCGCCGACTCCAGATTTGACCGACAATAGCTTTGGCCGACATCGCCTTTAACCGACAACAAATTTGATCGACAACGATTTTGACTGACAACGAATTTGATCCACAACAACTTAAGACAACCACAGTATGTATTATCATACAGTATTATCATATGTATTATCATTAGACAGCGGATCTTTATGCAAAATAAAATATGTCTGCGTCGATTCCAAGACGCAGAGGCTAGATCAAAATTTCTTTGTTGTTTTAATTATTTTATTAAATTGAAACTAATAAGTTGAGGGTCTTGAATTTTTAAAATACGTCCACTGCTTTAAATTGTAATTATCAATTTATGTTATAAATGCATAAAATCCGCAGTATAATTATCATACAGTATTATCATACAATATTATTATACTGTGCCTCAAGTCGTTGTGGATCAAATTCGTTGTCGGTCAAAATGGTTGTCGATGAAATTCGTTGTCGGTCAAAATCGTTGTCGATGAAATTCATTGTCGGCCAAAGCTATTGTCGGTGATTTCCATGGGACCCCAACGATGAACGTTGCTTTTATAAATAAAATCGAACCTTGCTTTCTCTCTCGTACATCGGTACAAATAGTTTTTCCATTACATAGCTAACGACTAGTTTCTTAGTTCTAAACGGTAATAACAGATATTGACTTTGAATTTATAATTATGTCTTGGGATCGTAACTTACATTCATATTTGGACAACGTTGATTCCAAGGAGAGTGTACGTTATATGTATATATGTATATACATTAATCGCGTTGCTAGAAGAAATTAATATATAACACACCAAAGACCGTGCTGCGATTGATTAGGGAATCCCCACAATGCTAACGCATTATCAAACCACAGCATAGCCTATAGAAAGAGAAAACAATAAAATAACTATGTTCGGAACGTAACAGTACAGTAGGAAAAGTTTCACATGTTTGCTACAAGCATTTGTTTCGTTGCTTACCTTCCTTGTTCAAAAGTTTTATTAGTAGGTCAATCGGAAAGTTCCGTCCGCTTAGTGTCGAGTAGCTGTTGCTCGAACTGTCGTCAACTATAACGTCTAAAGTAATGTTAACTTTTTAGTTTGGACATCTTTTAATAAAATTCAATACATAACAATATAAGCTTGCATCAATAACATCGTTTTCTCCTGCATTGAAAATGTCGGAATTTGAGCCGAATAAGCGTCATTTGCGCGAAGTGTTAATCTTTTGCTTCAATTGGAAGAAAACTGCAGCTGAAGCTCATCGAATGATTGTAGACGTTTATGACGATAATGCTGTTTTCAATAAAACATGCAGAGAATGGTTTCGACGCTTTAAAAATGGTGATTTTACTGTGGAGGACAAAGAGCGTTCTGGACGGCCACGAGTATTAGAAGACGAAGAATTACAAGCATTGGTTGATGAAGATCCATGTCAAACGCAAAAGCAAATTGCAGAAGCGTTAAATTGTACTCAATCTGTCATTTCCGATCGTTTAAAAGCCTTGGGGAAGGTCCACAAGGAAGGAAAGTGGGTTATATGAACTCCTCAAGCCAAGAGACATTGAGAAGCGAAAAACCATCTGCGAAATTCTGCTTACGAAACGTCACAAAAGTTGTCAAAGAAACGTTAGAAGCACTTCGCTGGAAAGTGCTACGCCATGCTGCTTATTAGCCAGACTGTGCCCCTTTTGACTATCACTTGTTTTGGTCGATGGCACACGCACTTGCCGAGGAACCTTTTAATTCTTACGAAGATGTCGAAAAATGGATCTCTGACTGGATAACCTCCAAAAATGACTCATTCTTTCGTTGCGGAATTCGCTTGCTGTCCGAAAGATGGGGAAAAGTCATCGCTAACGATGGACAATATTTTCATTAATGTACTTATTCATTTTGTTTCTTCAATAAAGCTCTACTTTTTGTAAAAAAAACGACGGAACTTTCCGACTGACCTAATAAATGCAACGTACCCAATTTTGAATTATTACAACAGTTTAGCAGAAGAAAGTCACAGATTCTCTGAAATTATGCATTCTACTATGACTTTAAACAACGAAGTGCATAAAATTAATTTTACTGTTTTTAAGTGAACTGTCAGATTATGGATGTCACATATTTGTGATGGTGGTAGCGAACAGGTAAATATAATTATTTAATTGTTGATTATATTGTTTTCCATGTATTAATGTAATGTTCATTGACATTAACATTGACTTAAATTTCAAGTAATTGTTAGGAGATATAGCTTATTACGAACTTCTTAATTTATTTTAAAAACAGAATATTTATTTTCTTGTTCGAACAGAATTTTTAGTTTCTAAATAAAAGAAGCTTATTACTTAATACATATGTTACTCATGATGATAATATAATAATGTTTCGTTAATAGTTTTGCATTCTGCATATTTGCAAGTGTATTAAACGTACAAACCCGTGTAAAGGGTTACATGGAGAATATAATGCTTCTCCTCAGCAGTGAGGTTAATACTGTTTGTAATATCTTGAACGGGATTAAAAGTTTCGACAGTAGAAAGTTATAATTGCAAAATAAAACTGTTATTCTTGACAAGCTTATACATTGGTCTGCAATGTAGCGGTAGTTACTCAAAAAGTTATTTACTAATCTTTCTTTTAATGACGTTCGCTTCTGTGTCGCAAACTTTCCTCATATTACTTCTCTGAAACGTTTTATAATTTCTTTACCTGTTTTCTTCGTTTATAAGAAGCGCATAATTTAAAGTTGTAATTAGTGTAATCCCTTTATTTTGTATAAACTATAAAATGGAACATTGAACAAAGATTTTGGTCCTGACTGTCATGACTGCAATTTATGAATATAAAATTGTTTGTTTTAAACATTTCAATTATATGGTACTTTTGAACACGCGAATTTGGAAATGTTTGGATTATTTTTGAAAAAAATGACTAGACCTGCCCTTATTGATACGTTTCAAAAAGATACCAAATAACTCAAGAAAATGATAAAGAAAATTTTAATATTTTGATTGTAAATCACTTAGAATGCTGCTTACTAGAAACTTCAACACCGTTCTCCCAGCAAAATCAAAAGTTGTATACAAAGAAAATTTATTTAATTTCTTAACAGACTGAAATCGAAAAACAGAACACTTTTAAGAAGTTCTTCTGGTCTACAACCATGAAAATTTTTTTGCATTTTCTTAAAGCGCATGTCTTTAAAAATATGTCTGACATAAATAACAGTCAAATCAATTTTTCTTGAAATTCAAGATCTAGTTGAAAGATTATCGGTCTTACACTTGCCTCTATTGATATGCTTCAAAAAAAAACCAAATAACTCAAGAAAATGATAAAGAAAATTTAAATATTTTTATTGTAAATCACTTTGTGTGTGTGTTTTATACGCTGCTTCCTGCTAGATCGAAAATCGCATGAAAGTTAAAATATGACCCTCATCGGACGTTGTTAAAGACCGTGACACGTGGATCGTACGAGTCCACGAGTCAGCCTGTTCCGTCGTTCGATTGGTTTTATGCGGCCATTAATTGATTCTCTTAAAAGATTCCCACAAGATTTAACTCCTAACATTTTAACTCCTTTGCTTCATTGATTCTTTTCATCGGCGAGTGTCCATAAAAACGTGACAATGAATTTTTGTTTCTTAACCGAATGATTCTATAATTTTAAACATTTATAAAGATGTAACACCAGACAATTCAGTTTGTACCAATAGACATTTTAATTTTTATTTGATTTCAGTATCTTGTAATTGATGCTGAAAATTTTTATTTTGGATAAAGATCTGCAGTCTAATAATAGATTTTTCCTTACTTTTATTTTTGTAGTTTAAGGAACTAATTTATATTTGATTTCAGTATCTTATAATTGATGCAGAAAATTGTTATTTTGCATAAAAATCCGCAGTCTAATAATAGATTTTGCGTACTCGTATTTTTGTAATTTAAGTAACTAATTTTTATTTGGTTCAGTATCTTGTAATTCATGCAGAAAAATTTTATTTTGCATAAAAATCCGCAGTCGAATAATACATTTTTCCTTACTTTTATTTTTGCAATTTAAGTAACTAATTTTTATTTGATTTAACAAACTAATTTTTATTTGATTCAGTATCTTGTAATTGATGCAGAAAATTGTTATTTTGCATAAAAATCCGCAGTCTAATAATAGATTTTGCGTACTCGTATTTTTGTAATTTAAGTAACTAATTTTTATTTGGTTCAGTATCTTGTAATTCCTGCAGAAACATTTTATTTTGCATAAAAATCCGCAGTCGAATAATACATTTTTCCTTACTTTTATTTTTGCAATTTAAGTAACTAATTTTTATTTGATTTAACAAACTAATTTTTATTTGATTCAGTATCTTGTAATTGATGCAGAAAATTTTTATTTTGCATAAAGATCCGCAGTCTAATAATAGATTTTTCTTTACTGGTATTTTTGTAATTTATGTAAGTAAGTTTTATTTGATTTAAAAAAACTGATTTCTATTTCATTGAAGTAACTAATTTTTATTTGATATCAGAAAATTTGTATTTTGCATAAAAATCCGCAGTCCAATAATAGATTTTTCTTCCTTACTCGTATTTTTTTAATTTGTTTCCTCCTTTAATAATCCTAATAAGATGATGGTAATATACCGATACTCTTAAATCCTTTTTATGCTTTTACTGTTTCACGTTTCACCTACTCACACTTTTGTCACAAATGCATAAAATCCGTAGTCTATTTATTATAAATGTGATTAATAGAAATATTCTACTTACATCGCCTGAAAATCCCAAATCTGGCAATTCCAAGTCAACAACGAATGTGATGATACTGGAAAAAGCTTGCGAAATAGCTATAAATTGTAGGAGACTTCATTACTCCGACAGTATCCCCCTTAATCTGCCGAAGCTGTTGACACAGCAATCGACGTGTGTCTCTTAATTCCATTTCCGAGAGTCACCTACGAAAACGTGAATTCGAATCCAAATGAAACTCAAATCTATTTACAAGTTCGTGCTACCATCCTCGCCTCGAAACTAATTTAGCGTACGAAGAGTTTCCTCTGCGAGTATATCCTGAACTCTAAACAGAGATGACGAGGAAGTAATAAGGAATAATCCTGTGAGAAAGAAACGACGCGACAAAAAGCCTGCGTAGACTGAAGAGAGTCCTTGGCCACAATTTTCGCGATTAGCTTCGAACGAGCTGACACTTGGGGCTAGTGCAGAAACGGCTTCATTAAAGGCTCGTCGGCCCTGTCATTAAAACGGGGTGCACGTCCGCGCGTGTAAATCCCTGCGACGATTTCCCGGATTAGTATTGTAACCGTAATGAAACCACAAAAATTCTGGGGCTGTAGAAACCGTATGATCTTGGCAGGCCTGTGTTAGGCAGCCAGCTAGGAGATAGCTAACTCCCGCCTCTCTCACTGTCTCCCTTTCTCTCGCGAGAAAGCAGCAGATATGAAGCAGGTGGATATCTCGTTTCGTCGAATGATACCAGGCCGCGGTGGAGGCTGGTATTATACCAGCCGGCGACCATAACCTTTCACTGTGCCGCTCTACTCTTAAGCGTTTTACTCGGTTTTTTACAATCCGCGTTTCTTCATCTCTTCGGCGCAAAATGACCAGCTCATATACAGTGTGTCCGCGCTTAAGTGTAAATGGACCGTTATCTCTCCAACTATTGTAGCCACGTGGAAAATGTGTGTAGGGGAAACCGGGGATATACACACTGCCGTCCATAAATATCTGACCACCTTCTGTTTATCGAAAATGTACAAACTACAGGAGGGTGGGGCAATAATTATTAGCACCTTAGATATCTTCGAAACTATAGGTTTAATATAAATATTTGCTGAAATAAAATTGCACAGTACTAAGGTGGCCATCCGGTGGCGATAATAATTTTTTTGCAGGTGGAGGTACTTCGGACATTTGAAGGTCACCTTCATTTTTTTAATGGAATGAGGTATACAGGGTATCCCGAATTTAAATGGCAAAACTTCAGTTGCGTGTAGGGGACCGAAAAACTAAGACAAAAAGTCTTTTAGAGATTTGCTCGTTTTGGTTCGTTTTGGGGAAAATCGAAAAAAAAGAAACAAAACAAATTTTCATTTTTGTACTTATTTATTTACATTTTATTTACGTTATCATCTATTTAATGTAGATATTGTTCAAAATGTTGCCCTCTTGCAGCAATGCAAGCATTACATCGAGCACTGACTTGATAAATTGCAGCTAAACATTGTTCTGGTGATATTTGGTGCACTGCATCTATGATTCGGTCAATCTACGATTGCTCTTTTAAATTGATTGGCACAGAATAAACTTTCTGCTTCAACGAAGACAGACAGATGAACAAAATAAAATGTAAATAAATAAGTACAAAAATGAAAATTGTTTTTTTTCTCTTTTTGCGATTTTCTCCAAAACGAAGCAAAAACGAGCAAATCTCTAAAAGACTTTTTGTCTTAGTTTTTCGGTCCCCTACACGCTCCTGAAGTTTTGCCATTTAAATTCGGGACACCCTGTATATAATGAGGTTCATATATTCTTGTACATAATATTTAAAAAAAAGTAATTTTATATAGTATCAGTTAATCAAGAAAGTAAAAACTTGATTAAAACGTATGACGCGTAACATTAGTTTAAAGCTGGATAAAGCGTCTGTTACAGAAATAGGAATTATTAAAAAAAGTTCGTCTGCAATGATTTTACGTTTTCAATATTATTTTTAGTAACTAATAATTGCGAATTTTAGGTTTTTAATCCTGCAGCGTTTATTTTCATGTAAACTTCGAATGATGCACGATGTCGAATGGAATCTGACAGCAACACGTTGCTGATAATAGGGGAACAGAAGATAAATGAAGCGTCTACCTTAACCTTCATCCCCACGGGTAATTTTTTATACGATTCTGCATGAATTTGAAATATGTAGATACCCGGATACCACGTCGTGTGGATGAGGGTTAAGCCGAAGGTATTGTGGCCCAATGCAAACTAATGACACGGGTTCTAATGTTCGGAATATATGATTTGCAAAAGGGTGAATTTGATTTGCAAAAGGGTGTACGTGACTTGGAAAAGGGTGAAATTGGAATGCAAAACCTGTAGAGCTGTTATATCAATTTCATAACCAATAAAATGAACAAAATCATATGCAATGGAATTATTCTAGGTCGGAAGAAATGTTTAATTTTCAAGTTGCAAAAGAGCTCTGACTGCAAAGAGTTAATACAAGACATGGGTTAAATTAGGGACTGGTACATAGTTGATTAAGAAATATGAAAAATTCAATTTCTCTGCAGACAAGACAATGTTGCAAGAATGAATTGCGAAGTCGAAGCAATATATCTTGTTCAGTTGCAGACAGAGAGATGGATGACAAAGAGAAATTTTTAATTCTGTGAGAGAGTCAGTTTCGCTGCAATATAAAAGACAGAAATATCGCGTATCTTCGTTTTAAGCTGCAAGTTTCGTAAATTTCAGACGTACGAGAAGCAGTGAATTGTGTAAACGTACACAAGACCCAAATAAATCCTATTGGAAATAGTGTGTTTACTGTGCAAAGAAATACTGCATTCCAATTCTGTAGTCGTCAAATATTTCGTGTTGACAGATTACGCAGTGTCCAACGGATGCACACTTTCGAAGAATGCAAGCGTAGAATAATGTAATATTTAGACTGCGGATCTTCATGCAAAATAAAAAAATGTTTGCATTGATTGTAGGACACAGAAGCCAAATAAAAATTGTATTCTTCTTTTAATTATCCTATTAAGATGAAACTAGTACGTTGATGTCCTTAAGTTTTCTTGAAACGTCCGCTACTTTAAATTACAAATACCCAGTTTTGTCATAAATGCATAAAATCCGCAGTCTAGTAATATCGCAATGCGATATAATAATATATCGATATAATAATATATGTAATAATATAATAATATTGCGATATAATAATATCGCAATGCGATATTACTAGACTGCGGATTTTATGTAAAGAAATGACATGTACACTGCCGCTCAAAAGTATGTGGACACTTCCTTAATTTTTATAATTACCTGAAAAAAGTTATGATATCTTTGGTAAATTTGATTACCTTGTATGTATTCCAGTTCGTATAATGTTAGAGAACATATTTTAATAATAATTTAATAAATATCTCACCGATAATGATAAAAAATAATTATATCTTCTTTTCATCTACATATCCACCGCGTGCTTTCATGACCGTGTTTGCTAATCATGGCATCCTGGCTACTAACTTTTTCATTATTTCAGTATCAATAAGGTTCCACTCAGATTCTAAAACGTCCCAAAAATATTTTCAGAATTGAGACATCGTTTTCGGACTTGTCTATCTATGTAATCCCATAGTTTTTCTTTTATTTATTTAACAAAATTGAATAACTAAATAGTTTACTTTCGTACAATTGGAATACATTACATACATATTCATAATAGCCTTTAGCAACAAATATTGTTTGATAATAAAAATATACATTATCTATCAGAAATTTCATGAACACGGTCAGTGTCCATATACTTTTGAGCGGCAGTGTACGTCTCGACTATCATCCAAAATGAATTTCAAAGTCAACAAATGTTTTTTATTACGTCTTGTTCTACTCGTCTTAAGGATAAAAAGTTCAAAAGAAACCATAGATCAAAGCTCAACCGTTCTCTTACAAAATGATGATAAAATTTTTTCATTATCAAACTTATTTTATTTACAGTAAACCACAGTAATATCCGGACACTTTTAAAAGGACGACAACTTTTTTAATATCAGATCGTTCGACTAGGACATTTTTTGTGAAGTTACAGCAATTACTTTACTACAAGCGTGACAAAAAAGTTCTTACGGGGCTTATATTGAAAATTTAAAAAATAGATTTTGTTGATCTGTGTCAATTATACATATTCCGAAATCTTCATAAAAATTTATCAACGTTACAATAAGCTACAAATGTTTAAAGATGGTGAAAATTGCAGTTTTTCACTATTTTCTGCCTATAACTGAAGTAAGTCTAAGATTTTTGACACTGATTTACAAAACGTATTTTTTAAATTTTCAATATTGGCCCACGTAAAACAGTTGTAAACAGCAACTTTTATTATTTTCTTTGTAATCCCGACCAATTGCAATTTTCTCAAAATTTCTTTTTCACGTCATGTAGTAAATTAATTGTACTAACTTCTAAAAAACGTCCAAGTCGTACGATCTGATATTAAAAAAGTTATCCTCTTTCTAGAAGTGTCCGAATATGACTGTGATTCATTGTATATTACATTTGTTCTATTGGGTTGGAACGAAAGTTCGTGGTGTTTGTAAATTAAAATTGAAAGCTAAAATTCAGATATTTATTCATAGATTTATTCAATAACATATTTTCGATTCTGTTCTATTATACTTTTTGCCATTTTCGAGATAACTTCTCGAGTTATTGAATAAACATATGAATAAATACCTTCATTTCATCTTCGATTCTTAATTTGAAAATGCTGCGAACTTTCTTTCCAACCCAATATATGTAATAATTAGACTGCGGATTTTTATGCAAAATAAAAATGTTTTGCATTAATTGTGGGAAGCAAGAATAACATAAAGATTAATTTCATCCCTTAACGACTTTGTTATTTTAACTTGTTATTTTACTTTGAATTTTAAAAATCTTTTACTGTTTTTTAATTCATCCAACCAAATTCTTCATACATGCATAAAGATTCGCAGTCTAAATAGTAATAATTCACGCACAAAGAAACAATTTCCAAAGGCTTCATCAATAGCACGCTGTACATATAAACTCCACCTTGCTGAGGAATGAAACTGTTATAAACTTCGCCATGGTTCTTTTCCACTTTTCATTCTTGTGATGATTAGGATACAATACAGTCAGGAAAAAATCGTTGACCTTTTGACCTTGAAATTCAACGTGAAATCGGGGGTGTACAATGTTGCTATGATAGTCGCGACATCCAATTTCTTCCGTACATCTTGCACATTTGCATTCTTGGAAGAGAAGTTTAAATTGTTGGTGCAAGATTGTCATCGTCTGTGAAGATCTTGGAATATGAATTGTTTTAATTAATTCTTGTTGGAAAACAATGACTGTGCAGCGTACTTGTTAATATATTTCAGAACTTTTATGGGCCAATAGAACTTTATTATGAATATTCAGGCGGGTCTCTCCTGTTTTACTGAAAGTTCTTTACTACGAGGAGCTGCGGTAGATATTAAACTTCACCTTGATACATAAGGCTTTATGGCCGTTCCTTTTACAGCTTGCAATTACCGGTGCATGCAAAATGACGCATCCCTTCGGGTTGCACGGATGCCATTCTTACACTTTTCTCGCCTACGCAAAATTGCACCGTTCACGCGCGAATACTTCCAGTACTATACCTTGCTAAATTTCCCATATTTCCGTCTTTCGATTTAGCGGAATAATTTCACTCACGTTCATGAAAGTATTTCTTCTACTTGATAAATAACATTTAAAAATGTATCTTTACTTTATGTTTCATTCAGATGAACTATTTTCAAATAATTTTTCGTTTCAAATTCTTGACTCAAATTAAGCAACAAATATAATACTACTATGCAACTACTATTTTTCAAATAATTTATTTGAATAATGACTAGACTGCGGATCTTTATGCAAAATAAAACACGTTTGCATTGATTGCAAGACACAGGAGCCAAATGAAAATGTCATTCTTCTTTTGATTATCAAGGTGAAACTAATGTACTGGTGGCCTTAAATCTTTTCAATACCTCCACTGTTTTAAATTGTACGTACCCATTTTTGTCGTGAATACATAAAATCCGCAGTCTAATAATGACAAAGTTTCACTTTTAATATCGAATTTTGTCAAATAATTAATTACAGAAAGTAAATATTACTGCGAAATACAATAAATCATTAACAAACCTAAATTTAATCTGAATGTAAATCAAAATGTTTGCTGTTTCTATCGTTCGATTCCAGGGGACGATTTTGTTAACATATAAATGTTTAAACATATAAACGAATAATAATTATAATTTATTTCGACTCTTCACTAGGAAGTGTAATATCAAATTTTGGGAAATGGTGAAGACCATTTCATAGACGCGAAATGTTCATATGAAATAAAACAAATCATGAACAAAATAAAATGATAATTTCTAACTTCAATTTTTCTATATTATCTATAGAAATAATAAAAATTTTTATCTAGTATTGGATTAAATTTACATTTGTTAATAAAATGTCCTATTTTCTGACTCCATAGCCTAGTGTTTTGTCGCAGAAGACAAACTATAAATTAATTAAATAATAATCAATTGTGAATAAAAATAATAAGTTTCCGATTTTCTGTTTAATACTAAAGAAATTCTTAATACTCTATATTCAGGAAGCTAGTCTTTTATAAATTCATAATTAGTAGACAATTAACTTGAACATGATAAGGAAAAATTAGAGAAAAACTTATAAATCCTTTTTTTTTATAAACAAAATGTTCACATATCGAGTTATTACTAGATACAGTGAGGTTTCTGTAAATTAGCGACATTGTAGAGTTATTTATAATTTCATTTCGTATGACAAAGTGACTGCATCTGTGACAACACGTACAAAGTGTGGCAATTTATTAACATTTCAATTTTAAAGAGCCTTGCAGATTAAGGAGTACTATTAATGCACGACTGCGCGAAGACCTTCCGTATAGTTAGCATAATTTTCTGTACAATGAAATGTAAGTTCCTATTTCCCTTTAGTTTGCCACGGTAATTTTAATGAAACGCAAGAGTTTCCTTTTTCTTTCAATGAGAGAAAAGACGAATTAGTACCTACCTTTAGAAATGCAGTTTACATGTTCTTTCTTCTTCGAATATTCCTCACTTTGATTCACAAACCTCTCAATTTATAAACTTGAACCCTTTGCACTCCGAATTATTTTTCAATTTTGTTGCCAACAACTCCCTACTATTTATATTAAGTGTTTCATTTGAAATTTACTTCAAAAGACAGTTCCTTGACTGCTACTTATTTTAAACAAAGTTGTTTACTAATTGTATTAAATATAGCTCTCAAACTTTGTTGTAATTTGTATTTGTGGAACTTACATTTGTTTTTAACTAAAAACCAAGACAACCAAATACATAAAGGAAGAACTTCTCTGATGTCGAGTCACACTCCATAAAGGAGTGCAAAGGTTTAACGAGTTTCATTAACACGCCCACAATTTTATTTAATTTCTTATTTAGAAATTAACAATCACTTCTTATAGTAATGCACAGTTTCTTTAAAATTCGACTGATATTTCATTTAACATTCAAAAACTAACTTCTGACTCTGACCAAGTTCGATCACTATGTGGTGCTCGCAATCACTATTTATATTACTTCTGCGCGCTACTCCTACATTTACACGTGCCGATAAGAAAATTTACGATTCAATAAAATTGTTCTAGAAGTTGAACACAAAAAGTAAACCGCAATACGTTTGAAAATTCGTGGACTCATTCCCTTAACACTAAACCTACCGACCATCAAAAGTGACTGATGTGTATAGTATTATAGAAATAACAAGATTAAATTTATTTATATTTTGTGCCATTTTTACTATAATATACAATCCTGGAGTCAAAAAATATATTAATCAATTCCCATGAAAACACCTCTACAGTTTCAATAATTGTCAAATAAAAAATCTAAAATGGGTCATTTGACCGCTCGTGGTAGGTTTAGTGTTAACTGACTGTACTGTTATACTTCGACTGTCGAAGTTAATGTACTGAACTTACAAGGCCTGCTACTTCTCATGTGCGTAGCAGAGTGACCTTGTAAACATTGTTTAACACGAAGCACTGGTGTGTGACAGGTGTAATCTTTCTTTTTTCATTTACACTCGCATAACAAGTTCAGAGATACCAGTTTGACGGAAACGTTAGATATTCATTACTTGGCATTGTAAATAAAGAATCATAGACAAACAAACATTCTTCTATTTTCATAAAATATTAGGTTGTCCCAAAAATTTCTTTGGGAATATGTTCTTTGCCAAATAAAAATTAGGTTGTCCCGAAAGTTGGTTTTCGATTCATGCACGTAATGCAAATTTATGTTAAGAAGCACTAAAACATTAACATAAAGATTATCGCATTGTTTGTATTTATTTAGCAACATTAAAGGAACACATTCCGAAAGAAACTTTCGGGACAATCTAATATGATTATATAATATAATAATAACTATACTATAATTTGATAATTTAAAAAATAGTTTTCATAGCTGCTTGTAGAATATCCTGTAATATTTTGACGAGTAACCATTATTTATTACAGAGTAAATTGATGCAAATTAACATTTCTAGATATTTTTCTTCTGTTTTACATTCTGAAGTAGCACTTCAGAAATTTTCATGATAAATATGGAAAATTATAAATAAATATGCTTATTACTAGACTGGGGATTGTATGCATCCATGACAAAAAGGAGTCGATTTCTATCAGGACATTGTGAGAAGTTCTATTCACCCGTGCACTGGAGGTTACCAATTTTATATGCTTGCAATTGTTGTGTGCTATACAGAGCTAGTAACAAATTAAATTCGACTTGAATGGAACAGAGGTTCAGTTTTCTTTCATTGCAACACGACAAAAGAAAAGCGAAACAAAAGATGTTAAATCGAGTTTGCCCAATGGAACATGCCTTTTGACACGAGCTGTACGACATTAAAGCAGCACGCGCGAGTCAATGCGGTCGAACAAAGTTTCCCAATTCCGTGGAACGGACAGATACTTCAGCGGCCAACAGCGTCGCGACGGAGCCATTGAAACAGATTTCAGCCGTTAACGCGGACCCTTCTTTTGCGTGGGGAAACTTTGTTAAAATGTCAATCGCACTTTACGCCATGGAGTGAGCAGGAACAGAACGATGAACAGAACGATGAACAGAACGACGAACAGAACGACGAACAGAACGATGAACAGAACGACGAACAGAACGACGAACAGAACGACGAACAGAACGATGAACAGAACGATGAACAGAACGATGAACAGAACGATGAACAGAACGATGAACAGAACGACGAACAGAACGACGAACAGAACGACGAACAGAGCGATGAACAGAACGATGAACAGAACGACGAACAGAACGACGAACAGCACGACGAACAGAACGATGAACAGAACGATGAACAGAACGATGAACAGAACGATGAACAGAACGACGAACAGAACGACGAACAGAGCGATGAACAGAACGATGAACAGAACGATGAACAGAACGATGAACAGAACGATGAACAGAACGATGAACAGAACGACGAACAGAACGACGAACAGAGCGATGAACAGAACGATGAACAGAACGATGAACAGAACGACGAACAGAACGATGAACAGAACGATGAACAGAACGACGAACAGAACGATGAACAGAACGATGAACAGAACGATGAACAGAACGATGAACAGAACGATGAACAGAACGACGAACAGAACGACGAACAGAACGACGAACAGAACGACGAACAGAACGACGAACGGAATCATGAACAGAATCATGAACAGAATCGTGAACAGAATCGTGAACAGAATCGTGAACAGAATCGTGAACAGAATCGTGAACAGAATCGTGAACAGAATCGTGAACAGAATCGTGAACAGAATCGTGAACAGAATCGTGAACAGAATCGTGAACAGAATCGTGAACAGAATCGTGAACAGAATCGTGAACAGAATCGTGAACAGAATCGTGAACAGAATCGTGAACAGAATCGTGAACAGAATCGTGAACAGAATCGTGAACAGAATCGTGAACAGAATCGTGAACAGAATCGTGAACAGAATCGTGAACAGAATCGTGAACAGAATCGTGAACAGAATCGTGAACAGAATCGTGAACAGAATCGTGAACAGAATCGTGAACAGAATCGTGAACAGAATCGTGAACAGAATCGTGAACAGAATCGTGAACAGAATCGTGAACAGAATCGTGAACAGAATCGTGAACAGAATCGTGAACAGAATCGTGAACAGAATCGTGAACAGAATCGTGAACAGAATCGTGAACAGAATCGTGAACAGAATCGTGAACAGAATCGTGAACAGAATCGTGAACAGAATCGTGAACAGAATCGTGAACAGAATCGTGAACAGAATCGTGAACAGAATCGTGAACAGAATCGTGAACAGAATCGTGAACAGAATCGTGAACAGAATCGTGAACAGAATCGTGAACAGAATCGTGAACAGAATCGTGAACAGAATCGTGAACAGAATCGTGAACAGAATCGTGAACAGAATCGTGAACTGAATCGTGAACAGAATCGTGAACTGAATCGTGAACAGAATCGTGAACTGAATCATGAACTGAATCATGAACTGAATCATGAACAGAACACGAACAGAACCGTGTGTTCAGAGCGTTATTAAGTACAAAATTGCTGCTGGTTCAGCAGCAATCAAACGCTCTGGCTTGCACAAACATTTGTGTATTTCACAGTAGTAAACGAAACACACACGTATTGTGAACTCATGGAACGTCCAAGGTACAGAGGTACAAAGGTACAAAGTTCAAAGTTCATAGTAAAGGTTCAAAGATAATGTGCAAGATCGTTCTGAAGAGAAGTTTATTGTAAAACTTCTCGATGAACGTTCATGATAAAAGTTCATAATCAAAGTTCATGACAAAGTTCATAGTATAGTTCGTAATGAAGTTCGTAATAATGTTTCGTAACAAAGCTCGCAATGAAGTTCTTAATGATGTTTCGTAACAAAAGTTCATGAGATGGTTCGTAAAAAAAGTTCATAAGAAAGATCGGAAGAAAGTTCATAAGAGAGATCGAAAGAAAGTTCAAGAGAAAGTTTACAATCCACTTCACAGTTCAACTTCGCAACTCCCGTTCACAATTCCAGTTCGAATCCGAATTAATAGTTTCTAACAAGATGCTTCGTAACGTTCCACGAATTAGTATGCCAAGGTACAAGGTCGTACGATTCTCTCGAAAGCTTGTAAAGTTCTAAACCTATTTCTCCTGCAATTCCCTACCAAAGCTCGGAGAAAAATAATTTCTTTGGTAATGATAGAAAGGGAACCAATCACTAGTTCGGAGTGTAGTCCAAATTTGTGAAACGCCTACTAAGATTGTGACTTCATTTCTCACGCAAGACGTTGCACGAAGATCACTTGTTCCACAATCTATTCCCAAAACTGGTGTCGCCTTTCCGCCGAGTGTGGGCCTGCGATGCGTCACTTGTTATTGACTGGTGACGGTTGGTTTGCCTTTCTGATGCGAAACAGGACACTTAACTTTCAACCGTACCCAAGGCCGTAACTAATTCTAAGGACCAAGGCCGTAACTAATTCTAAGGACCAAGGATGCCAATAAATAACTCGAAACTGACGATGTTCCACTCGATCGTAGTACAGGCCCAGACACGATGTCTAGACAATTCTAGACACCATGAACAGAACCATGAACAGAACCATGACAGAACCATGAACAGGCCCATGAACAGAACCATGAACAGAACAGGAGCAGAACAGAAACCGAGTAGAAGAGGGCCCGAATCGGCATACCAGGCGACTCGAAATAATTACAGGAAGGAGTCCCCGAAATCAACGCCCCCGTCCACCCTTCTATTGCCGTCCGAAACATATCAGGTCGATGCCACGCGAAAGAAACTTGTAACGGTGTCTGTAAAGTACAACAGAGGGGTGGCTAACATAAATACAAGCGCGTACGTATAACCGTCCCCCGGGGTGTGTGCGCTGGTTGTTTCCTCCTTCCGTTTCAGAAGCTCGCTTGTTGCTTTCCAACCCCGAATACCAGCACCCAGCAGCGTGTACGTCCCCCTCACTCCCTTTCGCTCTTCCCTTTTGTTGTCCAGGAGGGACAGAGTTCATCGATCTTTCGACGAAACAGAAAAGTCCCACCGCGGCGGGCGGCGTTCTTTTCTTCTACGGGAAAAACGCTTCCGGGTATTTTCAACCCCCTTCTCATCGTCTCCTCCTACTTCCTCTCGAGCTCTCCTTTTCTATGCTTCTTCGGGACACGCGTTGTTATTGCCCAACCTGTTTCCGTCTCCCCTTTCTTCTATCCAGCTCAACCAAACCCTCCGCCACCTATTTTCTTCGACTTCAACCCTCGAAAGGGTTCGATAATTTCGACATGATCACGATCGCTGCAGTTTTTCACGTCGGCGTACTCTAACTGCTGGGGAGGCCAACCAGCAGTTTTAGTGAACTGTTACACTCTGCTACAGAAATTAGCACGTTTGTACATTTTTCGAAGTCTTGCAGTAAAAACTGCTAAAAATAATTTATTATCGTACGTATGCAAATCACATTTTTCTTACGTTTACTCCCTATAAATACTACTGGCTTGTATATACCTTCATTTTGTCGTACTGATTTTTTTAAATTTTTTGTTTGTATAAACAAACTGACATTTTCTTTCATTTTTTGTTTGTAATGTAGTTTATTATTTAATGAATACAAACACTACATTTATTATGTCCATATGAAGCAAACATCGAATTTCTTCCTATAAATACTCGTGTCTTGTATATATCTTCATTTTGTTGTACTGAACGTTTTGTTATTTTTTGTTTGTATAAACAAACGGACATTTTCTCTCATTTTTTGTTTGCAACGTAGTTTATTATTTAATGAATACAAACACTACATTTATTATGTCCAAATGATGAAAACATTAAATTTACGTGGTTTGCCATTATCAGGGTAGTAATACAAACATAACAGACAATTTTAAACCGTTGAATGATTTTAAATAAAATATTCAAGAGAAGTGCGACAAAATTGGCACAGAAAAGTATTAAAAAATTATATAGTAGATCTGCACCCAACAAAACCCCATTACTGTTTTACCATTACTGTATTAAGTATAAAATTATGTTGAGTACAAATATTATCAAAAAATTTGCTAATTTAGAGTCTTTGCAAAAATGTTGTGTTTGTCAAATAAAACTAAACTGGTTGATAAAATCCAATTTGCTTTTACTTAGAATTAAACACATCCTGAAATAGTGTGTAGAAATAAATTGCAGTTACAATGTGAGAATAAATTAAAATCATATAAATTTTAATACTTTTGTTCCAGAGTACAGATGTCAGTTTTTTCAATAAAGTTACGCAGGTGGAACAGCTAAAAATGTTATAGTAAATGGTTGCATTTTTAGCTGAAGCAAGTTGAGTTTGGAGAGTGAAACTACCCTTCAAAGTTTGACCCGCAACGTGCGAACACGGAAACTGTTGGTAATACGGGATAATACAGTAGGGACTCCCGTATCTGCTCACCCTCATTATTACATTTTTAATACTATTAATCACGCTTTTGAACACTCGAGGAATGCAAACACGTTCCGAGAGTTCGTGTGTCTGTAATTAGACGGGTCGAGCTATGTATAGCTATGCCATATACCTATACGGCAGCGAGGAAATTAGTTTCAGTAGTTCTGTAACTGATAGAATGAAATTTTGTTCGTTAAAAAAATTTCTTTGTGTTTGTATTTGAACTCGGTGCTTTTGAATGATGTGTTACCACTTTGCCAGTGTTTTCAACCACGATATGCGAGGATGAAAATTGGGTAAAAAGTATTATTCTATTTTCGCTCGTTTTTTTCGTAACGAACGTACCATGTACGGATGGTTTTTAAAAATTTTCACAATATTTCTCCTGGGGAACAAAATCCTGTACAAAATTGTATTTTGTTTTACGGTTTGGTTACTGCAATAACTGAATCGTTTATTTGTAATTTTTAGATTTCCATTTATGGATCTTGTATCGTCAACATATTACATTGTCATTTAATTGAACGAAGATCTGAATTATAAATTACAATATGACTGAATTACAATGTAATTCAATTACTTTGTAATTATAATTCCTGGAGTAATTTAATTCTAATTCTGCACAACTATGTTTATAGGTAGTGGTAATAGTCTTTGCAGATCTGGAATAAATAAAAATCGTAACGAATTCTATCGAATTTTCCATCCCTGCATTTTTTGAACATTTTTACAAGCAATAAATGCATAAAGATCTGCAGTCTAATTATAATTACTATTCAATCCAATAATGATTGAAGAAAGAGTAAACTATTAGATTAGAGCAAATTATACACATAGTGTCTCAAGCATTTACGACAAATGGTGTTAGCAGGTTTATCTATCGGATGCCGCAGTACAAGCAAGGTATAGCAGTATAATGGCCATCTGATATAATTTTCGGTACTTCGCTAGTGACCGCAGTTCACAGTATATTCCTGTATTGCAGTAGAAGTCTGACGGTGTGCAGAGTCTCCCTGAGCTAGTTTCCATCCTTGTTATAAATCTTTAGAATATAAATGTACATTGAAAATATAAACATATTATGTATGAGTCTACAATGAGAAAATAAAAACCATTTAACAAAGAACGTATCTGCGTATATATTCATTAAACCTTCCAGAATGCTTCCCCATCCTCCGACTTGTCATTGAGTTATACTGCTATTTTCCCCAAAAAGTTGCGGCGTGTAACTAGTCATCGAGTTATAAAACCGCCGTCCGGCCTGTCGTTGACTTGCACTACTGAAATTCGTGGCACCTCCTTAGATATCATGTGCTCCTAATACAAAACTCAATTTTTTCGTGATTTTCGGAAATTTTTGCCAATTTTCGACCACCTAACTTGTCGTTGAGTTGTACTACTGAATTTTCGAAAATTTTCGGGCCCCTGGCTTGACGTTGACTTGTACTACTGAAATTTCGAATACCTCCTTCGAAATCATGTTCTCCTAATACAAAACTCAATTTTCGAGGTTTTCGAAAATTTTGGACCGTCTGGCTTGTCGTTGAATTGTACTACTGAATTTTCGTAAATTTTCGGGCGTCTGGCTTGACGTTGACTTGTACTACTGAAATTTCGGATACCTCCTTCGGTATCATGTCCTCCTAATACAAAACTCAATTTTCGCGGTTTTTGAAAATTTTGGAAAGTCTGGCTTGTCGTTGATTTGTACTACTGAATTTCCGAAAATTTTCGGGCGTCTGGCTTGACGTTGACTTGTACTACTGAAATTTTGGATACCTCCTTCGAAATTATGTTCTCCTAATACAAAACTCAATTTTAGAGGTTTCCGAAAATTTTGGACCGTCTGGCTTGTCGTTGAGTTGTACTACTGAATTTTCGAAAATTTTCGGGCGTCTGGCTTGACGTTGACTTGTACTACTGAAATTTTGGATACCTCCTTCGAAATCATGTTCTCCTAATACAAAACTCAATTTTAGAGGTTTCCGAAAATTTTGGACCGTCTGGCTTGTCGTTGAGTTGTACTACTGAATTTTCGAAAATTTTCGGGCGTCTGGCTTGACGTTGACTTGTACTACTGAAATTTTGGATACCTCCTTCGAAATCATGTTCTCCTAATACAAAACTCAATTTTCGAGGTTTCCGAAAATTTTGGACCGTCTGGCTTGTCGTTGAGTTGTACTACTGAATTTTCGAAAATTTTCGGGCGTCTGGCTTGACGTTGACTTGTACTACTGAAGTTTTGGATACCTCCTTCGAAATCATGTTCTCCTAATACAAAGTTCGATTTTTCGAAAAATTTTCGGTAAACCTCGAAAATTTAGTTTTGTATTAAGAGAACATGATATGATGTCCAAGGTGGTGGCACGAATTTCAGTAGTGTAACTCCACGAGAGGCCAGACGGTCGAAAAATTTGCGAAAATTCACTAATTTTTAGTGTGATATTTTTCGTAATACGCAATTTAATTTTTGTACGATTTACAGAGTGGACAGTTTACAAAACGAACACGTTGAGTTGTTGTAAAAATATTCTTTATTTGTCACCACATTACAATTTTAAATGTATACATATAGTACGCGCGCGCACGTGTGTGTGTGTGCGCGCGTGCGCGCGTGTGCGTGTGCGTGTGCGTGTGCGTGTGCGTGTGCGTGTGCGTGTGCGTGTGTGTGTCTGTGCTGTGGACTGCCAAAGAAATGTTCGTTGCGATTTTCAGTTGCCGAACCACCAATTAGGGGTCAAAGGTCGAATTACTGCCAAACCTGTCTCTGCTTTAGCTTTCTTCTAGTTTTTGCTCGAGCACCTCCCTATTTCTTTTGTTCTCTGTTTTCGCCGTTGGGAAAGGGTTCGATAAATTTGACCCAATCACGATCGATGCATTCCTCGACTCGGCAGTCGCGATACAATGGTCTTCTCAACGGTGCACTATCCGCTGCGGTTTTATGGGCCAGTGTGCCATAATGATTTAACCATTCGATAGTGCGCGGTTTTTATGACGTGCCGCGTCATTACGCGGCGGTCATTGTGATATATGTAGAGTGCACTATACACCGACCGTGTATACGATTTTTTGATACCGTACGTACGTTATTACCAAGTGATTACTGCGATCGATCGCAATGCACTGTCGGCGCCGTACCTTTTGAAACACTGCTCAGTTAGCTTTCCATGACCATGATAGTGGTACAGCGTAACATCCTCTGACCGAACATCCATTATCCGAATGTTCCATACAGATAGTCTGTTCCTCAAACAGAATTTCTGATAACGAACGGTTAGACCGAACGAATTTTTATCATAATTAGACTTTCATAGCGAATATGAATCCATCAATTCCAACAAAATTGAATGGAAACTAGCATCTTCTTTTTATCTATAAAATTCATCAAAATATTATTATTTTATTATTATTATTATTATGATCTAGTGCTTGAAACCAAATAAGGTTCATATAGAATAATTAGGTGAATCGCAAAGTTCCGTCCGTTTAGTGTCGAGTAGCTATAGCTGGAACTGTCGTTAACTATAACGTCTAAAGTAATGTTAACTTTTTAGTTTGGACATCTTTCAATAAAATTCAGTACATAACAATATACGCTTGCATCAATAACATCGTTTATTCTACATTGAAAATGTCGGAATTTGAGCCGAATAAGCGTCATTTGCGCGAAGTATTAATTTTTTGCTTCAATTGGAAGAAAACTGCAGCTGAAGCTCATCGAATGATTGTAGACGTTTATGACGATAATGCTGTTTCCAAAACATGTAGAGAATGGTTTCGACGCTTTAAAAATTGTGATTTTACTGTGGAGGACAAAGAGCGTTCTGGACGGCCACGAGTATTAGAAGACGAAGAATTACAAGCATTGGTTGATGAAGATCCATGTCAAACGCAAAAACAAATTGCAGAAGCGTTAAATTGTGCTCAATCTGTCATTTCCGATCGTTTAAAAGCCTTGGGGAAGGTCTACAAGGAAGGAAAGTAGGTTCCACATGAACTCAAGCCAAGAGACATCGAGAAGCGAAAAACCATCTGCGAAATTCTGCTTGCGAAACGTCACAAAAGTTGTCAAAGAAACGTTAGAAGCACTTCGCTGGGAAGTGCTACCCCATGCGGCTAATTAGCCAGACTGTGCCCCTTCTGACCATCACTTGTTTCGGCCGATGGCACACGCACTTGCCGAGGAACGATTTAATTCTTACGAAGATGTCGAAAAATGGATCTCTGACTGGATAACCTCCAAAGATGACTCATTCTTTCGTCGCGGAATTCGCTTGCTGCCCGAAAGATGGGGAAAAGTCATTGCTAACGATGGACAATATTTTGATTAATGTACTTTGTCATTTTGTTTCTTAAATAAAGCTCTACTTTTTGTAAAAAAACGGACGGAACTTTCCGATTGACCTAATAGAAAAATAGAGAGAATGTTAGTATGTTGATACACTATAAGTTACAGTCATATACTAATTAAGTAATGAGTAGCTTACAAATCAGTTTACATAAGTTCTGTTTAGTTAAAACTGTTTCATTGAAATTAAATTTTAATTGAGCATAGTTTAATAAAATCAAAAATAATTTCCGAACCTTTGAAATTTATCGAAATAGCATGATTTTACAGAATTCTTGCTTATGTTAATCAGAGTAACCTGTATTAGGTACTGCAGTTGTTCCTCTATTGTCCTGTTGCAGTTTCAAATAAATATTTATTGAAAATACGATAGTATGAAGAGGATGTAATTCTTGGGATTAAAGCGTACAACGAACACGGATGAATAATTGAATCCCTCCTAAAAAATTCAATTTCATTAAAATATTCTCGAAAAAAGCTTCCTCCATTTTCTAATTATTTATTGTTTGTATTGGATGTATTTATACCTTGGATAATACCTTTGGATGAATGGATATTGCAAGAGTTAAGTGGACTCATCATTCATTCATAAGAAAAGTGACAAAACTCAAAATATATTCCTAAAACAAGTATAATAATAAATACATATATTGTGGTGTGCTTTATAAATAGACTCTGGATGTTTATGCAAAATAAAAAGTTTGTGCATGAATTGCAAGCCACAGGAGCTAAATATTTTGTTGTTCATTAATAATTTTAATGTGATGAAAATACTCGTAAAGTCTTAATATTTTCACTGTTTTAAATTGCACTTGCTGATTTTTGTTATAAATGCATAAAATCCGGAGTCTATTTATAACTAATGTACATGACAATTAACCCAGTATCTAAATAACAACAAATTATTTTACATTTCTAAGTTGGTTATACACAATAAAAAAAAATTAACAATTTTAGATAAGTTTCAAATGGTTCTTCTGTAAAACTTCCTTTTTTTTATTAAGTGACAGAAGCCCGGAGTGGTACATATAATTCTTTCGCAAAACAAAAATGTTAAATTGTGAAATGCACACCAAAAATTAACAGATATTTACAGAAACATGTAATCTTTGTAATTTTTATTTAAACGAATGTTGTAAATCCTTAGTATATAAATGTAGTTGTTTTTTTACGAGTTCTTACTTTACCTTTCTTTTTATATTACGTTGGATATGCTTCTACTAAATTATCATTTTCTTTTTATCTATATCAATTTGATGTACTTCTAAAAATGCTTCTGTGTGTGGGGTATATGGTTTAATAAAATTCGTTTCTGTGCACATTATAATAAAAGCCAATAAAAAAAGCCAATCAATTATTTAAAAAATTTTTTTAAAATAATGATTTTTCTTATCAGCAAATTTATTAACGTTGTTGTCTCCCTCGATTCTGATCTGAAATAAAACTTGAACACCGATAGTCAGTTATTACATTCCATAAATAAGTACCATACGTACAAAAAATACGTATAAAAAAATATGATTCGCATAAATTCTATGACATCCGTAAAATTTTATATTTCTCTATGTCGGATCATTATGGCTGGGAGTAAAAATATAGAAGGTAATTAAAGGAAATGGCACAGTTGAACGCGAAATTTAAATTTTATTTACGGATCCCTTCTTTCTGTGTGGATCAAATTTTATTCACGGAACGCTACGCATTGTTCTACAACCTCCTTTCATCGTCCCGTTTGATTTTAGTCCGACAGCTGTTGCAATTCCCTGTCCTCGAACTCCTTCGGTTGATAGCGCCAAGAATAGCCACTTAAATAGAACTTTTTTTTCTTCAAATTGCTGCACTCGTAATTACAGCATTTTATCCGAGACTGAACGTATCACGCTAACAACCTCAACAGCATCTCTTTTCAGTTCTGAGCAGTCACCTTAAACCAAAGCAATTTTTAAAGTTGCATCCAACGTTCAACGATGTAACATAATAATAAATAGCCAATAAAATTACTATAAAATCCGACAATATTGCTACAGATAAAAGGAGAGATAGTATCTATAAATTGAGATGGTATCTGTAAACTTTTTGCAATCAACATCCATTTGAAATAATCGTTACCATCGTAAATTTAAAATTCCGATTTCGATGCAAAAGTTAATTTTTTTCATTGATTTTATCTGTGCAGTAATTCTAGCGTATGCTAAACAAATATGAAGGTAACGATTGGTGAGCGAATTTTATGCATTTATATTTTATATCGTGCAGGCGTCAGTTCACACGGTACCGAAACAATTCGATACAAAAATTGTTAAGTGAATCGTATTTATTTATTTACAGTCAGTTAAAATAACAATAACCTTTTTAATAGCAGACTCATACGACCTGGATTTTTTAAGAAGTTGAAACAATTGCAATTTTACCACTTTTGGTAGTTTATAATTCGTAAACTAATTAATCAATTTCAATGTAATTTTCAGAACGTTTATAATTCATACAGGTCAGTGTTGGGCATTAATCGATTAAAATCTTAATCAAGACTGACTGATTAATGTGTACGATTAAAATCGTTTCATTCAATAGATTGATGAAGTTAATCGTCAATCGGCGATTAAAAAAAGAAATGATCGAGAAAAAGAAACATAAAAGCACGTAAACAGAGTTTGTATTATAGACCAAATCACAATTTTCAGCAGTTAATAACTAATCAATTATCCGATTGACGATTACAATTGAAAGGAATGTAATCGTTAATCGCAATTAACGACTAAAGTAGAAATTTAACCCTTGACTGCATGATTTTGTTAATTGGGATGAAAAAATTGAAAGAGGGCCAGTTTTTGTGTTTTATTTCAGGGAAAAATATAAAAAAAATTAAAACAACATTTTATCAAATGAGATAGTTAGAAAAAAAGTAAGAAAATACATTCTTAGTCAGAGTTGGGCAGTATTTAAGTAAAAAAAGTATCTAAATCCGGATCCAACTAAAAGATACGTAACTAATATTCGTGATCTTAAGGTTCGGATCCAAAAGTATCTTGTATCCGACGTTTAATTATTGGATTGGCAACTAAGTTCGTTCGGTTTTTGTGATTTATTCCAATGTAAAAAACCGAACGAACTTATTTGCCAACCCAATATATACTTTTGTATCCGAAGCAGAAGGATCCGAAGGTACGGATACATTTTTAACTAGTTATGTATCTAATTCAAACATCCTTTCGTATCCTTTAAGATCCTTAGACCAGTTCGAGGCCTGACTGAACACGTTCCGAGGCCCGAGGGTCGGGCCCCGAGGCCTGAGGCCACAACACAATAGCAGTACAATAAACGGCCGGGGGATTGTCCGGCCGTGTTTATTGCACCACTTGGCCAAGGCGCCCTAGCACCGATGATGGGCAAAAATTTTATTTAGATACATTTTCAAAGATATCTTCACGAATAAAAGCAGTAAGCAGTGGCCGAATTCTATCGTGTTTAGTCTTTTCTTAATCGGAAGAACGCCACGAACTTGCTCGTGGCACTTTCGTGAGGGCATTACGAAAAATTAACAAGTTCAGGATTCACTTATCAGGGGTTTCATGCCGAGCTATCTGGCTGGCCGGGGGATTGCCCGGCCGTGTTTATTGTACTATTATTGTGTTCTGGGCTCAGGCCTCGGGGCTCAGGCCTCGGGGCCCGACCCTCGGGCCTCGGAACGTGTTCATTCAAGCCTCGAGCTGGTCAAACGGATCTTGCAGGATCCGAAAGGATCCTTGAATTAGATACATAACTAACGGATACGAAAGTATCTAATTAAACTTCGGATACAAGTTACATTTGTATCTAAATCTTCGAGTAACTAATTACAAATTTTGTATCTATTATTCGTGATCCGAAATTTGTATCTAATTACATATTTTGCCCAACTCTGTTCTTAGTTTACTATACAAAGTGCGTCGCCAAAATCCGGACAAAATTCAATTTGAATTTACCGCCGTTTTATACCACTTACAGAGGTCGCCCTTGGCGTCCAAAATAGCTTGATGCGTGTACTAATTATTCATAACCTCAAAACCGTCGCAATGTTCAAACCACGGTGTATTGTAGAGGTGTTACGACTAAGCACCTCTGTAAGGCTGAAGTTTTGTGGTAGATAGAGGTTAGTTCTCTGGTCGCCGCCAGATGGAATACTAGTCCTCCCCATGCTCACAGTTTTCATGTACGTGTGTGAATGAGATTGTGTGTAGCAGCGTGTCCATGTAGCTCGTGCTAAGGTATGTGTACGGTACATACCTTAGCACAGGCTACATAGCATGCTGCTGCACACAATCTCATTCACACACGTACATGAAAATTGTGAGGATGCCCGATATGGCATATAGCGACGAACTAACCTCTATCTATCACACTTTTCTGAAAAATCTGAACACCTCTATAATACACCATGGTTCAAACGAAATGCAGAGTATAATCGAAGAGCCGCGATCGTCGAAAGTGTTCGCGCTGGGCGCTCAGCGACAGAGAACATTTGATTCTTCGGGTACCCGAGATCGACGGTGTATAATGTTGTCGCGAAGTAGAATGAGTCGGAGATGTCTAGCAAATGTTCTGCAACACCGGCAAGGAAATTACACTCGAAGGAGCGCGTTGTCAGGACGCCGGAAACCATCCAACGGGCTCAGGAGCTGATTTTTGAGGATCTAGGGCAGTCGATCCGAGAATTGTCGTCGGTTGTCGGTGTGAGTGAAAAAACTATCTCTGGAAATCGTCTGGAAGGCCGTATGTTTTTCAGCAGGACGGTGCGCCCGCGCCCACAAGTCATTTTTTGCAAAATTGGTTGTCGGACAACGTCGACATGTCTTTGGTCCAAAGAATGTTGGCCTCCCAACAGCCCAGATTTAAATACTTCGGACTTCTATGTATGCAGCGTTGTTGAAAGGGTCTCCAACAAGTCGAGACATGCAAATGTCACATCATTAAAATCCGCTATTGAAGCGGCATTCGCCGATATGGACCGTGACGCCTTAAAACGGGCCTGCGACCCTTTCAGAACAAGAATGGAGGCGGTTATTCAAACAGAAGGGGGCTATTTTGAGTGAATGTGTTCTGTATGAACCAACAAACAATTTACAAAAAAAAAATTATAAACTTCGCAAGTTTCGCAATAAAAATTATGTTTGAAAAAAATGTTTAATTTGTCCGGATTTTGGCGACGCACCCTGTATACCAGATTTGTTAACTGTATCAGATATGATAAATTATGCAACGAGGGATTAAACGTTATTCACAATTAACGATTAATAAGTATTTAATCGTTAACCGCAATTAACGATTAATAAGTAATGCATCGTTAACCGCAAGTAACGATTGAAGTAGGAAATTAATTGTTAATTGCGATTAACGATTGAAGTAGAAATTTATTCGTCAATCGTTGATTAAATTTTTGCCCAATTCTGATACAGGTTTACAAAACACATCTTTGAAGTTTTCGTTATTGGCCCAGCTAAAAAAGTTGTAAAACTCAATTTTTACTATTGTTTATCGCAATTCCGACCAAATGCATTTTTCCAACTTATTTATTAGACGTCGTTTACTAAACTAATTCTTCTAGCCTTACAGAGAAACTGAAGTCGTTTGGTCCATTCATGAAAAAGTTATTCTGATTTAGAATGCGTGGAAACAGTTATGCTCCTTACTGTATATGTATTTGTCTTAGAGTTGAATCTTGCCTTATGCAAACATGTTTCTGAAGATCGTGCAATGAAAGAAAAGTGTTCGATCAGAATACCTGCTCAAATGACTACAAACCTTGCAAATGAAAGAGTTTCGCAGAGGGCACCGGTTCAGCGTTAATAAAATCTCAGGTTATTTTGATGGCGATAGGAGCCATAAGAAAAGGAATAAAACGCGACATCTATTTCTGTAGAACGTTCTGCAGCACGATCGTTCGCTCGAGCATATTCATAGTCTACTCGTGTCGCGTTCCTTGTCAAAAATGTAGATTGGTATCGAAATGCGCGACATAAAGAATCCGCTCGAACATGATCGGATCGCAGAAATATTTGCAGTTACATGCAGCTCTGCGCGGCTCCATGTGACCGACATCCTGGAGATTCGCAGATGATTGTTCCTTGAAAATGTCAATAGAATCGAAACTACTTTATCAGCGCCTCGATCTCCAATGTGCCGCGTTGCCTCGACGCGAACAACTGCCCCGTAAAATGTGTGATAAAGGCATTACGTCTGCTGAATCCTGCTCCAAGTGATTCACTATCGGTTTGCCGACCGTGTATCGTGTTATTTTTTCAATTCCCCTGTCGAAATTCTTCTTCGACGCCGGAACGCGAAAGAGCAACGTCGTCCACGTGGGACGCACTATTCTCGAACGAGCTTTAATTAACCCCCGCAGGGCGGATGCTTTTGATGATTTCATAACAGTCTAAATCTATTCAAACGCATCAATTTTTTTTACTTATTTTTAACCTATTTATTTATAGATTTTCCAAACTTTACTATTCGTCATTGTACCCTCTGCAGAATTTAATCTTCCCACAGACCTAACTATTGTCTTATTAGGCTCACAACTAGGAATAGCATCTATTTCTTCCGCTGAACCAAAATAATGTGGTTTCAAGTCCGCTTTAACGAAGGTAAAGATTTTCTATCTACTTATAGATCAACGTTAATCTTTTTATTGAATGATAATTTTGAAAAATCTATGGTACATGGCTAAACACTTTTTAATGTAACCTTCAATAGCAACAGCAATTTTCATTGTGAACTAACAAGTCATCCTCAATAACGTCGTCTAATAGTTTCATTTAATCTTGCTATATGAATAATGTGTTTTTCGTCGAGTTATGAATAAACTGACGATTTTAGGTACGTATAACAACAATGAGTTGATCCAATGCAAAACAGTAAAAACAAGAATTTTTAGCGGACGAAAGCTTAAGACCGCTCTAAAGAAGACGATAACTTTATTAATATTGTACTATACGATTTGAACTTTTTTGGGAAGCTAGAGCAGTTAGTTTACTAAAGGATGTGAAAAGAAATTTTTTCAAAAATTGCAATTGATCGGAATTGTTGAAAAAATACTAAAAGTTGAATTTTTAACTTTTTTATGTGGGCCTATATTGAAAATTTAAAAAATACGTTTTGTAGATCTGTGTCAATTAAACATATTCTGAAAATTTCGTCAAAATCGGTCGACGTTGCAATGAGCTATAAACATTTAAAGATGGTAAAAATTGCAGATTTTCTTATTTATTGCTGAAAACCTTGAAAATCTGCAATTTTTACCATCTTTAAATCTTTATAGCTCGACCGATATTGACGATATTTTCAGAATATGTTCAATTGACACAGATCTACAAAACGTATTTTTTAAATTTTCAATATAGGCCCATTCGCAGTCTAGTCTTTTTTGTGTAAACTACTCAGAATTATTAAAACTACAATAACACAAAATTTATGTGTTAATTATGATTAAAAAAAAGCTGAATCATTTTGTGATCAATGACTACTGATTTAATCATGACCGAAGATTACATCTCCTTTGATTATTTCAGTTATTATTCATTAATCATGATTTCTGGATTACTCAGTATAATCATTAATCACGCACATGTTTTCAAGTGAGTTATAATCGTTAATCATTAATGTAATTACTTTTTTCCCAATACTGTCATGCTTGTACTTGGCCATATCCCTATTGGCCATTGTAGCTAAAGATAGCATTACTTTTATGGTGAAAACTACTCTGGTTAATGAATACTCAATTTTTAATATTTTCGGTACCGGTAGCGTTATTAGCACTAAACCTACCGACCGTCAAAAGCGACTAATGTGTATGGTACTATAAAAATAACAAGATTAAATTGATTTATATTTTCTGCGATTTTTACTATAATAGAAACTGGAGTAAAAAAATATACAGTAAATCCTCTATAAACGCAAAAAGGCCCGACACGATAAACGCAAAAAAATATCCCCTCCACTGTAGTAATCTGATCTTGGCTCGAGTATATCGGTGTGAACTAGAGCTAGTACCTTTACCCGAGTACAGTGAGTCACAAAATTATTCGCTCACTCGGTAATGCGGCAAAGATATACGAAATAATCAGACAACACAGGGTATTTTTCAATTTTTTATTTGGATATACATAGCTCAAAGTTTAATTCAACAGAATCGTAAAAGAAAATTGCGAAATTTTCATTTATTATTAGAGAAATGTGAGTTTTAAGAAATCTTGACCGTTTTTCACGCCACAAAATTATTCGCTCACGCCACGAAATCTACTGAAACAAATGCAATTTACAAACTCTGACAGGCATTTGTTTCTGATAGTTGCTAAAGAGAGTCAGTATAACGTAAACATTCGCTCAGTAAGGATCTATTTTCATCTATTTCTTTGATTTTCAAGAATTCGTTACAATGGGTAGAAAAAGTAAAGAAACTAGTCTAGAGATTAGGGAAGTTATAATTTTTCATTGGGAAAGTGGAAAATCCATCAGAGAAATTGGAAATATCGTTTGTAGAAGTTATTCAACAGTACGTTATATTATAAAACGGTACGAAGAAGAAGGACGAATAATAAACAAAGCTGGCCGTGGTAGGAAAAAGATATTGAATTCCTCGGAAGAGCGTTTTGTTGTGAGAGAAGTTAAAGAAAATCCGAAAATAAGTGCTCCCAAAATCAATACAAGTTTGAAAAATTTTAGTGAAAAAGAAGTTTCTGATGAAACAGTACGAAGAGTGTTGCGAAAGAACGGGTACAACGGCCGCGTAGCAAGAAGAAAGCCTTACGTAAGCGAAATTAATAGGAAGAAAAGGGTAGAATTCGCAAAAAAATACATCACAAAGCCCCCTGAATTTTGGCACAATGTGATATTTTGCGACGAGAGTAAATTTAATATTTGGGGTTCTGACGGTCATCAAAAAGTTTGGCGAAAATCAAACGCGGAGATGGATCTCAAAAACCTGTGTAGCACAGTCAAGCATGGAGGTGGTCATATTATGGTTTGGGGTTGCATTAGTTATCACGGTGTTGGGAAATTGCAGATGATTGAGGCTACCATGGATAAAGTAATGTACATGGATATCCTAAAAAAAAATTTGAAGCCAAGCGCGGAAGTAATGGGGATTTCAGAAGTGTTTCACTTCTACCAGGACAACGACACCAAACATAAATCGAGATTGGTACAGGAATGGTTACTGTATAACTGTCCCAAAATAATGCAAACCCCGCCTCAATCTCCCGACTTGAATCCTATCGAGATGGTATGGAACATGCTGGACACAAAAATTCGTAAACATTCAATTACTAATAAAAAAGAGTTACAAAGCAGATTACAGGAGGAATGGCCAAAAATAGACAAAAAATATTTGGAAACATTAGTAGAATCAATGCCCAAACGTCTCGCAGAAGCCATAAGACAAAAAGGATATCCCACCAAATATTAATATTGTTATAATAATAGTTAATCTAAAATGAGCGAATAATTTTGCGGCGTGAAAAACCGTCAAGATTTCTTTAAACTCATATTTCTCTAATATTAAATGAAAATTTCGCAATTTTGTTTTACGATTCTGTTGAATTAAACTTTGAACGATGTATATCCAAATAAAAAATTGAAAAATACCCTGCGTTGTCTGATTATTTCGTATATCTTTGCCGCATTATCGAGTGAGCGAATAATTTTGTGACTCACTGTATATGAGATACCCGGGTACTCGGGTACCCAAGCATCTCATAAGACAGCCAAGTACCCGGGTACCCGGGTGCCCAAGCTTCTCATGAGATCTCAGAATTGGCTACTAGAATCATTACTACCCGAGCTGAATTTCAGTTATGATTCGGTCCTGTTATTCTGTATTCTCTTCGGCCGAAGAACGTACAATGTATGCAAGCAGACAGAGTGACCGTAAATTAACATGTATATGATAAAACACAAAAATTGTTCGGCATAATCGGGCAATTATCGATATCTCGACTACTACACTGATTTCGATGATTTTTTATTATGGTATACAAATCGACATTTTGAACAAATAGTGTCTGTTATTTAAACAATTATTTAAATACATTGTTATGCTGCAAAAATAATGTATACACATTTGTTTAGATAATAATTATTTAAATAGTTGTTAATTATTATTTATTTGTTTAAACAATTGATAAATAAATTAATTTTTATTATGTATAGAAACTTGTTTTATTTGTTATTTTCATTATTATTCCAATAATAATTTATCGTTAAAATAATTGTTTAAATAAATAACTTTTTGAATGGATGAATATGGAAATATATTGCAAAAATTTATTCATTTAGAATTTAAACAATTATTGTAACAATAAATTATATTATTGAAATAATAATTCAAATATTGAATATAGAAACAAATTATAAAAATTGATTTATTTAAACAATTATTTTGACACTAAATTGCTATTTAAATAATAATTCAAATAATGAATATACAAATAAATTATAAAAATTTATTTGTTTAAACCAGTGGTGAGCAACCCGCGGCGTATTGTGGGTCAAAAGTGGAAAGTGGAAGACTACGCGCGAGTCGCAACCGGCAACGAACGCAATATTAAATACTTTGTTGCGTCGCGCGGCGTCGCGCAGTGCCGGATTCCGGCGGGCCGCAGGCAGTTTGCTAACTGGCCAAATGCGGCCCGCGGTCCTGCGGGTTGCTCATCACTGATTTAAACAATTATTTCTACAATAAATTATTATTCAAATAATAATTCAAATAATAAATGTAGAAACAAATTATAAAAATTTATTTGTTTAAACAATTATTATAACAATAAATTATTAGTGAAATAATAATTCAGATAATGAATATAGAAACAAATTATAAAAATGTATTTGTTTAAACAATTATTATAACAATAAATCATTGTTGGTTAATTAGTAATTCAAATAGTGAATATAGGAACAAATGATAAAAATTTATTTATTTAAACAATTATTTTAACAATAAATTATTTATGAAATAATAATTCAAATAATGAATATAGAACAAATTATAAAAATTTATTTGTTTAAACAATTATGCTAACAATAAATTATTATTGAAATAATAATTCAAATAGTGATTATATTATAGAAACAAATTACAAAAATTTGTTTACTTAAAAATTGTTTTAATTATAAATAACAATAAATAACTACATAAATAATAAATATTATAAGTCCGAACACAATACAGAATACAGAATGACAGAACCGAAATCCAGAACCGAAAAATAACAGTTATAGAATCGAAATAAGCCAGATATAAGCCAGAACCGATATTCTATTTATTGTTAGTAACAGTCATAACATCATTTCGGTTCTTCATAACTGTTTCGAGAACCGGATCCGATATCGTAACAGTTTTCAAGTCCTGGAACCGAGTACGCGGATAGCCGACTATCTCATGAGATACCCACCCGGGTACTCGGGTAATTTTCGTTTACCCGGGCATCTCATGGCTTATCCGAGTACCCGAGTATCTCATAAGTCACAGCTCTAGTGTGAACCACTACTAATGCAACACGGAGAGTCGCAGTCGTCGGCACAGTTCAATGGTCCGCACGTCCTCACAGTGTAATATGTACCAATATTAAATCTTTTTTATTATTACTTATTTTTTTATGAAACTTTCACCAATATATTTGTGGCATTTTTCTGATTAAAATAAGACCAAACACGATATAATTTCAACTATATTGAGTGGTTTAATTGACGATGAACGATTCGGGCACAAGGAAGGACAGCGTATTGGAAAGAAAGAGACGCGGAGAGTCGGCCGCGCGCGGTCTCTCTTTACACGCACTGTCCTTCTCTACGTTCGGCTCGGCCTTTAAAGCTCAAAAGTGTTAATAAAAAATAGTGTCCCGTCTACGATAAATTCAAACGAATCTCCCCGAGGCTTTTGCGTTTATAGAGGATTTACTGTATTCAATAAATTCCCATGAAAACGCCTTTACAATTTCAATAATTGTCGAATAAAATATCTAAAATGGGTTATTTGTACGATTATAAGACTGTGCGTATATCCAGAGAAAAAGCTTAGCAATTATCTTGTAAGTAATAAAGATTATGTTTTTTAGACTTTAAGAAAAGTACGTAGACCATACGAGAATATCCGAATGTTAATAAGAGTCGCTACATTTTATTTTTACAGGGTAGTATTGTATACGTCGCGACAGAGATGTTATTCGAAAGAAGCGAACCATGCTTATCGATAAGATCGAGTTTCCAGGATGCAAATCCGCATTAATATTCAGCTAGCAGTATATTGTTGATCGTACGTTTCAGATCGACTCATACGGTTTACCGCAGTGCTTGAAAATTCTCACAGCGGTAACCTTATAATGGACGAGGCGACGTCCCCCACTCAGGCTTGTGGCTTTGGAACACTCAGGCTTCAGCTGAATATCGACAGGATCAAAGATATCTCCACTCTCCTAGCAATCGGTCCATCGGTTCAAGATATTCGGTGATCAGCACTCTCGCCGCTATTCGATAAACGCTGCAAGATCATCCGAACAGTAAAGTACGCTTCTCCACGAAATAACCATAACCATTAACGCATGTAAATAGTATACCGTACGATCGATTCTTGAAAAGGAAATTTAATTTCTGACGTTCTACTGAAATGTTCTTTTTCTTATTTATACTTCAACAATAAACCACCGCCGCACAGTCAGGCTCAAGATCAGAATACAGGGTGAATTTGATAAAGGAGGACACCTAAATATTTTATACTTACTTTTCGTTGTACAAAAAAACTTCGTAGGACAAAGTTACCCTGTTTGAAGGGCCACATATAACGGTGTAAGGGGAAAAAAATTTCAAGGTCATTTTTATGAGATTTCAAGGTTATCGATGTTTTTTTAAATGGAATGATATATTTTCGTTAACGTAATGTTGTAGCTGACAAAATAACGAATTCATGCATGTAACACAATATGACCTTCAAATGACCTACAACCCAGAAAAATGGTATAAATAAAATTCAACGTGTAAGATTCATTTGATGTATTTCTGTTACACCAAATGTTCAAAAATATTCCCTTGAGCTGCTATACATTCAAATGTATCGCAATACACAACATAATAACAGATTCGGTGTTGACAGGAGGACAATTATGATATACCTTCACCTATACGTTCGTACAGAATCGTGTTTATCCACTACTAATTACTCAGAAGACCTTCTTGCTATCAGATTTCCACAGTTTCTAAGATTTCTCGATCAGTTTATCGATGAACGTTTCACAATGCGTTACTCGAAGGAAGATAAGATCGATATGATTTTCATTTATTGAGAAAGTCGACAGTGTTTAAGAGAAGCTGTGCATTTGTACAAGGACCGATTTCCTAATCGTAATTGTCCATCAGTTTCCGTTAACTCCAATTTGTTAAATAAATTCCGTGAAACTGGTATTGTCGAAAATAAAAAACGTACAAAGGTGAGGACTGTAAGAAATGAAGCAAACATAATTAATGTTCTGGCAGCAGTGAATACAAACCCTCATGCTAGTACGAGGCAAATCGCACAAGGAAGTGGCATTAGTCAAAAATGTGTAGTGCAAATACTCCAGGAACACAAATTTCACCCCTTTCACCTATCAATTCATCAAGGACTTCATGGTAGAGACTTTGTAAATCGTGTAAACTTTTGCCAGTGGGGATTGAGACAATTGATAAACGATAGAGGATTTTTTAATCAAGTATTATTTACCGATGAAGCTTCGTTTACAAATCACGGGCAAATAAATTTAAAAAACCTGCATTATTGGTCATCTGAAAATCCGCGGTGGTTACGGACAGTCGACAAACAAAGACCATGGTCCGTCAATGTTTGGTGCGGAATTTTAGATAACCAAATAATTGGGCCTCACATTATTACCGGAACATTAAATGCAGAAAAATACATTGCATTTTTACGAGAATCGTTACCAATTCTCCTGGAAAATACACCCTTGAACATTCGTGAAAATATATGGTATCAACATGACGGACGTCCGGCCCATTCTTCCCGTGTCGTAACACAATTCTTAAATAACAAGTTCCCAAATCGTTGGATTGGACGTAACGGACCCGTATTATGGCCAGCTCGCTCACCAGACCTTACACCCCTTGATTTTTATCTATGGGGAAAACTAAAAGACGATGTTTATAGTGAACCACCAACGACTATAGATGACATGAAAGAAAGAATCGTCCAGGCTTGTGCGTCGATTTCCTCAGAAATCAATTACGCAGCAGTACATTCTGTAACTTCACGGCTGAATGAATGTATAGCAGCTCAAGGGAATATTTTTGAACATTTGGCGTAACAGAAATATGTAAGGCCGATTTACGCAGAAGGATGTCGACTCGTTCGCGATCGTACGACAACTGACTAAGTTTGGTCATCGAGACCCGCTTTTATAGGCAGAAGTATCTAAAAAGATGCCGCTCATCGCCACGACGCCGCTTTGTGGTATCACGCCGCAAGGAACGCAGCGGCATCGGTACCACGCCAAAAAGGGCACAGCGGCATCGGTACCACGCCGAAAAGAGCGCAGCGGCATCGGTACCACGCCGAAAAGAGCGCAGCGGCATCGGTACCACGCCGAAAAGAGCGCAGCGGCATCGGTACCACGCCGAAAAGAGCGCAGCCGCTCGAACACTCATATAGCAGCAATGTGCCTTGATCGTCAAACGCACGGACACGTCGTCAGCGGCAAACCCTTACAAATACATCAAATGAATCTTACACGTTGAATTTTATTTATACCATTTTTCTGGGTTGAAGGTCATTTGAAGGTCATATTGTGTTACATGCATGAATTCGGTATTTTGTCAGCTACAACATTACGTTAACGAAAATATATCATTCCATTTAAAAAAACATCGGTAACCTCAATCTCATAAAAATGAAATCTCATAAAAATGACCTTGAAATTTTTTTCCCCTTACACCGTTATATGTGGCTCTTCAAACAGGGTAACTTTGTCCTACGAAGTTTTTTTGTACAACGAAAAGTAACGGAGATATTTAGGTGTCCTGCTTTATCGAATTCACCCTGTATACTAAGTTGGCAATTAAGTGTCATTATAACCTCATTCAGTGACCATTACTTTTGAACAGTATATCATTGGAAAGTTCTGAATTTTGCGATTAATTTCATATATAATACTAGTGCTTAAAAAATATATATACCTAGGTGCCTACCCACTCAACTGCCACGCAGGAAGAACAGCGTATTGAAAAAAAAGAGACGCGGACAGTCGCCGTCACCGACACAGTTCAAAAGCCCCAGTGTTCTCTTTGATCCGTACTTACATGCTGTCCTTCTCTATGTTCGGCTTTCGATTGAACTCTCGGCCGGTCGGCGCGGTAGACCCAGTGATAAAGAAATAATGGTCCGTGCAGATCACAGACTGGTTGACAAGAATCGCGACTTTACTGTAAATGACGTTGTTTGAGAAAATGTGGAGGTCGCAAACTTAGTTGTCAACCTAATATTTAGTAGGTCGTTGAATTGTAAAGATGCTTATACATGAGAAATAATTTAATGAATATCTTTAGTAGAGTACACATTACAATAAGAACCGCGCAAAGTCTAAATAAATTAAATCTTGTCATTTTTAAAAGCAACATTTACCTGTTATTTTCATAGTACGTTTAGTGTCAATCGCTTTATTTAGACTTCATTTGTTGCACTATACGCACAAATTGAATGCTTAACTGTAATAGTTAACTATAAAGTTACACGTATGATTGTTGAAACCAACACCATTGATTGTATTTCTCGTTTAATAAATCATATTTCATAAAACCCTACACCTAAAATAATAAGAATTGACTTTAGCTACATTCTCGTTCAAAAATTGATTGATGCAATGTAAAAATTCAATGTAAAATTACTTATAGAGATGGCCTTAATTATACAATCAATACTTATTGTATACATACACACAGTCGAATCGACTACGGTTTAATCCTTAGCATTCGAGTGGTGACTGAGTGTCATCACTAGAAGTTGTTGTACCATTATTCAAAATATTGTTTACATTAATAAATATATTAGGATCTAACCAATTAGTAGAAGGGGAAAGTAGAGTGTGGAGACAAGATCTGGCTGTAGATTGAATTTTGACGTCTCTGAAAAATGTATATAATAAATTCTGGCGTGAACTTATTATTTCAGTGACATTGTTTACGGATGTTACATTTGCTTCCGAATTTGTCCCAACTGGTAGCAATCGAGGACAGTGAGCCTCATCGTGAGAAACTCGTTGCATAATATGCATTTAGGTTTTTTATTTCTAAACGTTGAAACCGACGTTTCGGTCGACCTTCTGGCATTCGATGGAGTACACGTGAACTGTTTTCAGTATGTATGAGTTGTGTATCGGATATTTGGACTGCTCGCTTATATTCTGAGTGAAATAATGTCTATCTTATGCCAGCCATGTGAAATTCTATGACACGCGCACACAGGGGCATGTATCATTCAAATTATCGCGGCCGCTGCTTTGTGTGCTCGGTGTACGCGCGACCATAAAAACATTAATATTTATGAGCTCAGTGGTGTGGTCATAAACCGTAAAGTCCTTTTAATTTTATACCCCTCGTAAACCTTCTTTTTAATCTCCTCACGATTCGAATGACCGCCATTAATTGACAGATGTCGGACGAATCGCCGGAATCCTACGGTTTCCTCGTTCTATTGAAAATAACGCGGCTCGGTGGGTTATAAATAGAAGTCCGTAAAAAGAAATTCATTAATCAGACGTTCATCGAAATAACATTTCATTGCTGCAACAAAATTCATTCCGAAGAATCAACCTGACAAGCTCTTTTAAAAATGGATATTTTACCTGGACATGAAACAATTTTATATTTTAACCTGTTAACTGTGGATGACGAGATAACGACGAGTTCGAGTTCGTTATCACCAGACTGCGGATCTTTATGCATTTATAGCAAAATTGAGATGAAATTCGAAATTAAATAAAAAAGAAATTAAATAAATTGAAGATGTCAATATACGATTTCTCCTCTTTTAACATCATTAAGGGAAGAAATAGCATTGAATTTAGTTCCCATTTCTTGCAATCTGTGCAGACAATTTTTATTTTATAATATTAATTATTAATGTATTACTGTTATGTTAGTGGCAACTAGACTGCAGATTTTATGCAATTATGACAAAAATGTGTCGGTGCAATTTAACACAGTAAAAATATTTTAAATGAAGAATGTCGATATACTATTCTCATTATGTTATAATTATTAATGAAGAAAATAAATTTGTACTTAGCTCCTATAGTCTGTGATTGATGCTTCAAATTTTTATTATGCTTTTAATTTTAATTTTTAATTGTTCACTTTCGTTTTATTTTAATAAATAATTCTTCCACTTCAGTGAGTCTTAGTAGTCGTCTCAAAAATTTCTTTCGGAATGTGTTCCTTTAATGTTGCTAAATAAATACAAACTATGCGATGATCTTTATGATAATGTTTTAGTATTTCCTAACATGAAATTGCATTATGTGCATGAATCGAAAACCAACTTTTTGTCAACCTAATATACAACCTAATATAAACAACATAATGTATTTATTAACAAATGTCATTGCATCAGTAAGAAATTTGAACAATTTTTTATTAGTTAGAAAAGTATATCAATGGACAAATGAAATAAAACTTGATTCATGAAAGATCTGTTGAAAGATTCAAGTAAATGGTCGAAAATGTCATGAAAAATAGGTAAAATAGGCAATAATATTTTAATCTGCGTGTCAGTATTAAAAACCATTATTGTTTGTAGAATAATTTGATTAGTATTATCGCGTGTACATTGAAGCTTAACACCGAGGCTTTCGAACTTCCAGCCTCATGCTTTGTCTGCATTATGATCGTCAAAAAATTCACAGATTTTGTTATGCAGAGAAGCTGGCTTATTGGTTCTAACACCAGCCATTGATCCGAAACATGAACAGAGTGCGCTTAAAAATGGAACATTACGCGGTACAGTAGAGCATGATCGTATTATTCCATACTGCGATTAGCAAGAGCTAAAATATCAGAGGACTATCGGACAGAAAAGTCCACTCGATAAAGCAGGAATAGTGAAAACTGTATGACACTAGATATCGAATGCCTTAAATATCTGAAAATTGTATTTTAATGTACAGTCGCCGCGAAAAGTATGTTGACACTTCTCAAAAATGCATATTTTCTATGTTATTTAAAAACATATGTTGTTTAAACACAAATAACCAGATTTCTGGAAGAAGGATATATTTAGTGACGAGTCAAAATTTGAACTTCGATGTTGTAATAGAAGAAAATGTGTACGGAGAAAGCAAGGTGAATGCTTTAAATTTAAATCAACGGTGATAACGCTTACAGCAAAGCATGGTGAAGGATCAGTATGCGTTTGGGGTTGTTTTTCTGCAAATGGTGTTGGCAATTTACATTTTATAGACGGGATATTAACAGCGGGGTATGTAAATATTTTGCAACAGAATTTACAAAATTCGGTAATAAAATTGAGCCCCCAAACATGAATGCAAACTAGTGACGAAATATTTCAGTGAAAATGATATTCAATTGTTACCATGGCCCCCTCAAAGTCCCGATTTGAATTTAATTGATCATCTGTGGGATCACTTAGATCGAAATGTAAGCGAGAAATTTCAGAATATTAAATCAGTTTTTAAACAAGCACAATTGAGTGCTTAGAATAGTATTGACGAAAATGTTGTAAATAAATTGTTTGAAAGTATGCCTAGAAGATTGAAGAGGTCATAAGAAACAAAGGGTATCAAACTTCATATTAATTATGTCGTTTTATTGTTAAGAATACACCCAATTATGAATTTTCAATGCTGTCAACATACTTTCCGCAATCGATAAAAAAGTTATTTAATTTTTTCTGTCTTTATTATAAACTTTATGTCATCTTTGGCGCTACCCGTACTAGTTTGTACTATATTAATTAACATACATAACATATATTTTCGATTAATTTCTAAATTATTGATATAAAATAGAAAATATGCATTTTTGAGACGTGTCAATATACTTCCCGCGGCGACTGTAGATATTATCGATATAATTTCCCATATGTATATTACGTATTACCTGGAAGCTAGTAGGTACTTGAGCTGATATCCTTCAATTTGAATAAGTACATGTGGAAAATTATTTCGTCAATATCTCGTTAACTATTCTAACTTCTGTTCAAACAGTCACTTTGACCGCAGTACGTACTAAACCAGCAGCGTATACAAATCAGTTTTTCAATGCACAGTTTACATAACTAAAGTTATTATAGCAAACGCAAATTTTTCCTTTGAAAAAGGTTAAAAACTAAACCGAAACGTTAGGAAAAAAGAAAAGTTTATTGCAAAATTGCTAGATTTACTAAGTGATCGAAACGGTAGCGCCGAAAGCATCTAAATTAAATAACTATTAGATGTATGATATACGAAGGTGAATACTTTGTTACGCAGAATTTTGTGCTTCATCCGAGTTCGAGCAAAAATATTGGGCATTCTATTTGAAAAACTGAAACTGATCTTCATATCTTGATAAAAAATCGAAGTAACAAAAATGAGATTGCAGCACTGTATGTCCCTCTAGGAACCATGCAACATTTATTTGAACATTTTTTTTGTACAACAAATAACGTACGAGTTATTTGCGATCGTCACGTTACGGGACTCACCCTGTATAAACGACACATTTTGTACCCGGTACGGTTATCCAACCACTTTCGTTCCTCTGGTGAATTTCTCAAAGTTCCTCTAAATTGTACATCTTCCATCTAGTGGGCTTGGCAAGTCCTCCTCGGAGACTTTTCGTAATGAAAATTGCCGGGCGGTGTACAAACAACGAGACGAAAAAAGGTGCAAAGGAGAGCCGGAGAAGGAACGGCAACATCTCATGCATAGCAAACATTATTGTTTGTAACGGGCTCGGAAAATCTGTTGTGCTATCGCGGCTGCATTAATATTCAGTGGCCGCGATGCATATTCAGTCGTACATTATATTTTCCTAGTGCGACTGCATAAGGCTAATCTGAACAAGAGTAATAGCTCGGCTTAACTGTCTGGGCAACCGATCGAATCGACCCCTTCATGTCGCGAACAATAGACGAAAGCTCGGGGAGCCGAGGATTAACTGGCTAATGACGTTTTTTTGCACGCCTGTTAGCTTTATCAAAGTGATCACCGGGCCCTGGAACATCCTAAGGGTACAGCTCGGTTATAAAATGCTGAAAATCTGGCGACTTTCGTGATCTTCCTTCTAAGAAACGATAAAATTGTTCTTTCTGAAACTTTTAAGGGGTTAGGACACAATAACATTTTGAAAGAATCGAAAATTTTGTTGATTGAAAAATTACATTTGTAAACTTTAAATGCGTCTTCCTCAGATCTGCGTTTTTTTTTAAACGGTGTTACGTATGCGGACGCTACCGTTGGTGACTCTTGACCCCTCCGGAGATACGTGTCGAAACAGAGGGCCTATTTAAGAACAAAGGGCTTACTCAAAATCGGATCATAAAGGGGCTCTTGCAAGCGATATAACTTCTAAGAATTCATTTCTAATCAGAAGTAGCACGTGGCCCCCACCATCGCTAGATCCGATTTTGGGTCCTATATAAGGGCATGGATCCTTCCTATTTAGTTGGGTTGATTCAAGTGAATACGCGCAGTACGTACCATTCCACGTCGAAAGTCAAATCGCGCTATATCGGTCGGTAAAGTTCTTGTCTACCACTCTGTAGTAGATCGCCCCCGCATTTCTCGGTGCGTCAAAACTGAGAGAGTACAGTCCGCGACACCGCGACAACATTACACTGAACATTTGTACGTTTTTTATAACACAAAAATATATTATTGTGTGTGAACTTATTAAGGGTTCAAATATCGATTATTCATATTCCCTTTTCGAGTTCCCAGTCGCTAGTATACTACGACGATACACCTTTGCCGCTCAAGGTGTCTTTCTCAATTCGATAAGTTACGAGTCAGCGGAACCGAGACCCTATACCTTATAGGTGGCGACCCGGTGGTGAAATAGACATCGGCTAGTCCACTCCCTTGGTCACACGAGGCGACCCGATGGTGAAATAGACATTGACTAGTCCTACGTGTACCCTTCCTACCTTGCCCTAAAATCTCTAATTCCAAACTACCCTCGGTTTCCGCATAGCTGCCTGAACCTCGGCTCGTAACAACGGTGTACAAGATATCTCAAGTTTTACCTTAGCAGTTACATTAAAATTTTACACTTATCTTCATTATAATATCTATTAGGCATTGACGATCGATTTTTTTTTCATTCTCCCATTATTTTGTTAAATATAAATGAGCCGTTTATTTTGAAAATGGCCTAAGTCCATTTTCGAGAAAAATCAAGCTAGCAATTTTAATTTTTCCATTTCTACGTTATCTTTTCATTCTGAAGCAAATTGTAATTAATATATTTGAAATCGCAAAGTTTTTGTAAAAAAGAAATTAGCTGGATAATAGAATGATACAAATTTTTATTTTGAAAGTGACCTATGTCAACTGACAAATGGACCATAAATTCTTAGTATCAGGACATTCGTTTTTACCGAATGACAGAGATTTTGTCGCCGTAGAAATGTCATTAAAGAAAAATAATTTACTGTTAATTTACTGTCCCACGATTATTATAATGTTATCAAGAAGTGCCGGAAAGGTAATAATTTTATTTTAAATGAAATGAAACAAGAGGATTTCATATCAACAAGATTTTTGGAGGATGCAATTCTTAAAAGGGTAAAGAATTCTAACGGAGAAACAATAAATTGGTTAAAAATATGCTGGATGCGTTTTTTGAGAAATGAACCATATCAAATTTTCTATAAGATATGAATGGATGAGAATGCAGAGTTTAAAATACTGCATTTATTACCACGTCGGGGTAGACCAAGAAAATTCGAAAATATTGTATTGACACCACTTTAGAAAAATATAAGACAAATCACAACAGCGACATACAAGGATATGATGGACTTATTACGATATACATATACCACCGGAGCACCATGACTAAATGAGGTGTAAATTGTTATGTAATTTATGTAGTTAGAAGATTTCCGGAATTGCATAAATGGTGTTTTTCAAGTTTTGTAATGAAATATAAAATAAATAAAATATTGTTTTTCCAATTTGAAGCATTTTAAATTTATATCGAATGGACTTGGGCTGTTTCATATTTTATGACAAATCTAATTGTTAATTTTGAAGTGGCTTAAGTGCATTCTTGGTAAGAAGACACATATTATTCACTTAACACTTGCTATTATTTTAATAGGAATTGTAAAAACTCTCTGAGATACACTTAAGGACTGTGATACATTGGTATCCTATACGTTTATTTTTAATTTCATTGAAACCCAAACTCTTAAATATCTCAATTTAAACTTAAATGGACTTAGGCCACTTTCCAAATAAACGGCACAAATCAAAATTAACAAATTTTCTGCTGAAATTTAGTCATTAAATTTAAAATATCCGGCAAAAAGGAAAGAGTTTCACAAAAATTGAAATGTGGGATCGTCAATGCCCAGAAAATATATCACAGTTAATATCATTTTTGGGATTTTTTATATAGTTAATTCGATTTGCAGGAATCCTGTACACTAGTTGCTCTTCTGGAAGAAAAGACAATCATTTTTTTATAGTTCATAATATAGTAAACTGAAATACGAGATCTCGTATTAATCGAACATTCATTTTTTTCTGCATAAAATTTTTCTGTTTAAAGATCTTATATTTTCCCCACTTGTTACTGTATCCTAACTCCTTAAGATAATTTACAGTGCAGACAAAATAAAGTTTGAATAATAATGTATACAATAATTGTTCAAGCAGTGGATGGAATTATCAATGTTCATGAACGAACTATGTACATATTTAACAATACTTATTAGATGTAACATAAATGATGATCAATTAACAACTGATAGATTTTTCAAACAAAACGCACCCTCATGCATATTCATATTTTTTTCTTTATTTTGTTCAACCAAATTCACTTCGTATACATTTTGCCTTTTCTTCTCATTCTCACCACACATATCCACACATTTACCTCCCTTGTCTTTATTGAATACATACTTATATACTTATATCTCATTTATCAATATAACTATAAAATTTACACTACCGGCCAAAAGTTTGGAATCACTTACTGATTTTTGTAAAAATCGATAAATTTTGAAATGATCCATCGTTATAATAACAAGTATTAACTAGTGTAAGTCAATGTTCGGAATGCATTTTTCTCAAGAGACATCTTTTGCAATTTCTACAAGAAGCATGAAAAAATATCAAACTAGAAACATTCGAAAAACTAATTGCCAGGATACCCTGAATATGTCAGGCTGTTATTAAAAATAAAGACGGTTATTTAATAAAAGAGCAATTTGAAGAAAAATACGCATTCCTTGATAAAAAATAAATAATACAAAATGTAAAACATACTGGTCGTAAGTTTTTTAACAATCTTCCTTGGTTGTTCTAAAGGCATTCAGTTCTTCTTGTAAACCTTCTGTTTTTCTGAATTTACACAGTGATTCCAAACTTTTGGCTGGTAGTGTATATTCTCTTGTAAACAGTGTTCAAATATTGACGATCTACATAACTACTTCGAATTTCTGCCTGAAGGCTGAAACTTTAGGGGTCGAATCTGTACGCGTGCAGTGAGGTGAACCTTATTTTTCAACTATGAAACTTTTGAACACGAATCACCCTGAAATTGTTTCAATTCATGAAAAACTATATATCCAAAATTTTAGATCAATCGAAAATACGTGACACATTGAATGCAAAATTTTTAAATAGAAATATCTGCACGCTAAATGTGAAGAGTACACTGAAAATTAAAGTTAAACATTTCATATCTCCAAAATAATCATAATTCCTTACATGCATTCAGGCACAAGAGTTTACTTTGTACGACTTAAGATTAGTTCACTCTAATTATTAACGATTAATAACTCTAATTCGCCAACTCCAAATTAGATGACTGGCGAAGACTACATATTCATTAAAAATATTCTTATTTAAAGAGCAATTTACATTATCGAAGTATTCCTGTAACCTGACAACAGGAGAATATCAGTTCACTCGTTATTTCTTACCTCTATCGTCTTTCAGTAACATTTTCTACTTTATTGAGCTAATAATTCTTCAATTCTAGTGTCTCATAGCTTCCATACCAGTATAAATTTTTCTGTATTTACGTTGGTTACGACGACAATTTTGTTATGATAATTTTATTGAAAATTTCATTAAAAATTCAACCGGTTAACGGGTTAATACCAGGGCTTGAAAAAGTTTTGAAACTTTTTAATAAGCTATATTGAAATCCATTACGTGTGGAACTTTTTAGGAAAGTTATCATATAAGCTCCGACATAAAGCAGAAGTTTCGGTTTGAATGGAACTCTTAGAATATAAAAATAAAGGTTTTCCTACAGCAGGATAATTGATTTATTATTAGAATTCCTCTAAAATTGAGTTTATTATTAAAATTCCTCTAAATAACAAAAATTGTTCCACAATCAAAGTAAATACGATGTAGTCATTGTTAGCTTGGATAATAGGGCACACTAAAGTGAAACAATTATTTGTTGAATGTAGAAGAAGATGAAAAATTGTCGTCAGGTTAACTTGTCATCCCCAATTAAACATTCTCATAAATATCGAATACTATTTAGTAAATAAAATTACAACAATATTGAATGATTGTTCTAGTTGAATTTTGTATTGATATTCTCTGTCAATATCATACTTAGAGCATATCATAAACCACATTGTGTGCCCAGATATTTCCACTGATCAAAAAATGTAAGAAAATAATATAATAAGTAAATATACATTTATATTTTCTATCATATAAATATACATTTATATTTTCTATCATATAAATATACATTTATATTTTCTATCATATAAATATACATATTATATTATTGAATTTCTATGATCATCTTTAATTTTTTTCAAGTTATACAAATATTTTATTTTATTCCCTTGATTTATTCCATAACTTTATGGATTCAATGATATTGTATTGTTGAACAAAACCAGCACACAATTCCACTTTGTCGTTTACTTTATGGAAATGTTTTCAATAAAAGTTTCGAATGAACTTGGAGTTTTCATTGTACAGATTGTAAAATGTCTCTTCAACGAGAGCACTTTTAAAGAATTCCCTACGAATAGGATTAACTGAATGGGATTAACAATTTTTTTTCATAAAAATTGCACGTTTCATTGAATGAAACATTGTTGGAACAGAATTTTTTAAATACCTGAAGGTAACTTTATTTCAAACCCTAGTTAATACCATCATTGCGACAGTATGTGCTGTGTGAAACACGTGTGGTTCTCTCTTGTTTCCGCCACATTAGCCTCGCTGAGGAATGATTTGATTCCATTAGGATCGTAGAGCCATTAGTCTCCTACCGGAACTGTGGCAGCGTCATCTTATCGTTAGGCTACTTGCCCATAGGGTTCCCGTATGGATATTACTTTCGACTAACGATGCGGGATCGAGACACTGAGAAATGGCACTGTTATCCGTGTTCAACCGACTATCGTTTTCGCCTGATACGATCCGCTGCTTGGGGACGGACGAAGTCTCTGCGTCACACACTGGGTGTCCCCAGAGATTTTCTAGAGCCCTCCAAGTTTATACGGTGTACCGAGTCCGAGAGTGTGCAACAAGTACCATAGACATTTTTCTGTGCTGTAAATACGTTCTCTAACATGTTTGTTCACTAGGATTATTCACGATTTACAGAAAAGAAACATTTATTTGTCATTTTGCTTGTGTGTAGCGATCGTCAGAGAGAATAAAAATTATGCTAGGAAGCTTTAAGTTTGACATTTATTCAAGAAAGCTTTGTAATTCAAATGCTATATTTTTATAACTGCTTCGAGTAACATAGCAAATGGATCTTACGTACATTTGTAATTTTGTTGACGTAATTCCAACGGGAATATTATGAATAAATTATGTTATAATGCTTTGAGTTTGTTATTTATTCAAGAAATTCTTTGCCATTCGAACTAACAAATGCTATTTTTTTATAACACCTTTGAGTCACATATCAAATGAATCTTCGGTAAACATTTGTAATTTTATTGACATAATTCCAAAAAGAATTATTTAAGTTCGTCACTTCTTCAAGAAAGCCTGCAGCAATTCCAACTAACAAATTGTATTTTTTGATAACAGCTTCGAGTAACAGCAAATAGACCTTAAGTTAACATTTCTACTTTTGTTGACGTAATTTCAACGAGAATTATCAATAAATTATGTTATAATGCTTTGAGTTTGTCATTTATCCAAGAAATTCTTTGCCATTCGAACTAACAAATGCTATTTTTTTATAACACCTTTGAGTCACATATCAAATGAATCTTCGGTAAACATTTGTAATTTTATTGACGTAATTCTAAAAAGAATTATTTAAGTTCGTCATTTCTTCAAGAAATCCTGCAGCAATTCGAACTAACAAATTGTATTTTTTGATAACAGCTTCGAGTAACATAGCAAATGGACCTTAAGTTGACATTTCTAATTTTGTTGACGTAATTTCAACAAGAATTATCAGTAAATTATGTTATAATGCTTTAAGTTTGTCATTTATTGAACAAATCCTTTACAATTCGAACTAACATGTATTTTGATAACATCTTCGAGTAACATGGCAAATGAATCTTAATTTAACACTTTAGCTACTGAAAATCTATTAATAATTAATTCTTCAATAACTGTAGATCTGACATCTGATAGAAGGTTAGTAATTTTCTTTTAAATGGTAATCTCTCGAAAGATCTAAGTTGACTTCGGATCTTTATGCATTCATGGCTTTTGAGAAAAGATGAGAAAGAGATTTGATTTGTTCCCACTTTCTTCAAATTTCCTACAAAAATTAAAAATTGCATAAACATCCGCAGTCTAATTAGTAGGTTGTATTACTCAAGACAATTTGTTGTTCAATAAATGAAATTGCTACGACCATTGAACAGTTCGTTGAATGACCTTTAATTATTTATAACCTTGATTTGTTAGTAAGCAAAGTATTAAAACTGACAAGGGATTTGGGTAACCAGAAAATTGTGATCTTCTTTCACTTTGTACTGTGTCTGCAATAATAAGTTTAAATTAATGAAATCTGCTCGGTATTTTTGTCTGCTATTTTTTCACTTCCAAGATGAAAGCGTGCCTTAAACATTCATACACGTTTATATATCTTTGTGTCAATCTAAGAACTATGTACAATGAATAGAAAAGATTATGTGAATACAAAACTTAATAGCTTTCAAGCTGTTTATGAAACGTGCTTGAAATTATGGCGATGAAAGATGCTTTTCTATTTAAATTACTTTCTAACAAACTCGTTTAACCAGCACAAAAGGCCATTGAATTATTATACGAACAATTCTGTTACAACGACCACTGTTCAAAAACATGCGAAGGAAGGAAAACCGTGCATTAATATTCAAGGAATGTTTTCACTCCCCTGAGAATTACAAATGGATAGAAAAAAATTGCGTGGCGTTCCAAATAAAGGAAAAAAAGGGAATTACACTTTTCCACGAGAATAATTAAATGCAGGAAGAAAATTTAAGTAATCCCTTATTAGATTACAATATTGTTGTGATATTACATAGAAAAGTTAATTTGTACTAACCAATTTGATAAAGCGAAATTTGGAAATCTGCAGAAGAATTAATGTGCTACTTTTAATTGTGTTATTATGCATGTAAAAGTATTATTCTGCATCATAAAAGATGGCAAGAATATTGAATACAATTTGGAAATCTGCAGAAGAATTATTGTGCTACTTTTAATTGTGTTATTATGCATTTAAAAGTATTATTGTATATTATAAATAATGGCAAGAATATTGAATACAATTTGGAAATCCGCAGAAGAATGAATGTGCTATTTTTAATTGTGTTATTCTGCATTTAAGAATATTATTTTACATGATAAAAAATGGCAAGAATATTGAATACAATTTGGAAATCCGCAGAGGAATGACTGTGCTATATTTAATTGTGTTATTCTGCATTTAATAGTGTTATTCTATATTATAAAAAATGGCAAAAATATTGAATACAATTTGGAAATTCGCAGAAGAATGAATGTGCTATTTTTAATTGTGTTATTCTGCATTTAAGAATATTATTCTACATGATAAAAAATGGCAAGAATATTGAATACAATTTGGAAATCCGCAGAGGAATGACTGTGCTATATTTAATTGTGTTATTCTGCATTTAAGAGTGTTATTCTATATTATAAAAAATGGTAAGAATATTGAATACAATTTGGAAATCCGCAGAGGAATGAATGTGCTATTTTTAATTGTGTTATTTTTCACTGAAAGGTATTATTCTATATTATAAAAAATGGCAAAAATATTGTATAAAATTTGAAAATCCACAGAAGAATGAATGCTATTCTATGAAGAATGAATGCTATTCTATGAAGAATGAATGAGTGCTATTTTCTATTGTGTTATTCTGCATTAAAAAGTATTATTCTTTAAATTGGATGACATGGTGGTCTCGAATATGGTACCTAAAATCCTGTTGGATTCACATGATCGTCAATACAGCTGACTAATGCGACTGTCTATCACTCATTGTTTCTACTCATAATGAATACTGAGTAAAAAAAGACTTACAAAGTACGCTCTGCCCTCGACTGACCATCAATTTCTGTACATAATTTGATATTGTCAGAAGTCAGAAACTAATGGTTTGATTTCACTGTCAACGTCTGTAAAGTCTGATGCGAGTGAAAACACTAGATAAAAGAGACGTACGCAAGAAAAACATTTCTACTGTAAAATCACAATTTATTTTTATATTCAGAGTCACCTCTAAATTTCTAACAATAGAATCCCCTGCGGAAGTTCCCCTTTTAATTTTCGGACACCCTATGGACGTACAATATTGGCTCCAGCTACCCTGGGGTGACAAATTCTGTCGAATCATGGGGTAAAATGAAATTTTACTGCAAACTTAGGTTAACTCCCTATCAATAGCCTATTTGCTCGAATACACGCATTTAAGTTTATGTTTAGCAAACATGACTCTTGGAATTTCAAACAAAAGAAAAGTAATCAAGCAAAATCAATCGTGTAACAAGCAAATACAAGTTAAATGTGAATTTCCCGCTACTATCTAACACATATTTAATGTATACGTGTATATGTATATCTAAAATATAACAAAATGATTCATTCTTTAATATTTGTATAACATCATTCTATTTATTGTACGTTTGATCCTCTCGTGTGAATGAATATGATAAACTGTTTTAAAAAATACCTATAATATTTATAAGAAATTACAAAATGTAATTAGATCAGAAAAATATATTCATACTTACTTAAAAATGTTCAGCATGCTCAATATTTATGGACCTAACAAAATATAACAAAATCGAATATGTCTTACATAAAACTGAATAAAACATAAATTGATTGTTTGTACAAAATGTAAATTATAAAATTATTATGGTACTTAGTATTTCAGAAAATATGATTTCAAAACATGCAAAACGTTTGCTGAGCAATTATTGCACCAAACATTTAACCAATTACTTACCGTTCTTAACAAAACATCAATTATACATATATGGTAACATATAAAGCCATTAATTATTTTTCATATATTAATTCCTGTGTCAACAAAAAAAGAACGAATTCGATATTTATAAAAATAAGATCAATTTTTACAACTCTTTTAAACACAATGAAAGACTACTTCAGTATAAAAAAGTAATTAATCAAGGACAATACATATGTTAGTTTTGTTGGGGATTGTTTTTTATAAAATTAAGAAAACGCGTATTTATTGTTACATACATTTTCCAATGTATGATTATTGTGCTTGTTGAACGTATCCAACGAATTTATTTCTTTGTTCATGCATTATGATAATAAATGCTTATGTAAATGATTATGTAAAATAATCACTTTCAGTGTTCTGTAGAGCTAGTGTTAAATAATAATAACATTGTCCAACAAATTTCAACATTTTTTTTGGATTTCGATTCCCACTAGGGGATTCTTCTGGCGTTTTTCGCGCTGATTCCGAATCTGTCCTTAATTTTTCTCCTAGACGTACAATTTTTGAGAAAATTGAGTTTTAAAAAAAGACATATTCAACTTTGAACAAATATTGTGATGTTATTATAAAAGATATTGAATTGTTCTTTACAGAAAAAGATTCTGTAGACTTTCCCGAATACAGTGATATCCAATAAAAATACATTATGGTTGTTTAAACATGTTTAAACGATCATTAAAGACGGAGAGACACCACTTTTGCACCAATTTTTTACAATATTTTTGAATTTATCTAAAAAAATGAGGGTCAAGCGGAAAATCAAATTACACCACGACATGAGTTGCCGCCAGTGGCGCTCACCACTAGAACGGGCGTTCGCCGCGCGCCGCGCGCCGCGCTGTATCCCGTGGAACACCTGTTCTAGCGGTAAGCGCCACTGGCGGCAACTCATGTCGGCCGAAGATATTTTGCTTTCTGGTTCGAAAAAAACGTCGACCATGCAAACTTGAAATGGTGGTTTCTCAAGATAAAAGTCTGCTCTATCGCATGGTATAGTACGATTTTTCGCTGGACCCTTATTTTTTTAGATAAATTCAAAAATATCGTCAAAAATTGGTGCAAAAGTGGTATCTCTCCGTCTTTAATGATCGTTTAACCATGTTTAAACAATCATAATGTATTAATATTGGATATGTATTCGAGAAAGTCTACAGAATCTTTTGCTGTAAAGAACAATTCAATATCTTTTATAAGTATTTTATAAATAGTATCACAATATTTGTTCAAAGTTTGAAGTATGTCTTTTTTTAGAACTCAATTTTCTCAAAAACAGTACGTCTAGGAGAAAAATTAAGGACAGATTTGAAATCAGCGCGAAAAACTATAAGAATCGTATAGTGGGAATCGAAATACTTTTTGGCTGTTGGACAGTGTTATTGATAAACCTCGAGCGGTAAAGGTTTATCGATATGGGTGAATTGCTAGCTACTGGAGTTTAAAAGATGTAGGAATGATATTAAAGACTCTCAAATATCTAATACCAAGAGAACAATATATTCGATAATTAATTGATGGAAATACACTTGTAATGTGTAGTATGATTCGCGGAAGCTAATTCTCGAGCTGTCGGTTTCGACGCACTGAGAAATGCGGGGGTAAATTAGTTGACTTGCTTTAAGAACCGCGTTTCGAAACTTCTTTCAAGATATTACGATCAAAAGGGAATAAGACCGTATCTCACAAGACGCGAACAAATTCGTGTTCAGTCATTAACTAAGCCCGTGATGGCCAAGCTCGAGCCCTTTATATAGTTGTAAACTTGCTCAGAAAATAGTAGTGGGGGTAAATGGAAATTTGGAAGATATCTCTATGTTTTCCAGATGTATGCACTTTCCCATAAGGGGAAAGCTGTTTATTTGGGCATGCGAGCTGGACCTCCTGCATGAACATGTGGTTCCAAGAAGGGAGTAAAAGTCATGTGGGCAAAGCCTCCGTACGTAACAAGTGTATGAAAAAGAAAGCATGTATCAAAGTAAAATAATCACTATCTGTGCTCTGTAGAGCTAGCGTTAAATAATAATAATCATTGAGTGCATAAGATCAGACTGAAAATTTGCAATTTTCGAAAAGTGTTGTGAATAAAAGTAAATGGTCTGCAGCACAGTAAACCGCGTTTCCCGATGCCAATCACCAAGCGTTGAGCTTTACTACTTCCTTCCCGGAGAATGTCCCGAAGAAACACATGACTCTTTTTCGCAAATTCAACGGTGAATCCCGTTCAAAACGGTGAATGGCGCGGAGGCGATAAAAAGAAAATCTTCCTAAGATATTATGTTAAAACGACAACGTTACTCGTTGGACGGCAGTGAAATGGAACTGTCGTTCGTACTTAAGAGTTCATTTCGCTGACCTCGCTCGTGCAACTATGATATGCAATAAACGTACCTCTGATGCTTTCTTCCAGTTGCTCCTTTAGCGAGAAGATCCGTGGATATGTAAATTCTGAAATTAAAGATGTGTCCCCGCCAACAGCTGACATTGTAACGTTGTTACAGCGAGAAGCCGACGACCTGGCAAGATCTTTCACGTAGAAAAGGAGATTTCCATTCGAGAATTCTTTTAAAATGTGGCACAGAGGTGTCGCGGCTCCGAAAACCTGGCAGAAACTCGAAATATGAGAATTCAAGAATTCATGATCATCCGTCAGTGAATGATTAGGTTGTTCCATAAGACATGTCCGATTTTTATGAATGAAATTAAACAAACGCAATTTTGTACTCAACGTATTCTATCTAGAAATTTCAAGTTTCTTGATTGTATTAAGTTAAAAATAAGACATTATGGTAACTCACGTATTCCATTTACAAGATTGTTATCTTGATTTTGTAGTTCTTTTTGGCCATCAACGATTAGTAAGTTAATTAATCATCATATTTTCAAAAAAGTCATTTGAAAATTATTTTTCCTGGCATATAAATGGATTACACGGCAGTCGCGTTGGTTAACGTTGAAACAAACTTGTTTTAAAAGTAAACTTATACATCTAAATTAACACTTTACCTACCGGAAGCCTATTAATAGGATTTTCAATAATTTTGCTGTACCAAAAGAAACCATAGAAATTTTCTTTTACATTGCAATCTTAAATGAAACTATTAGATGACGCTATTGAGGGTGTCTTATTAGTTCATAATGAAAACCATAGATTTTTCAAAATTAAGCAATAATCACCGGTCGGTAATGTGTTAAAATTGAACATAGGATATTAACACTAAACGTACCGAGCTAAAAAAGCAACAGGCACGTGGTTGCCTTATGAAAATGACAAGAATTAATTTATTTAAACTCCGCGCGGTTCTTATTATACTATGTGCTCTAATAAAGATATTTATTAAATCATTTCTTATGAAAGCATATTTACAATTTCATTAATTGTGAAAGAAAAAAATGTAGAACCGGTCATTTGACCTGTCGTGGTACGTTTAGTGTTAAGGATTAGCTTTGTACCTCAAAGTTTTATATAATAAACATAAATGTAACAGCATTTCTTGATCGAAACATTTTATAAGAGTCGCATTCTAAAATCGGACATTTCATATGCAACAACTTAATATAATTAAGAATATGCTCTTGCAGAATCAGAAAAAAATAACGACGCTGAAAGGCTAAGTTCGTTGTCATTCGCGTTCAAAATTGGTCATTGCTATTCAGTTTAGTTATAGAGTAAAAAATAAATGTTCTAATAAGTATATTTTTATAAGTACGCGACAATATTTACCAACCAAATTAATACGTCTTGTTCGTCTCGTGGTAAGTGAAGACGAATTGTAACATTTAGTTACAGCGAATTTTTTTGTTACCTTGAAACAATAATAAAATTTGTATACATTCCTAAGGTCATGTCCTCAGTGCATCCCAGACAATTTTTTGTTTTGCAAAATGTCGAGAATTTATCTAACTTTAACACTAAAAAAGAAAAAGTTGCAACTCTTTTAAAATAAATATTTACATTAATATTTACTTATGAGAAAGTTTCGTGATCTACATATTTAGTATTGTAATAATAAATTGCATTATTTCAACGTAAAATAAAAATAATTTTTTCCAGCTTTACGGTGGAAACACTCCATTATCACGATTTTTCAAGGGTTTTCGATATTCTGAGAAAAACTGTTCCCAACAGAAGAGTTGAACAGTATTTAAACATCTACAAACTTGTATATGTAAAATTTCGGAAAAAATTTTTCTTCGTCAGAAAATAAAGATCATTTTGATCTTTTAAATATTAAAATGCATTTTTGATTTCATAATATTATAGCTGACGTTAAGACAAATTCAACGACCTACTATATTGTGAGTTTGAGCCCATAAAAAACGCTAAAATAATTTTCTCCGGCCATATGACCCACTGTGCGCCGGTTTCTGGTTTCTTATTTTACAATTATTGAAATTATGATTGAAATTATAATGATGCTTATAATAAAAATCACAGAAATTCTATATAAATTCCATCATGTAATTTTTAGAAGCAACACATGCCAGTCATTTTTGGAGCTCGGGATTTTTATGCATTATAGCTTCTGAAAATTTTCAAAAAATGGTAGAACGTAAAATTCCACAGAATTTAGCTCGATTTTTATTTATTTCAGATCTACAAAGACTACTACCATTGAAAATAAGATTTTACACGATTTCACTTTCTTAGGATTTGCTTAGAAAAGTTGAAAATTGCATAAACATCCGCAGTGTAGTTAACACCACTTAACATAATGAATAAATCGGATTCCCTTAGCGCGGCATAAAAAATTTAACGTCACATAAAACGTATTTGCTATTTAGACCGTTAAAACAATTACGGGAAATGGTATTACTTGAATCCCGAGGCTGATCCGACGTATAAAATCTCTGTATAGAAATATTCTGCAACAGACTCATGCTTTTAGACAGATTTATCTCTGCAAATGTTGCGAGAAGTTTTATGCCTGCGGCATTGTAATATTATCTGTGACGGATGTAATATTCTGCTAGCGAGTATGCTTGTACGTATGTCAGCTGAGCATTCTGCTATACGTTGAACATAATTTTTCGCTGTTTATGCTTCCTTCGTTGCGCACGTTTACCTTACTCTGTCACAAGGAAATGTTTATGTTCCATAAAATAATTATAAATTCTATCTACTTTAACAGAATTATGTATTTGAAAATTACAGTCAGAAATTCGAGAATATAATTAATGTGCTTAACGAAGTCACACATAAAATGATAGAACAATATCGAATACAAAAATTCGTTTCATATGGCACAGAAGTATTCTTTTTTAATGTAAAACTGAATTGAAAATTAATTCTGCTTTGCAATGTAATTTAGGCTACATAGACACCAGATATTTATGCAAAATAAAAAGTATGTGCTTCAATTCTAAGAAACAGGAGCTAAATATAAATTTATATTTCTCACTAATAATATTAAATGTAGTGAATATAATATGTTAATACTTATTGACTTTTTAAAACTATTAAAACTATTAATTAACTAAACACTGTTAAAAACTAATACTTATTAATTCTTCAGGCGTTTTAATTTTTTCACCGTTTTAAATTGCACCAACTCATTTTTGTCATAATTGCATAAAATCCAGAGTCTAGTTATATCAATGGACATGCCTGAACTGCGGATTTTATGCAGTAAGTACCATAACATAACAAGAAATAAGTGAAATACAAAACAGTAATTAACTTCCCGATTTTATAGGGAAGTTATTGTAATTACCCCGAAAATCGAAAATCGATTTTTTAGCAGATCTTCACGTTTCATGGTCATTGGAGTCATTTTAGACTATTTTTATCAAAATGTTCGTATGTGTGTGTGTGTGTGTGTGTGCGTATGGCCGTTTCTATGTAATCAAATTTTTCGTTAACGTTTTCAGAAAAAGTAACAACGCGATCAGGATGATGAATGATGCAATCGATGTGCCCCGTCGTAACTTAGAGCTGATTAGATTTTGGTCCATATTGGTCAAGTAGTTTTTTAGATTTTTAGTTTTTTTTCGAAAAGAGTTGATTCTACAATGCAATTTATAAGGGAGGACGAAAATTTTCCACCAAAGAACCAAACGCAATTACATAAAAAAAATTTTTTTTCTTAATTTTTTTTTTAAATTTAAAAAAAAATTTTTTTTTTAGATTTAAAAAAAATTTTTTTTTAACTGATGCTAATGTTACCGCTTGGAATAATCGAAAGTTATTCCAATGCAAGAGTGAATTTATCATCTCTATTCCCAAGAATATATTTGGGAGAATATCGATGAAAGTACAAAAAAAAACGATGTTAGCGATGTTGGCGAAGGAGTAAGGAATCGGGAAGTTCTTTGTGTGACTCTTGGAGAGTCACACACCAAATAAAAAACATTAATATCAGTAGGCCCTACTAGCCATGCGTATCACTAACCCTCTCGCAAGAGCAGTCCTACCCGCGAGTCTCTCGATTTTAGCACAGTCGCAAAAAACTTACTAGAGAAAATTTAAAAGGTTCTACTATAAAATCTTGAATATATTATTATATTGTTTTCATGTTGTTAAACATATTTTTGTTATCCTAAACAAATCGATATTATTTACGTAATAGTGTTGTATGTCATTAACAAATGAAATGTTTCATTAAGGTTTCAATTATTAGCAAATTTCATTCTTTAGTAACAACCTGGCCCAATGTAGGAACAGCTTGCCCTGCAACGGAGCAAGAAGTTCCGCTTCGCACAACGGCAAATAAATGAAAAAATATTTTAAAAAACATATTTTAATAATTTAACTTCAAGGTTAGAATTTTAAAATACAGGGTGAATCACGAATCGTGATCAGTAGATATTACTTTGTTATTAGCTGTCCGATCGAAAATGTTTTTATCAGGTATACCATGGTTTCGAGGGAGCAAATTTTTTGTATAAAAAAAATTAAAACAATTTTTTGCGATCATTTTTGCAATTTTTTTAATGTTATGATACGTTTTCGAATTTGCCTTGAAATCCTATAACAAATAGGCGTAAAAGAATTATAGGTGTATTTGCAAAAAATTGAAGGTGACATTGAAAAATGATAAAAGGAAAGAGTTGAAGAAAAATTTGCTATAATCACGTGAACGCTCTGATTCACCCTGTATAATGAATTTATTTTCTACTATTTCTACGTCATTTTAGTATGGATAATGAGGCACAATAAAGTGGAATAATTATTTGTTGAATGAAGAAGAAGATGAAAAATCATCGTTAGCTAATGACGTACACCAATGACTAGTTGACTCGTCATCGACAGTTGAAAGGTTAAACATTCTCACAAATATCGAATACTATTCAACAAATAGAATTACAGAGTTCCGCTTCGCACGACGACAAATAAATGAAAAAATATAAAAAACCCTATTTGAATATTTTAATTTCAAGGTTAGAATTTTAAAATATAATAAATTTAGGCTGCTCCTTACTTTACCGGACTCAAAATTTGTGCCTTTCTGTTATAAATGATGTATTTGGTATGTAGTCCAGTAGATTTATACCCGGGGCGGCTGCAGATCGAAGTTTCGATCCTGTAGGATCAATGGTTTAGGAGTTATGCTTGCTTAAAGTTGTGCATTTTTCATTGTTTTTGACAGGTAAGGGCGCCGGCATTTGGTTTGTAGTGACGATCGCGCAACGCTTACCGAGCAGAACCGCTAGCACGGGCACGCGTTAATGCTGATAATGTAGAGCAAGTATTACGATTGTTGTTGTAATTTTGGGTTTGGGATAGGTCTGGGTTAGGTCTGGGTTAGGTCTGGGTTAGGTCTGGGTTAGGTTTTAGTAAATATTTTCCACAATATTTCTTCTCCAATATTTTTTGATATATTTTCTCTATATTAACGATATTACTGTGTGCCCGTGCTGCCATCTAGCGGTTCTGTTCGGTAAGCGGCGCGCGATCGTCACTACAAACCAATATGGCGGCGTCCTTCCTGGTCAAAAACACTGCAGATTGCTCAACTTTAAGCAAGCATAACTCCTGAACCAGTGAGCCTACAGGATCAAAACTTCATCATCATTTATAGGAGAAAGGCACGAATTTTGAGTCCGGTAAAGTAAAGTTTACCCGAAATTTAAATTAATGATGAGAATATCTATACTATTTCTGCGTCATGTAATATGTTTCTTCAAAATGGGAGCCGGGAAGCGACAGCGGGGAAGAAATAGCCTAGGTCTGGTGTAGACGTAAGAATGACAAAAAGAATTTCGAAACACGTATCGCTTTAGCGTCTTTATTGACATGCGTACTTTACAATTTGCATCGATTCTCCAGGAATCTCGAGTTTCGTTGGAACCTAACGGCCTTAAATCTACGTGTCGATTCTCTGGAAAACGAAATTTCACATCGTGGATAAAGTTACTTTCAGAGACGTATCCCTTTTTCGTATGGTTGGCTTCACGGAAAGAGCAGGGGCTCATCTGTCACTATCCGTGAATCCCCAAAGGTATTCCCACTGAAGTTACACAAGGGCGAACTCGTAATTGAAACGTTAAATCGTTTAAAACGTCCCTGATCAGGTCGCGATAAGCTCTTCGTTTCCTTTACGGTCACAGAACAAACGAGTAAGCCGAGCGGTTCTCGGCTCTAAATGCTAGATTAGTAACCACACTTCTCGAACCTATTTAGCTTAATTAAATTACTCGCTCGGTGTTTTCTTTCCGTTCGGTTCTCTGTCCCTTCTTACAAGCGTTATGTACACGACATCCTCTTTACAGTGTAAGCGTAAGTTCCACAACGTTAATAACTATAAAATTGTTCACCTTCGCGCAAGACGGAGAACTTGATTCCCGGTTAGGATTCGGCGAGCACCGGCGACAAAAATCAGGCAGCTCCCACGCTCGAATTAATCGTAGCGTCACGCTCGCTAATTAGGAAGATTAAACGTACGTCACCAGCAATGCTTCGCGAAACGATGGTGGCTAGATTTGCCGTGCGACAACGGCCAGGTCCGAATTCCCACGAACCGTCCCGTACACGCAACAGAGAGGACACTCTCATTTATTCGGAGATTCTGGACGAATTTTGCTGCCGAAGATGTCGCAACCTGAAATAAGAAGAACATCGTGACCACTGGGGATGAGAATATTCTGCCTGGAACACCATGACATCACTAGACAGCGAATTTTTATGTAAAATGAAAATTTTCTACCTGATTTGCAACCAACTGGAATGAAATAGAAACTTGTTTTCTTTCTTAATGTGTTCAATTAGTCGAAGATAATTGTACGGTAGGACCTCGATTAACCGGATCCCGATTACAAACAAATATGCGTTTAAATATGATTATATTATGAAGGGAAATAAATTTTCAAAAATAAAGAATTTATTTTGGAATATAATGCACATTTTAATTATTTCTCTCGGGTGTTTTCAAATTCTACTAATGTTTTCACTGTGTCAAATTACACCTACTCATTTTTGTTATAAATGCACACACCGACGAATCAATATTTTTTCTTTCTAGAAATGGATAACGATTAATTGACCATTGAACTGGGGATGACGAGTCAACTTGTCAATCGTGTTTCTTATCATTAGACTGCGAATTTTGTGCACTTATAGATGCAATTTAAAATTGTGGGAAAATTTAAAAAATTTAGAGGTGACAATACATTTTATTTTTCATCTATTCAAATTATCAAAGGGAGAAATAACACTCTACTTGGCTTCAATTTCTTGCAATCAATGCAGACAATTTCTATTTCGCACAGTTTTTCTTAATTTAACTAATAATTCTTTCACTTTACTGTGCCAATATCCATATCAGTATAAACTGTACTTACGTTAATCATGGTAACATTTCTATTGTCTCTCTAAATGTTCATTATTAAAAAATCACTCAATTAGAAGGCTAAAATTGGCTAAACTTTCTTAAAATAATCGTGAGGCCTATTAAGATTCTCTCGTGGATACTAGTAATGTCATAGTGTTCTTCCAGGATTAGCATTTTAAATAGCAAATATTCTGACAATTGTATTTCTAATTATTCTATTTGGAATTGCATGCAAATCAATTCTTACTGACCAAGTTGTTATTAATAGGTATTATTAGCATAAGTGTAAGAAAAGCTGAATCAATTTATTCATCGACATATCTTGACGTCAATCAACGACATATTTTTATCGCATCGATAAATGTTCATGTTTTCCAAACAATTTTCTGTACCTTTTATTTAGTAATTCTAGAAAATTAACTTTTAAATTAATCATATAGACATTCTTGATTGAGCACGTTTTTGTAATTAAGTGTAGCAAACGAAAATTTCACTTCTTTAAGACCTCCATAAAGAAGTTTTTATCATAGTTCCTTATGGAAAACTAAAAGCTGCAGATATTCTTTCAATGTTTATACTAATAACTGGACTGCGGATGTTTATTCAATTGTTAATTTTTGCAGGCAAATTTTAAGATATCATGCAAATCATGTAAATTTTATTTTCGGTGGCAGTAGTCTTTGTAGTTCTGGAATGATTAAAAATCATACTAAATTCTGTGAGTTTTTATATTGTAAAATGTTTTGAAAATTTTTAGAACCCGCAAATGTAATAACTAAATCTAATAACCAGAGTTGGGCAAAAACTAATGAAGAGTTGAAGTTTTGCTATAACTATCGTAGTTAATCGGCTCTGCTCGTGATTTAAAACTAATTTATGTTATAAATATCTATGAATACAGGAAAGAATATTGGAAGGTAGGAAAATGTCAGGAAATTCGTAAAAAGAAATTATAGAAGAATGTGATTGCTTGCTAAAGAGGAAAATAAATTTGTTGAAGACAAATGTTGTACCAAAGGGAAACCAGGCTGAAAAATGCCAGGAAAATGTCACGCAAAATTCAGTCAGTTTGCAACAAATAGAAATTAAGCCTCGCTTTCATGTTTCTGAGAGGCATAAAGAGAATAGAAGAAAACGATTCTATCATTTATTACTGTCGCAAAGGAACCAAACGCGAAGCGGCAGAGTAGAATAATCTGTCAAAGTGACTCTGGGAAAGTTGAACAAGTCTTTTTCATACGGAAGTGCAGAACTTTAAACAATTGCTATGCGAGGTAATCCACATTCGTCTCATATTAACATTTCGATAAAAGAGCATCTGTTTCTGACGAAGAATAGTATTTCAAAAAGTCTATTGTAATGACTAGACTGCGGATGTTTATGCAGGTTCCAATCTTCGTAGACAAATTCGAAGAAAGTGGAATCTTTTAAAATTCTATTTGTAGTGGGAATAGCCTTTATAGATCCGAAATAAATACAAATTGTACTAAATTCTATCGGTTTTAATATTGTAGCGTTTTTCACAATTATCGTAAACCTTAAAATGCATAAAGATCCGCAGTATGGTAATGCCTTTAAACTCTTTGATTCATTATTAACAAAGTTTTTCCACGAAAATGTATTTTTGGTACTATTTTGGTGATTTGTAAATTATGTAAATGTGATAAGTAGACTGCGGATGTTTACACATTTTTCAATTTTTGTAGGCAAATTTTAAGAAAATGGAATCATGTAAAATGTTATTTTCAGTGTTAGTAGTCCTTGCAGATGTGAAATAAATAAAAATCGTACTAATTCAGTGGAATTTTATTTTCTAACATTTTTTTGAAAACTTTTGGAAGCCATAAATGCATAAAACTCCACAGTCTAGTGATAAGTATAGAATTTTCTAACAATAATTATAGTAATACTACAATAATCAAACAAGTATCGAAATATGTGTAAGTAATGGGCATTAAAATCTTCTTTGAAACAGCCTCCAATCATTTTTCAGTAGTATTATTTAAACAGAAACGTATATTTAGTTTATTTGTTGATTGAGTTTCCCATAAATATTCTTTGCGAAATGTTGAACACGATTGTTGTCGTAATAATTATTAGTTATTATAATAATCTGCATGTACACTTTTGTTAAGTTTCTATATGTATACCTGTGTTATCTTAATAATTTTAGGATTATAACCTATAAACGTTATTAATTTATGCTATACTATTTCCTTCTAAAACTTCACACAATTGTTATTCATAAACAGAACCTTCATTTACTTAAAGTTTTGATGAAATACTTTACAAACATATGAATTTCGATAAAATCTACTACTGAGAAGTACTACCTTGTAGTATTAACAACTAATACCTAAACAAAATGGTACAAGCCGCTAGAATAGTGTTAAATTAGAACATTAATTTGAACCATACAATTAAGCATAAAATAAAAAAAATGTATACAGTGAACATAGAATTGTTCCCCTATTTTTAAAAATTCTACACTGCTGGCCAAAATTATAAGTACACTTCTTTTTCTGGCTCGTTTATTACCATAGCCTATTGCTTTTCCATTTTTCAGATTTACATAAAACTATATGAAAAATACATTGATGAAGCAGACATAGATAACATTTTTATCATTTGATTTTAGTTGCAAATAGTATATTCATGAATGAATAACATGTACTACAAACACTATAAAGTTATTAAACAATAATTTAGAAACCATTTATCATCTTATATGTATAATATACCACAATGATTAAAAGTGTATAACGAAACGAAAAGAAATTATTAATAGAATGTACGTTGGAGGAAAATAAGTGAAGAAATTACAATAATGTATTATTGTTTCCTTTCCTAATTTCTCCACTTATATATTTTCCTCCAGTAATTCCGTTGCTTGGTCCTTCCAACGTTTCCTAACTAAATATTGCATCTTTTGTTTGTACAACAAGTGGTCTCCAGTACCATCCTCGAAGCCGCGAACGTCAACAGATAATATTTCTAAACATCTGAGAGGACAGGTACACCGTATTCTCGTCATTCCAGGATCAAACATCCTAAGTCCGACGAGTATCAAGCAAAACAATCCAAAGACAAAGCCGAAGGCAACGTGGCACACTGTTCGGTGCGATAGGATATTTCGGGACAAAATTAATAACTGATTCATTTTCGATGTGATATTCTTTAATACTTTTTTAAAAATATACGAAGATCTATCAATTGATTAAAAAGTTTGAATGATCTTAATTCTTTTATATAGATTTCGAATATTGTTTTACGCATTTTTGCATAGCCGTTTATTTTATACTTATAAAACGAGAAACTGATTAGGAGTGAAATTATTTTGCGCTAAACATTTTCTGTTCTTACTTTTTTTCTTAATTTTCAAGTGTCCATACTTCCATATGCCGTATGCCTATGTTACCTAACAACTATCCAATTGACAACAACAAAATACATAGAATTTTATATCGATCTAAAGGAAATTAATGATAATTATATTTAGTAGATAGTGGCCGAAATTTTCATCACGAGTCTGACACGATATTATAGTGCAAGGGGTTAATATTTCATGATTCACTGCTTCGAATTTTTTATTTTTGTCCACTGAATCGAAGACTGTGTGCCAGGGCCAAATAGACCGGCACTTGCTCCCCCAAATCCGAAACCAAAATAACTGCACGCCATTAGGAATTATTATTGCTTCCTATCTTCTAAAAATAGCGGATCGGATCGGTTCGATTCGAAACGAGGGATGATGGTAGGAGACTGAAATTTTTCAGCGACCATCTTGCTCGGCGTATTACGAAAGTAGTACGTAAGTGTCGGGAAAAGTGGGCAGACTCGATGATGGGTACACACAGATCGATGACGGGAAGGCGCAAGAAAGATAACCACCCAAGATGGAAGGGGCTGAAGACTCGAAAAGAGTGAAAGCAGAGACACGACGGGCCGCGCAAGGCCGCGGGTGAGGCGGGGGTGTGTGCGCGTCGCAGCCCTCTTGTCGAGCGAAGTTTTCCGCCGGTTTCACGGCTTGGCCTACTTCCGTAGAGTCTCCTAACCCAGAACCACAGTGTGGACACGTCGCATAGTGTGATGGATCGTCAATCTAGCTGGACGAAAATCATTTTAGTCCCATCGTGATGCCTTTCTATTCAGTTATCTAATTTCAAAACAGCTATGTCCAAATCAGCACTCCAAATCATTCCGCAATGTTTCTTTTATGTTTTTATGTTTGGCTATTATGTTTTAACACTAAACCTACCACCACCGGTCAAAATGACCGGCTCCAGATTTTTTATTTTACAATTATTGAAACTGTTTGTAATATTGTTACGCGCAGCTTATTAACTGCACTCGTAGTTAATTATTACAAGTAGTTACTGTATTACACTGTTTAATAGTTACAATAATTATATTTATTCAGGTACTACTGAGGAACAAGTTATACAATATTGGCGGTTGAACACACACTGAATTTAGACGCAAACTTTGGTACATTGAAAATATCCTAATACGAAAAGACGCAAGAGGCAGCATTGACTCTATCAATTTCCAACAGAAACAATAAAAAAGGTTTCATAGGAAATGATTGTATAGATATCGTTAGTAGAGCACGCATTACAATGGGAGCCGAACAAAGTCTAAATAAAATCAATCTTGTCATTTTTATCAGGGAATATGTTCTAGTCAATTTTAAGGCTCGGTAGGTTTAGTGTTAAACGTTTCAAACAGACTGCGGATCTTTATGCAAAATAGAAATGTTCAGCTGCGATTGTGGCAGCAGGAGTTAAATAATTCGTTTCATCCTCTAATAGTTTCCTACACTTGAAAACAACATAACAGTATTTTCAGACTTGTATTTTTGTATCAGTTACACGGTGCAATAAAATAAAAATGTAGTTATGTATTAAAAAACATCGATGACCTTGATAACTCCGAAAAAATGACCTTCGGAAAAAATATTGTTTGCAATATAATGGTTCCTTCAAACCATTCAAATAGTACACAAAATATTTTTTGTACCCCTACAATTGGAGGAGACATTTAGGGGACCGTATTTAGGTGGACCACCCTGTATAATAAACTTATAGACTGTAATAACATTTCTTGAACAAAACGTTTCATAAGATTTGCATCTAAAATGGGACATTTTATATGCAACAACCTAATACTTTAATGAAGGCCTATTAAATCCTCTTATGCAAAATTCATGGTGGACACGCGAGACTTATGTTGAATGTATAAATCTCCATTTGAATAAAACAGTACATTTTCACAAAGGGGTATGTTTGAAATGAATGTAAGAGATTTATCGCTTTTAACTCGTGTACAATGGACATGGACATATTAAAAAGACGCTTTTCAAAACGATGTATGTAAATAGTTAGATATAGGTTAATCCGTATTACAATACATACATATAACGAAGAGAGATACACCAATTTCAGTAAAAATGTCATTTTTCTGGAACAAGCACACAGTGGGTGTACAAAGTATTCGTACATCTTTTAAAAACTAATAACATTTTTATAATTGTACCAAACAACCTGATTTTTTATAATCAATTAGAAGCATTGGTTTACGAAATGATATACAAAAAAGATTTTCCAAAAATTATAATTTACAAGGTTAAATGCAAAAATAAAAAAGGCATTTTTTTCAACTTTTTTTTTTGGGTCCTTAATGAAAATTTAAAATGTATGTTTTGTAGATCTATGTTAGTCATATACATGTTGAAAATTTCATTGAAATCGATTAGCATACACACGAGCTACAAGCGGTTAAAAATGGGGAAAATCGTAGTTTTCCACGACTTTTGATCAGCTTCTGCTTAAAATGCACAGAATCGTACATCTTTCAACGCCTGTTGTTTTTTCCTGCGTCAACCGATTTCGATGAAATTTCCAACATGTGTATAAAGAACATGGATCTAGAAAACATATGTTTTAAATTTTCATTAAGGGCCCAAATAAAAAAGTTTTAAAAAATGCCTTTTTTATTTTTACCTGCAACCTTGTACATTGCAATTTTTGGAAAATCTTTTTTGCATATCATTTCGTAAACCTTCTTATTGATTATAAAAAATCAGGTCGTTTGGTACAATTATAAAAAAGTTATTAGTTTTTAAAAGGTGTACGAATACTTTGTACACCCACTGTATGTCTCCACCCTGAAAACTTTGTCGATAAATTTCAGATGACTCACAGAAGGATTTATTTAGAATATGTAACGAAAATAGAGTTTTCAAGGTATCGAACATGTTATTGCTGTCCATGGTTTTTACGATTCTGTCCCACTGGGCGTTGTATGGGGATGACGATACCATGAAATAATATCTTCTGATCAATGTCGTAAACATTCTTTCCGAGTTAGACTCCCTCTAAGGATGGCTTCCGGGTAACGGTCATCCCCATAAAATAAAGACTCGGCTTTAAATTAGTCTCTATTGAACAAAACGGCTCATGGCAGAGAGACACGAACAGTTATTTCGGGACCACTATGGCCGCTCCCGTTGACACACGACGGTGTTCGAGCAAATATTTCACGGGTAAATGAAGGGTTGGTAATTAACGCGATCAAGTAGTTCCGCCCTTATGCCTAGATACGTGTACGACGGATGTATATCTCGTGCAAATTAATATTGTCACATATTGAAACCGTAATTAGTCTCGTACCGTGTTTAATATAGGCAAATTAGGGGCGTATCGGATGCTCGAGTTTGTATCCTATCGAATGGAGATTAATACGGAAAATTGAACAATTTTCGATCAGCCTTTTTCGATTTGCGTGGTTGGTGGCTCGTTTACCAACACTATTTTCAATTTTCTTTTCGTCTGCCACGAAAATGTTGCTCGTATACAGTGGGTGTACAAAGTATTCGCACACCTTTTAAAAACTAATAACTTTTTTATAATTGTACCAAACGACCTGACTTTTTATCATGAATTAGAAGCATTGGTTTACGAAATGATATGCAAAAAAGATTTTCCAAAAATTATAATTTACACGGTTACATGCAAAAATAAAAAAGGCATCTTTTTATAAACTTTTTTAATTGGGCCCTTAGTGAAAATTTAAAATATATGTTTTGTAGATCTATGTTAGTTATACACATGCTGAAAATTTCATTGTAATCTGTTGACGCAGGAAAAAACGACACGCATAGAAAGATGTAAGATTCAGTAGATTTTAAGCTTAAGCAGAAATTGATCAAGAGTCGTGTAAAACAACGATTTTCACCATTTTTAACCGCTTGTAACTCGTGTGTATGTTAACCGATTTCGATGAAATTTTTAGCATGTGTACAACTAACATAGATCTACAAAACATATATTTCAAATTTTCATTGAGGGCCCAAATAAAAAAATTTTAACTTTGTAAATTATAGTTTTTGGAAAATCTTTTCTGCATATCATTTCGTAAACCAATGCTTCTAATTGATTATAAAAAATCAGGTCGTTTGGTACGATTATAAAAAAGTTATTCTATTAAGGGCGTACGAATACTTTGTACACCCACTGTAAGTAATAATAGAAATTATCAGTGAGATAGATCCATTGAAAAATGAGCCTCCAATCCAGAAATATTCTCTTCTCAAATTACATCTTATATTTGTATAATATGTTTCTGTTTCAGTAAAAAGAAATAATTAGAATTGAATTTATTTAACCCTTAGCACTCGAGTGGTGACTCAGAGAGAGAGAGAGAGAGAGAGAGAGAGAGAGAGGGTGAGAGATACACCACTAAAAACTGCTGTACCATTATTCAAAATAGTGTTTACTTGATTAAATATGTTGATATCTAATGAATTACTAAACATTTAAATATTACATGAGGTATTATATCAATTCCATATTCATACAAATAAAAAAGTGAATATAGAATGGAATTATCCTAAAAAGTGTTTAATTTTTGAGTTAAAATAGCTTCGAGTTAAGTGTCCAAGAAATGTGACAAATTTTGCTTAATTATAATACTACCCTTTTATGGTTGCTATTAATTTCTTTTGTTCCTTACAAAAACGACAAAGCATTACTGGAAAATATATCGAGATTCACCCCACATATTTTATATCAAGTTTCGCACGATAAAGATTCGTATCGATTGCGTCCTCCCTCTGTAAAACAAAAGTCACATGGTTCCGTGGGCAAGAAATACGCCGCCATATTTTTTCTAAGTATTTTTTTTCACAGTGCTTTGAATGTCATTCTCAGCATTCCATGAGTAATTGCACGTTTCACGAGCTTCAAGAGACCATCCGGAAGAAATTATAAAAAATATTGCCGTCGCTAAAATTATTCAAACGTTAAAAATCAAAGAGATCAACAGGTAATTAAAAACTGAAGTGCCCTCTGCGTCGGCTGAAACCCATTTAATTTTGATTCTGACCTACTGATTAGTAGTAATCTTTAGCAATTTTATATCGCATCTTCACGTTTAGAAATACGAGCGATACAATGAAAATAATCTTTTATTTTACAAAGATTGAAATCATTCAGATTCTTTCGTGAGAAATTATTAAATAAATAACTTTATTTAATGCTGGATCTACGGAGCACTGGAAGAGACTATTTTACTTTATAAAAATAACATGAGTGTATTTATTTAGATTTTTCGTGAATTTTGTATAATTCCCCAGAAACACATTTTTGCAATTTCAATAATTCTAAATAAAAAATTTTATAACTTGTTATTTTTACTGGTCTCGTAGTTAACATTGTTATTACACTGCGGATTTTTATGGATTTATGAAGAAATTGGCTGGGTGAAATATAAAACAACAATAGATTATTACTGACATTACATTATTCTCAAAATATTTTAGTGCTGAAGCCAGGAAAAATATTTTTCATCTGAGATGACCCAGCTGACTTGTGAGTCAATGTGGAATATATTCGACCCATAAACAAGTCTCCACATTTAACCACATAATAGTTTTATAAAAAAATGTTCCATAAAACATTTCTTTAGATTTGTATTAATACTCGCAATTGTTTTTAAACAATCCTAGCACTGTATATGTGTATATTCACAAACTTGATGATCACTTCACTTCAACTCGTAAATAACTGACTAAAACTACTACGATAACAATACGAAGTGCAGAAATCTTCTCCTGAACAATGAAAGTAAGAGTCACAAATAAAATGTCAATTTACCAAACTATTGGCCTGTAAACAATGCATTCATGTAATGTCGAAAACATTTGATAAAAACACGAGGAGGGTTAAGGGATTAAATAAATTTTTATCTAGTTCCTGTACCCTGCAATCGATGCAAAATAATTTTACTTTGCATAAAAACCCGCAGCCTAATTATTAGACTCCAATATTACTGCAATTTATACAAAATAAAAATTGTGTGCATCCATTGGAAGAAATAGAAACTAACTCGAATGTTTTTCTTCCCTTAATGATTTTAATAGAGGAGATACCATATATATAATGATCTATCTACATTGACATCTTCAATTTTTTAAATTTTTCAACAATTTTGAATTCTATCTTCTGAATTTTGCTATAAATGCATAAAGATGCGCAGTCTACTAATTATAGTAAAAGTCTAAATAGGTTTAGTGTTAACCTCCGCAAGGTAATGTGGGGTCTCAAAGACCCCAGCTTCATATTTCTGAAAAGAATTTTTATATGAATAAAATTAAATCTGTTGGTTTACTTTTTATCCTGTATTATTTTTTATCGCAAATTTATTAAAAGCGAGGCTATTTATGAAATTCATTTGTCGGGGTTTAAGAGATCCCACCTTACAATTTATGTGTTATTAAACCTTACCTTGCGAGGGTTAAGCTAGCTGAAGCAATGCTGTTATTAACCTGGTCCAAGTACAAGAAAAGAGAAAAGAGTGCACGAAAAGCAGGTGGAGGGAAAGAGAAACGGTTGAGGTCTTTAGAAAAATAAACCGTGAACTGGGGCTAATTCCACCGGAAGTCACGACAAAAGCAAGGCGAACGTCTAATCTATTTTTAGGTATCGTCGATGAGTCATTCGGCAGCCGACGCCGAGTACAAGCACTTTCCATTAAGCGTCACCCTACTTTTCCCATTTAGCGTTAATTCCATGTGAATTCGTTTACTGTTTCCAAGACCTCTTCCGCCGGCATCTAACTTCTGGCCTCCATTTCGGCTGGCTCTGTTTACAGCAGCCAAAGACGCTTTCACGGATGAAATCGTACTATGATTACGGAGCGACTCAAAGCAATTCGAGACGATTCAATATTGGAGCGGTATCAGGTTTTAGCACTCCTTCGGGTTGCTTTTAAGCGACACCAATCGCACGTTAACCTGTTTTCAGGAAACTCGTCGAAACTACTCATTGTTCACAATTCTTCGCGCTGCACCTAACCTTTCCACCATATTTCTCATTTTAGCAAATGTTAGCAAATGTGCCATTGACTGTATTATTTGCCTTACGATTGTTATTCACTGAATATATTTTATAATAAAAGAATTATTACTCGTAAAACTGTTTGATTTTGCTGAAAAATCTCTATTAGCTTATAATAATAGAAAGTTAAGCTCGTTTAAACATTTCAAAAAAAGATAAAAAATTGTTACTCCTTGTTTGGATTATGGTGCCAATCATTGTACAGTTTTCCCTATACATTATACAGGGTGGCCCACATAACTCTGAGCAGCTCAATATCTCCGTTACTTTTCGTTGTACAAAAAAACTTCGTAGAACAAAGTTACACTGTTTGAAGGGCCACATATAACGGTGTAAGGGAAGAAAAATTTCAAGGTCATTTTTATGAGATTTCAAGGTTATCGAGGTTTTTTTAAATGGAATGAGGTATTTTTTAATACATCAATCGATGCAGCTGGACATTCTTTATAAAAAAGTATGATGTCAAGATCACCATTCTGCTTTAATTTACAGCTGATATTTAGCTAAATTCTTCAGTAAATGGTACTTAAATATCGCTCAATAAAATATTCTAAAAATAAAGTATTGATTTTTTAAAAAGTCATAATATAATATATAGGGAATATTGTATATATATACATATACAGGGGCGTTACACAAGTAAGTAAACACTAACGCCTTAGTACGACAGTAATGGTATTTTGGAGTTATTTAAATTGAAATATCTCCTGAACTACTAACTTTTCGACATACATAGGTTAGTACTTTTTTATAAAGAATGTCCAGCTTCATCGATTGATGTATTAAAAAATACCTCATTCCATTTAAAAAAAACATCGATAACCTTGAAATCTCATAAAAATGACCTTGAAATTTTTTTCCCTTACACCGTTATATGTGGCCCTTCAAACAGTGTAACTTTGTCCTACGAAGTTTTTTTGTACAACGAAACGTAACGGAGATATTGAGCTGTTCAGAATTATGTGGGCCACCCTGTATATGTATATATATACAATATTCCCTATATATTATATTATGACTTTTTAAAAAATCAATACTTTATTTTTAGAATATTTTATTGAGCGATATTTAAGTACCATTTACTGAAGAATTTAGCTAAATATCAGCTGTAAATTAAAGCAGAATGGTGATCTTGACATCATATTTCAAGGTCATTGAAATATGGTAACCTTGATAACCTAGTCCAAGGTCATTGAAATCGGAGAAGAGGTAGCACGTCGACAAATTTACCGTAAGAACTGGTCAATGTCGAAGCCGATTATGAAAAAGATTACAACTGTTTCATCCCAAAGAAAAAAATGTACGAATAAAAAAGGAACTTCTTGCTGCAAAATTTTATATTAGATGATTGCATAAGTTCGTGCCCATTTTCATAGATGTCGCAAAGCTGTACTGTACGGCGGAGTGTAAAAAAAAAAATAAAGAATAATATAGATAATCCTAGAATTAGAAAAGAATGGTGACTATACATAGATTAATAAATTCTCTAGATTTTAACCATTAAATTTTATTTTCAAATCGTATACAAACTTATGCAATCATCATATACAAATCCAAAAGATTTTGGAAACTTTATTTCTGGGAAAACGTCTTTAAAAGTTTGTATTAGGATCATCTCTGTTCCCACTGTGGAATACGACTGCACTTTCCAAGCTATAAATCCAGTAGTTTTACGAATTTCCAAATAAAACTTTGGGAGAGTATTTCAGAAGAATCGTGCTGACAGAATATACCATTTTTGAAATCAATGTTTTTATTTAACGAAGCGGTTGCAGTCCCTTTGGCGATACCAATCGCAGACCTTTTTCCAGAAAACTCGTTGAAAGTACATTGTTCGACATTTTCCACATTACTTATTATAACGTTTGTACAATGCTTACGGCTTTCAAACGTGTACACACGCGTGTAATAAAAGGGGACGAGCATAAAAAATTGATTTCAACCCTTAAGTGCGTCGTGTTGCCGTTTGGCAACAATGCATTTCCTGGTTCTACATTCACTGCAGGAACGTTTGAATGCTTTTTACGCATTGTAGCCGCAAGGCAACAAACCGCTCACATGTATTTGTATACGATGCGCGCCATTCATGCGTCGTAGATTTTCTAACCTCAAATACGGCAACATATGATAATTTTTTAATAAAAAATATTTTTACAAAGATGTGATTTGTTCCTTATTTTTCCCTTAATATACACTCGTTTTTTTTAGTAATGTTTGATAAATAAAAACTGTAAACAAAAAATCGTGCACTTAAGGGTTAAAGAAACAGCGTTCGAAGATTAAGAGGTAGTCTGATATTGATTGATATTGAATTGATAAAATATTTGAAAATCATGGTTTACATGATGTTTGCAGATTAAAAAATATTCGTAATGTTGGAACGTCAGGCAATGTATAATAAAACCTACATGCTCCTTTTACATGCAACCATTGTTTCATAGGATGATTTAATTTATTATCTATTGTTACTGTTGATCAATATCTCTAATTTACATATGTAGTTGTGTATACTGTATAGTATTAGGAACAGCACGATTTATTATAAACAACATGTAATAAAATGTTATTCTTCAATATTGTACATACATAATGCATAAACTGTTCAGAACTGTGAGATCACAATATAAGGATTGTTTACATTATGTATTGTGGATTGTAAACCATAATGTCATTCACTCCGTATTTTGTAACATAATGAAAATTAAGTTCAGCTGAATAGACTTCATTTAGAGATTTGGGTAAACTTAAATAAAAAAAATAATTAAATTACAATATGCAAAATATATTATATTATATAAAAATTACACTCCCTCTGTCCCATAATAATAGTAGCAAGTGAATATATACATGGGAATTATTGGCGAATGCAGCTGTAAGTTATGTTGTAGCGCAAAATTGCGAAGCTTCAATCAAAATCAATGTTTCACGACATATCGCTGCTCCGGAAGTATAATGACACGATTGCAAAAATTGAAATTTTACAGGACAAAGAAAGGAAAATAATTCCAATTTGTCTTAATAGAATGGCCTATAAATTCGGTTTAATTCTTCTATGAGAGTAGTTTATAGACATTGTGGGTTATTATTGCAACTTTTAAGTTATTTCAATTTATAAAATAATAAATAACAGCCTCACAGTAACCAGTACCATGTAAATACGTCATTGTTCTTCTGAAAATGCATCACAAATTTTAGACTTCTGTCGTTATAGAAGTAAGGAAAACAAGTAAAAATAAGGAGAAAACGTTATGAACAATTATGTCGATTTACAAACATCTAGTAAATACATTTTTGAGCCCGCCAACACAATAAAGTCAATTTCACAAAATTTTAGAGTGGCGTCATTATACTTCCGGAGCAGCGATATGTCCTTTGTTTTGATCCATCTTTCAATTTTTAGGTTAACCTAATTATTACGAATTATAACTATTTTTGTAATTTCATCCGCTAACCGAAATCAATTGTTTTATTTCAGTTGAATATCGACCCATTGTAAAAGTAAAATGAAAGAAAACAAGTTATGCTGGAAGTAATGAAGAACGATGGCTCCAATAATTTTAATCCCACGCATGTAGGGAAAGCAAAGATTCGCAGCCAAGGGATCCTACCCACAATTTTAAAATGCAGTAACGAAATTATTGAAAAATCCAGAAACTATCTGAACACTCAAAATAAAAATTAGGAGTAATATTTCTAATTTATTGTTGAATGTAATCTAGTTTTTTGATAATAAATGTTGCGTTCTATATTTATTTTCTTTTGCTACTATTATTATAGGACAAATTAAATTCATCAACTATTATTATCGAACAGAGGGAGTACTATAATTAAACAACTGTGATAGTGTAAGTGGCAGTGAATATTTTCGATATGTAAATAACAAAATGTTCATATATTCTTATACGTAATTTTTAAAAAAAAGTAATTTTATGTGGTATCAGTTAATCAAGAAAGTAAAAACTTGATTAAAACGTACGATGCGTGACATTAGTTTAAAGCTAGACAAAGCGTCTGTTGCAGAAATAGAAATTATTGAAAAAAGTTCGTCTGCGATGATTTTATGTTTTCAAATCATTGTCAGTAAGTAGTACTTGCGAATTTTAGGTTTTTAATCCTACAGCATCTATTTTCATGTAAACTTCGAATGATGCACGATGCCGAATGGAAGCTGACAGCAACACAGTGCTGATAATAGGCGAACAGAAGACAAATGTAGTGTCTACCTTAAGCCGAAGGTATTCTGGCTCAATGCGAACTAATGACACGGGTTCTAATGTTCGGAATATATGAATTGTTAGTCGTGCATAGAAGTCTCCGGAGTCTGACTTATCATTGACAACTTTATGTGTCCCGCATGCTCCGCTGACACTACATTATGAACACGGCTGGTTTCTGGACTGGTTGACGGTGTGTACTGCGCAAAAATGTGTCCGGCCTAAATGGAGCTGTAAATAATGAGGCAAAGTACAGCAGTGCCCAATAAATTGACCATTTCTTCAATGTGAAACGTAGTAACCATATCAAATTGTTTCAGCGTGTCTTCTTAACAGTTTTAATGCTTCATGTGAATAGTACTCACGAGAAACTACGAGCTCTATTTTTTATTAAAATATACAGTGAGTGTAAAATGTATTCATACACCCTTTAAAATAGAATAACTTTTTTATAATTGTACCAAACGATCTGATTTTTTATAATCAATTAGAAGCATTGGTTTACGAAATGATATGCAAAAAAGATTTTCCAAAAATTATAATTTACAACGTTAAATGCAAAAATAAAAAAGGCATTTTTTAAAATTTTTTTATTTGGATTCTTAATGAAAATTTAAAATGTATGTTTTGTAGATCTATTGAAGTTACACACATGCTTAAAATTTCACCGAAATCGATTAGCATACACACAAGCTACAATCGGTTGAAAATGGTGAAAATCGTAGTTTTACACCACTTTTGATCAGTTTCTGCTTAAGCTTAAAATATACAGAATCGTACATCTTTTGATGCGTGTCGTTTTTTCCTACGTCAACCAATTTTGATGAAATTTTCAGCATGTGTATAACTAACATAGATCTATAAAACATATATGTATTTTAAATTTTCATTAAGGGCCCAATTAAAAAAGTTCAAAAAGATGCAACCTTGTTGCATCAGTTAATTTATTCAGTAAATAAAATTAATTAAGCAAGGTAAATTTAAAAGTCTTCGAACCAGGAGATAAATGAAGATTGATGCGATTTAATCCGTTTCTTCCAGCTAAACAGCTGGCGAATAAAATAAGAAAGTTTGCGATGTTCTGTAAATTACAACCGATTGTTCGGAAAAAGTGAACTGCTCAGTGAAAAATGGGAAAAACTCGGAATTCAAAAAGTTCCGTAATTATTCCGTTGTGTTCAATACGGTTTCAATAAGGTCCGGACAATTTCCTCGGAAATCACTGCGTAACTTTCTCCGCGAATAAATTAAATGTAATTTGAGACTATTTAAAAGCACCAGTTCTGTTTCCTTTCAACGCAACCCGGACTGTTCCATTTACCGAAAGTGGTCCCTTTGGAATGCAAATGGACCGCCTGCGTTCGAACTGCACCACCTAAAACGTTACAAACCGCTGGCCATTGTAAATCACTACGTCTATAAACAACGTGCCGACAAACTCTTTCTGCAATGGTTGGCCAAATTCTTACCGGCGACGTCCAAGTAATTTGAAAATAGCCCATTAACGCTTTACACTATTTATTTTGTGGTTATAATGATTAGAACTTCTTGCTCGTTCAGAATGTTCATAGAAAAGAAAGAAACCATATATTTATAAGGTTATCTACCAACTAGAACAAAATAGAAAACTTAGACTTGGGATCTTTATGCAAAATAAAATGTTTGTGCATCAATTGCGAGACACAAGACCTAAAAATGAATTTATATTTTTCACTAATAATTTTAATGCAGTGAAAATAATAAATTAACACTCTTAAAGTCTTCTAATCTTTTCACTGTTTTAAATTGCACCCACTCATTTTTGTCATAAATGCATAAATCCGGAGTCTGCTAATAACATCGATGGAATCGGTTTAGAACCTCCATCACGAGTCTGGCTCGATATTGTAGAGCAAAGGGCAAGGGGTTAAAGGACAGTCTCGGAAATTATATTTCTAGAGAAGTCATCAATAACTAAATAAACTGCGGATTTTATGCATTTATGGCAAAAACACAAAATACATAGAATACACGTCAAGTGAATTTAATACTACTGTTACATTGTTTACAACCTGTTCAAATTATTACAAAATCAATTTGTATGTAACTCTCTTTTCTTGAAATTGATGCAGACAATTTTGTTTTGCATAGAGATCCACTAAAATAAATTCTAATATAACTGGAATATTGTTTACAATCTATTACAATTATTAAGAAATCAATTTGTGTGTAACTTCCTGTTCTTGAAATTGACGCAGACAATTTTTGTTTTGCATAGAGATCCACTAAAATAAAATCTAATATAACTGGAACATTATCTACAACCTGTTAAAATTATTGCGAAATCAATGTGTATTGAACTCTCTTTTCTTTTTTTTACATCCCACATAATGTACGAATAATTTGCATATATAGATTAAAGCGGGCCACCCTGTATACGTATCATATGTTTGCTAATACGTATATTAATTTTAGCATGATATAGTTTTATATGCAAATAATTTCAGAAATTAGGTAATGTTAATCCTTGGTTGATAGATAGAGGCCATTTTAGCATAACGAGGGTCGTTATTCCTACATTATGTTACAGTAAATGATGGACTTACTTGAAAGAGTACAATGGCGTCGTTACACTGCTGTTATTCTCATTTAGTTACTTTTTAAATTATAAATACTTAAAAATATATCATATTGAAATATTTAAAAATTTTATCATTTCAAGATGAAGAACAAATTTTATATTAAGCAAATGTAACTGTATCATTGTACAAATAAGTACAAATTTACTATGGCAGATGTAATGAAACTAGGTCGTCAAATGTTTGTTGTACGTGCCAATGCTTGCTAAAATTATTAATAATATTTATATTCATACTTGAAAATATGTTTGAAACATCATACTCAACTATTTATTACATATTTAAACATCCAACATATATTTAAACCTTTACCGTTCACAGATTCAAATACTTTTCATATTTAATAATTTCCATATGGAATATCTCATACTGAAATATTTTGTAAATATGAATTTCCTGTAGAATGTCTGTTCCAGAATTATGCGCAGCGCACTGATCGCAGATATTTATGGAACTGCTAATTTCATATTAGAATTTGTAAGAGTTGTAATTAATTAAATGGTTCACGAGTGTCACTCAAAAATTATAAGTTCAAAATGAGATAATACTTTTCGCGGGAATTATTATTTTATTTCCGTGTTTTATTATATCTTGCACATTTATAAATGCGTACGTGTTATAAATGTATAAAATTCTTGTTGCACAAAATGAATTGTCGCTACTCGTCGTTGTTCAAATAAAAACTTTCTGCCCGAATTGCAACAAGTTCGGGTGAAATAAATATCTAATTTCTTGTTGAGTATGTTTAATAGTAAACAATTCAAATATTTTTACTGTCACAAATTAGACCTACCCAATTTTATCATAAATTCATAAAATCCGCAGTCTATTAATAATACTCCGATGCGTTTTATTATTTACAGGATTCTTTCAGATTCAGCTCAAGAGCGTCTCGAAATTTGACGAAATACAGCTTTATCCTGAATATAAATGATCGAATTATTCCTGTGGCAGATCTCGTGGTCGACTTATTCCAATAGTTGGCGTAATCGAGTGGCGATATTATGTCAATACAAGGAAAACAGCGATGCAAAATGTAGAGAGAAAAGTTTGAAATTGTTCCGATGGCGAAATTGCCGATTGCGTAACAATTCAAGAACGTTCCCGACCGGGAAATTAAAATTCACGATGAACGCGAGGATCTACCGTACAACCAATCGCGATCTATTAATGAACTGGCGTCGATGTAATTATTCTGCTACGGATATGATCGAATAAACACACTCCATCCCGATCACAATTACAGTTTGTAATTATTTTTATGCTTGATGGATCGGCGTTGGAACACTGAATCTCGTGTGTAATTGTTCAAACGAATATTAATGCGTTTTTAATTAACCCGTTGGATTTTTAAAAATTCGCTTTTTCTATGAAAAATAATATTCGTAATCTTAACACATTTCAGAGCCTTAATGGATAAATATTAACAAACGCAACGATTTAATTGATACAGAAAGTATATCAATGAAGGGACAATGGTATAATTCTTTTCTCTAAAAACAAAATCCGTTCTTAATATTTTTCTTTTCTAAATACTTCCTTATTTCTGTAAATAACATTCATAAATCTTCAAAATAAAAATTTTGCTACAAAGAACAATTGGAGAAATGCAAAAAATTGATTGCGATATTGTTGCATAACAATGCATCCATTACTTGATGCAATATGTTGTAACTAAAGAATGGTGTAACACTAGTTGAACAGAAAATAAACTCACATTGCTGATCGTATTGTTCACGTAACAATTATAGCGAATTGTGGTGAAAGCCATTGCATTCTAGAAATATGAATCATGACCAGAGTACTAAACATCTGCATGGAAAAAGAATTGATCTTGAACTAGGATTTTATTGAACTCGAAAGACGAGAATTCCTATAAAATACTATTACATGAAATATTAATGTTCCTTATTCAATAATGCATGAAGCTATATGTATAAACTAGTTGTAAGTTAAGTTAAGTTAGAAGGTGCTTTTATATATAGAGATTAAGGGAGCTATTATGTAATATGTTAATATGTTAATATGTTCATATATTGTATATGCTACATAAACCATACTTAGTTTAAAGCATTAAATAAATAAATAAATATATATGTACGTAATAACCAGAATGTACAAATATAAATATCTCAATGACCTTTTACTACATTTTAATGTCCGTGACATTTATTTTATTTAGTCAAGTACAAAAATTGCAAGGTGATTCTTGAAATTAATGTTTCCTATGAAATTATACCTGAATGAATAAACCAATATCTCAAGGAGCTTGTCGTATATTCTAATGTCTATAGATTAATAATATAATAATTTGTCTCAAATTTTAAGTACAAAAAATTCCAGCTGATTCTAAAAATTAATGTTCCTTATTCAATAATGCATGAATATATAATAATCAGAATGTATGAAAATAAATATTGCAAGGAGCTTTTCTTATATTCCAATGTCTACATGTTACGTAAACAAATTCAAACTATCTCTAAAAATCGCTAATGATTGACATAATAGTTGATTTGTTGACATCCGCGGGAAAACGTGTTGCGTGGAAAGATCAAAGGAAATTGACTCGAGGCAATTCATTGGAATAAGTCATTATAATATCGAAGGAGAAGTCGATTTCAGTCGCATTCCAGTTTTCCTTATCGTGCGAAAGCTAGAGTGAATCGATCAACGACTCCAAACTAAAAGCCGACGTTGACATCAGCGTACCTTGAAACTAATACATCGGCAGAGAATGGTTAATTGCATTTCCGTTTGCGTCAATCTTCGCAGAATACACCGACCTGATTAAGATTCGCTCGCGAGGGTGCGGAGTCATTTCCACTACAGCGATAATAGTACCCTAGTCTTTGAATTTTCACCAACAACATTTTTCACCGCAACGTGAATGCTTGTTGACTACATCTTTATCAACAAGCGACGTTGCTGCACTTTTATCTGGCCGTTGTAAAAGAGACGTCAATCAAGTGCGCATTCAGAGATGTAGTCGCTCGCGAAAGTAACGCTGTAACGAGTGGTTAGTCTCGAGAACTAATTTTATCAAGAGCCAGCAATTTGCAAGAGATCTCTAAATTGTGATATACTTTATGCAACGATATCCCGCAGCTATAAATCTATAATTATATTATATTATAGTATTAACTCGAAAAGTAAGATTATTAGACACGACAGGTTTTCGTCAGTTATTGTTTACTTTTTAGAATTTATACAGTTAGTTATAGACGAATCTTCCTTTTTATCGATCGTATATTTGTCGATACAAGATGTACTGATGCTCTCGGCGCACTGGTTCGATCAATTTTTAATAAAAATTTTAATAAAAATTGATCGAATTAATAAAAATTTTAATAAAAATTGATCGAACCAGTGCGCCGAGAGCATCAGCACATTTAATTATAGACAATTTCAAAAAATCGAAGTGATCTAAGTTACTGTTACATGCATGTCTGCATTGCACGCATTTTTCTCTCGCAATCAGTGCAATAATGCAGAAATCGACATTCATTAGCGATCTCAGCATCGAAATTCTCGCCATATTTCAAGATTGATGTTATGCAATACATACAGTGACTCCCATTAATATTCGGTCACTCTTAAAAACACCATAACTTTTTTTATATCGGAATATACGATTCGATATTTTTGGAGAAGTCAGAACAATTAATTTGCTACACAACGTGACAAATTTTTTTAACAAAAACTGCAAGTTGTCGGAATTGCAGAGAAAATAGTAAAAGTTGTATTTTTCAACTTTTTTAGGTGGGCTTATATGGAAAATTTAGAAAACACGTTTCCTAGATCCGTATCAATTAAACATATTCGGAAAATTTCATCAAAATCGGCCGACGTTGTAATGAGCTACAAATGTTTAAAAATGATAAAAATTGCAGTTTTTTACGATTTTCGACCTCCAACTGCAGTAATTCTAAGGATTCTTACATCTTTTAATGCCTGTCTTTTTTTTCCGCGTCAACCGATTTCTATGGAACTTTCACGGTGCATATAATTGACACAGATCTACAAAACGTATTTTTTAAAATTTCAATATAGGCCCGCATAAAAAAGTTGTAAAATGCAACTTTCAGTATTTTTTCTACAATTCCGTCCAAATGCAATTCTTGAAAAAATTTCTTTTAGTATTATTAGTAATTAGTAAACTAATTGCTCTAGCTTTTCCCAGAAAAGTTCAAATCGCATAGTCCAATAATAAAAAAGTTATGGTGTTCGTAAGAGTGTCCGAATATTAGTGGGAGTCACTGTATATGCCAAAGTAATTTCAAAGATTAATTACCAAATTTAATTACCAAATTTAATTACCAAAGATAATGTTCGAGTTACTGCTGTAAATTCACGATTCTTATTAAACAGCCTGTATTCTGCACGGACAACTATCGTGTGGATTGATTTGGTCAATTTCCATTTAAACACCCAGTATGCAGAAACAACACCTTAACATTCAAGTTTGTTTATAAAAGAGAAAAAGCGAATCGTTCCTTTTCGACACAAATATTGATTTATTGTATTAGGCCAGCGTATTTTTCACTCTTCCGAATAACGCCGCTCAGTTTGGACGTGTATTTGTATTATGTTATCATAATGATTGTGTTCCTCATAAATTTTGTTTGTTCAATGATCTTTGGGTTGCATGGTTTAAGATCTTCTACAATGATATTATATTAGAAATCTCCCACATATCGCATATCGACATTATTTTTTTATGACTGAAACTTCAAACGAAAGCCGAACGTAGAGAAGCACTACTAATCGAATGTACAAAAACTTCTTTATTTTTCATTATTTTGTTATGGGACTTTCACCAACTTATTTCTGGCATTTGTCTGATTAAAATAACACCAAACACGATATAATTTCAACTGTATTTAGTGGTTTAATCGACGATGAAAAGTTCGGGAACAAGGAAGGACAGCGAACTCGCGGTCCTTTGAACTGTGCCGGAGACGGCGATTGTCCGCGCCATTTTCTTTCCCATACGCTGTCCTTCCTTGCGCTCGTAACTTTCATTGTCGATTGAACCACTAAATACAGTTGAAATTATACCATGTTTGGTGTTATTTTAATCAGAAAACACCAGAAATAAATTGGTGAAAGTCCCATAAAAAAATAATGAGAAATAAAGAAGTTTTACCCGACATATACCCGTGCCGAGATCAATCATCGCCGCCCTGCGATGTTGGCCGGCAGTGGAGTGGGTAAGCACCTGACAACAATCGGGTACGCGGTCGTTGACAAATATAGCGATTTTACTGTATATTGTTTTGATGTTCTGTTAAACATAGCATATTTTTGTTAACAAACCTAAATAAATCAATATTATTTACATAATAGTGTTGTATGTCATTACCAAATAGAATATTTCATTAAGTTTTTAATTATTAGCAAATTGTATTTTTTAGCGACAACTGCCCCACATCGGGTCAGAAAGTTCCGCTTCGCTCAACGACAAATATATAAAAAATATTTTAAAACATATTAAAATACAGTAGGACCTCGATTAACCGGCTTGATCGGGAGACAAACAGCCCGAATAAATTAAGAACCGATGGATAACCAAGACCCGAGGGACATAATTAAAATGTACATCATATTCCAAAATAAATAAATTATTTTTGAAAATTTATTTCCCTTCATAATGTAGTCATATTTAAACGTATATTTGTTTATAATCGGGATCCGATAATGGAAGTCCTACTGTATAATTCTAACGATAAGTTATTCGTTCAAAATGAGAATATACATACTATTCCTACGTCATTTTATGTTTCTTCGAGATCGGAATTTACAATCTCGGTCCTCCGTACATATGTTGAAGTATGATTTTGAATTTCCGTCGGAATCCAACGAAGTATAAATATTATATGCAAATTAATCCCGTAGGGAGAATGTCTGTAAGCTTCTACCGAATGAATAGCTTTCCTGGTCGAACTTGCACGTCACTTCGATTCGATCTTCCCCTTTTAGTGGAATGTTTGAACGTTTTCTCGCATCGTGAAATTTGAATATTCATCTGGGGAGATTTTTCATTGAAACGTCGTGGACAGAGTTATTTCATTGGCACTGTTCCCTGCATAGGTTACGTGTGTGCACAAGCGAACTGAATGAAACCATACAATGTAATCTAAATCCTGTCAGATGACAAACACTTTTCTCCACGTGAAATTGATCTCGAACGTCGCATCCCGCCGATTTCTGGTATGCTGTAATACGCTCACGACTCGCTCCAAGGAATCTGACAAATCAAATCCGCTGCGAACACGATATCCGAAAGAATTCACCCAGAAGCTACAATAATACCGTCACTTATTTATCGAGCTCGATACGTCCCGCGGGATAACCTGGTATCAATATTTAATTCACGTTGTCCGTAAGGTTCTCACGCGTACAATACTGGACAAAATAATATCACACGTGTGTGCTCCCTTTAATTTTTCCAAAATATTCAGACACTCTTAAAAAAACAACTTTTGTCAAGTTGGACTAGATTTGATTTTTTATGAAAATTTAAAACAATTAGTTTACTACACAATGTGGAAAAAAGCTTGTTGAATAATTGTAGATGGGACAAATTACAAAGAAAATGCTGAAAGTTGAAAGTTACAAGCATCGAAAGAATCTTCAGATTCATTACAGTTACAAAATCGTGAAAAACTGCCATTTTTACCATCTTCAAACGTTTGTAGATTTTGATGAAATTTTTAGAATATGTATAATTCATGCAGATCTGCGAAATGTACTTTCTAAATTTTTAATGTAGGCTCACATAAAACCGTTGTAATTTTTTCAATTCTATCAAAAATTTTATTAGTGATGCAGCAAACCAATTGTTCTGACTTCTCAAAAAATTACATGTTGCGTGATCTAATATTAAATATGTTATCGTCTTTTTTAGAGTGTCCGAATATTAATGGATAACGGATAATTAAACACATTTCCAACGCTCGCACCAGTTTAATATCAATCTTGAAAACAGTCGCTCGAATAAGTAAAACTGAGAAGTAAAATATATTTTTCGATGTATTTAATCTTTATAAGATTGATGCTGTTGAAAACAAATATTGTTTTCAACTATCAATAAGCCGCCGTATACATAGAAAAATTTTGTAAAAATTGCCTGTCTCTATACTCAAACTTGCAATTAGATAACCGTATTGTGATGATGTTAAAAGAATAGGATAAGTTGAGGTCTTGTAGTGTCAAAAATTTATTTTAAAAAAATGATTGATGATATACGTAGCTAGCTTGATAATTAATAGAGTGCTAGATTAAACTGTTCTTATCTCCTCGCCTGTTGCAGAAATAGCTTCAGATAAATCAAAGTTGGACGTACTTCTTCTCTTGTCTCCTCCATTTCCTTTTCGTGCTACTCTCCTAGTATCTTTCGCCCTTTTCTTATCTTGCTTCTTTTCTAATTTATTTTCCTGTTCCTTTACTCACTTCTTTTCTCCGTATTCTTGCAATTTCTTTTCTTGTTTCGCATCTTGATTAACATTTCCTAAGTAAAGTGTATTATATTCGTGCGACAAGACCGTACAAATAGGTAAGTAAATGAGGTTCTAGCTAATGAAGCAGGCTGCCAGGTATCAATATGTCTTGACATATCAAGGGGTTAGAACACAGTAATATTTTTAAAATATCGAACATTTTTTTATAGAAAAATTACATTCGTAAACTTTAAACGCGTTTTTCTCAGAGTTGCATTTTTCAAAACGGTGTACAAGGTATCTCGAGTTCTACCTTAGCGATTACATTAAAATTTTACAGTTGTCTTCATTATAATATCTACTAGGCATTGGCGATCGATTTTTGTTCATTTTCCCAATATTGTGCTCAATATAAATAAAAACTTAACAAATTTTCTACTGAAAATTCAGTCATTAAATTTAAAGTATCTGCCATTTTGTTAATTTTCACAAAAATTGAAATGTGGGATCGTTAATGAATAGAGAATATATCACAGTTTATGACATTTTTGGGAGTTTTGATATAGTTAATTCGATTTGTAAAAATCCTGTTCACGAGTTGGTCATCTGGAAAAAAAGATATTCCGAGCAAAGACGACGAAAGGCATAAGAACAAATTATTTTTTAAATATTACAAGCATTTTCTTATAGTTCATAATACAGCAAACTGAAATATAAAATCTTATATTAATCGGTCATTCAGATTTTCCTGTACTGTTGTTTAAAAATCTTATATTTTCCCCACTTGTTACTGTGTCCTAACACCTTAAATGATCGTCGCAAATTGTTCAATATTTCGCTTTAAAATACTTTGTAGAAGCTCTTTCTGTTAAGTGCGTAATTCATGATATGACGATACACAAACATTTTAAATCGATGTTCGGTTACTTATTCTTTCGAGAAGCGTTTATGAGTAAACGGTGGCTTTTTAAACATATTCGCGTAAATAAATACACACAAAAAAGTTTACTTTCTATTTTCATCCTCTTGGCGGACACACTGTGCGCCGACAGGAAATCGATAAGTAATTCTTCGAGCGGGAAGTGCAGCTTAAAAAATAAAATCGATTTTAACGGACGTCAAGTAATTAACTGTCCACGTGTGTTCCATCGTTCGACATTCGATTCCGCGGTATATAAAAGCTTCCATTTCCGCTTAAAGTTACTCATTTTTCCGTCTCCCGTGATCAGTAAATATCGTTTGACGGGATATCATCGCGTGCAGAATCATTTCAACTATTTTTACGGGTCCATAAATATTACAGTTTCACAACGAAAGAAATTAAAAATGAACAGGAGAAGATGAAACGGCGAATAACGGCTTCCTTTACGTCGACGCTCGCCCGGTACCTCATTTTGTTTATGGCCGAACCGCCGAGATACCAACAGCCATAATGCCTTCAGTGTCTCGCATTCGAAATCGTAGAAAATAGCCCCGGCCAATCTACGTCTACAACTGCGGCTTTGTAGTACAATTTCATGTGAATTGATGCATTTGCCGACCGCTGACAGGCTGCATTTGCGTTCAAATGAAGTACTCCGCGTTATCGATTCACATTTTCAATGCGATATTTTGGCGCGAGCTTTTTCACCATTGCGTGAGCCGCCACAATTGATTACGCGGACTATGATTACACAAAATTACCGTGAGTATTGCAACGACTCTCTAATCGATGAATGAATGAATCGATGAACGAATGAATCGAATGAATGAATGAATGAATGAATGAATGAATGAATGAATCGATGAATGAATGAATCGATGAATGAATGAATCGATGAATGAATGAATCGATGAATGAATGAATCGATGAATGAATGAATCGAATGAATTAATCGAATGTATGAATGAATGAATCGAATGAATGAATGAATCGAATGAATGAATGAATCGATGAATGAATGAATGAATCGATGAATGAATGAATGAATCGATGAATGAATGAATGAATCGATGAATGAATGAATCGATGAATGAATGAATGAATCGATGAATGAATGAATCGATGAATGAATGAATCGATGAATGAATGAATGAATAAATGAATCAATGAATGAATCGATGAATGAATGAATGAATCGATGAATGAATGAATGAATGAATGAATCGATGAATGAATGAATGAATGAATGAATGAATCAATTAATGAATGAATGGATGAACGAATGAATCGATGAACGAATGAATCGAATGAATTGATGAATGAATAAATCGATGAATGAATGAATCGTTAAAAATAGGAAGAGTTAATTTAGTCTAGTTTGATAACTACAGTTAGGAGCAAAACTGATCACACACACTCTAAATCAGAATAACTTTTTTATGAATGGACCAAACGACTTCAATGTCTCTGTAAGGCTAGAAGAATTATTTTAGTAAGTGACGTCTAAAATATATGTTGAAAAAATGCATTTGATCGGAATTGTGAACGAAAATTTAAAAGACGTGTTTTTTATATTTTGCACATTAACGGTTTTGACACTCTATAAATGCATACAGACGGTGCATTCTTTCATTGTATTATAATGGATGTAATTAACGTTTTTAAGCAATTTAAAATAAACTGCTCTATTGATCGAATTTTGTGTGCCATAATTTTTAATATTTTGCACATTAATGGTTTTTACACACCATAAATGCATACAGACCACGTAAACAAAATTGATATGAGAAGTCACAAAAAAGATAACAGTCAATAATATGGAATTAAAGCATTTTTTGTTTGCTAATTTAGAAAAGAAACATCTCTAAATAAGTCCTACAAGATTTTTATGTTCGTTTGAATACAATGTGATCTCTATAATAGGGTAGGGAAATTCTTTTCCCAAAAATTTATGCAATATTTCCATCTGCATAAAGATCTGTAGTACAACTATGATTGACGCGTTCGTGTTGAATATTGTCGTACGCGAGCAGCATAACCAATTAAAAATCGCAATTTCCTTGCAGCAATGGTAGCTAATGACTTTTTAAATTGAGCCAATTTCCCGTGTACCGCAAAATAAGTTACAATAAGTGGGTATCGGGGAGTGCAGCGCGTTCAGCATACAATTACAAATTCTAATAACGGCGCAATTACGTCATACTTGGACGAAAATATTCGCTGCCTCGAAGGAAGCGAAGTGCACGCCCAAATGCATATCTATATAAATGTATTTTACCACTTCGCTACCAAGGACGAGTTATCTCGTGACGCAATACCGTTCGTACGATGGCCACAGACGAGTTATCTCGCGACGCAATACGTTCGTACGATGGCCGCGAGTTAACTCGTCCGTGGCATAGCGCAAGCGACATTGCCTCGCGGGATAACTCATCTGTGGCCATCGTACGAACGGTATTGCGTCGCAAGATAACTCGACCGTGGCAGAAGACAGAGCCTTGTTCATAGAAGAAGCATCCTGGCAAATTATATGCTCCGCGGAGCGTGCTCGCGAACCCTCTACAATTTTCTCCGATGAATTTAAACCACACACGTGCAGCTCCCAGCAGCCTAAGGCAAAAACACAGGGCTCGCGGTACAATTTTCTACGTGCCCCGCCTTGTTTTCACTTCACTCAAACTTTTATGAAATGTATACGGTCTCATAAAAAGCGAAGCTTGCCACGGCGAGAATTTTTCTTTTTCGCCTCCTCTTGGCCTTTAAATGATGAACTGTAAGACACGTCTCTTAGTTTATCACTACTTTCACGGATTCTTCGTACTACGTAAGTGTTCGTGAAAAAAAAATCGAGAGTGCATAAGAGCGTTATCCGATTGCACGTTATAGCATAGATTAAGCCGTAAGGAAGTCTGGAAAAGCTGATGTTGAAATTCTAGTAAATAAACAAGGTGAAATTCTACTTTCTTCTACTTTCTTCACGCGTATTTTCTTGGTTTTCCTCTAGCATACAGGGTGTTAGAAAAGTCTGGAAACGGTCGAATATCTCAAAAATGAAGTATTTTAGAGAAAAATGGTACAGACATGTGTTTTATGGTTTCGTAAGGGCTATAAGATGGTGCCATTGGTTTGACCTTGAAGAGTCATTTGAAGGTCACGTGAAGGTTATCTCAATTTTTTAAACGGCACCCCCTATTTTTTATTACATATTCTTGTAGCTGATCTCGAGAGCTTTCTGGTACACTATAATCAAATGTTTTTTCATGAATTACTTTTCGAGTTACAAGGCTTCAAAGATACAATACCGCCGGCATTAGCGGTAAGTATCACGTGGAGGTTGCACGGTCAGATTTACATGAAGCCTTTGAAAACTTTGAAGCCTTATAACTCGAAAAGTAATTCATGAAAAAACATTTGATTATACTGTTTCGGAAAGCTCTCGAGATCAGCTACAAGAATATGTAATAAAAAATAGGGAGTGCCGTTTAAAAAATTAAGGTAACCTTCACGTGACCTTCAAATGACTCTTCAAGGTCAAACCAATGGCACCGTCTTATAGCCCTTGCGAAACCATAAAATACATGTCTGAACCATTTTTCTCTAAAATGCTTTATTTTTGAGATATTCGACCGTTTCCAGATTTTTCTAACACCCTGTATGTACAGAAAATGATACGGCAAGGGGTTAAAAAACAAATTTAAAATTTCGTAAACTATAAATGTTCCTTTAATAACGGTCGCATAATTGTTAATAAAAAATGTATTAATATGCTTTCGACGCACTGGTTCGATCTAGTTTTGTAAACTATGTTAGTCCATATGTGTACAGAGTGTCCCAAAATAGTATAAATGTGGAGGGGGTGATGCTGCATATACGATAAAAAACAATGTTGACCTTGAAGATTAAGGTCAATTTTTCAGATAATTATTTAATAACAATTTTTAAATAATTATTTACACATCATCTGGTAAACTAATCCGAATATTTAAAAAAGATTCAAGCTATTTGGTTCACATTTAAATAAGTTATCTGTTTTTAAAGGGTGTACGAACACTTTTTACACTGAATCTATTTACGTATCATTGAAAGAATTAATATTATGGAAACGAAAAATTGTCAGTTTTCTATTCTAAAATAAGATAACAATGTATTTTGTTCAGTGAATGTTCGTTCAGTACGAAAAAAAATCTAAAATTAATAGACAATAGGTAGAAATTGTCGGTTTTATAGAATAAGATAACAATAAAGAATGATACTTTCGAGTAATACAGGGTGTCCGACAATTCCTTCAACAGCTGCAATGTTGCAATTTGGATTTGCAAGCAATTTGAAGCAATATTTTCCTTTGCAAAAATGTTATGCACGGCTTTGTTTAGGAGATATTAACGAAAAACACGGACCAATCAGAGCGCGACCTAGACACGAGTTGACACAGTCAGCCAATAGACAGTTGGCGTGCCGTGACTACTGTGCCAACTCGTGTCTAGGTCGCGCTCTGATTGGTCCGTGCTTTTTGTTAATAACTCCTAAACAAAGCCGCAGATAACATTTTTGCAAAGGAAAATATTGCTTCAAATGATCTCAGGAACCTCCCATTTCCGGCTGTCGAAGGAATTTTGGGACACTCTGTATACAGTAGAATAAGATGCCTAGAGACATTTTATTAAAATTAGATTAACCACAATTTTTTAAAAATAGGATTCATTATGTCGTGACTAGACTGCGGATCTTTGTGCATTTATGGCTTCTGAAAATCTCTAGAAAAAGGTGGAATATAAAATTCGACAGAATTTAGTACAATTTTGATTTTTTGTGATCTGCAAAGACTACCACTGGAAATAAGATTGTATTGGGTTGGCAAATAAGTTCGTTCGGTTTTTGATTGATTTATTCCACTGTAAAAGACCGAACGAACTTATTTACCAACCAAAGATTTTATATTCCACATTCTTAAAATTCATCTGCAACATAAAATGACATAAAATGGAGGTTTTCAATGAACTTGGTGCATAATTCTTTGTCTTTTTACGTGGATCTCATTTTCTAAGTGAAGCCACATACGGAATGAAGATAAACGCGAATTCTAAATAATGCCGATGGTCAAGAACCTTCTTACGTATATACAGGGTGTCCCACGTAACACTTTTCACGATCTTTCAATTAACTACTTGCGATAATCTGATAAAAAATATTTTATTTCTCTATTTACTTTATTATCTATACATTGCGATAAAAAAAGTTCGAAAATTTTCTTTTTCATTATCGTCAAGGCCACCTTCATTTTTAAAAATGGTACTTCAAGGTCATCCGAAGATCATGGTATACTAGGTCGTTGAATTCGTCTTGATACGGGCTATAATACTGTCAAGTCAAAAATACCAAGTAACATTTTAAAAAATGAAGGTGACCTTGACAATAATAAAAAAAAGTTTAACTTTTTTTATTGCAATGTATAGCCAATCGAAAACTTATCGACTTTTGTTTAAAATATTTTTTTATCAGATTATCGCAAGCAGTTAATTGAAAAATCGTAAAAAGTGTTATGTGGTACACCCTGTAAATCCCAATAGTTCGCAGTGAAAAGAATTTGGAAGTGACTTGGAACGTAGTCCTTCTTAAAAACTGGCGCGGAATCGAAGGAAAACGAGAGAAGAGTACTCGAACGAGGATAGCTGAAATATCGTATTAATAGAACCGGCCTCGGGAATACACGATGAAAATGAATGGAAATTTCGCGCACTATTTGATCATCCCGGTAGGTGGACTAATATTTTCTCATAAATATTCGTCACGTACAAAATGATCGCATTTCCATGGAAAGAAGAAATCCTGGATTGCGTGTTACGGCCGAATAACGCTCGCGTTTCACAAAATCAATCCCATTTTTTTGCATGATAATACAGTCTCGCGCGTCGACATATTTTCATGTAACAATGGTGCTTTTTTTCTTGTCGGGCGGAATATACATATATCCCAGAAACATTTTCTGGGAACATGATACTTTTCACGTTGTAAAAATTCGTGACACGAATATCATATTTAAGAACATGATATTTTCGTGACGGAGAAATTTCTGACGCGAACACGATACCTGAGGACGCGATATTTCCATGATTTAAAAACTTCCCTCACGCGCTACAATAATTGAAGCGGCATTAATTAGTACACAATTCTCGTTGTTCTGTTTAACGTTTGGATACGGTAATATCAATTTTACTAAATTTTGTGTGGCCCATTTTTTAATAATGTTGAGTTGTATTCTGAATTGTACGGAACACTCGACTAGGGATTTTATGCATTTATGACAAAGGACAAAATCATACACAGAACTTTAGAATGCTGTCCTATTATTAGACAGAGAATTTTATTTATTTATGGCAAAAATTAGTAGGTGAAACTTGAAATAGTAAAAACATTAAAAAACTGTAAAAATATGAAGATGTTATTTTCGATTGATTACAATTAAACTAATTACTAGACTGCGGATCTTTATGCAAGATAAAAATGTTCTACATTAATCAAGCAGGAATAAAATAAAAATTTATTTCATCCCTCAATGATTGTTTTACTTTAGAAACAACATTACAATATTCTCAAATTTTTTAAATCTTGTAGTGTTTTATATTTTGCCCAGCCAATTTCTTTAGGAGTGCATAAGATCCGCTGTCTGCTAATTACAAATCTTTATTTAGCTTCATTTCCACGCAAATGATGTATAAACATTTTATTTTGCATAAAGATCCGTTGTCTGCTTATTATACTCATACAATTATTAAGCAAAGAAATAAATGTCTATTTAGATACTGTCTCGTAATGAATACAGAATTTTTATTTTGCATAAAAATCCGTAGTGTAGTTATAACACAAATTCTTTCGGTTAGAAATCTGGAAATTATAGTGGCGTATGTCCAAATTTTGAAGATTTGAGCTAATATTGTTTTTCGAATCTTAAAGGCATAATTTATTTACAGTTGCTTCTTTACTGAAAGGGGCAGCATATTCTTTTGTCACTAAACCAATAGAATGAACAATTTGGGATCATAGTGTAAGTCCGCCTTACGCTCTTTTGTTTTCAACCTTTTTATCTAACAAAAAAAGGCTATGCTACATTCCATCTATTCATCGTCCCTTTTTTAACTCCATTAAAACCGCCGTACACGTATGAGATCATGGCCCTCTTCCTGATGACGAAACGAAAGGATGTAATGAATAATTCTGCTTTCATGAAGATACAATTTTAAACAAGAAAATAATTATTACCCTTATTAATTAAAATGTTTAGAAATATATCGGTGTAGATGAATTCTAATTACATAATTCGCTTGTAGATTGTATGAAATTCTGTATAATAATTTGTTGTATAATAAATCTGTATAATAATTTATTGTATAATAAATCTGTACAATAATAATTTCCACATGCAGACATTTTTTATAGTTTTCTGAATCTATAAATGCATTTTTGCAACCACAGTGCGTGTATGGAGTTTTTTTATGACAACAAACACAAAAAAAATGATTTAACTCGGAATACCGTGAATATGACACACCACAATGATTTTCCCGCTAAATATAAATGTGTGCATTTATCTATTTTACCACTTTTTTATTATCTATTGATTTTAACGATTTCGTTGATACTCATTCCAAATGGAGATAATTCTAGCTAAATAAAAGCTAGTTATAGTTAACGATTTTACAAGTGGTGGGTTGTAAATTATCTATTTTGTTACTAATTAACCCTTTGCACTCGGAACTATTTTAACTCGGAAAATAAACATTTCTTCCGAGCTACAATATTTTCATTCCCCATGATTTTTAAAATTTTATGAATATGAAATGTTTAGTAATTGATTAGATACCGATATATTTAATAATGTAAACAATATTTTGAATAATGGTACAGCAGTTTTTAGTGGACCCCCAGAGTCACCATTCGAGTGCTAAGGGTTAAAAAGAAGATACTGAGGATTACAGAATTTATGTTACGACTCGATATTTCATGAAGCCATGGTTAACAAATTCAGACAAAAAGGTTCAAACGTGTGGCATAATTAAATGGATAAAAATGACAATTAGATAGTAGAATATCTGGCAAGGAAATCAGAATCTCTGCAAAAGGATTCGTGACTAAATGGGCACCTCGTTTCTTCCGGTTTCACTGCAGTGCCGGTGGAAATAATTCGAACTTCGTTGCAGTCCGCAGAGATAAATTCCAGTAAAAAATTGATCTAGTTTTTCTTCATCAGCCGGTTTCTTTGCGCGAGACAATACCCCAGCGCAAAAACGTCATTAGATAAGAACTAACAGCCCGCTGCGCTGCGTTATCCCAAAGATTAATGGCCGTCCGATAAAAAATACACAGTGTTAATCTTCCCTATGTGCCATCCCTTGCTTTACTTCGCCCGGTACAACTTTATTAACAAAAACATCCGATTGAAATTTATGTCGAACCATTTTCGTACACGTTATACCGTAATGCCTGCAATTTAAAAGACAAACGCCACCTCTTGCTCGCTGTGTACACGCTCTATTCATTGCGAAATTAGAAAAATTGATGTTCTAGCAAGAAACCGAGGTTCCATGATGGATGCGACAATGGCGAAGCAAAAAACTGTGGATCCGTTACAGACTGACTGACAGCGCCTAAACTCCCTGGGACTATACACATGAGTGAAATATTAACACTAAACCTATCACGAAGAGTCAAATGATCCATTTCAGATTTCTTATTTGACAATTATTGAAATTGTAAAGGTGTTTTCATGGGAAATTATTGAATATATTGTTTGACTTCAGTATACAGGGTGTGGCCGGACGGCTGATACAACCGAGCAGGGGGTGATACTACATGTAAAAATAAGTCGAAAAAAAGAATAACATTTTTTTTGTTTGACGCATCGTTTCCAAGAAAATCGAGTTTGAAAATGCAGCGAATACACGTGCTATCACATACGAAACGTCTGACGCGTCTGACCATGATCAACCAATTCTACTTTGTGCATATATGTACTACAGCTAAATAAAGATTTGTAATTAGTAGACAGCGGATCTTTATGCATTTATAAAGAAATTGGCTGGGCAAAATATAAAACAGTACAAGATTTTAAAAATTTGTAAATATTGTAATGTTGTTTCTAAAGTAAAATTATTATTAAGGGATGAAATCAATTTTTACTATATTCCTACTTCCCACGATTAATGTAGAACATTTTTATTTTGCATAAAGATCCGTAGTCTAGTAATAAGTTGAATTGTAATCGATCGAAAATAACATCTTCACAATGAAAATTGCTGTTGTTATTGAAGGTTCCATTAAGAAGTGTTTAGCTATGTACCATAGATTCTTCAAAATTATGCAATAATATGTAACGTAATGTGTTACGTTGGTGCAAAATGCGGTTTTTGTTTTTAAATTTTAAAGCTATGTAGAATGTCCCAAAAATGTCGGATCAACTTGAAACGAGTGGTTCCCGAGGTAATCTGAACTGACTTTCTCGTTCGCGAAAATGTGTTCTCTCGAAAGCGGAGATTCTTGACGTAATTTGAAGTAACTTTTTCCTTTTCGAAAATATTATCCGCGATTTTGTTAATAAGTTATTAACGAAAGACGCAGAGAATCCAACTCGGCGGCACGTTCCGCTGAACGTAGCGTTGGTGTCGCGCCGCGATGGAGTAGTGAACAAGAGAAGGAGCAGAAATTTATTAACTTCCCGATTTTTTTAATTAGAAATTAGAACTCGGTTATTCTCTCACATGAATGACTATAATTCGTATTAAACGAAAAAATAACATTGTACGCCCGCTTTATGTTGAAATTTATGCAGTAATTAACACATCTAATTTTTTTCATAACCTATTCGCCTCTACATTAATTTATTTAACAGTTGTTCGAACGATATCTCCCTGCGATTCCGACCAAATGAAATTTTTTCAAAATTTTCATTACACGCTAATTTAATCCATCTAGCCTCGCAAAAAAAACTGAAGGTGTTCGGCTCACTATTGAAAAAGCTATTCTGGTTTAAAGCGTACATGAACAATTCCGTTGTCTTTATGCAAAATGAAAATCACATTATCTTAGTAACCTCCTAATTATGTTTAGTCTTTTGCATTTTGTTCAGTGTCTACCTGCTTAAATGATCTAGCAAAAATAACCAAAAGTTGGAATCTTCTCTGTTTACTCCTAAAGATTTCGTGATTGTAAAAATTGAACATATTCAAAAATCAAGGATAAATAATACATCCTAAAAGCCAAAAATAGATTCAATAAGGTTTGCTCTGGCTTTTATGCGATTAGAAAGCTGATAAAACGTTCAGTGGAGCTAACACGTTTCTTGTTGTTTGCTGACTCTGTAAATTAGTCCATAAAAGCGTACATTTGCATAAATATGAGCAATCTACTCAGCGTCGAATGCCATTGACCGACATAGCGGAAAGCGTGTGGAAAATATACGATAAAGGGAAAAGTAACATCGTTTAAATAGAACAGACTATTTGAAACGAGCGAATATTATACAACAACACTTCACTAGTAAACTTTCAACGTTTACAATGTGTCTACATTAAAAATAAACAACATCAGCACGAAAAGGATTTCTACAATAAATTATTAATTTCTTCATAATTTCTACGTTTGACAAAATCATAGTTATCAGAACCACGTGATTTTTATACCGAAACAACGAATATTTACGCAAACGTCTTGCAACTTAATATATTAAAATTGCAGTCGAAAACTATCGCGCTTCTATTGCATTCACACCGAGATTCGCGAAAGCGTAAACGCTATAAATGCCTAAAGTCAACAATCTGCTTATAATACTGCAACCTTTTGATGCTATTGGTACCACGTGTACCACGTGCACTGGAACGAGCGTACTAAACAAGGCAAATTATGGATCGATTAGTGTCGACTATACTTTTCGAGGTTTATCGACTGAAGAAAACGGAATTCATTGATTTCGAACGCGTATAGCGATCGAATATAATTCTACTCGTGCAAGAATGTTCTTTTCAAGAACAGCGGAAGGTATCGCGATGGAATGCATGTTCCAATTCGAGGCGAGAGACGCGGAGAAGTGCAAATCGGTACAACGTACAAGAAGAAAGGTTAGCTTGCAGTTCAAGTATGCAATGGAACATCCACGGGTCGGTTTGTTATTGCAGCTTCATTCAGCGAATGTTCCGCGGTCCTAGTAAAAATAAACCATAAAAACTGAGATGTTTGTTTTAGAAGATGCAACTTTAGTATTTCTGCGTAATACCTTTCCTACTCTCAGCCTAATCCAACGATTTCATGGTGTTCCCATTTCAAATTAAACTACAATATTATTACACGCTATCGCGAAACATAAGAATGCCTTTAAAAACGTTTGCACTTGGAAAGAAGTACGTACAGATTAGAAATTGTTTAGCTACAAATAATTATTGTATTGCTTCTTTCATTTAATGTATGTTTCATTTAATGTTTATTGATCCATTATAATATGTGCACAGTTGATTCTAATTAGATATTTTTAAAAAATACGAATAACTGAGCAACAATCTATTTTCTTCGTACATTTAAATTTTGCACTTTTTTTAAAACCAGACATCCAAACCAATTTCATTTTCATACTAAAAATAGTTGAATCTAAATCGTTTTACAGTACAACACCTGATTATTTTATCACACCAAGTATCATATAGTTGTTGATGTAGAATACGATTCTTCTATGTATACTAGAGCGAGGATAAAGCGATAAATGTATTACAATTTTTAATTAGTTATGGGATAACGAATTTTATGCTATTGGCTTTCATGTTCCGAGAACACTGTTATAAAATGCAGTGCATTAAGTGAAACTTTTATGCCATACATTTTTGTGTAAACAAGAGACTTTTATTTTCTCGAAAGTGGAAAATAGTTCTAATCAACGAAAAATATGATTGTGAATCATCCTATAAAAATTACAGTGTGTTTTTTCTTCTATATCCATTCTACCTTCAATCCCTTAATTAATACAAGTTAAAAAACAATTAATCTTCAAACTCCACAAACTGAAAACGTATTCCTAAATTTTCTATTTACCCTTAAATACTGAGTGTAAAACTAATGTGACTGTCCATAACATATATTAATCAACTATGAAATGATCGTTAAAACTGAACTTCTACAATAAAGTTAAAGTGTCAATGTACAAAGTTACTTTAGACCAAAAAATAAATGCTTCGACAAAGTTAAAAAGTTCGGTGAGCAACTTTTGTTTATAAAAGCTAACATACGGTCCCTGTAATGAAGATTGGCATAAACGATATCTATAGAATAAAATTTTATGTGAATTTTCATTCTTGAGAAAATCGATTTCCGATACTTTTGATATTTGAGAATGTGTGGATCAGCCAATGAAAAAGTAGAAGTGGTTGGCAAAAGTCAGACACGCCAGCCATGCTGTGAAACAAACTTCAGAAGTCAATTATCGGAGATAAAAGTTTTCGATCTACTATTTTCTATTATAAATAATAAGTTTGACAATAACCACTGTCAACACTGAAAGGGAAGGACCTAAGGTGATCAACATTATATTGCAAAACAATTTTGAAAAATCGAGACTTTATCTGATGATCTCTAGCTTACTGTATTCTTTCTATTTCATACTTATACTGCGTATTTAAGGTACGTAACTTTTAACTATATATGTCTTTAATGTTTTTAAGTGCCTACACCTAATATTTTACATAAACCATTATAGGTACATGTATGTATACTACCACACCGTGCAAAAGTGATTTAACCCTTTGAGAGAACTCATACTTATATGTATTTGGTTCTTCCTTTATTTATTTTTTAGTTAAAAACAAATATAAGTTCCACAAATACAAATTACAGGAAAGTTTGAGAGAGCTATATCTAATATAATTAGTAGACTACGGATCATTATGCAAAATAAAAAATTTTTGCATTGATTGCAAGACACAGGAGCCAAATAAAAATTTTTTTATTCTTTTAGCTATCTTAACGAATTGAAACTAATGCACTGATGTCCTTAAATCTTTTTAATATGACCACTGCATTGAATTGTGTGTATCTATTTGTATCATAAATGCTTAAAATCCGCAGTCTAATAATTAGTAAACAAAGTTGTTTAAAATGAGTAGCAGTCAAGGAACTGTCCTTTGAAGCAAATTTCAAATAAAACACTTCAAATAGTAGGGAGTTGTTGGCAACAAAATTGAAAAATAATTCGGAGTACAAAGGGTTAAGATTGAAGACAACCACTTCGGGCCTTCCCTTGTAAATGCCTGAATGTTTTCAGACAAGATTCATTCGGAAGATTGAGAAAGCGATGACGAAACGTTAATTTAATCACGCGTCAGCCAGTTAATTGGCAAAGTTCTGAAAGATGCGACAAAAGGAATCTCGAACGCGGCTGCTAAGCTAACTGATTGCGAAAGTGAAAATTCGCTAGTTATTTGTTGTGGATTGCTGTTTTGCATATTAATTACTAGACTGCGGATCTTTATGCAAAATAAAAATTGCCTTGATCAATCGCAAGACACAGAAAACATATGAAACTTTCTTTGTATTTTCAACGATTTTAATCAATTGAAAATAACATATGGACGTTTTTAAATTATCTTAATGTTTGTACTGTTTTAAATTACATCCACCCATTTTTGTCATAAATGCATTAAGTCTATTAATTACTTCCAAGTAGTTAAACACGTTAAATGCTTCGGAAAGAATTACGGTTTCCTTACTGCATCGTTCATTTTTTGTACAGAGTGTATAAAAAGTAATAGTCATCCGTGCTGGAGTTGAATTTACACCTCTGGATCGGTGGACTTTGTAAAAGGAACTTGCCGCAAAATTGTTTATACCAAGATAATTATTGTTAAAATTTTATTTTACATCAACAAGTTGAATTGTCGAGAAGAGAAAAAGTTTGAAAGGAACCATATATCGCAAACAAATAGTTACCGAGATAAAAGCTGCTAAAGTTTTTGCAAAATTTTATTGTGTAGAATTATACGAACAGACAAAAGCCTACTACTACAATCCACCTGACCGTGTGAATGAGACGAAACATAATCGTGTGTGTATCTCAAGAATGCGAATTTTTATGCATTTATGAAGAAATTGGATGGGTGAAATATAAAACAGTGGAAGATTCGAAAAATTTAGGAATATTGTGATGTTGCTTTTAATGCAAGAAAATCATTAAAGGATGAGATCAATTTTTATTTTCTTCCTACTATCCACAATCAATGCAGAACATTTTTATTTTCCATAAAGAACCGCAGTCTACTCGAGACAAACGAAATTTAAAGGGACATTCGTCGCTAGGCCACTATCAAATCATCGCCTCCCTGCCCATTCAGGTTATAAATTTGAAGTTGCAAAATATGAGAGAAAACCTTATATCCATTGTTATACTGAAGAACATTATTCCTGCATTATAAAATACTAATGTAAAGTATAGGTACTTGCAAATTTTTCAGAATATTCTGTTTCTCCGTTGAATCCACAGGACACTGCCATTTACGCGAGAATACGTCTTAATAAAACAACACACTTCTACACACCGTGACAGCGAACGAGACAAACTTCCTCCGACCACGATCAAAATAGTACTGCGAATGTCACCTCGATTTTTCGTGAATAGTTCCTGGTGAATCTAGGTGGGGAAATGTAGCGTTTGTTAATTGGGCGCCGGTGTGTCGGAAGGACTTTAGATTGAGGAGTGCGAAACTGTCAAGGAAATTTTTTTCGTATTGTCTTCGGTCGTGAATGGCGTGATTTATAAGTTTATGACTGCTCGTCAATTCGGTGGATCTGTCACACGTATTGTCTATCTGTCGGGGTTGAAGTTGTCGGAGCGCGGTGATTGTAAATTAATCGGCCAGTTTGGAGCAGATTCGCGTACGTTTTTTTTGCCTGCTATAACGACCTTTTCGGGTATATTGTCTAATCCGCTGGTGAAACGGTAAAATACGCTTAACCTTGGGTGTTGCCGTCGCAACAGCGATCTTAATGCGATTTCCGTGCGAAAACAATGTTTTTCAATTTTCAATCGCGTGTCTTTGATCATTTATAACTCATAAACCAATTCATTAGTTACAATGAAATTTTCAGAATGTGTATAATTTAAATGAAGTTAAAAAACACGTTATTAGCACTCGGAGCTGTTTTAACTCGAAAATTGAACATTTCTTCCGACCTAGAATAATTTCATTCTCTATGATTCTCAAAATTTTATGGATATGAAATTGGTATAATACCTCATGCAATACCTAAATGTTTAGTAATTGATAAGATACCGATATATTTAATAATGCGAATAACATTTTGAATAATGCAATTTTTATAGTACAGCAATTTTTAGTGGCGTCTCTCAGAGTCATTATTTGAGTGCTAAGCGTAAAAATCATTCGATCCATTTGTAAAAAAGTAATCCTGATTTAACATGTTAATAAAATTGTTTATTTTAAAACGTAACGAAAAATTTTATGGATATGAAATTGGTATACACTCCGGGACAAAAAGGTAGCAACATCATCTATTTTTCCTCATTTGATACATTAAACTGAAGAAAATTGATATTTTTTTTAACACTTTACCTACCGGAAGCCTATTAATAGGATTTCCAATAGTCGTGCTATACCAAAAGAAAGCATAGAAATTTTCTTTTACATTGCAATCTTAAATGAAACTATTAGATGACGTTATTGAGGGTGACTTATCAGTTCACAATGAAAATTGCTGTTGATATTAAAAATTCCATTAGAAAGTGTTTAGCCATGTACCGTACATTTTTCAAAATTATGCAATAGTCACCGGTCGGTAATGTGTTAATATGTCAACATATTCTGACAGGCCTGGACGTACAATGTACTGAATATCATCCACCATATTTACTTCAATAGAATTTTCGAAATGAAAACGTAAATATTGGGGCACACAAGCGGAACAAAATGATAGCACAAACAGCAGTTTTACATTTGTCAGGTGTGCAGAAGTTACTGAAGAGCAAACATTCATTGCAAAACGTAATTAATAAAGTGGGTACTAGCTCCTTTCGTGCTTATTTAATAAAACAATATACTAAAGTGTTAAGAATGGATCGTGGAAAAAACTAAGTTTTGTGAAGTTCATACGATATTGAAGTTAAAGGAAGAATAAGATTGAATTACACAAATATCAAAAATTGTAAATAGATGCCGAAAAGTTATTATGAGCTTGTTAAAATATCCTGAAAATTACGGGAAAAGGAAAAGTTCTGGGCGTCCATAAAGTTTAATTGCCCGTGAAAAACGTGCAACATTGAGAACAGCATCAAATTCGAGGATGACTGCGTGACAAATCGCTGAATGTGTTGGCGTAAACACTAACGGAAAGAAGGTACGTTGTGTTTTACAAAAATGCAGGCACTTGGCTCGAAGATAATTGCAGAAAAAATCTTGGTCAAAGAAGGACTATGAAGCGTTCCACTTATTTTTTGCCGAAAAGCATATAAATATGAGGACAAAGTGGCGAAGAGTCATATTTACTGACGAAAAAAGATTTAATTTGGATAGTCCAGACGACGTACGCTATTACTATCATAATTTGAATAAAGAACAGCAATTTTTAAGCCGTCGCCAAATGGGAGGCGGCTGCGTGATAATATGGGCTGATATTGGATATTGGGGTAAAACAGAAATCAAATTTATAGAAAGACGAATGAATAGTGGACGGTGCATATATTGAAATGATAAATGAACAAAAAAACACTTATGCTGTAAGAATTGCTGCAAATAAACACATTTTACAACAAGATAATGTCGCAGTCCACGCGGCTAAAGCGATCAAGAAATACTTTTCTGCAAAAATTATTCGTGTTTTGGAGTGGCCAGCGAGATCTCTAACCTCAATATGATTGAAAATTGTTGGGGACATCTTGCCAGAGCTGTGTACCAAAATGGCAGATAACTCCAAAATACTAACGATTTAAAGTAGAGCATTTTGAACGAATGGGAGAATATTAGCCAAAACAGAATTAAAGTTTGTATAAATATTTACCAAACTGAATGATTAAAGTTGTTAGCTGTAAAGGAGGTCTTACAAAATATTGAGCATTGATTTTGATTAATTAATTCTGTTATATTTCAAGTATTTCGTTTAGTATGCTATCATTTAGTACCTTTACATTTCATTAATAATTCCAATTCATTCAATAAAAATAGATAAGTTAATGAAGCTTCGTTTCATTTCATTCATATATGTTAAGAAAGACACACTAAAAATATGTGTATAAAAAACTTGAATTCCTAATGTTTAATAAACAGAAATTACATTAATCTCAAAGTGTGCTATCTTTTCGTCCCGGAGTGTAATACCTAATGCAATACCTAAATGTTTAGTAATTGATAAGATACCGACATATTCAATAATGCGAATAACATTTTGAATAATGCAATTTTTATAGTACAGCAATTTTTAGTGGCGTCTCTCAGAGTCACTATTCGAGTGCTAGTGGTCAACATCATTCGATCCATTTGTAAAAAAGTAATTCTGCTTTAAAGCGTAAATAAAATTGTTTATTTTAAAACGTAACCGCCTGTTGTGTTGTTTTTAAATCGAATTCACTTCTTCAAATGTCCGCATACTTTGAACGCCGATATATCCGTGAACGAAGAGAAGAAATCTTTTTTCAGAGTTTTCGAAAGTAAACGAGGGACACGAGGAGTTTGTGTCACCGTTCACAGTTTAACTGTTCGAGGCAAATTAAATTATTTGTAGTCTTCGGAGCGGAATGCGCCCAATGAAACTTTTAATTGACCCGAACTTCCTCGGAAGTTTACGCCCGACAATAATAACATTCAGATTAGCAATTGTGAAGGATCTAACTTCCCCGCGAAAGGAAATCACGATCGCGGTGAGCTCTCCTTGGCGCGTGATCGATTGTGCCAGGCAGGGTGGTTTCTAGGATGGAATTCGGAGGAATTAAACGCGCGTAAACTCGATCGGAACTAATCATGTTTGCCATTGATCGATCATGTTGACACGAAATAGATGAGCGCCGAGAAAAAAACAGTGCAGCAACGGCACCGTCACGTTTGCCTGCAGTTTTGCGAACTGTGATTGATACACCGCACCGCGTAAATAGTGATTATGCTCGCCAATAATATTGTCCTTTGTCAAACACAAAAATGACGCCATCGTTTGCGCATGCGTATTAAACACTCGAATTGCATTCAGCAGAGACACAATTTATTTTGTATTTACCGAAAACATTCGCGAGGGAAATTACTTTTTCTTAATTTCATTGTCGATCAATGCATAAAAATGTATGCTTGCATAACTGTCCACGGTTTAATTACTTATTTGCGAGGACGAAATGGAGCATGATAAACATCGTTCAAGCATTTAGTTTAGCATGGTGCGACTGCAAAATCAATACTATCCTATTTTAGTGACAAAATGACACTTAACTATATTGAAAAGTTCGACACTCTAGGGAGAGGTTTATTTCTGCTTACATACATGTAGGTATAGTTACATCTTTATTATTAACCTTATTATAGTTTCCTGGCATCTATGTCTCTGTACAGGGTGTCCCAAAAATGTTGTAGTTCCTCGAAAGGGATGATTCCCTGAAGTGATTTGAATTGGCCCGTGTTTTTCGTTAATAATTCCTTAACAAAGTCGCGCAGAACATTTTTGCCAAGAAAAAAGTTACTTCAAATCAGAGTAGGGCAATAATCAACTAATAGATATTTAAAAATGACTAATGTTCTTTTTGAATATTAGGCATAGCAAAATAGTCATTAGTGAAAACATTTTGATTAGTTAGTGATAACTAGTTAATAATATTAATGTATGTTAATCACACAATAGTGACGGATGACTACAGATTGATGACTAATCATGAACTACTAATTCACTAATAAGCAATAGCTAATAATTACTTACAGCTGTGACTAACTATTTGCCATTTACTTATCACTAACTAATCAAAAAGTTTTTACTAATTACTATTTTGCTATGATTAACATTCAAAAAGACTATTAGTCATTTTTAAATATTAGTTGATTATTTTCCAACTGTGCCTCAAACTATACAGAAAAACTGTTTCAATATTAGAATAGTTGGTTAGATTCAATTTTTCAATTAATTTGAGAATTTGAAAATTAATTTTATTAGTTCGAGCTATGTAGATCAGAAGCATGTTGGGGTGCTAAAGACTTCAGGATGAACTTGTAGAAGAGGGTCCTCCTCCCCTCAGATTTCAATGACCTTGAAATATGTTGTCAAGGTCATCATTCTGAACAACATAAAATACATTACTTGTAAATGCATGGATTAGGTCTGGATTAGGTCATTAAAATCGAAGAAGAGGCAGCACATCGACCCCATGGATTTACAAGAATAATCTTTTGCGAATATCTCGTAAATTAAAACCAACCGCCACAAACTTTAAAGGGCGAATGTCGTTCAGAATGATGACCTTGACAGCATATCTGAACCTCATTGAAATCTGTGGGAGGACCCTTTTCTATAAATTCACCGACTTCAGACTACTGTACTGTAAAACGATTATTATTCCTCTGACTATGTTTTAAACTGATGTATGTATCTACTTCTCCACAGTGTGAAGATATGAATGAAACACTGGGACTATTCATGAAGTGAAAATGGGTGAACTATCAGCAGAGAATCTCTTGTGTAACTTGTGTAATTATCTCTGGAAGAACGTGTGAAGGTTAAGTAATAGTTAACATTTTTCATTGAGGATTTTCATTGAAGTTTTTTTTACTCGGCTTTTTGTACGTTAGAAATGTACAAAATCTCCGGTTCACTTATTAGATTTTAAGCAGTGATTTGAAATGCTGATTCGGAATTTGGCAACATTGCACTCGTAATATCCTAAAGGATAGCTAACAATTACTTAGAGCTGTGAATAACTATTTGACATTCAGTTATCACTAACTAATCAAAAAGTTTTTACTAATGACTATTTTGCTATAACTAACATTCAAAAAGACTATTCAAGACATTCAGACAAATAGTCATTTTGAAATATTAGTTGATTATTGCCCTACTCTGCTTCAAATCACCACAAGAACCCTCCCTTTCGAGGAAGTACATTTATGTTTGTTATTATTTAGTTAATATTACACTCTTTTAGGAGAGAAAAAACGAAGACATAAAAGGAAGCTGGAATATTTGGTTTTGTATTTCATGCCTCCATTTTAAGGGATATTTGTAACTTTATTCATTGCAGATTCTTCATTAATTTTATTCTTATTAGGTATACAAATCAGTTCAGGACCAACCAACGCTATTTTCGTTTTAAATCCAAATATTATATAAGTCGATTTGAAGATTCAGTAATTATTTTTAAGTTGGTGTAAATGCACAGCAGGAGATGGAGATTATTTTCTACGGTAGTATGTATGTATTTTGATTGTTTCTAAATGATTAAAAAATTCACGAATGCTATAAACTAATTTGAACACTTAATATATTAAGCGTGAAAGAGTATAATGTAAATACTGGTGTCATGACAGTGAGGAAATAAATTTTTTCGTATCGCTCTCAGTATCGATCAAGTGACACATTTCTCTTGATGCGGGTTTGATTAAAGTGCGTTGTCTGTTTAGCGGTGTAATTTCGACAATGGCGTGAAACACATAAACCTCGAATGACTGAATCGTATAGGTTTATCGGCTATTTGAAGGAACAGTAACGACACCGCGAGTCTTGTTCCGTTCTTCAGCTTTCGTGGGAGAACGTCGCTCGTTGTCAATCCGTTTCACGCAAACGCTCAAGCAAAATAGTGACACGGAACGACGATCGAATTGATTGATTCTGCTTTACCGTCACCGCAAAATTCAAAACAGCCAATTTGTTCTATTGATCCATTTTTCTTAGGCGAACAGTGAATTATCGAAAAGAGAATTACTGAAAATTCTGCTTTCTCGTTACTACTAAATTCAAGAAAAAATAAACAAATTACTTGTAATTGAAACGATCAATTTGTTCTATTGATCAATCCTTACCTTCTTGGTCGAAATAATATCGAACAATGAAAAACAGTGTTTGAATCGAGAAGATGAATAAAAATTCTGTTTTATCGTTACCATAATATTCAAGAATAAACACAAACATAATAAATTACTTGTCATTTGAATCACCAATTTATTCGTTCCAGTTATTAATGACTTGATGGACGAAATAATTTTTAGTAGATTATTAAAGAATGGAGTACAAAGGAACTAATATTTGCGGTGGGTGACCTAAGTAAGTAATAACTAGACTGCGAAATTGCTTTATGCAATTTACAATTTTTCTAGACGAATATCAAGAAAGTGGAACCAATAAAATGCTCGAGCATTTTTTGAGATTTTTTCAAAGCCATAAATGCATAAAGATCCGCAGTTTAGTAATACCTAAACTGCTCATTCTTCATACATGGATAATGTTTATCCATTTTTAAAATACAAGAACGCACAAGTAACAAATATTAACGACATCTCTCCTCTGCTCGTAACATAAGAAATTTTTTGTTTTGAAATAGACTGAGATTGATCCTTGTTGGAATTCAACGATACCAAGCGATACCATAGCGTCTTTGACATAAGAGTCGCCAGTCTGGTATTAGAAACGACTATCGCTTTTACTATTCACATATAAATTAAATACAAGATACGCGGAAACACTGTGATGTCGTTATTTAGAGCAACACCTTTATAATGCTAATAAAGTATATACGGTATAAAGTGTAGTTTATTAATAGACTGCGGATCTTTATGCATTTATAGCAAAATTGAGTAGACGAAATTCAAAATTGATGGAAAATTTTTAAAATTGATGATGTAAATATATTTTTTTTCAATTTATTATGTAAAAATATGATTTCTCCTTTAGTAAAATCATTAAGGGAAAAAATAACATTCGATTTAATTTCTCTTTCTTGCAATGGATGCAGACAATTTTTATTTTGCATAAAGATCCGCAGTCTATTTATTAGAATAACATGCCCACATAAAGACATTTCCAACATCCGTCATCCCGATTTTTAGAAGATAATCCATGAAAGTTGAAATTTGCATAAAGATCCGCAGTCTGGTGGCAGCGACTCCCACGAAACTAGTACCCAAAGCACGAGTACAGCGAGCTCTTTTGTCACGTGAAAAGTTGCTCCCTGTTTGCTTCTGAAGGGAAACCATAAATTTGGGAGTCAGAAGCGGGTAAACAAAGACGAATGACTGAATCGTAGATGTTTCGATGATTTGTGAACCGATGCTGTCCTACATAACAACAGAACTGAAGTGATTCTGCAGGAGATCGTTGGAGAATGTTCTGTTCGTTCTACTTGTACGGTAAGTTCAAACAATTCACGAAAAACCTCGGGTATTGGTGAGCAAAGTGCTCGCTTAATTCATTGCAAATTTCACGTAGAAGATACATGATACTGTTTAACCATAATTGTGCTTCAACGTACTACTTTTAACAATGAGACAATAAATTTTGCAGGAGATCCCTGGAAAATGATCTATTCATTCTACTTTTACGGTAAGTTCACTCCACCAGTGTATGTATATCGATAAATCGGTCGTCGAAACGTTCTAATTTGGTAGTGTCGGTTGTAAGTAAAATGGCGGAAAATTAGGTAGAGTGAAAACAGAGTACTCACGGTTATAGATAGCTGCAGTTATTCGTATCAACGATATAGAAGGGTTAAAATGTGACTATCAGCTGTGTTTCTTTCTAAAATCGCTTAATTAGTCGGTACATCTGGTCATTGGTTTATGGCGGCCACAGTCGGTACGTCGCACAGTGGGCGAGAAACCGATCTTTTTGGACAAAAATCTGCCGACAACTCAGTTTTTCATCGATTCAATTGGAATTTTTTTTTAAATGTTCGTGAAGAACTATACTTTGATGACGTGCTGCGCGAAAATCGTTAACTGTCACAAGAAATCAAGAATCCTTATCTACAAAACCCAATAACTCCGATACTTCATCCGCCCGTACCATAAATTTGCATGTACCAGCTGAGTTACCGACACTTCTCAACCCTAACTCCTAAACCGCAAAATTTTAAACTGTAAAAAAAATTAAAAAAAAACAATTTTATTAAAATTTATCCATGGTATAAACTACCTCCATCAGTTCGTAAGGTACTGCAACATGGAAGTGAAGTACTTGCTACATTTGAACTGCCAATTGGTTTGTATGCAGAAGAGCCACAAGAGGCAAATAATAAAGTCTTGAGGAAACTCCCGAATGTGTTGCCGCAAAAAGACAAATATAGATATTATACGGAACATGTTATTATCATCCGATCCACTTATAAGCTCTCTAAGAATAAAGGATGGCAACCACAAGCAAGTTCTTTCTCAAGAAGCGAAAACGTTGCTGTTGGATCAATAAATTAATAGTGAGTCTCATAAGTGCCGAATGTAATTCTATTCAATTGGTAATTCTCAGGGCCAGATTTACAGTTTAAAATTTTGCGGTTTAGGGTTTAGAGTTAAGAAGTGTCGGCAACTCAGCTGGGACATGCAATGGGCGGATAAAGTATCGGAGTTATTGGGTTCTGTAGATAAGGATTCTTGATTTCTTGTGACAGTTAACGATTTTCGCGCAGCAAGTCATCAAAGTATAGTCCTTCACGAATATTTTTTAAAAAATTCCAATTGAATCGATGAAAAACTGAGTTGTCGGCAGATTTTTGTCCAAAAAGATCGGTTCCAAATCGCTAAAACGTGGTCGAAACCTCAAAAATTAATTTTTCGTTGGAGGTGTGTCCGTTGTTTGATTGAATACTCCTATGCCCTAATCAAAGATCCCCAAAAAAATTGTTTTACGAATTTTTCTGGAAATCAAATAATTTTTTGGAAGACCTGCTCTCTATCCAGTTCGGACTCGTAATCAGCAACCTCGAAAATCTTATTTCACAAATTTTCAATTAAATTCAGGAACGTCTCCAGTTTTTGGCTACGTTTTAACGATTTGGGATCACTGTGCATTTCGGCAGGTGAGTTTACTTGATCTCGGTTGGCTCCGTACAGTTCTTAAAATTACTATAATAAGCCTTACATGGAGAATGAGTTTCTAATCGCACGGGGACTTCGTAGAACTAGCTGCCGGAAACTAGTACTTGCCTAAACACACGCAGTCAAATAAGTTAAGCAGGACCTAATGAAGTTTCCAAGTTAATACCAACTTATTCAATCGCTCGATTGAAAATCGACCCCGACCCAAAATCTTTGGAATTGCTTATTGAAAATCGAGATCCGTAGTTCGCCTATGAAATACCAGCTGGGAACACGAGGTCAAATCATGTGTCCACTAGCAGCACCGTTTTATTAAGTTCGAAACATATTGCCTGGTCCTGTCGCCGTAACGCTGGAACAAGTGAACACGTTTACGTAGAAACAAGCTGCCAGTGGTCGCGCCCATTATCCTGAAATTCAGCATTCCGCGAAGTTTCCGAATTATTTAGCCGAAAACGCAACGCGGTAGGACCGAAATACACCTAGTCGTTTATCGAGGACAGGAAAACGGCACAGTTATCTGTGCTGTTACTCGAAGCCCAGTAATGGATCCATAACGCATAAGGTTTACGTTTTCCGGCGTCGGTAAAGCACGAAAATGTACGAACGAAGAGGAGAAGGAGAGGATTTTTGCTCCGATTTATCGGTGTATATCCTAACTTGGCTACACGAGCAATTCCTCCCGGAAATATCACTAGCCGACGATGCCCCGTTATGGTCGTCATGCGGACGCTCGATACTGGAATGACAGTGCCAGATCATGATCAAACACAATTTATGATTACCAAACATGCTTGGTGACAGCAATTCTATCGCGCAGACATGGAATTGCGAATAATGCTTCTGATTTCGAGGCAGAAATACAATTTCCTTGACCAACGGAGCTTCTTTTGGGACGCCAACATATGGTACCTTATGGGGTCATGGTCGCTTAACACTGAACCTATCGACCATCAAAAATGACTGATGTGTATATGTAGTATTATAAAAATAACAAGATTAAATTTATCTATATTTCTAGATAATTTATCTATATCTATATTCACCAGGCACATTACGTAACAAATATTTTTTGCATCGCAATAACCTGAAGAGATATTTAGGTGTCCTGTTTTAGACGAAACAGCCTGTATACTGGAGTAAAAAATATATTCAATAAATTCCCATGAATACACCTTTACAATTTCAATAATTGTCAAATAAAATATGACAAATGGGTCATTTGATGGGTGTTAAATTGTACGAATTGATATACTACACTAGCAGGGACCATAACTGCTATAACCAGAAAGAAATAAGGTCACAGAATAACAAGTATTTCATCGACTAAAATCGTATTGATTACAAGTAAGGATTATAACCGAAAATTTTTCTCTTGTTGGTAAATGTTATCGTTGAGAGAAATTGATTTCTATCACTTATAACAGTTATCAATGAGAGAAATTTATTTCGATCGTTCGTAACAGTTATTGATAAAAGAAATTTCTATAATATTTCTATAATAAGAGAAACCTTCTCAATGAATTTAACCAGCGCGCCAATTGACAGTTGACGCGCTGGGCCGACTGTGTCAACTCGCGGCTTGGTCGCGCTTTGATTGGTCCGTGTTTTTCGTTAATAACTCCTAAACAAAGCTGCGGACGCAATTTTTGCAGAGCAAAATGTCGTTTCAAATAACCTCAGGAATCTCCTATTTTCGGGTTCTACAGGAGTTTTGCGACACCCTGTATAGTATCCAGTATTTTCCAAAAAGCTAAAATACTGGATACAAAACCAGGGTAGTAACGTTCTGTCCGACTGGCCTGGACTGACTATTGTAAGATAAACCGACCTTTATTCGGTACTGCCAGAGAAAGTATAGATTTTCCCCCTCAATTCGAGTCAATCCTTCTCATCTGACTGGTCTGAATACGGCACATTCAGTAATAATTCATAATTAATGTACATTGGCGAAGACACCATAAGAGAGATAAGTGTATTTTGGTTACTATCAGCGTTTTAATGAGAATAGTACCTAAGAGTGTCTCTGCAGGAGTTTACAGAAAAGCTCCGGCCGGTTGCCAAGGAACTTTCGGATCAGTCCTATGATCAAGGCGACGCAGGCTCAATAGATTAACGAGTCCTCTCATCTCCACGTCTCATCTTCCGTTGATCCTGATTAAATCTCATTTGACGCAACGAAAGATCCGGCTCACTGTTCGACATTAAAACGGTTTCTTAAGAGGGAACGGAGAAGTATTAAAGCCCCAGAAAGTTGAGCGACTCTTTTGAATCGCTCGGAACTTTCCCAACGTGTAAATCAACGGCGTTCGCCGCTGATCTAACAAACGAGCTGGTATTTGGGGTGAGATAATGATGTCAGAGGGAATCGAGATGATTAATTGGGGCTAACGCGAATAGGCCACGCGTCCCGGTAAAAAAGGGAACGCAAGACAAAGGTAACGGAAGACGCTTTCTCCCAGCGCGCCGCGAAACTAAGCCCCGAACCAAATCCGTACTGTCTGACCACTTCCTGTGACAAATTTTCTCCACGCAGCTAAAAATAACGACGCCACGCAATGTGATAGCGCCGCCGTCGATTCTACTTCCTTCCCATCGGAGTGGAACGATCATTTCTGGAATTGTGCTAGCTCCTGACTTCCGGGGGCCGAAGACAATTTATATTGGGAAATCCTTCAACCTTCTGGAGACACCACAATAACCGGTTATTATACATAATCACCAATTTATTACATTTACCGTAACATATACATATATTTCTGAATTTCTTCCTATATTTGCTCTAATAATGTTGCACGGGAAATAAAATATCAAATGCTATAATTGATAATTAATATTAAACTATCGTATATTATACCACACTGCGAGCGATAGAATTAACACTACCGTGCACTAAAAGCGATTAACATGTTTTAGTTTGCAAAAATGACGAGGTTCTATTTATTTAGATTTTCTGCAATTTTTACAACAATGTGTGCTTCGATACAGAATTTTATCGAATCAATTTCCACGTAAGCAACTTCATAATTTCAATAATTATGAAATGAAAAATATAAAACCGGTCATTTGACCGGCAGTGGTAGGTTTAGTGTTAATGAAGACCGATAAGATATATTTCGCAGTTGACTACAGGGAATTGCTAACCCATGTGATTTATTTCAAGATGAAATTCATCTCGAATTTAGAACTTCATTGAACAAATTAAAAACACAGCGAAATGTATTTTATTAAACAAATGAGATAATTGATAGCTAAATGAGAAAATGAGAAATATAAAATGCGAGCGAATAATTAGACAAAACATTCGTTAAAACCTCTATCCATCACTGAAGAATGTAAAAGATAGTCCAGAAGAAAGCAAGATAAACGTAGCATAGAAGAAATGGACGAAAGATCGATGAACAATAAACTGGTGAGTAACTACCTGAGAGGATGCAGAGCAACATGATCTAGCCAGGAGGATGATAAGAAGGAATCAAAGATTATACATCCGGTCAAAATGCAGACGACAAATTAATAAGAAAAGCGATTACGAAGAAATGGTGAGAATACACTCCCCCATGAAGATTAAGCTTAGAATAATGGATTGACTGATTTATTAAAAGGGACAGCTCCTCATCAGGACAATCAGTCAGTATCAGAAATTCGTTCGATATTAATTCACCCGTTCCGATTATTAAAAGTCAGTTTCTCCTTCTCGGTCAACTTCGAAGTGAAGTTAAAAAGGCGTGTACACCCGCTGGGTTATCAACATCATCATTATCATCAACATTATTGTCATCGACATCATCATCGTCATCCCCTAGGCTGTCAAATCGATCATGTCTGTCTGCCCCTCCCCTTAAGCCTTAAGCTAATCACCTTTACGGTAATTACCCCTTAGAACGTCCATCTTAGGACCCCTCCCATAAGTTTCAACATACCTTTAAGTTTGTTTTAGGGGTATTTTCAGAACATCTGACATCTCCTCAACTGATAAACTTCGTGATTTCTGTAGAAGGTATCGAATTTTATCTTCGTCTGTCTGAGGAGGACGCCCAGAACGTTCCTCGTCTTCTAAACAAAAATGCCCACCTTTAAAATACGCACTTTCTCCGTAAACAGCACATATGTTGTTCGTTGCGATTGTTCCTTTCCGAAATTCATATAACATGAGATGTCGGAAATGGATACACATTTCGCTCATGATTTTTCACTGCTAGGAATCACTGTGTTCACTATTTCACGATTTTATACCCTCGAGAACCTTCTCTGGGCTGTTCCCGAACACCTACGCTTAAGTGCATGTGTCCCTTATCGCCGTAAAGTTTATAAATCGACACGTGAAATGTATACACAAAAGTCGGCACAAACTTATGGGATGACATAATAACAGCGATCAAACCTGTTCTATCTCGTCAGTGCTCAACTGCGATTAGAGAGCCGCTGGGAATACGCCTCAAGGAAAGGTAATGAACGAAATAAGGGAATAGTTGAATTTTCGGATAACAATATCTTGAATAAAAGGAGTGAACAACGGTATGCAAAAGGTAGAGAGCTGTGTTAAGGGAGTAGACTCGCGTTTTCAGGATTACAAGGGTGCGGGATGCGCCTTCTCATTTCTCGATAATGCAAAGTGAGGTTTTTCAATAGTCGAAAGCACTAGATAAAAGATCAGTCTAGGCCGCAATCGCCCTCAAAAGATTTTTTTTTACGTTTACGCATGTAACTTGTTTCATAAAGCTGCGACAGTTACATCCTGCCGAATAATTAAACTAAACTAAGCTAACATCTGTAATGGCAAACATGTTACAATGATTTTTAACAAATCATTTTATTTTCCACCGACGCGTATTTAAATCGTCGGACGAAATGAAATACACGTCGGCCACTTTTTGCACGGGAGACGCGAACAGTGTAAAATGAAACAGTTTGAAAAGAGTGCAACAAAGTACAGAAGCGTTAATCTAAAGCAAACAATAGGGGAAGTAATTAAAAATTTTACCTTGTACTCAATAGTAACATATTAATCTATAAAGATGTGATGAAGATAAAACACATTCTTTCCGAAGTCAATAATTTGTATATTGAAAATTGCATAAAAGTGAACAAAACGTGCTAAGAATCGTGTAAAAGTGAATAGAAAAAAACAACGTGTGAAAAAGCACCGTGTAAATAGAGTTTCACGTGTAATAGGATTTTTTGTAAAAATTTACATTACCATCTTTCAGTATTAGGTTGGTAACTAAGTTCGCGACCTCCACATTTTCTCAAACAAAGTAATATTGTATATATACCTTTTAAGCACGAGTATTTTATATGAAATTAATCGCAAAATTCAGAGCTTCCCAATGATGTACAGCTTAAAAGGAATGGTCACTGAATCAGGTTATAACGATACAATAAAAGAATTACGAAACCAAAGGTCGCGAATTTAGTTGCCAACCTAATACATATTAACATGCGAAGTAAATAAAATTCAATTTCACCAAAGTTACCATTTATTATTTAACTTATAGTTAATGTAATCTTGGTACACGAGACACTTTGTTGGTAATATTTGTTGTTAATATTACATGGCATTTTACTTCAACGTGTACAATGTCATATGAAACGCATGACGTATTTCTACGTCAAGGGGTTAATCCAGCGTCATTTCCATTGTGCAACAGCTCCTCGCTAGAAATGCTTTTTATAAACAGTTTTTGTTTTATCACGTTTATATACCTGACATGCTACCATGGCATAATATTTTTTACTTTTTTCAATGAAAAGAAATCACGGAGATTTGAAGAATGGAGAGACGTTCAGGGATAATATTAAACCACGCTGAAATCTTGCAACACAATTTGATTGACAATTAATAATTTTTAATTGAATAATCCTGTATATTTGTAATATTCCTGTCCACGATAACTTCTCCATCAAATCTTGTCCTTAGAGAGTTAATAATTATAGTATTCATAAATGAACAAAAGAACATTGTGATTTCCTTGAAACCCATCTAATTTTAACGCTTTAATTACTAACAAAATAGTGAGTGACCTAACAATCTTTTAAAACTTAAAGAATAACAATTGGGGGCTTCTTAATCAATTTTTCATTAGTGGCAGCTTCGTTACCGACACCTAACAAGTCATCACGAAGAAAATAGCCTAATCCAAGTCATCACGAAAAAATAGCCTAATCGCAGTATTACACACATTCCTAGTGATTTTTGTGCCGCAGTAATGAGCTCCTCCTTCACTTTAATGTAGGTAATACTGAGGGCTTAATTTTATTAGTAAAAAGGCAAGAGAAGTTTCTTTTTATAATTTATACTGTATCGAAGTACACCTATAGCAATCTAAATAGTAATAAAAATTCCTCCTATGCAATTTAAAGCAAAATAAAAAATATGCAATTATGTGAACAACATTCCTTTGGTGATAGAAGAAAAATGGTCTTATTTTTACCTTTTATGAAGAATACATTTCAAATCCTGAAATTATCAAAATATATAGAGCTCGATTAACCGGATCCCGATTATAAACAAATATGCGTTTAAATATGATTATATTATGAAGGGAAATATATTTTCAAAATAAAAAATTTGTTTTGGAATATAACGTACATTTTAATTATTGCCCTCGGTTCTCGATTATCCATCGGGCCTTAATTTATCCGGGCTGTTTGTCTCCGAGTCCGACTGTATTTATTTTTACGTATTTTAATCTCATTGGGAAAAAATAACGCAGTAAAACGTACCTTACTAAAAATCTGTCTAGTGCTGAAAGCTTTGTACGAAACAAATTCAACGTTTCTAGACTGTAACATTTATGCAGAAAGCATCGTTTGGCAGCGACGTTTGAGCACAGCAGCGGAGAATTTGTCCGAGGTCTTGTCGCGAACGATGGTCGTTCCAGCGATTAAGCACTGGGAACGAAACAACGCTGTAATGAATTGCGAAAGAGCACAGCTTATCTCGACCGAAAAGATCCTTAACGGGAAACAGATAAGACGCGAATAGGTGCATTCCTCTTTCTCTCGCGATAATCCCACGAAAGGTCCAAGCAGCCAGAGAAACAGTACTTCTAAAATTAGCACCATTCTCTAACCGGCTTCATCCCTCTCCGCCACGGCTTATTATCTTCTAGCTTGTGAATTCAAAAGCAGGATTGCAAAGGTTGACCTGGTATCCCGCCATGTTCCTTTCTATCACCTACAAGAGCCGACACACACCTACTTTCGCATTCCTCTCATCGTACGCGATCAATCACAACGATCTGATCGGGCTTTGATAAGGGTGTTATTGCTACCCCTTCACTGCATTTCATTTCTCCTAGCCTTCTCGACGCTAGTGATGTATGAACTCTAAGTATTAAAAAGAGACGTCTAAGCCACTACTACCTGTATCAGGTTGTTGCATATGCAGTGTCCGATTTTTAACAGTAACGCTGGACGAATATAACTATTTTATTAATAAAACTTATTGATCAGAGTAAACTATTGGATTGGCAAGAAAGTAATTTCGGTATTTTAAGGTGAAAAAAACCGAATTTCTTTATTTAAGCGATGAACTTTCATCAATGAAATACTTTTCTTCATTATGAAATATTTTCTTATTTATTCTTCTTGGTAAAAGATTATCAAACAAAAGGGAAAATACCTTATTCATTAATGTTCATTATTTGGATTAAAAAATTGGTCTCTATTTCACCTTAAATAAAATTTAAAATGTTCTTCATTGATTGTGGGGAGCAGGAATAAAATAAAAATTGATTTCATCCCTTAACGACTTTATTACATTAAAACCAACGTTGCAATATTCTTAAAGTTTTCTAATCTTTTACTGTTTTATATTTCACTCAGCCAATTTCTTCATAAATGCGTAAAAATCCGCAGTCTATAAATTACTTTCTTGCCAACCGAATATTATATAATGGTCAACATTTATGTACTACCACATTTTGACCAAACATCATTAAACTTTGGATTTTATGGATTTATAACAAAATTGAGTAAGTGAAATTTAATATACAGTAGAGCGTCAATTATCCGAAAGGCAATCTTCGATGGTTCAGAAAGATATTAAAGATTACTTTAACAAATCATTTTTGTTAACGTTGGATGTATCTTTATAATTACATAATATATTTATTTAATAATTACCTGCAGTAGTACTCTTGTATTTAAGTATTTATTTTCACTTTTTGATCTAAATAATGGCAAATGCGATTCATATACAGTGGGTGTACAAAGTATTCGTACACCTTTTAAAAACTAATAACTTTTTTATAATTGTACCAAACGATCTGATTTTTTATAATCAATTAGAAGCATTAGTTTACAAACTGATATGCAAAAAAGATTTTCCAAAAATTACAATTTACAAGGTTGCAGGCAAAAATAAAAAAGGCATTTTTTTAAAACTTTTTTATTTGGGCCCTTAATGAAAATTTAAAACATATGTTTCCCAGATCCATGTTCTTTATACACATGTTGGAAATTTCATCGAAATCGATTGACCCAGGAAAAAACAACAAGCGTCGAATGATGTACGATTCTGTGGATTTTAAGCAGAAACTGAGCAAAAGTCGTGGAAAACTACGATTTTCAACATTTTTAACCGCTTGAAGCTCGTGTGTATGTTAATCGATTTCAATGAAATTTTCAACATGTGTATGACTAACATAGATCTACAAAACATACATTTTAAATTTTCATTAAGGACCCAAATAAAAAAGTTTTAAAAAATGTCTTTTTTATTTTTGCATTTAACCTTGTAAATTATAATTTTTGGAAAATCTTTTTTGTATATCGTTTCGTAAACCAATGCTTGTAATTGATTATAAAAAATCAGGTTGTTTGGTACAATTATAAAAATGTTATTAGTTTTTAAAAAGTGTACGAATACTTTGTACACCCACTGTATGTAGTACAAAATTAAAGTATATCAATCGTGTATGAATAAAAATTTTGAAGTCGATATTTTTTATTCGCGAACTTCTTGCCCCCACCCTACCCTCTTAATTGTGTGGATTGAAAGGGATCGATTTAGCCCCATGAAATCAACGAATTACGTATGCATTGTATGCTAATCAGAGCTATAAATTTTCCCTTTCGGAATACTCGCGGACTTTTCAGTGGCTCAAGAAGTTGCCAAAAGTTTTCACTTTTACCTCGGAGCAGACTAATTCCGGAAAATTAGTTTTTCAGGAAAAAATGTCACAAGTGCTCGCTTTGAAAGCAGCACTCTGGAAAGTAGCAAAATTATTTTAACAGTTCCTGGATTTGAGGATTTTTAGGAACTAGTTTCATTCAGCTGCTGTTTTGAACCAAATTTGAGTGCTAACATTTTTGTATAAATTAATTGAATTCAACCTTGAAAGGGCCTAATAATTGTGGATCGAAACACAACAGTAATTCGAAAAGAAATGATGTATTTAACACAATAACAATTGAAGAATCAATGATGGTATAATATAAATGAAATAGTATTTCGCGACACGTGTTTTTCGCACTTGGTATTGTCTCTCTTTATCTCTCTCTCTCTCTCACTCTGACTCGCACGTACTCTCTCGTAAACACGTCTTCTCTCATTTGCGGTTGGCAACAAACTCCTCTCATTCGACACTCTTCCTCTCTTCACACTCAGTCATCGATAACATTGTAAACTAGTTCATCCTTCACATATATCCTTAGGCTTCATTCTCATATCACTCATTTCATAAAACCAAATCCACAATTTCCCCCCTTGGTTTTATTCACTCTCTAATACACAAGAAATGTTTTACAATGTTCGTCAATGCGACTCCACTCAACGCTTTTGTTAAACAATCAGCCCACATTTTTTCTTTCGGAACATGAATCACTCTAATCATAAAGTCTCTTACGTACTCTTTTACAAAATGACATTTTCTATTCATTAATTTCGTTCTAGCCTTAAAGCTACCCCCATTCGCTAATTTCACTGCATTCAAATTATCACACTTCAACTCTTTACATACTTCATCACACATTCCGATTTCTTTCAACACTTCATTCAACCAAATCACTTCTTTCACACCATCCAGCATCGAATCTAATTCGCTTTCTGTCGTTGACAGAGCAACTGTCCCTTGTTTCTTGCTTTTCCAATGAATAAGGTCACCGTTCCTATACAAAAGCAATCCACTGAACGCTTTTGCATCCCTCGTGCTGTCCCATGACGCATCCGTCTCACATTGTATGCCCTTTATAGCACTTTTTCTTCCATATTCCAACTTATAGTTCATCGTTCCTTTCAGATACCTCAGAACGCGTTTCAGTGCACTATAATGCATATTTTTCGGATTCTGGCTGAATTGTGATAGACAACTGATACTATATGTAATATCTGGCCTCGAGCCAACACTCAGATACATTAATTTTCCAAGTAACTCTTGATAACTCTTTTGATTGCATGAATCGCTCCCCTCATCTTCTTCAAACTTCTGATTAACATCCATCGGAGTGCTCACTTTATTGCAGTCAATCATTCCATGCATTTTGAGCAAGTCTTCAATATATCCCTTCTGGCTTACCAATATTTTTCCATTTCTCTGGTCAATCTCCATCCCCAGAATTTGTTTGGCTTCACCAAGAACTTTCAGTTCCACATATTTCATTACTTCTCTCATATAATGTTCTTCGAACGAGTTTGAACTGCTCACCACAGTCATGTCATCCACATGAATCCCGCAATACAGAAATTGTTTTCCTTTACTAACAAAAAATAGGCAGGGATCGAATGTGCATTGTTTAAAACCTACTTTTACAAGTGTGTTTGTTAAGTACTCGTTCCAACAACGACTTGCTTGTTTCAAGCCATAAATGCTCCTTTTTAATTTACATACTCGTCCTACGGATTTTTCAAAACCTTCTGGCATCTCCATATAAACCTCTTCATTAAGTGACCCATGTAAGAAAGCCGTCTTAACATCATAGATTTTCAGCTTCCTTTTCATCTCGGCGCACACACTAAAAAGTAATCTTATTGTTTCCAATCGAATAGTTGGTGAAAATGTCTCTCCATAGTCTAAACCTGGTCTTTGCGTACAACCCATTGCCACCAGTCGCGCCTTGTACTCCTTTTCTCTCGTAACCGGATCTCTCTTTATGTTAAAGATCCATTTGGACTTTATTACCTTTTTTTCCTTTGGTCGATTGACTATCTCCCACACATTATGTTTATTCAATGATGCCATTTCATCTTTCATCGCATTTTTCCAATGCTCCCACTCCACCGATTGTCGAGCTTCATTCACCGTGCTCGGTATGTTATCATCAAAGCATTTCATTGCCCTTTTTGCTTCGATTCTCGCTGATTTCCTCACATTCCTTTCTTCATATTCTCTCTCTCTTTCTTGTCTCTCTAAGTGTTCTCTTACTTGTATCGCTTCTCTCGTCACATTTTTTGGTCTTCCCACTCTCGTCGTTATATTTTCTGCTTCTCTCTCCTCCTCTCTCTCTTCTCCTATTTCATCGGTGTGGATTTCTTCACTCATTTCATCCAGTCTAGCATCTTCATAGTCGCTATCTTCTCTTTCATCGTTTGTTCCTTCCTCACTCTCAATTGTCTCATTTTCTTCTGTGTTTCGTAATTCTTCATCTACAAATTCCTGTTCATCCTCCTCTTCTGTATCCAGTCCTATGACAGCCAGTTTGATCTCACGGTTTCTCTGAATTCTATCTCTTTGTTTATTATTTATCAAATCTGATCCATTCTTTTCTTCAATGAATCTGACATCACACTCACATACCACCCTATCCGTTTCAGGTATGTACACACGGTAAGTTTTATTTTCGTTATATCCCACGAATATACCTCTCGTTACTTTTGACTCAAATTTGTTTGTTTTTTCTCCCTTTTTCAGCGCATATGCCAGACATCCGAACCTTTTCATATGTTTTATATTCGGCACTCTTTGATACCATATTTCGTATGGAGTTTTTCCATGTACTTGCGACTTTACTCTGTTCCTTATGTACGCCGCGGCGTTTGTCGCTTCTCCCCAGAATTTTAATTTTAGCTTCGAATCTGCTAGCATTGTTCTTACCGTTTCAATAATCGTTCTATTACATCTTTCGGCGACACCATTGCATTGTGGTGTTCGGGGAGGACTCAGCTCATGTACAATGCCTTTATCTGTCAGCCATCTGTTTAGATCGCTTCCTATAAACTCCCCACCGTTGTCAGACCTGATTCTCTTGAGTTTCATTTCTGTTTGGTTTTCCATGGTAGTGATTAGCCTCTTCATTTCTTCTGCTGCTTCACATTTTTCCTTCAGCAATCTAACAAAAATCATCCTAGAGAAATCGTCTATTACGGTCATGACATAATTTTTCTTGCCACACGTCGATGGTCTGATCGGACCTATCAAGTCCGTGTGCCATAGTTCCATAATTCTTTTTGTTCTTACTTTTTCCAGTCTTCTATGAGTTTTCTTGCACGCCTTTCCTTCTATGCACGGTTCGCATCTCGTCTTCTTCTCTTCGGTTATTCCTTTGACTAGCCCCTCTCTCCTCATTTGTTCGATGACTTCATTGTTTGCGTGGCCCATCCTCTTGTGCCAAGTATTCTCTTGTGTCGATGTCGCGGCAGCTTTCTCATTCGCTAAAAAAGTTCTCACATAATACGCGTTTTCGATTCTAACAGCGGACATTACCACCTCTCCAGGTTCCTTAAATACTATCGCTCCATATTTATTAAATGTAACATTGAATCCATTATCTGTAATCTTTGCAACAGAAAGAAGATTAGAATTTAAGTCAGGTACGCATAACACATTTTTTAATCTTATTCTTTTTTCACCGCCCGCTTGTTTCACACATACATCGCTAATACCCTTAGAAATCAATAATTTACCATTTTTATCTGCTAGACTAATTTGTCTTTTTTCATCTATAATATTCTCACATATAAATTCGTTCTGAGTCATGTGACTCGTTGAACCAGAGTCTAATAGCCATATTTGATATTTGTCATTCGCATACTCACATATTTCTCTCTCATTGTTCTCACATACATCGCATAACCTATTTGTTGACGAATTTTCTTTTACATTTAAAGCCGCTTCGTCACTCGCTCGCCTTGAATTGTCCTCTCTCTTGTAGTGTTGTCTGTTATATCTTCCTTGAGTTCCCCTACTGAAACGTCCTTCTCGCCCTCTGCTTATTGACGAGGTGTTTTGTTTCGGCTCCCGGCAATCAGCAGCAACATGGTTGAATCCCTGGCATTTGAAACAGCGTTGATTCTTGTAGCATTCTTTTGCCATGTGGCCTCTCGTTCCGCAATTGTAGCAACGGATTTCAACTTTTGTTCCCTCACGCACTTTCTGAACTGCCTCACTACCTCTAAATGGTCTTTCATCTATTTTTCTCGTTTCTCTTCTTTGTTCTTCCTTTTTTAGGGCGAATCTTATATCATTGATTGATATATCCTTCTGTATTTCTAAGACCCGAACATTTTGATCATATTCAGAACGAAGTCCTCTGAAAATATACATTTTCAGTTCATAGTCTTCAATGTTTTTTCCTAGCTCTTTACACTGGTTCACCAACGCCTCAGCTCTATTTATGTACACATCAACGGTTTCTAATTTTTTCATCCTTAGATTCGTTAGTTCGTTGAGTGACTTTGTCTTCAATTCTTCGCTTTCGGCGGCCATATCTGATTTTATTTTTGCCCATAGTCTATCTGCATTCTTCTCTCCACTATATTTCAATATGTGTGCTCTACTCATCGTATTGATCATCACCGTACGTGCCGCGTAGTTATCATCATCCCACTCGTTCCACTCTTTCATCTTCTCATCGTACTCAGTATCACCCACTGTCGGTTTGTCTTTTGGTTTTACACCAATCACTTTTTTCCATAGTTTTTTGTAACGCAGAATACCTTCCACTTTCTCTTTCCACAGGAAATAGTTTTGATCGTCAAGTAATTCGACAGCGGTTATTTTCCACGGATCCATCATGGCTACCGAAGCGCTCGCTAGCATCTTCTCGAATTTTCTGTTTCTCTTTTCAGTAACCACGCTCTGCTACCATTTGTGGATCGAAACACAACAGTAATTCGAAAAGAAATGATGTATTTAACACAATAACAATTGAAGAATCAATGATGGTATAATATAAATGAAATAGTATTTCGCGACACGTGTTTTTCGCACTTGGTATTGTCTCTCTTTATCTCTCTCTCTCTCACTCTGACTCGCACGTACTCTCTCGTAAACACGTCTTCTCTCATTTGCGGTTGGCAACAAACTCCTCTCATTCGACACTCTTCCTCTCTTCACACTCAGTCATCGATAACATTGTAAACTAGTTCATCCTTCACATATATCCTTAGGCTTCATTCTCATATCACTCATTTCATAAAACCAAATCCACAATAATGACATAAAATGCTTAAATCCTCATTCGTCTTTTGTATCAAATTTAACCTATTACATATTTACTAGATAATTTAGATTAAAATCTCAGCTTACATTAGATATTCATTTTCAAAGAAGAAATTAACGAACTTGATTATTTATCTTTGCATCACATTGATTTTTTAACATTACATGTACAAATTAATTCGTGGTGCTCACAATCAATCAGTAATAATCCTATTTCAAATGCAAATTATTTATCAACCGAATTGAAGATACAGTAATTATTTTTAAGGTGGAGTTAATGCACAGAAAGTGATGGGGATTATTTATGACAATAAAACGTATATTGATTGTTTATAAGTAGACAGCGGATCTTTGTGCAAAATAAAAATTTTCCACCGGAATTGAAACCAACTGGAGTAACGTAGAAATTTATTTTCTTTCTCAATATGTTTAACAGGTTGAAAATAATATAAAAATATTTTTAAATTCTTCTAATGTTCTCGCTGTTTTAAATTACATCTACTCATATTTTCCATAAAAGCATAAAATCCGCTGTCTATTTATAAGGAATCAGTATATTCACGAGGAGGGAGTGCCAAATTAATTTGTACACTTAATAATATGTCAATTTGAGACCAAGGGGCAAATTATCTTGGAAAAATGAGAGGCAGATAAGGATTAAACATAACTTACATATTACATGAACAAGCTTGCGGTATTGTAACGAGAGTGAAGATTACCGTGGAAAATAGAAGTGACACAATACAGGACATAAGTTTTCAGCTAATCGCGTTGGATACTATACATAAGACAGTAAACTAGAACGAACAGTCAAAAGAGGCAGGTACGAATCAGAGAACATAATTACAAAGACACTGTAACTACATTACGTTATTTGAAATGTCCAACAAGAGCGGACAAATTACTTCGACACAGTTCCGAACCGGGAGTATAAAGATTCTCTCATTCTCTCATTCTTCTGGGAATATTGAATTTTGAAATAGTTTAAAACGGTTTCTCAAACATCAAGGCGGATAAAATTGAAATCCCAGATACAGCGAACCAAAGTAATATTCGGACACTTTATATACGACTTGGATATTTTTTGAGAAGTTGGAGCAATTAGTTTACTAAAAGACGTGATCAAAATTTTTGAACAAATCGGAACTACAGAGAAAATACTAGAAATTGTTGTTTACAACCTATTTGTGGGGGCCTAAACTGTCAATTATATTTATTAAATGTTTTATATCAAATTAATCGCAAAATTCAGAGCTTTCCAATGATAAAAGTTGCCAACCTAATAAAAAAGTGTCCGAATATTACTGTGGTTCACTGTAGGAGATTATAAGATTTGGATTTATTGTTAAATAGATTAAAAGTGATAAAGCTCTTCTTGCTTCGCTTCATTACGATAACGACAGGCGGAGTATCGAGACTAAAAATATTAGGTTATTGCATATGAAATGTCCGATTTTTGGCAATGACATTAAACAAACGAAATTTTGTACCGAATGTATCCTATCTACAAATTTCAAGTTTCTTGTTTGTATTACGGTAAAAACAAGATATTATGGTCATTTACGTTTTTCATTTGCAATATTGTTATCTTGATTTTGTAGTTCCTTTTTACCACCCACGATTAGTAAGTTAATCAATCACCACATTTTCACCAAAAATCGCATAAAAATTATTTTTACAGAAATATAAATGCAATACACAACAGTCGCGTTGGTTGACGTTGAAATAAATTTGATTTAAAAGTAAAATTACACATCTAAATTAAAATTAAACATAGGATATTAACAGTAAACGTACCAAGCTATAAAATCAACAGGCGCGTTGTTGTTATAATATGTGCTCTAATAAAGATATTTATTAAATCATTTCTTATGAAAGCATATTACAATGTCATTAATTGTGTAAGAAAAAATCTAGAACCGGTCATTTGTTCGGTCGTGGTACGTTTAGTGTTAAGGATTAGTTTTGTACCTCAAAGTTTTATATAATAAACATAAATGTAACAGCATTTCTTGAGCGATACGATTTATAAGAGTTGCATTCTAAAATCGGACATTTTATATTCAACAACCTAATATAATTAAGAATATGCTCTTGCAGAATCAGAAAAAAATAACGACACTGAAAGGCTAAGTTCGTTGTCATTCGCGTTCAAAATTGGTCATTGCTATTCAGTTTAGTTATAGAGTAAAAAATTAATGTTCTAATAAGTATATTTTTATAAGTACGCGACAATATTTACCAACCAAATTGACACGGCATGTTCGTCTCGTGATAAGTGAAGACGAATTGTAATATTTAGTTACAATGAACTTTTTTGTTACCTTGAAACAATAATAAAATTAGTATACATTCCTAAGGTTCTAATCATGTTCTCAGTGCGTACCAGACAATTTTTTGTTTTGCAAAATGTCGAGAATTTATCTAACTTTAACGCTAAAAAAGAAAAAGTTGCTACTCTTTTGCACTTTAAAATTAATATTTACATTAATATTTACTTATGGAAAAGTTTCGTGATCTACATATTTAGTATTGTAATAATAAATTACATTACTTCAACGTAAAATAAAAATAATTTTTTGCAGCTTTACGGTGGAAGCACTCCATTATCACGATTTTTCAAGGGTTTCCGATAATCTGAGAAAAACTGTTCCAAACAAAAGTTGAACATTGTACATAAATGTTTCTTCGACAGAAAATAAAGATTATTTTAATCTGTTAAATATTAAAATGCATTTTTGATTTTGTTTGGGATTGGCTGAGCGTGTCGGCAGCGTCAACGCGCCGATTTACTGCGCCGCCCCGCTATCGGCGGACCGGCACGTAACCGCGAGATCGAGAGTCGATAAGCAGCTAGCAGTAGCTTAGACCAGCACCGTCGAACGTCGATTGATATCGATTATCGACCCCAAAAGGGAGATTACTATTGGCGGATCGCGCTATCGATCTGCCAATCAATAGTTCGACGGTGACGGTAAACTGCCTGCTGTTCGACTCCGATCTCAACGTTCATCAATCGTTCTCGCTCTTTCTCACGTTAAACGTCGCGCGTCTTCTGACCGGTTTGTCGCGAGTAAACTAACGATTCAATCTATCTGCATTCACGTACGCTACACGTGAATATCTCTCACGCTACAAAGGATAAACAACTGGTTTTATCTAACAACTATCTTTATTACACTTTTCGAGCCAAAACGAGCTTGTGTTTTGGCTTGTTACATCTCACCGTTGTACATAGTTCGTTGACAGATTTTTGAACGAACCCCAGTTGGGGAAATAAAGTTAATTCGAAGTGAAGTGCTTTATTCTACCCCTGTTACTCCGTAACAGATTTCATAATATTATAGCTGACGTTATGACAAATTCAAAGACCTACTATATTATGAGCTTGAATCCATAAATAACTCTAAAATAATAAACTATAGACAGCATTTCTTGATCGAAACGATTTATAAGAGTCGCATTCTAAAATCGGACATTTCATACGCAACAACCTAATACTTCAAAGCACAAATTAAAGAGATAAATGCCCCAACGCGAAGCTATTAATCAGATCGAAACGGAAGTAGAGTGGTCATGAAAAATGATTGAAGAAGCGTCGGTATTGTATGCGAAGAATGGATGGGACGCTAATTTATCCGAAACTTCTCAATGCCCGACGGGTCACCTGGTGCCCCGTTTCATCTTCGTACTCCGTTCCCATCTCCGCGCATATTTGAACTGGCTCGCTGTTTTTATCCGACATGGAGTAAATCTCTTCTCGCGTCCATCACCGCGAAACGAAATTGGGTGGTAGCACTCCTTCTTGCTAAATCCTATTACACCGCGCAGGCCATTTTGATACAAATCGTTTTTCTGTGCGCGACCGAAACGCTGCGCCAATGCAATTACACGTTGCCCCGAAACGATATTGCCAAGACAAATTCTCGAATCGCAGGGATTCTCTCCGCATTGATTGACCGCCATTTTCTCCTATGCGTGCTGCAGGATTTATATGTAGATTTTCTCCTATACATGTTGTAATAATTTAACCTTTAGCAGTCAGGGGTAACTCAGACATTTTATTTGAGTAATGTCTCAATGTTGCACAAACTTCACACTCCCTTCAACGCAAAATTACAATTTTTATAACATTTAACTCATATTTTTAAAGCTAACATTTTTATAACGTTTGCAGCCACGTACATCTGCAACACAATTGTGTCTTTTTAATAGAAAAAGTATTACTGCGACTGTTATCTTTCTTTCTATGCAGAAAATGCTGTTTTATTTTACAGTAAAGATTCACTTTGGATGAAAATGCGTACGTTCATATATTTCCAAACATTTACTGAATGATAAATAATATTATTTGTAATTATTAGACTGAGGACCTTTATGTAACATGAAAATTGTCTGCACTGATTACAAAGCATTCGAACCAACTAAAAATTTGTTTCTCCATTTTATAATTCTGAAAATGTTAATGTGTGTATCGATGCCCTTAATTAATTTTATCTTTCTACTGTTTCATGTTTTACCTAATCCTTTTTATTCTGAATGAAAAAAAAGTTATTAAACGTGAATCAAGCTTAAATGGTGATTTTAAAAATATCGCAGGCCCTTAGTAAACATTGTTCAAATTATGTAAATTATATTATGTTGTGTAAATGATATTTCTTCTAACATTTTGTAAAAAAGGTGTTATAAAATGATACGATAAAAACAGAGTGTTAAAGGCACTAAACATGAAATAGAGAATATTGGAAATAACAGAAATATTATAGAAGTTCTAATTGACTCTCAATCTAACAAAATCCAGAAAAAAAGAACGTGAACTCCAGCTTAACGAGTCTGTTAATAAACTGTGTCTTACAGATGCTAATTTACATCAACAACCGCAGAGTGGTGGTGTGCGCAACACACAAGACTGAAGTTTGCGTCTAATCTTCTTAGAATTTGAATTTAATTAACACACGATGACATGCATCTTTGGGTTAAGACGCTGTTACCGTCTCGTCTATCATCCCTCATGCTCGTCCAACATCAAACTTGTTTTGATACGCATACATAGTTAAATACAATAGAATCTGGATTATCCGAACCTAGATTATCCGAGCCAGTGAATTACAGATTTCGAAAAGACAGTGTTCAATGGATGAAACATTAAAGATTGCTTTAACAAATAAGTTTTGTTAACATTAATTGTATATGCATCCTTGAATTGTTTATCGTATACATATATGTACATACATATATTTTGTTGTATATATTTTGTATTTACTAGTAACTTTTGTAAAGTTTTCCCGAAATAAGTTATACTGTTCTGTTATTTGTAGGTAAATTCCAAAACTCTGTGCCTGTTATTTTTCTAATGCGAAACACATAGCCGAAAAACCTAAGATGTTAACTCATCGATTTGAATAAAAAAACATCGAAAAATAACTGTGTATGTTGTTATTTCAATTTGTTCGTGAAATGAGGGTTAATAAGTAATTTTAAAACTGTTCGATTACCCGAACCACCTTGGTCCCAATTTGTTCGGATAATCGAGGTTCTAATGTACTACTATTTTTTACTTATAAAATGCCATCGTCAAGGATGAAATTGGAAATATGCCTAATCCTATTAAATTAGAAAATCTTTAATATATTTAATTTAAAGGATTATGATTCGTATACAGTACATCCAAAACGTATTTGAACATAAAATTTCATATTTGAAGAGATATTTGAAGTGTGATAATTTCGTTAAAAAAATGGTACAACAATATACCTGGACCCGTGTATTGAGCGCAGTACTCTTTTTATTATTGAGCCCTATATTATTTTATTTTCCACGGACAGACTGTTTTACGAAATTATACTTTCGGAAGAGATTGTATATTTTTCTCGTCTAGTTAACTAAAAAATCTTACAGAAACGTTTTTGTTATAAGTAGATTCATTTATTAAAGGTATAGTGGTGGATAGATAAAATGCCGATACAGATTTCATGTAAATCTTACAATTCTCGAACATCGCACGGTTACCCCTATGCAATTTTTCACTCGCTATCCTGATGTGGATAACGTTCGATGCCTCGAACCGTGAAGTTATTACAAAGATAATGTCAATTTCCCTGAAGGCAGAAGATCGAAGGGAGCATCACGTTCTCGAGTTTTCATATTCAGTCCTTGTGCATATTGTTCACCAGGCTTCCCACCGATAGATTCCTTATCTGCGTAGAATACTTTATTACAATAAATCGTTTGACAGTCTCCTCCATTTCTAGAGAAGAATTTTGTAACATAAACCACATCGTCGCTGATATTTTCCTGCATGAAAGTCACTGATCACTAGACTGCGGATTTTTTATGCATTTATGACAAAAATGGGTAAGCACAATTTGAAGCAGTGAACATATTAAAAAGATTTGAAGACATCAGCGTATTGGTTTCAGCTTAATCAAATAATTAAAAGAAGAAAGAAATTTTTATTTCGCTCTGATGTCTTGCAATCAATGCAAACATTTTTTATTTTGCACAAAGATCCGCAGTCTACTGATCACGTTACGAAACAAATTTTTAACTCTTAACTGGCATACTAGGGTCTCTCGTGACCTCTAGAAATTTTTTTACACTAACTTTCGGCTGTGTGTTTATTGTACGATAATTAAAAATATTAAGTCTCTTCAACTTTTTTGGAACTTTCTTTATGAAAGATTCTTGGTTCCATTACGAAAAACTTTTATTCTGAATAATACAGTTATAATAGAGTGCGGATTTTTGTGAAAAATAAAATTATTTTAAGCTGATTGTAAGAAATGGAAGCTAGATAATAATGTATTTCATCTTTCAATAATCTTAACAAGTTGAAAATAATGTAATAACATTCTTAGGTGCATCTAATGTATTTACAATTTTATTTTTCACCACAGTCAGTGTTGGGCGATAAATAAATTTATTTAAATAAAAATTTAAATAAAAAATTATTTGTTATTTGGATATTCGAATAAAAAGCAAAAATAATTATTTATTATTTGAGCAAGTCTAAATAGAACTATTTAAAATAATAAAGTTAACTGTTATTTACAAATACAATTTCAATTATTATTTGTATTGACAAATAATAAATTAAATTGTATCTTTTTATAGGCAGTTAGGCCCTTTGGTCGGGGCCGACCACTGGCGATAACATAGGTTGCTATAGCAGACAAAAAACGCGCACGTGTTCGTTGTATATACAAAATACAAGAAATGAGAGAAGACCAAAAACCATTTATTTGATTTCCACCTCAATCCAAATAATAAATAATCTTTTATTTGCAAATAAGAATTAATAAATAGATCACTTTTGGAATTATTTAAATTACTTTTACTTAAATAAAAAGTTTAGTTATTATTTGCAATTAAATTCACACGTTTATTTATTATTTAATTATTTAAAATAAAATTTTCCCAACACTGACCACAATCTAGTTATGAAATGCCTACAGATTTCTTATCACTTCTGTATTTGTTCTATAACTGTTATTTTTTAAGTTTGCATCAATTCCAAGACAGTTACCGAACAGATTCTCCAATTTAATACAGATTGTATAATATAGAAAAAAATGAAATCATAACATACATATTACACTCACATACTACTATATGTATATGCCTAAAAAATGTTGCATTTCCTTGAAAGGGATGATTCTTGACGGACGGAATGGAAAATATTAAATAAATCTACCTATAAATATCTTAATTGTAATTTAAAAACGCGCTACGGATTTTCGTTCGAACGTATTTCCGTAATTCCTGCCAGAAAAGTTTTCTTAAATGCATTCTCCTAATTTGTAAACTAAAATGTTACCACTTATTCTTACGACCAAGTGTCTAATGATGAAAATAGCAGGGTATTAATTTCGAATCATCGATTAGCAGTTAGAGGAGTTACGTGAAGCGTGAAATTGTTTTAGAGCGGGTTCTCGAGACGCTTCAGTGCAATTACGGTTCGTTTTTCAGAGTTCTAGCGTAATCTGATGTCAAGTGTTCGGTCTGATTTTGATTTATGGCCCGGCCTCGTTCCGTTAGCATCAAAGTAAACTGCTATTCGATTCCCTGACGTTTTCCGCGCCAAGAATTCCCTGCCTCGTCTGTCTGCTGGCCGACTTAAACATTTGAAAATTCTTATTTACGAATAATATGCTACAGATTACCATTATTAGATGGAACCGTGGTCTATTTCCCACATGGGATATCGCTTATACTCTAAGGGATATCGTAGTTAAGTCACAATGGTCCTCCGTGTAGAATAAACTCGAAACGGCGAAATTCCGGAACTGATCCTACACACTCGTTTCCTGCGCTATCTCTCGATACGTTTAAACTTATGCAATGCCTACAGTGTACCCTTTTGCCATTTGTACCGGGCTTCTTTTGATCATTGCCAGATATCTTACATTTCTACGACCTCATTTTAGGATTCTTGCTACGATAGCAGACATAATCTGCTACGAATAACAAAATTACTCGGACGATAAGATTCTGTATTAAGGATCTTACATTTATTCTTTCATGGGCGAGTTTAAATAAAGTAAAATTACAGAGCAAGTGAAACAGTATGAAATACTGCTATTAAATCTCACATTTTAAGGCATAAATATGTACATAATGTAAGGTATAAATGTATAATAATCCACAGTATGCATTGGAGAGAAAAAATAACAATTATTTTAGAAAGTCATTCGGAAGAGATCGTTAATAAGAGGTTATCTGTTATACAGGATGTTCGGTACCCGGTGGTACAAGCGAAAAGGGGGTGATACTACATGAAAAAATAAGTCGAAAGAAAGGAACAACATTTTTTCGTTTGGCAACTGGTCTTCGAGAAAATCGAGTTTGAAAATGCAGCGAATACACGTGCTATTGCATAGGAATCGTCTGACGCGTCTGACCATGATCAACCAATTCTACTTTCTGCATATACTAAAGCACATACCCGGCGAAAATTCAAAGTCGATTTTCTCGAAAACAAAGCCTCACATGAAAAAATGTTGTTCTATATTTTCGACTTATTTTTTCATGTATTGAGTTGGCAAATAAGTTCGTTCGGTTTTTGTGATTTATTCCACTGTAAAAAACCGAACGAACTTATTTGCCGACCCAATAGAATCACCCCCTTCTCGCTTGTAGCACCAGTTACCGAACACCCTGTATAAATGGATATCAGATTTATGAACAATTACAGAAATTTTTCAAAGAAATGAAGCAATTAAAAATTTTAAGTTTGGTTATAAATAATTATTATAACTAAAATTTTGTTGATCGTCCGTTATCAATGACGGGGTTACGAATAACCAATTATCGATTACAAGGTGTCTCTTCATGACCTGACATTTTAAGTTGCGCGCCATTTTTTTGTGGCAAATATAGAGTACTAATCTTTGACAATTGGCATCAGGAAGTATTGAGGTTTAGTCATGGAGAATTACACGATCGAGCAACGCATAGAAATTGTGAAAATTCACTAAAAAAAATGGTGAAAATTTTGCATAGACTGTTCGAAAAGTCCGCACGTCTTTTGGTCATCATAACACACCATCTCGCAACATTGTGGTGCATTTAATCAGAAAATTTTAGGATAGTGGTTCAATTCTGATCGCGAAAAGCAGCGACCGTCCTCGTACCAGCGCGGCCGGTCGAATGAAAACACAGCCGCAGTGAGTGCGAGTGCTGACGAAAGTCCTTCTCGATTCGCCATCGTGCTCAGCAATTGAACATTTCAAGATTCTCTTAAAAGCGAATTTTGACGAAAGATCTGCATTTGCATGCTTACAAGATCCAATTGACAACATCCAATTGGATATTGGAGCATCAAGAAATTGATGGTGATTTTTCGAAAAAAATCATCTTCAGCGATGAGGCGCATTTTCAACTTAGTGGCTACGTAAATAAAGAAAACTGTCGAATTTTGTGACTAAATTCACCACAGTGTTGCGAGATGATGCGTTATGATGACCAACAGACGTCCAGACTTTTTGAATCATCTCTGCAAAATTTTCACCATTTTTGTAGTGAATTTTCACGATGTCTGTGCGTTGCTCGATCGTGTAATTCTCCGATGACTAAACCCCAATACTTTCTGATGCCAATTGCAAAAAAATTGCGCGCAATTTAAAATGTCAGGTCATTTTGGGACACCCTTTATTTTCATTAAGTTATCATGATTTCTACTTATTAGTCTCATTAAAAATCTGGATTAGGAAAAGTTTCCTGCACATTTGAATTTGTTAATGATAATGGTCATGTCACGCATTAATAATCTCCGTAAATTGGGTGTTTTCTATGTACGGAATTGTGGAAAATAAATTCTATATCATTCATTGCTAGGAGTAGTTCTAGAGGCAACGGCCACATCACACTGCAAAGAACCATTGTTAAACATTCTTATGCCTGAAATAAGCAATATAACAAACGAACACTGCAGAGAACCGATTCTCTGCATTTTTTACAATGTCTCAATCTTTTGGTGGAAATATTGGGTTGTCTAATAAGTTCCCGCGGTTTTTAGTATTTTATTTTTTTCTCGCAAAGTTTGTGTTTTGTTAGGTGGAGTATATGTATGCATTCGCAAGTCTTATTCTTGCTCTACACACCTATCTGCTTCAATTTTTCAAATTAATTAGTTTTGGTCGGTTTTCAGGTTTTTTCAATGGAGGTTCCAGGAGGCGGAGGAATTCATTTTCGACATCTACTCGACATCTATAACTTACCATCGCTAACCTTCTTCACTCCATGGGCTTTACTCAAGAACTTGGAGCTTGGGTGCTACACAACTTGGGTGAGATGTCGAGCAGATGTCGAGAATGAATTTTTCTGCCTCCTGGAACTTTCATTGAAAAAGCCTAAAAATTGATTAAAACTAGAGGGCTATTGTTGCTCGCTCGCAAGTAGAGTTGTTTTTGCTCGCTCGCTTCGCGAGCTCGCGGGTAGGACTGCTCTTGCGAGAGGGTTAGTGATACGCATGGCTAGTAGAGCCTACTGATATTAATGTTTTTTATTTGGTGTGTGACTCTCCAAGAGTCACACAAAGAACTTCCCGATTCGTTACTCCTTCGCCAACACCACTAACATCGTTTTTTTTTGTACTTTCATCAATATTCTCCCAAAATGTATTCTTGGGAGTAGAGATGATAAATTCACTGTTGCATTGGAATAACTTTCGATTATTCCAAGCGGTAACATTAGCATCAGTTAAAAAAAAAAATTTTTTTCAATCTAAAAAAAAAAATTTTTTTTTAAATCTAAAAAAAATTAAGAAAAAAAATTTTTTTTATGTAATTGCGTTTGGTTCGTTGGTGGAAAATTTTCGTACTCCCTTATAAATTGCGTTGTAGAATCAACTCTTTTCGAAAAAAAACTAAAAATCTAAAAAACTACTTGACCAATATGGACCAAAATCTAATCAGCTCTAATTGTAAGTTACGACGGGGCACATCGATTGCATCATTCATCATCCTGATCGCGTTGTTACTTTTTCTGAAAACGTTAACGAAAAATTTGATTACATAGAAACGGCCATACGCGCGCACACACACACACACACACACACACACACACACACATACGAACATTTTGCTGAAAATAATCTAAAATGACTGCAATGACCATGAAACGTGAAGATCTGCTAAAAAATCGATTTTGGATTTTCGGGGTAATTACAATAACTTCCCTATAAAATCGGGAAGTTAATTAATTCGAAAAATTGAAGTAGATTGCATAGGTTGGTAGAGCAAGAAAAAGACTTGCGAATGCGTGTGCAATGTGTATGCGTTGCCTGGCAAAACACAGCATTGCGGGAGGAAAGTGGAGTGTAAAGAACGCAGGGAATTTATTACACAACCGAATATATTCTACATTGTTAAACTTGTTATAAAATATATGCTTTTAGCGCATTAAATAAATATGTCGTGTAAATAAATTTAACGTTTGTCATCGGTGGTACGCGTGGCACAGAACGTGTTAAAATTAATAAAAAGGTGCACTTGTTAGTTATACATTTATACCATCCTAGAAGTTAACACTCATGCCAACGTGAAAGATTACTCCCAACAATAACAATGGGAAAGAATGATTTCTGGAAATAGAGCAGACAGACGTTCTCGTTAAAAGAAAATCGTCGCTTCCGCCAATCTCATTAAATTGTTACTCATGCTTTTACATCTGCTCTTTCCATCAATATGCGGAGGAGACGACCCTCATTTTCATTTCAGACACGTTAATTGAGTCAGCACAGTTCGCGCGTTTCTTCTTTTTAATTCCAAGTTGGGTGCCCTATAAGCAGTCGCGTATGGCCTAATGAAAAAAGTTTCGAACCCCTTCGTTCCGGAGACTGCATTACCATCAACATGCAGACGTGACGCGTTCGAGAAATCTGCACCCTATTTATCCCTTTATCTCCTCACCTAATCCTGGATATACCGAAATTCCTAAACAACTCTGCTCCAATAAAGCAATTCAACACAAATATGTATGTACACTACTGTGCAAATGAAAGAAGCACCCAGTATAATTACAAGATATATTAACAAACAATATCTTTATGTAGAAATTGTATTGTACAATGATTGATTTATTGCACTTAAAGTATTATTGTAGATAATCCGCAATAATGAGCCGTTTATTTTGAAAATGGCCTAAGTCCATTTATCAGTTGCTTGATAGACCATAAATTCTTAGTATCAGGACATTCGGTTTTACCGAATGAAAGAGATTTTGACGTCGTAGAAATGTCATTAAAGAAAAATAATTTACTGTTTGCCCCCAAGATCATTATACTGTTATCAAGAAGTGCCGGAAAGGTAATAACTTTATTTTAAATGAAATAGATTTTTGGAGGATGCCATTTTTAAAAGGGTAAAGAATTCTAACGGAGAAACAATAAATTGGTTAAAAATATGCTGGATGCGTTTTTTGAGAAATGAACCATATCAAATTTTCTATAAGATATCCATGGATGGATCACATTTTTTAGCTGTGAGGCTGAAATAAAGCAATAACAATAATAAATAGCGTTTTCAATTTTTTCTCACCAAGTCTCGATTACTCAGTGGATCTACTCTATATTATTTTATAAAAATCAGGACAAAGACAAAATTTATTGCCCCAAATTGAAGATTTCTGTTACTGAAAACAGAATAGAAATTGTAATAATATTATATATTATAAATATAAAATACCAAGCAGCCTAATAATTCTATTGGAATTGCATCATTTATAAAAGCTGAAGAATGAAAGTCTTTTATTGAACGATTATCATATATGTACGAAAAATTACTATCGTTAAAATGTTCGTATGAAAAAATTCTACGGTTGGGAATACATGCATAAAAAATGTGTACTGTTACAGTTACTCGTACAAAATATTTCCAACAGTCTACAAAGACTAATTTCCAGAAGAATCCTGTTCTATTTCGAGCATCCCTCGATTAATCAACATCCAGTTGTCTACTTCAACGTTATTTAATTACACGTTAATCTCAACCGATTGCAAACACAAGAGGTCTTTAAATTAGTTACACAATAACTTCGTTAATGGGAAATTAACAGAGCTGACGCTAAGCTACCGAAAAACCGGGAACTTTCCCCGGGATCATAAACATAGGTACACAACGTCGCATCATTAATCAATGTCCCCGGTACTCCGGGGTGCAGAGAGGCGAACAAGAACCGTGCAACAGGCTAACAAAACTCTCCGAAAATAGATCTTTATCAGTAGAAAAGGATCGTGGAAGCTCCCGTCTTCCTGACTTTCCATTCGATGCTCGAATGATCATGACACGACTTGTCGACAGTAATTTGCCGAGTAAGAAGACAAATGTTCCACCGTTTTACAAATGTTCTCGAGCGTAGCTAAAAAGCGGCAGCGCTCCCTCGTCGACCGTCCCCTTGCTTTTAATTTCGTTCACCCATAAACACGCCGCCCATTTCTTAAACCTGTGGGAGCACTTTACTCGGATGTCGCGTTATTTATGTCCGGTGCCTATGTCGCAGACCATTCGAGCCATCACAGTGCACAGCGCGACTATGCAGTATGCACGCGGTACGTTTTTATTTACGGAACTGAGAGAATATTCCGTAAACCCTTGCAAACATCAAAATGTTGCTATCGTGAAAATTGTTTCATTTTGAGATCAATATACGGGACGTCTTCTTTAATTTTGACAACACAAACTTTTTATGTGTAATTTGAATGGCATCAAGAGTTGTTTTTCAAACGTTGTTTTTTCTCGTAGTTTTCAAGATTATCGATGTTTCTTCATTTAGATCTGTGGCTGCCAGGAAAATCGCCGCATGTCACAATTTCAAAAAATTTCAATTTATGCATTACTTGAGATTTATATAATAGTATAGGATTCACATCTTTATCAGAAAAAAGTCATGAAAACAAATTCGAAAGGCTTAAAACATAATGCGATTGAACTGATATCCTATGGCAAAGCATTAGTGACCAAAACTTTAAACAGCAATATCTCGAAAGTGAAATTATATGACATGCTGCGTTCTTCCTGACAACCACAGAAATATACTGCAGAAATATACACAGAAATATAAAACTCATACAATATACTGTGATATGACCTTCAAATGACCTCTAACTTGGATGATGAAGGTCAAACTTAAATTTCGTTTGTAAGGAGAATGCAGGCTTTGCGAGAAATGCTAACACCTGTAAATCTTTAGAAAGTATCTTTTGTACGTTCCTCATTTACAAGGTTGTCATCTCCATTTTTGAGTTTTTCTATCATCAACTTATAATTTTATTCGTATTATAATAGATATTATAATGTACGTTAACTATTTTCACATTGATTGATATTACAATCAAGTTTGTTCAAAAGTAAAATTAGAGATAAATAAAAAACTGAAAAAAGCACCTTAAAGATCAGCTTTCTACCATCGAATGACATATATACAATAAACTTGTAGATTGAAACCCCTTCTATTACACACTAGGCTTCATAACATTTGCATTCCGAAATTGGATATTTCGTATGCAACAAACTAGTAACACAGTGTGAATAACTTTTAACATATACATATAACTCTTCAGAAATTTCTAGGTTAATTTAATATTTCTAACCCTTATCTGTGTTTGATGTCAATTTGGTACACTTTTTATTGCTTTCGAAGTGCAGTAATGTCTCTATATATATGTATGTGAAAACGTTAGCACCAAAATTAACTTATGTCTTTTATTAAATTAAAATTTAATAAATTTTAAAATTTACGCAGGAAAGAGTAGCGAGTAAATAAAACACTTAGACTAGTGTCGATTGCAATACTAATCCAATAATAAAAGTTATCTGTATTTAATTATTTTTTATGACACTGTTACCAACATATTCGTTGCATTTGTCTGATTGAAATGATACCAAACAAGATGCAATTTATATCATGTTCACTTTTTTTATTCACAATTCTGTAGAACCTCGATTATCCGTACAAATCAGTGGAACATGAGTGATCGGATAATAGAACAGTTACCGAGCTACATAATCGCAATAATCAGAAAAATGTCAAATATATTCTAATATAATTAATTACTGATTAATCATATCACATATAATTATATAAAAATTGTATAAAAACTAAAAAGTTTTGCCTTTGTTCGAGTGTTTGGATCCCTCAAAAGTACCCTCTGAGGTAGTGGGCAAACATTTTTCACAAATATCGTGCAGATTGCTTACACATGTATCGAGGCATTACTGTAGTATGCTCTGCAAGTTTATTTATTATTTATTTATTTGTGGACGATGCTAATAATTCTTTTCAAACCTTATCTTATCTTGTCACTGTTCTTCATTTTCAAAGAAGGATTTTATTCGAAGAGAAAGTTCTACATAATATATTTACATCGATTGTTTACTGATATACCTATTTGACATCAAGGAACAAATTAGTATCGGAAAATGAGAGACGGATGCGAGTTAAATAGATTGTGAGGTCAATTTTTACACACTCACGTTGTCCTTATTGAACTGAACAACTCTTGTTTGAAACGTTTTCCAAACTTTCGCTCGTATTGAAAATTTCTGCTGCATGAATCAAGTCATTATAACTTTTGCTATATATCACATTTCGGAAACGGCTTGAAACTTGAAACAAAAGTTACTGACAACGGAAGTTATCGAACCCGTATACTAAAAAAATTGTGGAACTTTTTACACAAGAGCAGAACAATTTTTAGAGTATCTTTTTCCGTGCTACTTCTCGCATTAAAGGGGTGAAACCAGTCCTTGAAAAAATTTCAATATCTCCTTTTTCGTGAAATATTTCAAGAACGACAAATGATATTTGAAAAAAGTCAACACAAAAAACTGGCATGATATTGTATCTACCAAACTGTGTCAAAACATTTTTTTCAAATGCATTCCTCAAAAAAAAAAACAAATGCATTTCAAAAACTTTTGTTTACAAAGTTTGGTGGACACAAGAATACCATGCAATTCTTTCTTGTATATCATTTGCTGTTCTGGAGATACTTCACGAAAAACAAAAAAATGGAAATTTTTTCAACTGGTTTAACCCCTTTAATGCGAGAAGTAGTACGAAGGAATGGGGTTATATTAGGCATAACTTATTCTACCTGTGTACGAAGGTTCATAATTTTTTGAATTTACGAGTTCGATAACTTCCTTTGTGAATTTTATGATAGACACATAAAAGCTTAAAAATGTACTCCGTGATCTACAAGGAAAATTTAAATCGATGTTAAAATACTCTCCATATCGGGTAACCAAGAAAGTTCATGCTCTTTCAACAGAAAGAGAAAAATGAGATAAAAAGTGAATCAAGCAACCTTCAGATAAGCATGTAGTTATCCTCTGCGTCTATTACATCTCGTTCCAATGATCCGACAACTTGTATATTTCTTTATTGCAAAAGTTTTCGCTTTAGGTATCAGAAAAGTGTTTAAACTTCCTTTCGATGCCTGTTTGATTTTGAGATTTCCGATTATAGAAAATCATTGGTACACGACATAATGATATTCAAGGTCACACAAGGTCAGAAATGTGTGAGAAGGTTACAAGAGTAATTTTTGTGATGCACTTTGTCTTTTCCATTCTTGCATCATTAATAGATAGCGGATTTCAGAGTTGGGCATTAATCAATTAAAATTTTATTAAAAAAGGTAATCATTGAAAAATCGACGATTGATTCAATCGATTGATGAAGTTAATCGTCAATCGTTGATTAAAATAAAAAATCATCGAAAAATCGGAGACTAATTTAATCAATTATTGAAGTTAATCGCAACACGATACTATCCGAGAGAGAGAGAGACAGAGAGCGGAGATGGAGAATTGACAGAAATATATCTCAACAAAAACTCAGTTTACATTTTTTTCAGTATGCATACAGTTTTGATTCCGTATTTCATTCCGAAATTTCAGCAATTATTCATTAATCAATTATCCGATTGACGATTACAATTGAAAATAATGTAATCCTTAACCGCAATTAACGACTAAAGTAGGAGTTTAATTGTTACTTGCGATTAACGATTGAAGTAAAAATTTATTCGCGAATCGTTGATTAAATTTTTACCCGACTCTGGCGGATTTTATGCATTTATTGCGAAAATGAATAGGTGTAAATTGAAATAGTAAAAACATTAGAAGAATTTAAAACTACTGTTACATTGTTATCAACGTATTAAACATATTTTGAAAGAATATAAATTTCTATTTCACTCCACTTTGTTACAATGCAGGTAGAAAGTTTTTATTTTGTATAAAGATCCGCTGTCTAATCACTGAATAAACTGCTTCGAATTTATATGACTTTTAGGAGCAGTGATGTGGCAGTTCATGTTTTAATGATCAATAATCTATAAGATATTTCTAACCAGTTTTAAGGAACACACGATATACGAAGACATTACTAGCGAAGAAGATGGACAGTAAGCGAGAAAAAAGGGAACTGAGTCGTTCGAGTTTATTCCTCCGTCGAGAGAAACAAAGCTTCTCTGTGCTTGCCAGCCAACAGGGTGCTCGTCGAAGCTTTTGATGTTTCATGAAAATCTCACCGCGGGAGATCGATATCGCGAATGTCGCGGAAAAATCTGGCTCGCAGAAATTAGAGTCGCGCGACTCTGGGGTGGGAAAACTTGGATTAACTTCTTGCCGCGTTCGGGGTATTTTTAAATTAATATTTTATAGATTAAACTCAGATTAATCCATTCGCTGCGTTCAGCAAATTTTTGGATTAATACTTTAGGAGTTGAAGGGGACCTACGTCGTCGACGAATCGAGGGAAACTTCTGCAATTTTAATACAAAATGTGCCTCAACTAAAAAGAAATCTGTGACAAATCTCGAGTAAAATTTTATTTTAATTTTCTTTGTATCAGAAAAGATTGAACTAGACTTCCATAAATTTTTATATTTGAATGATTGAAATTGTGGAAATTTTACTGAATGAGAAATATAGGGATTCCAATTATATCGATGATTTGTTAATTATTTTCTTTCAGACAAATCTAGAGGTATTGAAATTGTATCAAATTTTATTACACTATGCTGTACGTCTTTTTTTCTTTTTCACCAATGCTTCGAAATATTAATGGGACAAAAATATATAGGACTTGTTGGAAGAAGTATTTAATTGTTATAATTATATTTTGAATTTATGTTCCTTTGATTGTATACTGTGCAAAAATTTGATGCTGATATTTGATATTTAAGTCTAATTCGTATTTGATAAAAATATTTGCACTTTTCTAAGACTTCTATAACAGCAATAAACCAATTTATGGCAATGTGATTACTAGACTGCGGATCTTTATACATTTATGGCTCCTGAAAATGTACGAAAAATTCCACAGAATTTAATACGATTTTTACTTATTTCGGATCTATAAAGGCCATTATCACTGAAAATAAGATTTTATTTGTTCGCTCTTTCTTGATTTGCCTTAAAAAATTAAAAATTGCATAAACATCCACATTCTACTGATTACATTTAATTCGTGTCCCACACTTTTCAATCAGAATTTCATCAAATCACAACTAAAATAAAAAATTTATTACACATTTATTCATTAATTTATTAATAATTCTTCCTTGGAGTTTGCATTTTGTTGTACTTTTTACGCCCGGACAAACTTATGTCCCACAAAATCTGGAATCTTACAGTTACATCTGATATGATCAACGAGAGAGTGAACTATCTGGTGTACAATTTCAATATTTATCGATATAATTGATTATGTCGTACTGCACAAAGTTGAGAATTCGAACGTTTTCTAATAGAGCACTCCACCGCATTAATGAGACTGCAGAAAATGTAATGCATGAAAGAGATAAGAAAGTGGGAAGCTCGGGAGAACAAGATGGCAAACAAGAAAGAGAATGAAAGAAAAGTAGTTGGAAGAAACTAGTCCACTCGCGTTTGTAGCTCGTCTACTGTGGAGAGACGAATGCGTTACATTCACGAGCATTGTCTACTAGATGGACAGTGACGTTTATAATTGTACTTTTGGGTGTAAGAATGACTTCAAGTCACGGAGAGATTCTTTTTTTCCTAGGCGTTCAAATAAATTCTTCACTCTTTCCTGCACATAGCATGTTAATTTCGTTGCAGTGATATGAAAATTGACGGAGTGATAGCAAATTCTGTGAATCGATGCTGGGTTAGCCAACCGAACGTGCATTTAGGTCAAATGTAAACCATTCTGTTTAAAATATCCACTGTACGATCAGTTAAACAATAGTACTGAACACTTCATCTAAAACGTGAAATGCATAAACTGAGTATTTATATTTGAATACAAAGGAACTTAGGAAAACTGAAATTCAATAGCAATTTATTTCTGTGATTGGGATTGAATTAGAGTTCCATTAATTAGTGATATAAAAATTATTTGAAATTGCAGTAAAATTGGTTACTTTTTTATGTTTTATATCTATGGTATTGCTGTAAATGCACAAAATCAGAATAAAATTTAGAAATAACTCGACGAGAATAAAATTATATTTTTTTCTAATTATACGTAATACTGAAGAAATAATAAAAAGTAACAGCAATGAATAGATTCCGGATTTTATGCATTTATGACAAACGTGAGTAGGTGCCATTTAAAACATTGGAAAGATTGAAAGATTTTAAGAGCATTAATATATTATTTTCACTATATTAAAATTATTCGTGAAATATATAAATGTCCATTTAGTTTCTGTGTCTTACAACTGATACACAAACTTTTTATTTTGCATAAAGATCTGGAGTCTAGTAATGAATAATATTCTTTGATGTATTCTTTTTTGTCCTGCACAAGGTATCGCCTACTTCTTCAAGATAAAAGCGATTAAATAATTATGATCTTTTCTAACAAGATTAAAGTTACAGTAAAATTGATAATTGATGTATTGTAAAATATCTCATAAAATAATAAAACTGTGAATAAGAAGTATGAAGCAGATATAAAAATCACCAAATTTTTACTTCTAAAACAATAATGTTATCGGTATAAAAAAATCTAACACAAGCGCTAGGAACTTGCATGGGAAATATGTATAAAAAAATCTAAAACAAATGCTAGGCACTTGCATGGGAAATATGTATACAAAATGTCATCAAAACCAGCACTTGGTCCCGAGATATTTTTTTATCGTACTTGAAAACATGGTCCGTAAAATACTCGTTTAAGCTCGCGCGACCGTCTGTCAGGTGTAAATGCATATCGATTCCATTAAATTTTTAATGTTTTCATTAGACATGGAATCACGTTTCACAGCGATTCAAAATTGTAAACGGTTACAGTACCATCTGTAATTTCTCTTTAGATGTATTGATGTTTTAATATTTACAGAAAATCGTTATTTTGATGAACTTTTCAAATTTGTTAGAAGACTTTTGTTTAGATTCCACCTCGAATCCTTTGAGTGAAATTGTGTGAATTAGTTCTTTTACGACAAACATGATGATTGCGAGAAGGATGTTCGGCGTTTTGAAAAAATTTTATTATTTCGATGTAATTTTCTACTTCCCTGATGCGTGTAGTCTAATATAACCTTTTAAAACAAATAATCACAGCCCTTGGGCATATAAATTAAAAATTGAGTGTATTATAAATCGGGTCCCATGGAAATCAGCGACACAAATTTCACCGACTTCAGAATCTGGAGTCCAGATTTGACCGACGATAACTTTGGCTGACAACGCCTTTAACCGAAAACGATTTTGACCGACAACGAATTTAATCCACAACGACTTGAGACGACCACAGTATGTATTATCATACAGTACTATCATATGTATTATATGTATTATCATACACACACGTACTGTGGCACCGACGAGGTAATATTAAAGACTGACAGCCTTATGGGAGTTCGTGTCACCCGAATATTTCGGTGTTCTCTTACGCCTTCTAGGATATATTCTGGCTGGAGTGAGAAACAAAAGGCCATCGACATGATCTCGTCGGTGCAGAAGTCTACCGAGGAGATTCTCGTCGGTGAGAAGGCAAATCGTCACGGAACCATATTGATCATCATGGATTGTTACATTCTGTACCGAGCAGATATTTCAGACGATGTCGGTTTCAATATTAAAAGCAAAAAGTCAAGGACAAAAAATTCCTAGAAATATATTATTGAAGCGTAATTTTAGGAAAATCAACAATTCCTATTTCAAATTTTATATGAGATACCTCAATTTGTAATTTCAAAATATTTCATAAACAAGAATGATTACCTTACACTTTTTTATACATAAATGTTCCAAGAATCGATCTGTGAGAACAGAAATATGTTGAAAAAACTTTACTGTAAAAAATTAGATGACAAGGTATTCAAGGGAGTGCTTGTCCACATCGTTGGCAAAAGGAATTATTATAAACATTAAACAGCTACAACTAATAAATGTCTCATAGTATTGTGTTGCATAAATTAATGCATGCGAATGTTCATGGTTTAAAAGTTATTCTGTATCTCGAATGCTATTAGCCACTTTTACTAAAAAATTAGGTGGTCAGATAGCCAAGGGATTGCTTGTGGACATCGCTATAAAATGGAATTCTTATAAACATCAACCAGCTAGAAATAATAAATTTATCAATAATTGTCACGGCGATCGACATCGATCGATATTCGCTGGGGTGGGGGTGCCGCCCGAGCTCGGCGAGAACTCTCCGTCAGTTAGTCGGGCCGGGGGAAGCGGCGCGGCGTGAGCGGACGGGCTCCGGGACCAGGAGGACCAGAAGGACTAGGGACTTACCAGTGGACCAGAGGTGGACAAGGGGTCATCCACAGCTACCCTGGCCTATCTCCAACTGTTCATTCAACGAACAACGGTAAGTTTTATTACTAATATTATTCAATGCTTCCTTTGTGTACCCTTGACCCAGCTTAATCAAACCTGTCCTTCAACTGTTCATTCAACTAATACCATCAATATCTAATATGCTAATTGGAATTTCCATCGAGACTTTCGGTATTGAATCTTCTTCAAATTTATATTTCTAAAATTGGTATTCCTCCGATCGGAATCGGATGTCCCTCAGGGGCTCACTCACGGATGGGACCGTCAGTGAGTACGGGGTATAGCGTCCCCGGGGCTACCCGAAGCACATATAGGCTACATTCGTGTGAGCAGTTAGCATAGCTCTCGTGAATTGGTCGTATTCGCACTCGTGTGTGGGGCTATAATTGCTCTTGTGAGTTGCTTCGCTGGTTGTTTTCGCACTCATGTGCAGGATTATAATTGTTCTTGTGAACTGGCTCGCTGGTTGTATCCGCACTCATGTGCAGGATTATAATTGCTCTTGTGAGTTGCTTCGCTGGTTGTATTTGCACTTATGTACAGGATTATAAATTAGAATTGCTCTAGTGAACAGGTTGTATCCGCACTCATGTGCATGGTTAGGATTGCACTTACGTGCGGGCTTATATTTGCTGTATTCGCACTCGTATTATTTCTGAATTTCCAATTGTTGGCTTCGGAATTTTGACAAGACCCTCTTCTAAAAGTTATCACATCTTGTTTGAAATTGGTATTCCTCCGATTGGAGGTCCCCAGGGGTTACTCACGGAGGGGGCCGTGAGTGAGTACGGGGTGTAGCGTCCCCGGGACTACCCGAATCGCCTATGGGCCGCACTCGTGTGCGGGGTTAGTTGGGCTCTCGTGAGCTGGTGTTAGGTTGGCTCTCGTGAGCTGGTTAGATTCGCACTCGTGTGCGGGGTTAGTTTGGCTCTCGTGAGCTGGTCTTAGGTTTGCTCTCGTGAGCGGATATTAGGCTTGGACTCGTGAGCGGATATTAGGCTTGCACTCGTGTGCGGCGTTATGTATTGATATGTCTAATCATTATTAGTCTGTTTTAGCTAGAATACACCAAGTAAAGGACACACCACGAAGAGGACACCCCGAGATGAGGGCAAACCAAGAAGAGGACATACCGAGAAGAGGACATACCAAGAAGAGGATAAATCAAGAAGACTGCGGCATATTTTTAAGTTAGTTTTATTTGCCGAGCAATTATTGTCTTAGCGTCACCCCCGGACCAGAGCCTTCTGCTCAGGCTCATGTTTCTCCTTTGCGTATCAAAGCCTTCTGCTTTGATTCTTCCCTTTTTTGCGATTTAGTCTTTTGGTCCACAATAATTGCTCGGCTTGCGTGCGTTAGTTATTAAGATTGTATATCGCCGTTGTAAATATGTCGAGTAATTATTGCAGTAACTTCACTTTGTTCGTTTTCTTGTTTCCGACACAGCCTTCTACTGTGTCGGACCTTGCTTGTATGTACCAGACCGGTTGGAGCCGGTATTCGGCGTCGATACATTGAGACCTGTTCACTTGTGTAGCCATGCTACAGTGTCCTCTCTATTCGTCATCCTACCCGCGATCACCTCAACTTGTGTTGCTTGGTGACAGGTAGTTGGTAGAGAAATGGGATATCGTTTAAACACTTCTCACTGTCCATTTCTCTTGGTGTGGACACGTCGGGTATCGACTCTGGCCGGAGCTGGGCTGCAAGCATTGTACGCGCCGCGTCACCTTCGAACCAGAGTCTTCTGTTCTGGTTCGCTTTAGTTTTTCTCTTTGAAAGAATCAGAGCCTTCTGCCTGATTCGCCTTTGATCCCCTGTGGATCGGAGACTTCTTCTCCTACATCTTTTGCCCCGCGATAATTGCTGGACATACCTGCTTAATTTAGTATAAGTCCGTCGTTGTAAGAAAGGGAGCCAGAAGGAATATTGTATTCGTTCTGACTCCCCTTCGGGTCTCTTGTGCAGCAACCTCCTCGTGGTGAGACCTGGGCAATCGGTATTATCCTCTATTTGTAAGACCTTCTAGTGTCTTATGAATAAATGATAATATCGAGCTAATTGTTGCACATTTAATAAATATGTTGATTTTCAATAAATTCTATTCCTATACCTATTGTCTTCCATAAAATTTTTGCAATTTCACCTTCCTTCAGAACAAAACACATGTATTATTCAAGCTGGTTCACCCCGGGCGTGAACAACGTTATATATTCTCTGGTTCTATTTAGGTAAAGAGTGCGGAACCACCGACACCGACGAGATAGTATTACAAGGCAATTACAGAATGGGTAATGTGAGCATTCTTCACTGTATCATTCTTCTTCTACTTGACGAGTATCTCGTCGGTGGTAGAACTTTTAGCGATGTGGTATTTGCAGAATAGCATAGGGGCTGGCAGTCTTTAATAGTATCTCGTCGGTGACTGTTGTCATCTCAAGTCGTTGTGGATCAAATTTGTTGTCGGTCAAATCTGGACTCCAAAATCTGGACTACCAGATTCTGGAGTCGGTGAAATTTGTGTCGGTGATTTCCATGGGATCCGATTTATAATACCATCAATTTTTAAATGATATGCCCAAGAGCTGTGATTATTAACTTCCCGATTTTATAGGGAAGTTATTGTAATTTGTTTTAAAAGGTTATATTAGACTACACGTATCAGGGAAGTAGAAAATTACATCGAAATGATACAATTTTTTCAAAACGCCAAACATCCTTCTCGCAATCATCAAGTTTGTCGTAAAAGAACCTATTCACACAAAATTTTTGTACGATAAATGCGAAAAAGATATCCCCCCCAACTTAGTAATCTGATCTCGGCTCGATATATCGGCGTGAACCACTACTAACGCGACGCGGAGAGTCGCAGTCGTCGGCACAGTTCAAACGCCCGTGCGTCATCACAATGTAACACCAATATTTAATCTTCTTTATTTTTCATTATTTTTTTATGGAACTTTCAGCAACATATTCCTGGCATTTTTCTAATGCAAAATGATGCCAAACGCGATATAACTTCAACTGTATTTAGTGGTTTAATCGATGATGAGAGTTTCGAACGCAAGGAAGGACAGCGCATCAGAAAGAAAGAGGCGCGGACAGTTGCCGTCGCATCGACAGTTGCCGTGGTCTCTCTTTATATGTGCTGTCCTTCTCTATGTTCGGCTCGGTCTTTGAAGCTCAAAAAATTGTAGTACCAAATGCGATAGATGCGAAGAAATCCCCCCGAAGCCTTCGCATCTATAGAAAAGTTACTGTATTAGAAGTGATCAATTAACTGAGACTCCCTGTATATGCCACCAATCCGTAGCAGCAATCTCATTCGACGACATGGCTGGAGACACTAAAATATCTAAATGTGGACACACGACACTATAGGTAACAAACGACAAACAGTTCGTATGCATTGTCCGTGGACATTGTATACAGACTGTCTACAGTCTGTCTGCAGACAGTCTCTGTAAGTTTGTACAGAGAACGTACTATGGGTTACAAATCAGCGGTAAAACAATATTATGAGATACTGACACTGAACTCGCTAATAGAAATGTTCAAGCAGTTCTGGTAAATAAGGTAATCATTTACACAGCTTCCTGCAACCCACAATAATTAAATTATTACGATTATTCAATTATCCTGATTTCAGTAAATTAATCACCTTGTTTAATTCATTTAAATTACTCGAAACTAGTATAACATCACCAACATAAATAACCATAATTACTCCATTTTCACCCTTCCCAAAATGTAAACACATGGACCAGCTTCTGTACAATGTGCACCCTTAGTTGTGACATAGTTGTCTAAATTATTGTACTATTGAGATGGACAGGGTATAACTTTACTTGTAAATCCATGGATGTTCAATAATTTTTCATGTATTTCACTTTGATAACGCTTGGCCACACACATTTTTGGTAACACGTGAAAAATTATTGGAGCTTGGTTGGGAAGTGATGTCACATCCATCATATAGCCCGGACATTACACCATTAGATTACTATTTATATAGAAATTTACGAAACTCTTTGAATGGTAAAACATTCACTAATGATAATGACCTGAAATCGCGCTTGGATCAATTATTTGCCGATGAGTACCAGAAGTTTTATGACCGTGGAATTATGAAGCTACCAGAAAGATGGTAAAATATTTGATGTCACATCCATAATATAGCACAGACATTACACCATTAGATTACCATTTATTTCAAAGTTTACAAAACTCTTTGAATGGGGCATTCCATGCCAAATCGATCACTTTTTGCTGGCACCATCGACGACTTTGTTCTAAGTGAAATAAAAGAAATTAGGTAGGTTTAAGTCATCATTTTGCCGGTTTCGAATTTTTTTAGAAATGGCAGGCCTTGAAAGTTTTCAATTTTTGCCCATTTTTGCGAAAACGGGCCTCGCTTACGAATTTTTATCTCGGAACTGTTTATCCGATTGAGCTACATTTTTTTTGTATTATTCGGAAAGGATTGGGCTATTACAAAATAATTTTTTCAACCTCGAGAATCAACTTTATAATGTGGAAAAATTTAAACAAATTCTTTTTTTACGTTTTTTTCGATGAGGGGCCAGAATGATTTAATTTTTGAAAAAAATATGGTTATATTCCTTGAAGTTTCCCCTTTAAAATGAGCCCTTGAAAAAGATGGTGTCGTTAAAATTGGCGTTACAATGAGCTGGTAAAGTACGCCATGTACCTCCGTTTCAGGTAAAGACGAGTCGAGCGCACTGCTCTTATGGTTCGTTGTCTATACCGCTGGTCTCCTAACAATACCAGCAGACTGTATACGACTAAATAACCCTATTTATACCTTGAGAACAATATTAGTAACCACTCTTGGTTACAATAACAAACATGCTGATTGTTTACAAGCTTGCTTTGCAACAGCATTACTAATTACAGGCACTAGAAGCATTCATAGCTATACCCCATTATCGAATAAAGAACTGCTATGAAAAACCTGCGATCATGATGGCTCTGTTTTTAGTGTAATGAAATAGTTTTTCTTATATTTCTCTCCATAATCCTTAAGTCCACCCCACACAATGATCCTATCCATACTTCTTACCATAAACCCTCCTTCTTATCCTTTCCCGATGGAAGAAAACCACCACCTTCTTCCGTTGAGCAACAACACCTTCTTTGTAGAATATATGAAATTCGTATGAAAACTAATATCTAATATATATCTGCCATTTCTAAAAAAATTCGAATCCAGCAATATGATGACTTAAACCCCCCTAATTTCTCATGGACTACAACATATTTCACTTAGAACAAAATCGACGATGGTGCCTGCAAAAAGTGATCGATTTGGCATGGAATGACCCAATGGTAAAACATTGACTAATGATGATGACCTGAAATCGCGCTTGGATCAGTTATTTGCCGATGAGTACCAGAAGTTTTATGATCGCGGAATTATGAAGCTACCAGAAAGATGGTAAAATATTTGATTGATTAAAGTTCATTGTTTGAATAAGAAAAATGGGTTTTATATTATCAACCCAATAATGAACAAGTGTTTAGTTATAGCAACGTTTCTAACGTCTGTAAGAAGTACGATATTCAAATGTTGGCAAGCATTGGTTGGGCCAATGTAGTATTATCATTAGACTGCAGATTTTATGCATTTATGACAAAAATGGCCTCGTACGATTTAAAGCAGTGAACATGTTCAAAGTATGCAAGGACATGAATGTAATAGCTTCAGCTTAATAGAACAATTAAAAGATAAATACAATTTTTATTCGGCTCCTGTGTCCTGCAATCGATACGAACATTTTTTATTTTGCATAAAGATCTGCAGTCTAAATTTCTAGTTAATTAACCAACTTTAATCATTGTATGCTCAACGTTAGATATTCTTTGTCAAATTGTCATAACTCTTCGTCGTAGGCCCCATCGTAGGGAATTTGTAGACAAACCCACCAACCATACCCCAACCATACCCCAACTATATCCCAACCATATCCCAACCATATCCCAATCATAAGTGCTACTAGGGTTACCCTTCGAAGTTCAAAACGAAAATATCCCCAGGACGAAGATTGAAGAAAGTTCTGAAGATTTTGGCGACCATTAGATGCTGCCAATGCAATATGAAACACGTCAGCCAATGGGGTTTAATACCGATGGAAACGGTTGACGCACTATTCACTCGACGTTATTTATCAGTATGTATGTTGATTACAAGAAATCATCGACTATGTTGAAAAGTACACAAAACCACCAACCATATCCCAACCAACTTCCAACTAAATGATACTAGGGTTACCCTTAGAAGTTCAAAACCAGAATACATATCGCCTAAACGAAGATTGATGACAGGCAGAGTTCTGAAGATTTTGACGACCATTAGCAGCTGCCAGGGCAATATGAAACGCGATAGCCAATGGGAATTAATACCGAAGGAAACGGTCAACGCACTATTTTCTCGACACTGTTTATCAGTCTGTATGTCGATTACAAAGGATCATCGACGAAACTCCCAGCGGCAATCGTCTGATGCACAAGCGCCAGGGCTCGTTTGCGACACAGGATGGAAAATATAGGAAATTGCACTTGCACTGGAACGAGGAGTGTAATTTACAGCGGAGCTGGGTAGCCGAGGCCACTGTAGGCTAGACGATCCCTATGAGCGCACCTCGGATGGCCTTGGATTTTCAACTTGAGAATCTACGCCTACAGCGACACAAGTAGCGCTCGGAGAAGAGGGAAAAAAAGAAGGGAATGTGTTTTCAAAGCCCTCTGGCTCGTCCAGGAAACAAAGGAAGTTTTTTTGGGAGGTCGAAGAGCGAATAAGGTAAAAGATGTGTTTCACTCTGTCGCCATTATGAACGTCAAATTGCCTACGAAGTAATTAATCCTATCCTAAAACTCGGAGCGAAAATATCAAAATGTGAAAGCAGGGAAATGTATTCCGATGGCAAAGCAATCCTTTTGTTTCATAAAAGTCTCTAAAATCGGAGACACTTCGACGTGATAGGAAAGGCATACAGAATTTTAATCGTTTTTGTTGCAACAATCAAGGAATTTTATGATGATTTTTGAAGTGGTTCAAAAACATGAACTTTAGTATTGGATATAATTGATACTATCCGAAACATTATATGTAAAATCGACAATTCAAGTGTACTGTATAATTAATAGTCCTTATTACAAAACAATCACTTGAATCAATTTTCGATTTTACATATAAATAAACGATTTTTAAATAGAAACGTAACTATACTGAATTATAATTTTTTTAATGAAGTATTAATCATTTCAAATTGCAAATACGTGCATGGCAACACTATAGACAACAATATCAGTAATCAGGAAAAACAATATTTTTCGTGTCGTATAAAATACATATGTATAAATCCATGTTTTGTTTAAAACTACGACACAATAATTGATCTAAAATTATTTAACAGTAACTACAAATGCCGAAGAATAAAATTGATTCATTTATAGTTTCTTATAAAAATTTTACGTGAAGGTATACCTATTTTAACACAACTGGCATTAAATTATTTAATAATTTTCTGTAAAAACGATTTCATGCTTTCCACAGTGGTCAAATAAAAAATATGTATGACGTTATTTTAGCGAGTGTGGTAGTTCTAATGTTTAAAAAAATATGTTTTGGAGTATCTCGGTGGAAGAAATCTGAAATTCATGAATGCAAAAATATAAAAATGGACCTACCTATAGTATGTCGCCAGTACTGGAAGCTCTCGTAGTCCTCGTCAATGGTCCCTGTCTGTTCTGATCCGGCCGAGGCGTGCAGTATATTATTTTCCGAAAAGCTTTCCGGAAACTATCGCTCAGGAAGGCGTATAGGAAAGGGTTGATGCAGCTGTTCATGTAGGCCAGGATGTGGCTGGCTATTTGCACCATTATCGACGTCGTTGTCAACGGGTACACGTCCAATGACTTCCTCACCAGAATCACCTTTATTAAAACACACAAAGAATCGATTTAATTAACACTTGGACCCTTTAAATCATTAATAGAGAAAACTAGGAGATTTTTAATTCAGCTATTCAGCTACTGGGAATAGAATACCAGTAACACAATTTCCACAATACATCCACACTACGTCATTAAGTAAAATTTCTGTAAAATAATTTTAGCGAGGCTTGCATAAGACCTAATATACTTCGATATTATTGTTAATAGAACTTCTACTTAATTATCCAATGATTCACTGCTTCGACTTGTACTGTTTTTGCATTAAACAGTTGACTCGATGGTTACAAGTTTTAAATTAATTATTCTACAGTTTCTAAAATTTGATAATACATTCCTGGAGTGTGAAACAAATACATGTTCAGCTTATTTGGTAGTTAAAAATTTTATGAACTCATTATCCCGTAATTTCCAAAAATTAACAATATATATTATATGTGATAGTAGAAAATTTTTAATCCATTATTTCATAGTTTCCAAAACTTAATAATAATTTTCTATATGTACATAGTGTATAATAAATCTAGAATAAATAATGTATAATTTTCCTGAAGTCCAAAATATATAGTTTATTTGATAGCTAAAAATGTAGAATCCATTATTCCGTAGTTTCCAAAACTTTTTGCATCAACTTGTCCTTTATTTTCCCAGTTCAAACTGTCGAACTAGCTCTCCACATTTGCATGATTTTGAAACAACCAAAGTGCTTTCCGATAACCGATTTTGAATACGGTCCTCTGCTTAAGTAGTTGTGTAACTATGTACATATCAGCGCTCTTCGATCAAAATTGAGAATACCACTGAATACTGAGTGACCATTTCATTATATTTCAAGTATTCACTAAAATATTTGTCTACGATCATTGATCTTCAACGACGTATTAGAGGTCCATATATCGAAGTAAAAAAGGAGAAGTAGGTCCATATATCGAAGTAAAAAAGGAGAAGTAGGTCCATTCAATTAGGATAACAATTCTTTGTCCAAGCAATTTCGATAAATGGCCCCGTAAATTATGCTACGCTTTTATTACATCGCTAACAGAAGCTGGGGGAAACATTGCACTCAGCAATATTCGCGATATCGTCCGACGACGATTGGATCATTTAATGACGCAGCGAGAGGTGATATACATACAGAAACTTACTTTCTGTCGCGATAAACAAGCTTCTTGTCTTGTTCCCAGGGACAAACATGTCCCGACAAAACTCAATCAACTACGTCAAACGCGTTCGAGAGGCGAGCGACAATCCGCTGTGTTCATAAAAAGTTGCATTAATCTAAATGGTCCGGGCGGCCGATTTATAAAAATGACTTGCTTCATATCGGTATTCAATGCATCTACATTGCTTTCTAAATGTTTAACAATGCCGAGAATGTAGATATTAATGAAATTTAATAAAAATTATAATTAGAACAAGCATTTAAAAGTGATCATTTGGTGAATATAATATTCGATCGAAAAAATTATTTAAAAGTATTTAACATTTCTAAAAAAAAAATTTTTCAATGAAGAGCACTCTTTTACCTTGAATATGCATACCTTAAATTTAGAATTACAGTTCGTCATTTACTAAATAAGTAATTCTTAATGGACTAGTGAAAGTTGTCGAAGTTATTTCCCTTTGACATGGAATATGTATTGAGTTTCAAATAGTTCCAAATATGTGGATGTCGTCCTTTCATTATTATTGTTTAAAATGTCACAGATACTTCAGTGAATATTGATGTTTATCGAATGTATATTGCTCTAAACTAATAAGATGTATTAAAAATTGTACAAGCATTTAAAAATCAACAGTTTATGAATAGTTTCTTTTAAAACTGAATATGATTTTTAAGGCAGATCCGACAATGAGACAAAAAAATGTTTTGAACAAAAGTTAATCAACATTTAATATTGTATAATGTATATTTAATATTGTATTAGGTGATTGCATAAGTTCGTGCCCGATTTGAAAATAAAATTCAATGGTTAAATTTTAAAGATTGGTTGAAGATTTGGTTAAAGATTTGGTCAAAGATTTGGTTAAAGACTGGTTAAATTAAAATTTAACGGTTAAATTTTCTACAATTAGAAAAGAATGGTAACTATATATACAGGGTGTTCAGGCTATTACTAGCCAGCATTTTTTTGTAAATAGTAAATATTAGAAAAAAATGATAGAGGAAAGAGTAGTACTGTTTTTTATACGCAACAAATTGACATATGCATTTTTGTTGTATTGACATTATTTTGATAGAAACGAAGGTGACCTCCAATTTTTTAAATGGAATGCTGTATATGTATTTATGTCGTATGAAAGCGTGTGTCAAGGCGAATTCATCCATCTACTACACAATGACCTTCAAGGTCATGCAAGGTCAGAAATGGAAGAAATGGAAGAAACCATTTGAATATTGCGTACCAATGTGTTTACAAGTATTCTTTATTAATGAGGCTACAACAAATGTTCCAAATGGCTTGCTTGCGCATGAATACACATTTTGGCTCTGTTAATTACGTTTTTGGTAGCTTCTTCTAATGTGGTCCGAGTTATTAATCTACATGCTTGTGTTATTTTGTTTTTCAAGTCGTTTATATCGCTGGGCGGTGTCTCATAAACTAGTTCTTTAATAGTTCCCCATAAATAAAGGTCCTAAAGTGATAGATCTGGAGATCTTGCAGGCTACTTGACAGATCTGTATGTTCCACAATCCATCGGTTTTGAAACATGTCATTAAGATCATTTCTTACGATTCTACTGTTATGTGGTGGGGCCCCATCTTCTTGAAAATACATACCTTGCGTAATGGATAGTGGCAGATCTTCCCAATAGTCTCTAAATTGCGTATTTAAAAACTCTAAATGTCTTTCCCCATTTAATACTCCATTATAAAAATAAAGCCGTAACAGCACATTGTTAATTATGCCACACCATACATTTATGCGAAATTGCACTTGGAAATTTGTTTTCCTTCTCACTCTTGGGTTTTCAGTATACCATACGTGAGCATTATGAGTATTGCCAATACAATGATTATCGAAGCTTGATTCGTCTGTCCAAAGAATTTTGTTGTAAAAATTGTAGTCGTTTTCGTTTTTTGTAAGTATCCAATTGCAAAATTCAATACGCCGCGGTAAATCACTTTCTTGTAGGCCTTGTACTTTGTTGTATTTAAAGGGTTTATAATTATGTAATTTTAGGATGTTATGGGTTGAGTCAACTGAAATACCACACGTGAAAGCTACTTTTCGTACGGAAGTTGTTGAATTTTCTTCAAAATGCAACAGGACTTTCAATTTAATTCAAAGTATTTCAATATACTTTGTCTTTTATTTATATTGCACTGATAATAAATGCGTACCATATCCCTCTTCTCGTCTACCGAATAACGATACATTGGGAAGTAGTACTGAAATTGTCTCGTTATGGTGGAAATTAGAAGTAAACACTCTGACAGTGATTGACAACATCATCCGATTCATATCAATAAGGAATACTTGTTAACTACATTGGTACGCAATATTCAAATTGTTTCTTCCATTTCTTCCATTTCTGACCTTGCATGACCTTGAAGGTCATTGTGTAGTAGATGGATGAATTCGCCTTGACACACGCTTTCATACGACATAAATACATATACAGCATTCCATTTAAAAAATTGGAGGTCACCTTCGTTTCTATCAAAATAATGTCAATACAACAAAAATGCATATGTCAATTTGTTGCGTATAAAAAACAGTACTACATTTTCCTCTATCATTTTTTTCTAATATTTACTATTTACAAAAAAATGCTGGCTAGTAATAGCCTGAACACCCTGTATAATTGATTAGTCAAGTTGTATTCTTTGAAATTTAAGCTTTGAATTTTATTTTATGTATGTCACAATAGTGTAGCTGACGTCAAAACGAATCCAATCTTAATGAACTGCTAGATCGGCCACTTGGACCTCTGTGCATCAGGGGAACTGATTCGAGTTGAGGGGAAAAAGTTACCCTCTCTCTGCCAGTGACGAGTTAGTCACGTGACATTGTGACACATGCACGACGGAGACGAAACGTGTCACGTAAACGGGCCGTGTCGGAAGCGTGGGGGAATAGCGTCGTAGAAGGGGAAGGGTAGAGTGGGAGAGAAGTCTGAAACTGGCAACTCTGGTGCGGGCACGGTATTGCATGCGGCAACATATTTTTTGCGACCCGATTCCACCGTTTCAACACTTCACCTTCCATTGTCGTACCGGAGCTTTCACACCCGCAACAAAACAAAGCATCTAGACTCGCGAGTTCAATATTTTTCAGCAAAAGATTCGTACTAACCGCAGAATCGTTCTTTACACCACATGAATCCTTGTTTATTGTTCCATGGTCTATTTTTTGATAGTAATCAGGTGAATGTACCAGTAAGTGATCAGTTAAGAGGAAAATCGTGCTATTAAGTGGTTGCATATGAAATGTACGATTAGTAACAGTAAGTTAAACAAACTTTATATAATATACATATACAGAGTGAGTCACGAAAAACAGTACACCTGAATTTCTCTGTTGGTATGAAGGATAAACGAAAGTTTCAAAAGTGAAATGAAAACGTTCAAATATGATGATATCAACAGATCTTGTGATTAACGGTTTGTTTCGTCATTTCAAGGTCATTGGCGTTTTTCTAAACGGCACCATATACATATTTTTAATTTCATAGTGTTGTAGCTGATGTCAAGACGAGTTCAATGATCTGGTACTCTGACCCACAAATTACTTTGAACTAGAAAATTTTTGATAAAGTAGTGATGAAACAAAGTTGATCAAACAAAGTAGTCAAACTATGTATATTTATAAATTCATAAGAGATTTTGTATGTATATTTATTAGTGAATCCAAGATCATTTGAAGGTCATAGTAAACCACATCATTGAACTCGACTTGACATCAGCTACAACATTATGAAGTCAAAAATACATGATGCACCAAAGATCTGTTGATATCATTTGTATTGTCCCCTTTGAACGGGTTCATTTCACTTTTGAAACTTTCGTTTATCCTTCACACCAACAGAGAAATTCAGGTGTTCTATTTTTCATGACTCACCCTGTATAATATATTACATATATATTTATTTATTATATATACGATAAATAATAATTATACAATAAATATACAGTTAATGTTAACAAAACCGATTTGCTAAAGTAATCGAAGACTGTCGTTAAGGGATCTCTCATTAACTGGTTCGAATCGTCGAGGTTCGGAAAATTGACGCTCTACTGCAGGCATCTCAAACACGCGGCCCTTCCGTTTTACACTTCAAATTCACCCTTTTGCAAGTCAATTTCACCTTTCTGTAAATCAATTTCGCCCTTTTGCAAATAAATTTCGCCCATTAAGAATATTTAAAAATAATTATTAACTTCCCGATTTTATAGGGAAGTTATTGTAATTACCCCGAAAATCGAAAATCGATTTTTTAGCAGATCTTCACGTTTCATGGTCATTGCAGTCATTTTAGATTATTTTCAACAAAATGTTCGTATGTGTGTGTGTGTGTGTGTGCGTATGGCCGTTTCTATGTAATCAAATTTTTCGTTAACGTTTTCAGAAAAAGTAACAACGCGATCAGGATGATGAATGATGCAATCGAAGTGCGCCGTCGTAACTTAGAGCTGATTAGATTTTGGTCCATATTGGTCAAGTAGTTTTTTAGATTTTTAGTTTTTTTTCGAAAAGAGTTGATTCTACAATGCAATTTATAAGGGAGGACGAAAATTTTCCACCAAAGAACCAAACGCAATTACATAAAAAAATTTTTTTAAATCTAAAAAAAAATTAAGAAAAAAAATTTTTTTTATGTAATTGCGTTTGGTTCTTTGGTGGAAAATTTTCGTCCTCCCTTATAAATTGCATTGTAGAATCAACTCTTTTCGAAAAAAAACTAAAAATCTAAAAAACTACTTGACCAATATGGACCAAAATCTAATCAGCTCTAAGTTACGACGGGGCACATCGATTGTATCATTCATCATCCTGATCGCGTTGTTACTTTTTCTGAAAACGTTAACGAAAAATTTGATACCATACAAACGGACATACGCACACACACACACACACACACACACACACACACACACACACAAGCATTTTGATAAAAATAGTCTAAAATGACTCCAATGACCATGAAACGTGAAGATCTGCTAAAAAATCGATTTTCGATTTTCGGGGTAATTACAGTAACTTCCCTATGAATCGGGAAGTTAATAAGTCTTTGCAATAAATAAATTTAAATAAATAAACTTGAATAAATTCGACCTGATTTTTTTTACAAAAACTTACTTAAAAATACTTTATTTGTAAAAGGTTGAATTTTATTTGCAAAAGGGTGAAATTAATTTGCAGAAGGGCGAAATTGATTTGCAGAAGGGTGAATTTGGAGTGCAAAACCTGTACAACTGGAATTAATCGAAATGCAATGTGATTCTGTATTGAAACAAACATATATGAATGTTGTGATTGCACATTTTTACAATTATTTATCTGTCGACCGATTTCCCAATATGTTATGTGGAATTAGTGTACTATAGACACTATATGTATCTTCAACGTTAAAAAATAATAAAACTGCGGAAAGGTCAAGATGAACAGGCCAGCGTGTGTACAATCAATTTCAAAAATAATTACAGTTCAACAAATTCAACCAAATTTTGAAAATTTCGTTACTGAAAAACATTACAAAGTTTCTTCGAAACAACAATGAAATAGTTCTATTCAAATAAAGTAAACTTGAAAAAAAACAACTTTTGTACGCACGTCATTTTATATGTGTAACAGCAACGTTAATAAAAAAACTGTGCTTCCTTCTTATTTCGAGTCTGCTTTTTTCTATTGCGGCCCTCGAATTAATTTATAATGAACAATGAGACCCTTGGTGGTGAAAGAGTTTGACATGCCTGCTCTACTGTATCAGCTTACAAAAAGACCTAGTTTCAACCGTTTTCAACATGAACATTTTTGAACTCATTCGATTGTGCGACGATTGTTTTTCACGGTAGATCGAACTGACCCGTCGATCTGACCCCAGATTTGGAAAAACGTTTCGCAACGCGTTCGGATCGAATAGTGTCGCGTAAATAGGATTAAGTTCTCGACGATGTAGACAATAATCTGTCGGTGTTATCACAGCTTTGGTGTCACGCAAACCGCTGTGCTACCCATTGAGATCTGCCGCTTGGGGATTGAAATGTAGCCCTGTGTTTCGAACGACATTTCGGGGAAGGCATCGCTACGGAAAAATTTGCGGACGACACCGATACAATAGCAATTAACTGCGCCCCTATTCGTGTTAATGGGGATGGAAGATAAATCGCAGCTGCGAAATTACGTACGGCGGAAATTCGGTGATTAGACCCGTTCGACGGGTAATTAGAGTTACTATGGGAACAATGACTTATTATTCGAACAACATGCAGTATACATTTTAAATTTATTACAACGTAATATTCAAAATTATGAACGATTTACGAGGCTCTGTTTTCATTGCCGGAACACGTTAGTTTACTCCACAAATAACATCAATCATAACTGTGCTCTATTTATACCCTACTGGAGATCAATGAGAGAGTTCTGGATAATCTAATCTAAAACTAAGCTTTATCGTTAATTTTACTTTTTGTTGGTTATCATTTTTAATTGCAGTTGTAATCGTGAGACAGTTTTTCGTTTTAGAAAGTGACTTTGTAATAAGTAGGAGAGAAGCGTTTATCGAGTTGAAAGAAGAGGGTGTGATGCAACGAATAATAATTTAATAACAATTCCAATGCTAAATTTTGTTCAAATTACGGTTTCTTCTAATTTTTAGTTTTTATTCGCTTAAAATTCAGATCAGTAAAAATCGTAACTTTTATTAACATCAACTCTTTAACTATTTACTGTTTCAACTTCTTACAATTAGATTGAAACAACCCCTATGAAGGTAATTTGTTATTCTAGTACATAATTATTTTAGATTTTATTATTTTATTTAGAATTAGATTCTTCGACCATCAAATCCACTAAAACCATTCTAATTAACAGAGACATGAATTTTGCCGTGCTTTTTATAATAATATCGTGACATCATGACAGTTTTATTTGGATTCCTATGAACGCGTTTTTATCTATTCGAGATTGCATTACACTGTTGTACCTATGCGTTCTTACTCTAAGGCCTTTCGTTGCACGCTGTTGCTTCGATATAACGATTCATAATTTGTGAAAGAACCGCTGGAACATGTCGACAATGTTTTCAAATCATACAGCACGTGTTCTATATTGTGGCACTAAAGGCTAACAATGTTGCTTTGCTTTCCACAATTCAATCCGAGTGATCATTCTATTGTTACTTTTAAAAAAATGAAATTTATTTATAGAGATAGGATCCTGTAACACGAAAATTGAAACTCAATGTCTTCAGTGCGAGATTAGATAGAGTTTGCTTGCACAGGGAGGATGATATAACTTTTCTGAAAATGAGATTGAAGTTTGCAGTAGAACGTGTCGTAGCAATTTTACTTTTACAACGTTAACAACTTGAACATTTCAAATAAACCCAGGTTGTGCGTTGTGTACACATTTACCTAATTGCATTTGTTTATAAGCGAAGGCACTTCAGATATATGGATAGATGTAATAATAGAGATAAGTCAAAATTTTTCGAGCTTTTATATTTTCGAATTTGAGATAAATATAGCAAAAAATTTGCTTAATTGTCTATAATATTCATCAAGGCTTTTTCCTTAGTATTTCAAATGACAAATTGAGCAATGCAGTACTTTCTTGAAAAAACGAAGTTGATCTTCAAGTTTAAAAATATGCATCATGCTCTATGTATGCAAGTATAAGAAGTGTATTCTTCGTGTAATGTATTCCACGTGAGTATCTAACTTTTATGTACAGAATGGTCACATAAATAGGGAGACCTAAAAATCTCTGCTGTTTACGTATACTTCAGAAAACTGGTTAAAACAGTGTCAAAACTTCCCGAAGAGACGAACGCAATGGTAAAAAGTAACCTCTTTCGGAAAGTTCACAACTCCACACAAGCGAGAAAAATGCCGATACATCTGAATAATATTTTCGAGTAACACAGTTTTAATGTTTTCTGCGGAACAACGTTTTTAGTAAATAAGAAAAATATTTAGATCCTTCCATTTATACGTCTTACACTGTATATTAAATCGTGTGCAATCATTGTTTATATCAGTTACAATTCTCTTAACTATAATATCTATTAAATGCAACGCAAAAGAAATTTTTTAAAGGTCGCATTAACATTAAGCAGTTTTTACATTTTAAACTTGTTCATTGAATCAAGGATTTCATATTCAAAATAGAATTTTTTCTCAGAATTTATCTTATAATCCCACGTTATGGCACATAAAATTAACTTTATGCTCCATAATATTAAGTAAAACACATGGCGAAGATATTAAAATGAATTTAATGTATGAATATTTTAGTCTACATCAATTACAGATGTAATAATATTCTCTGCTCGTGAGCGTTAACCTTATGCGATTCACCTTTACAAAGTAAATCCTGATATATTAATATGAATAAATTACAAGACAAGCAAAATTTTATTTTCTTATGCGAAATATGATCGCGATATAATAATGCTGACAGTGGGCGTATTAATATTTCTCACACTGCATAATGTCAAAACCATTAAAAACCACCGTGTTAATTACATTATTCACTGTAGATAACATGTACTAAACATACAGTAGTGGCATGCTTATCGTAAACCATCGTTTTAAAAATATCAGATTTAATTTTCACAGACCAACAATCATGTAAAGTATGCAACTTTGGAAATAAAATATTTTATTGGATGCAATAAATTCTTTAAATAGTATTTGATTTCTTCTAAAAATATTTTCTGTACTTCAAATATTTTTTATGGAAATAATGGTCCGTGTTTAATACATTTATGAGTATAATTTGTGTTCTAATGGCAAAATACTTTATACGTTTATATGGTTCATCAAAAAACTGCAGTAGGATCCTGCTGCTTATGTAGAGTACTTATATGCAGATTAGTTATCACTAATGCGAGTTATCAGAGTATTAAAACGCAGCACGAAAACACATTCAAGCTTTATAACACCTTCTACCATTATTATCACAAATCCTCTTAAACTCTTAAAAACAATACATTGAAAAGCCAGCATGACTTATAGGATAATTCAACGGTTTAAGTTTACAATAGTTTGTTTTAAGCCAGATGATTTAAATTCAATATTTTATTTTATGCCGGATGATTAAGATAATATATTTTATTTTATGCCCGATGATTAAAATAGAGTATTTTATTTTATGATTCATAGTCTTGATATAAAAATTATGTTATTTCTTATTGTTAGTCTAGATTGTCAAAATAGGAATATAATATTTTCAAATATCGAATTGAAAATTCTATGTACTTCTTTTAAGCCAAATAAAATGTACACTATTAAATAGAAAGATAATGTTTGAATTATTACATATTGTTCTGATGTTCTGTGTCGTTTTCATTAACAAATAATATATTTCATTAAAGCTTTAATTATTATGGAGCAAAAAGTTCCGCTTCGCCCAACGACAAATAAATGAAAAAATATAGAAAACCTATTACGATATTTTAATTTTAAGATTACAATTTTCAAATATAATAAAGCTAACAATAATTTGCTCGTTAAAGATGAGAATATCTATATTATCTCCAAGTCATTTTATATGTTTCTTCAAAACGAATTTGTATTGGTTGGAACGAAAGTTCGTAGCGTTTGTAAATTAAAATTGAAAGCTAAAATTCAGATATTTATTCATAGATTTGTTGAATAACATTTTCCATTCTGTTCTATTACTTTCTGCCATTTTCGAGGTAACTTCTCGTGTCATTAAATAAACATATGAATAAATACCTTAATTTTATCTTCGATTCTTAATTTGAAAACGCTACGAACTTTCTTCCCAACCCAATATTTGCAAACGTTTGAATCGGAGGCGGGACAAGGAGGAAATTTATCACGCCGGGTTCCTTGTTAGACAGATGAAAGTGGTACTAACCTGGATAGGACACCAACAAAATGCAAAAACGCCGACGACCACAAGCACCAGCCTCGTGACACGTCTCCTTCCGCGACGACTCTCGGCGGTGACGCGGGACCGACGCCACAGCCTGACGAGCATGCAAATGTAAAAGAAGCATATCAGCATCAGTGGCAGCAGGTAGCTCATCAGGAAAAACGAGACTTGGAACAACGGCCAATCATAGTGCGGTAGGACTCGACAAGCCGTCAGATTCGTCGACGACGAGTTGCCTTCGTCCTGAAACTAAAGCGAAACATATATAAAGGAGCAGTCCCTGGGTTGTAGCTACGTCGGGAAATAGATAGCGCGTGAACGTGTGTGCATTCTACGATTTCGATCGTGATCGAATCAGTCGCAATACGGAAAACATTCTTTGCCGAACGTGAGCAAGTTTCGAATGGCTCCGGCGATAAGTTTTTGGTCGCGAAGATTTAGGGGTCTTTCAGAGAACGGGGCAACGTGTGTGATTCGAAAATATTAGGTTCATGCGAAACCGATTGTAGCTTTGAAGCAATTTTGAAACAATACTCATGTTTAGATAGCGGATATTTATGCAAAATAAAGATTTCCACCGGAATTGCAACACACCGGAGTGACATAGAAATTTATATGTTCAATAAGTTGAAAATGATGTAAAAATAATTTTAAATTCGTCTAATGTTTTTCATGTTCTAAATTACACCTACTCATTTTTCTCATAACATCAGGAATCAATTGTAGGATTTATTAAATAAATAGGAATTACTTGTGTTTTACTCTTGTGAACTTTGTTGTTATTCATTGTGATAAAATTCAAACATCTGTACGCTTTTATTTATAATTACACAGCGGATCTTTATGCAAAATAAAAATGTTTTGTATTGATTGTGGCAAACAGGAATAACATAAAAATTGATTTCATCCCTTAACGACGTTGTTATATTAAAAGCAGTATTACATTCTCGAATTTTTTAAATCTTTTACTGTTTTACATATATTTCACCCAACCAATTTCTTCATACATGCATAAAGATCCGCTACTACGTATAATTTAAAAAGCTTGTTTATTGGTAATTAAGGTACTTAGTAGTACCACCTACAGCTTAAGTCGTACCGAACAAAAATTACACAGAAATAAGTAAGCCCTATATTTCTTAAGTAATTTATTTAGATACAAATATTTATATCATATCATTGTCACGTATTCAATCACTACGAACGTTACAAATATATTTCTTTGTTTTTTTGTTAACTTCCAGCGTGCACTCATGTCTTGTATTTTAGGCATTGAATCACGATCTTTTTCGAAATTTTTGTTGTCATAGACTACTTTATTACAAACAGAATGAAAGAATGATTGATTTCGTTAATTATGAACTTCAAATAACAGAAATAGAATAGAAATCCTATGTTGTGAAGTTTGATTCGCAGGTTCCTTTAAACTTCATAAAGTACGCGTTACTTTATACAAATAACTTGCAGATCTTAAATTATATAGCATATTTGTGTAATTAAAAGTCAATATAATGAAAAGTTTAATAGATTTTATGCTTTCATGTTTTCATTTTCGAGCTTAACACCAAACCTACCACTGCCTGTCAAATTACCGGTCTTACATTTTTCATTTCATAATTAGACCGTTTATTTTGAAAGTGGTGTAAGTCCATTTTTTATATACATAAAAAATTTACATTAAATTAAGCATGCATTACGTGATCTCTTATTTTTTCAAAAATGGACTTACACCACTTTCAAAATAAACGGTTCAATTATTGAAATTATGAAATTGCTTACGTGGAAATTGATTCGATAAAATTCTGTATCCAAGCATATATTATTGTAAAAATTGCAGAAAATCTAAATAAATACAGCCTCGTAATTTTTTCAAACTAAAACATGTTAATCGCTTTAAGTGCTCGGTAGGTTTAGTGTTAATTGTATTCTCAATGGTGTGAACTTTTTATTCGATTCTAGTTTACGTAAATTAATCAATTTCTTTTTTAAAAAATAGACGTAAGCTATCAATTTTAATTTAAAAGTAAAATAATTGTTTGTTAATACAAAAAATGCAAGGCATTTTTATGTAACGGCTAACAGAAGTAGAAAAATATGCGATGCTGCACACAAAAGAAAATGAAGGTTTGCGATCGGGTCTTTACGGAAACACGGGACTCGAAGTGATTCGACGCAGCGCTCGTTACACTAAAATTGAATTTCATGAAACTGCTTGTAAATATCTGTTCCGTTTTATGCATACGGGAATAATAGTTTGGGGAATGCGTAGCTAGCTTTATATTCGGAAATCTGTGCTACATATGAACGTATCGACGATCTAGGAAAGAAAAGTCAAGGATAACAGAAATGTAATTCTGCATTACCATGTTAATTGAAAATTAATATCTATCGATGCATAATAAGATCAATTTTCAAACAAAATACAAATTTTTTAAGTATTGTACATCATTTTGCACCAAAAATGTATGGGGTTCAATTACCCCCCTGTACACAGTTAACATTATAATATCAGTACACAGAGAGAAGATTAACCCCTTGCCTTACGATTTAGTTTACGATTTCAGTGATTAAAACTTTTTTTGTAATTCTTAATTTCCTAAACAAGGAGAAACTTTATATCTATTGTACGCCTATTTGTTCCCAAATAGCTGTACATTAACAAAACCTTAATAGAATTTTATTTCGATTTAACACTAGAACTACCAACAGTTACAAACAAGCCAAAATAACAAAATAAATAAATAATGGTCTTTAAAAAGTGCGTAATAATAGAATAGTTTTATATTTATTGATTTATTAGTATCTTACAAAAGGAAGTCTATGTCATGGGATTGTAACTACTATACGTGTATAATGACAACTGTAATAATACAACTATAATAACAATTCACTTTCCGAGGACTTCTGAACATTTCCTTCGTCTATACTCTCATTATAACTATTATCACTAGACTGCAGACTTTATGCATTTATGAAGAAATTGGTTGGGTGTAATATATAGAACAGTAAAAGATTCGAAAAATTTAAGAATACAGTGTTCCCACGATTGATGTGACTTTCGGGGACGAGGATGATGTGACTTTTTTACCCGCACTACTAAGGGGTTCCCCTTTGGCAGTCGATCGCGCTACAAAGAAATTAAGGTATTAGGATGTTTAAATTGGGGTTTTATGATACTCGATGTATTATTCTCAGGTATGGAATAACATTAGTACAATACAATAATTTCCCGCTTAGTCGTTTACACTTGGAAAAGTTATCCAAGAAATCTATGTTCGGCACACGTAAAAAAACGAAGTACGATTTCGTTTCCTGAGACTCGATACCCCCGAGGTTCTCACAACAATCGCGGGAACACTATACTGTAATGTTCTTTTTAATGTAACAAAGTCATTAAGGGGTGAAATCAATTTTTATTTCATTCCTGCTTCCCACAAGAAATGTAGAACACTTATTTTGCATAAAGATCCGCAGTCTAATTATCACTATAAGGTTCAATTTCATATTCTTCTGATTCACTTTCTTCATGCTCATACAATTCGCCATCGTCGATACCAGAGTGTTCCATTGGTACATTGTTCATTTTTTACAACAATTCAGAGATTTCCAATCGTTTTGCCATTTTTAGGGCTTGTAAAATATCGTTATTGTATAAAAAAGAATTAGGTCCGATTCCAGCGACTATGGTATACAACATGACCGCGTGAAACAACATCGAGATGACTATGTTACGTTACATCGCGGCTATATTTATGCGTTTATGCTGTGGCGCCAGAATAAGACGTTACGTGTGATAAAATTACATAACAAACCATCGATAAATCTATCGAAATATCGAATAAACGATTTCGAGTTCGGTAAACAGATTATAAATATACGATACTTTTCGACCTTGACAATTTCCAGTCAAAATGACTGGTATTGGTGTAAGTAGCCATGATACAAAAAATATTTTGATTCTGAATAAATTGAACAAAAATAAAATTCATTACATGTATTACACATTACAATGTACATGATGTAAGAACTTTAAAATGAAATTGTAAATCCAGTCATTTTTACTGATGTGGTAGTCCCAGTGTTAAAGAAAATTAGTAGCATACACATTTATTAGACTCTGTTCAGAATCTTCATCACGAGGCTGACACGATATTGTCAGACAAGGGGTTAACTACGCAAAGCGTGCTATAAAATTTTTTGACTTTCGATAAAGTAGAGTACTTCGTGGGTGTACGAATAAAAAAAACAATACTGAAGCCTTATTTTTCAGATATTTAACTACGTTGGACAGCAAAAATGTTGATGCATCGTACGGTCTGGCGAAAACAAAAATTACGCCACAGGAAAAGATAATTCGCCGAGTTATGGAAGTATTTGATTTTCACTCGAACCGCTGGAACTGCCATTAGTGAGTATTAGTTCCACATTTACAGGGGAGCGCGGCGGGTGTTCAAGCTCGAACGATTTCAGTTTCTTGGCCGACTTTGTTCCTCTCATTCGAAGGTAATTACGGCGAGAACGGTCATTGGGGAATTACAGGGATAGATGGTATCTGTAGATCTTCCGCCCATCAACTCCAATTTAAACTAGATTTATATCAACTTGCCGGTCGCTTTCTTCCCGGTGATTTCGAAAGTATTAATTAGAACGAAGCGCCGAATAAATGATCCTCGCGGTCCTCTATCAGCCAGGCGAACGGATGTGCCTGTTTGCAGCTCGCGTATCAGTAGACACAGTTTTGCTCTTTTCTCTCTCTCTCCCTTTTTTTGTAGCCGGATTCTCGGTATTTCAAAGAACAAGCAGAGTTTCGAATAGCGTGCTTTTCGGACTATTGAGTTTTTAACCATTTTACGGTATCGAAATCCAGTCGGAATCAATGCGATCCATCATAACGAGTAACCAGATTGAAGGAGACCGGATCAATCAAAAGAGCTACGCGCAACGGACGGGATTTTTCGCGTTTTGCGCGACATGGCCAGAACAAACCGAATCAAAAAGCCTTCAGATATCCCAACGGAAGTATGTATAGACTCCAATTAGAATGCCCGATCACGAAAGGAAAGCGAAAAATACCTCCCGTGATTAAAGCGTTGCCTGCCGAATCAGCAGACATCGAGATTTCACAAATCGAGCTAATTCATTTGACACTTTACCTATCGCCAGTTTGCCGACAGACCCTTCAACGTCGCGATTTAATGATCGAGAATTTCTTAATCCATGTGCCAATACCCTACATTTTGTACAACATTCGATAACTTTTTTTTTAACATTGTTTATTCGTGAAGGTCGCTTTAAGGGGGGAACCTTATGTAAATGGCCTGTTTTTCAAGAATTTTTTTTGAAAAATGTAATGCGTTGATTGATATAAAATTTGAGGTATCATTTATTAATGTTATAATGTAAAAAAAATGTAAAAAAAATGTAAAAAAAAAGATGCTCAAAAATAACATTTTCCACAAGGTTCCCCCTTAACAACGGGTTCATTAGCGGCCATGTTAGTATACTGTGGGTGTCCAAATTATTCAGAGATACCAGATTAGGGGAATTGACTCGAATCGAGGGGAAAAAGTTACCCTCTCTCTGCCAGTACCGGATTAGTCACGTGAGATTGTGATGCGTGCACGACGATACTAAACGCGTCACGTGACGCGATAGAGAAGGTAGAGTGGGGACACAAGTCTTAACCTGGCGACTCTGATATTATTAGATCACTTGAAATAAATGTTTGGTTTCAAACTAAATGAATGAACTGTTTCTAAATTCTTATCGAACATTGTTTGAGAAAATTATCAATTGTTTTCAGGCCTTCTATCGATTTAAAGTAATAATTAATAAATCAATCAATGAATTCTAGAATGAATATCTCAGTACTCTAAATTCTTATTATTAGACTGCGGTTCTTTATGCAAAATAAAGCAATTATCAGAAACGTAGATTCATTAAAAATGTATTTCTCCGTCTAATCATTTTAATAAGCCTACAATGTTGTAACAATATTCGGCAATTCTCCTCAAATCTTCACACTTTTGTATTTCGTCATGTTTGACTTAAATGCATAACCCGCAGTCTACTTATTATTATTCCAATGATTGCCATAAAGCGATTACGGTACACGTAATGTTCAAAATTCATTTTTATAATTGCGTTAACGCGTTAACTGCGCTTTAAAGAGCCAACGATAGATTAATATCGGCAATAGAAACGGAATATACGAGCTCCTGGGCAAACGTAGGGTGCAATTAACCATTCTTCAAATAATGGAACCGTAGCGATTTCACGTAATTTTGAATTAAGCTTGCTTTAATGTGCGCTAATATAATTACTTGCGAAATTTATGTAACGTTTGTTAAATTCCTATTGTCAAAGTTTCAAAGCATATTAATTTTCGTTTATCAGCCCAATAAAATGTAACGTTAAAGGATCGAGCAGATTTTGGAATTTGCAATCGTACAAAGAATTAAATATTCGTTTATATTACATTCTATAATAGAATACTATTATACAGGGTATCTCATCTAAAGGAGGTGAAACGCCCTGAGATGAAGTACATACTAGGTCATTCAGAAAGTTCGTAGCGTAACAATGAAATGACATGAAATAACGAGTTAAAATACATTTATTCTTCGTATTCTTTCCAGCGATTTTCTAATTCATTTACCCAATCTCTGAAATGATTTTCCTCGAGACCTCTAAAATACTCATCTACGGCTGCTATAACTTCTTCATTTGATGAAAAGCGCCTGCCATGTAGGAATTTTTTTAGGTTTGGGAACAAATGGAAGTCAGACGGGGCCAGGTCTGGTCAATATGGTGGATACTCCAGCAATTCATAGCGTAACTCCTTCAATTTGGCCATTGCAAGAACACCTTTGTGAGCCGGTGCATTGTCCTGGTGAAAAATGACTTTTTTCTTCGCTAAGCCAGGACTTTTCTCCCGAATTTGTGCATCCAGCTGATCCAAAAGGTTTGACTAATACTCTTCTGTTATTGTTTTCCTGATTTGAAGGGAATCAATTAACAAAATTCCTTTTGCATCCCAAAAAACGGATGCCATGACATTCTTTGTCGATTTTGACCACTTTGGCTGCTTTGGAGCTGAACAACCGGGCTCAGTCAACTCTGCGACTTGTTGTCGCAATGCAGGATTATAGTCGTAAACCCAAGTCTCATCCATTATTACAAATCGACGCACAAAGTCAGTTTTAGTTTTTTACAAACGATTCAAATGTTGTTGAGAACATTTCACGCGAATGCGTTTTTGATCCGAATTTAACGAATGCGGCATCCATCTTGTCAATAGCTTTTTCATACCTAATTCATTAGTTGAGATCTCATGAACTGATCCAGTTGAGATGCCTGTGACCTTGGCTAAATCAACCACAGTTAGTCGGCGATCTTCCAAAACCAAATCATGGACATGATCAATCATTTCTGAGGTGGTTGCAGTTCTTGGACGTCCTGAACGTGGATAATCATTAATGTCTGTACGACCACGTTTAAATAGAGCAACCCATTTTTATACCACTGTACATGAAGGACCACTGTTCCCTAATACATTCACCATATCATAAAAAATTTCCTTTCTGCTTAATCCTTTTTTATATAAATATTCAATGACAGCACGATTTTTCAAGTTTTCCATTTTTCTAACCAAAGCAAACACGTCCACTTTAATCAGCTGCCTGAAGCAAGCTACTTGACAGATCGATTTGGAATGTATGGTATGTTCACATCAAGGACGGATGTTTTCAACAACGATATGTTTTTGCTGCTACCAATATCATCTATTAGTCTAGTCAACGAAAAGTTGTAAAGGGAAATGGAAGGAACACAATTTTCAACGTTGAGTCTTTGTTTGGACTAGTTAGGAGGTAAACATACTAAAAGTCTACACTTCATGGAGGTGAGCGGGGTGCAGGGGGGCACGTAGAAGGTCCCCTTTTTCGGTTTACCGCTTATATCTCGGAAGCTATGCGTCCTAGCGATAAGACCATTCTATACAAAATTAAAGCTGACAAAATGTGCCACAAGATTGATTCAATTCAGTTTTTTGCTATCTTGCATAGTTTCCGAGATATCCGCGCTCAAAGTTCACTAATTGTATGAAGAGTTTAGCTAGTTAAATAAGGCAAAAAACGTAAGGCAAAAATTTCTTTTTCACAATTAGTGAACTTTGAGCGCGGATATCTCGGAAACTATGCGAGATAGCGAAAAACTGAATAGAATCACTCTTATTTCACATTTTGTCAGCTTTAATATTGTATAGAATGGTCTCATCGCTAGCATACATAGTTTCCGAGATATAAGCGGAAACCCATAAAAGGGGACCTTCTACGTGCCCCTTTGCATCCCGCTCACCTCCTAGGAGTGGGAACTTTTAGTATGTTTATCTTCTAACTAGTCCAAACAAAGTCCCAAAGTTAAAAATTGTGTTCCTTCCATTTCCCTCTACACCCCCCTTATGATCATTCATTGACTGGACTATATGTGTCAGGCTACGAATTTCTAAATGACCTGGTATACCCTTCATAATACCCCGAACGAAATTTGTTCTGTATTTTTTCAAGAACATTGGTACTTTTTACTTTTTACCTGCGTAACGTGTACTTTTTCCGATTGCATTTTGCAGTGGATGGAAAAATACGTCTGATTATGGTAAAATTACTGCGATGGTATGTGAACTTACTGTTACTGTTACTATTCTTAATTTCTGGAGTTGATGAACATTTAGAACATAAACAGTAAGCTCAGATACAAGAATTTCATCACATTATTAGTTCTCAAGGTAATGATCTAAGCATACTCAAATGTATTTTTTATCCGCTACAAGACGCCCCGATAAACAGAAACTGGATGACTTTTATAAAAAATAACTCCACAAAAATTAAGCCAACAACAAAAATTTATTTTCCAGTATATTCCTTGTGTATCTACCCTGTATATCTCTACTAATAATTTTAAAGAAAATAAAATCTCATTGAATAACCTAGCAAAAATAATTTAATATTATGATAACCTAATATTATGTTGAAAACGGTATTAATTTGTTGTTAAAAAATCCAACGACGTATAAATAATATGTTTCGACATTATGGTGGCAGAGTTCTGCTATCATAATGCTTGTAGGTCAGAGTTGGGCATTAATCAATTAAAATTTTAACCAAGATTGATTGATTGATGTGTACGATTAAAAAAGATAATCACTGAAAAATCGACGATTGATTTAATCGATTGATAAAGTAAATCGTCAATTGTTGATTAAAAAAGAAATCATCGAAAAATCGGAGACTCATTTAATTAATTTGTTGAAGTTTATCGCCACACGGTACTATCCATAAATTGTAATAAGGAGAGAGGGAGAGACAGAGAGCGGAGATGGAGAATTGACAGAAATATGTATATCTCAACAAAAACTCAGTTTACATTTTTTTCAGTACGCATACAGTTTTCATTTCGAAATTTCAGCTGTTAATCAATCATCCGATTGACGATTACAATTGAAAAGAATGTAATCGTTAACCGCAATTAACGACTAAAGTAGAAGTTTATTTGTTAATTGCGATTAACGATTGAAATAGAAATTTATTCGTCTATCGTTGATTAAATTTTTGCCCAACTCTGTTGTAGACCTGTTAATTTAGTTTAACAAATAATTTAATAATACCACGAAGAGCAAAATCTGATGTCATAGAGAAAAATCAGGATTTTGAAGATGAAGGATGTTCTGGCCGCAAGGCATTTGTTTCTTTTGACAAATTTCTAGATAAAATTAAAAATCCAAACACTTGCAAATGACTTACCTCGCCATGAACAACGAGGGCAGGGGTAGAGATCGCGAAGATAATCGCCCACGCGATGCAAATAGCAAGGATCGCACGACTTTCGGTCCTCCATGATATCGAAGTGATTGGATGAACCACTGCTAAATACCTGTAACAATTCATAGACATTTTTCGTTATAAATTGCTATAGTATTCCTACTTTAACACGTTCGCTACTAGCATTTGTTTCGTTGCTTACCTTCCGTGTTCGAAAGTTTTATTAAATGCAACGTACCCAATTTTGAATTATTACAACAGTTTAGCAGAAGAAAGTCACAGATTCTCTGAAAATTATGCATTGTAGTATGACTTTAAACAACGAAGTGCATAAAATTAATTTGACCGTTTTTAAGTGAACTGTCAGATTATGGATGTCACATATTTGTGACGGTGGTAGCGAACATGTTAAGTATGCTAAATATGAAAAAGACAGGATCAGAATTGAAGACGATTCCAAAATGCAGAAGCAATCATTATAGGAATTCTGAAAAATTACGTCTAACAGAAACTGCAACTTGCATTTTTCTCGAAACCATTTTTTTCCAAACTGTCGCCACGATATCTCAAGTTCTAGTTGAACAATTTTCGTTATGAATTGCTATAGTATTCCGACTTTCAGCATGCTAAATACGAAAAAGACAGGTTCAGAATTTAAGACGTTTTCAAAATGCAAATCATTATAGAAATTCTGAAAAATTACATCTAACACAATTTGCGAAAAAAACGGTCTCGAAAACCAGAATAGTATTTATTATTTTATGTACAACAAAAGAAACCTAATGCAAAAACTTCAATGGTTCTTCTGGAAAGAATTCCTAAGAATTGGTGAAAAAACGGTGTCGAAAACCAGAATACTATTTCTTATTTTATGTACAACAAAAGAAACTGGAAAGCTGTTTCGTCGATTCCATTTACAAAGAAACTATGTAGCATTGCTACAGAATTCTTTTCACGATCAAATTAATAATCAAACCTGAAGTTAACAGATTATATTTCTGAATAAATTATATGCATGTTAATGGATGCTGTATATAACAATTGCAATCCTTGAGAAACGAAGTGGAGTTAACAAATAGGTTAACTACGGTTAAAACAAATGATACATGTGTGAAATGTACGAGATTCATGCGACATTAACGGCTGTGATTTACCGATGTTGCTATTTTTGGGTGCAGTAGTATGTATCATACATGATTTGCGGATTAACTGTGACGAACATGTTTACTCCGAAAATGTTTTACGTATCATATACCCGGCAAAATGAATGGACAATCGTTCACGGTAATCGACTTGGATGAAAGCCAACAGATTGAATTATGCAGGTTACTGGGAACTCACGATTAACCTAGTTGTTAATTGCAAGCTCATGACACGAAAGCTCTGTATCAAGGATAACACTCATTCGTAAATGGTTTGTCATTAAATGTCAAATTAAACGTCTCCTGTGCACAGAAAAATTAAAGAAGCACATGTGTATTTCGTCTATGTTTAATTAACTTTTATAGAATTCTCCCTTATCTAATCCTATCATTCTGTCTTACTACAAATTTCAATTTCCTCTACAAATATATTGTTAAAGTATCTGCTCTTTCTATTTGCAACAAACTGCACTCTCGATATGAAATGTGCATTATCAAATTGAATGCGAATCGCATCACACCGAAGTGAAAAAATACACAAAACTGACAGTAATAATAAATAAAAATAACAAACACGATATTTATTGCAGATAAAACAAAAAGTTGGAAGTTTCAGCACAGGATTTCGTAGAGTGTACCGTTATTTCATTTCTGATTTAACGACATCATTGAAGATGTTTTAATGTAAACTTTTATAGAATTTAAAATATTTTCATCTGCAATTCATTGAAAGCATCATTTCAAAGTGGAAGAGTACACAAAACTGACGATAATAGTACATAAAAATAACGAAGTGATTGTTTTAATGCAAACTTTCATACAATGTGAAACATTTTTATCTGCAATTTATTGAAAGCTTCACTCCAAAGTGGAAGAAACACAAAACTGACGGTAACAATAAATAAAAGTAACATGCACGATATTTATTGTAGATAAAGTAAAAAATTTTGACGTTGTAATACTGGGTTATGTAGAGCATACTTCAGAGCTGGGGAAAATAGTATTTTAAATAGTAAATAATCCCATTTATTTTAAAGTATGTGTACAACTTTGAAAATAAGATATTTTAGTTGATGCAGTTAGTTTTGAAAATAAAATAATTTATTTGAGGCAGTAATTTTTTTGAAAATAGTATTTTATTTGAAGAATATTGAAAAAAATTTGTATTTTGACTTTATTCTTCATTTAAATTTTAAATATTATTGCTGAAAATAGTGGTTCGAATTCAATACATTTATAAATGTAACTGTATGTTTACGGCGTAAACATAAGCGAAATACAATATTATCCTTTTTGTATTGTTAAGTAAACTTTACGCGGTTTCTCAGAGTATTATAATAATGCAAAAAGTATAATATTGTATTTCGCTTTTCAGATTGTTAAAATATAAATATTTGATGTTCTGGATTAAATTGTTGAAATAGAAATATATTTTATTTTGAGGTTCAGATTGTTCAAATAGAAATATTTTATTTTTGTAATTGTATATTTTATTTAAAATACTATCTTCTTTAATCAAGATAAAATCTGAAATAGTAAATAGTATTTGAAATATTTCATTCGCCAAATAATGTCCACCTTTGGTATACTTTCATGTAATTTCTAATTTAACGACATGAACGAAGATATTTTATCGTCGCCAATGACGAAGAAGTCGATGCGACGTTAAAGAAGGAAAGAAGATGTTTCAATGCAAACTTTCATAGAATTTAAAATAGTTTCATCTGCAATGCATTGAAAGCGATGACGAAGAAAAGAAAATTCTCTTGCAATTTCAATTCTTTAGATTGATCCGCAAAAGCGTCAATTTGCATAAGTAACGATCCAAAAAAAGAAAGTAGAAATGGCGAATTGAATCAAAGTTAGTTTTGCAATCCATATTTCCGGCAGTTAATGGCAGAGATACCGTCGCGATGACCATCGGAAGAGCGAATAAAATCGAGAAAGAGGAACGCAATTTTACAGGGTGAAAATTCTGATACGTAATAGAAAATGAACGTGTCGGGTAGACGAGGGAAGAGTCAAGATTCCTTTCGTACGTATGACATTTACAGGCGCAGCACGTGATTCTACTGCAAGTGATAGAACGCCGTACGGGACCAGGAAATGTAACCGGAAATACTGCTGATATTTACGGGGCAAGAATGGGTTTCAGCTCCCCGTGCTACGTACAGGATCGAGTTTTATTATACAGCGGCGTTCGCCGAGTATGTTCTATCATATCGCCGGCGATCAAAGAATCGTGAAGCGACCACATCGTCTCCTGCTACACAGACTGTAAATTTCATGCATTTGTAACATTTACAGCTACGGGAAAACAGACCACGAACTACTATAACAACATTACGATAACATTCTTGTATAGATTATATTCTCTAATGTACAGGGTGAGTCTCGTAACGTGACGATCTCAATTAACTCGTAAGTTATTTGTTGTACAAAAGAAATGTTCAAACAAACGTTCATGGTTCCTAGGGGGACATACAGTGCTGCAATCTGATTTTTATTACATCCATTTTTTATCAAGATATGAAGGTCATCTTCAGTTTTTTATAAATAGAATGCCCAATATTCTTGCTCGATCTGGGATGTAGCACAAAATTCTGCGAAACAAACTATTGACCTTCGTATACAGTCAAACCTGTTTTTGTGCGATATTTTTTGTGCGATTTTTTTATGCGGTATATGAATATCGAGATTCTGTTCGCCATATGTAAGTTCGCCGCGAGGTTAGGTCAATCCCAACGGTGTTGGCATCACACACACATTTCTTTTCTATCAGTGTGTATGTACATATTGCATCAGCCAATTTCATTAGGCATGCTCAATGTTCTTCTACAGGGTGTCCTGCTGAAATGAGATCAGCAGGATATCTCGAAAGATGTCGTTATCAAAAAAGTGTTCCTACAAAAGTTGTTTGGTATGACGGGCTAAATTACGTAGTATTAATTGTGTTCTTGTGGGTTGAGTAGTGGAGGATATTTGAAGGTCGCCTTGATTTTTTTTAATGGATTGTCCTATTTCTTGTACCATAGATCGATAGAGTATCAAAGACTTAGTATAAAAGTGTCGACCTTCATATGTCCTAAACCTAATAGTTAACGAGATATTATCGAAACAATTTTCTTTCTTCTTTGGATAATATCTCGTTCACTATTAGGTTTAGGACATATGAAGGTCAACACTTTTATACTCAGACTTTGATACTCTATCGATCTATTGTATAAAAAATAGGACATTCCATTTAAAAGAATCAAGGTGACCTTCAAATGTCTTCTACCACTCCAATCACAAGAAAACAATTAATACTGCGTAATGTAGCCCGTTATACCAAACAACTTTTGTAGGAACACTTTTTTGATAACGACAACATCTTCCGAAATATCCTGCTGATCTCATTTCAGCAGGACAGCCTGTATATGTAATGAATTACGTGAATTTTGAAAATTTCTCCACGTTTAAAATGAGAAACTAAAATCTTTTAAAATGTTTCCATGTGTAATTTAATTATTTATTTTGTTTGGAAAGCACTTTCTCGCTATTTCGTAAAGCTTTGACATATTTTCTAAGTGAGACGGTGCCTATCTACCGCACAAAAACAGGTTTGCCTGTTTTTCAAATTACCATGAACTTGGAAGATGGAGGTCAAACTTAAATTTCGTTTGTAAGGAGAAATCCGTAGATCTGTAGACAGTGTCTTTCGTAGACACTGTACGTAGCTCATGTTCGTAGAGATGAAAGATCATGAAATTTTCAATGACTACTTTTATTGACTGTGTCTTTGGGCTAAGAAAGACACTTTCTACACATTCTACAGAGTTACAGGTATTAGCTTTTCTCGCAAAGCCTGCATTCTCCTGTCATTTGATGGTCATATCATAGAACATGTTTCAATATATTTGTTTACGAGCTACGATTTAATTTACAATTGTAGTGATTAGAACTTCTTCATCGTTCATAATTTCATAGAGGAAGAAGAGTATTCCCCAATATGCCCCACGTAGCACCGTACGTCCATAGAACGTACGTGTTAGGTCCAGTAAACGTCCAAACGTCCATTCTGTACATTCGAAGAATGTCCCTGGGACTTAAATTTTGGACGTTCTAGGAATGTCTGTTTCTTAGGTTTTACGAATGTCCTTAGGACGTGAATTTTGGACGTTCTAGGAATATTCATGTCCTGGACGTTCTCCGAATGTCCCGAATGTCTGAAACGGACGTTCTCAGGACATACATAGGATATCCCTGTGCTAGTTGGGTGTATATCGACAAGAACAAAATCGAATCCTATTTCGGTTTAAGGGAAATTAATGATATACATGTTTAGTAGATTCTGTTCGACATCTAAATTATAAGTGTAAATCAGATAAAATTGTGCATCGGAAAGTTGAATTATGTTTCTCGTTTATGTTAGAACCAAGTCAATATTTACAAAACTGACAGTTTTTTCGTTTTGGTGTTTTTGATTTATTCTAGTTCTACGATCTACACTCGCGCAGATTAAGAATCTTTCTATTTTCCTCTGGTTCGTGGAAAGTTTCAGAAAAATGTTCCCGAGGCATGCTGCCAGAACTGCCATAACTTTCGACACAATCATTAATTTTACATGAGGAAATGCCTGCATGTTCTCCAAACACTGCAGAATAAAGAAGTTCTGTCTCAAGTCGACATGTTTATTAGTTCTCGTTTCGAAAAGATCCTAAGGACTTGACTGAATAACTCAGAAAATATCTTTTAATCTATGCAAGTTTGTATCCACAATCATTTATTTTTAAATCACTTATTAAAAATCAATTTTGGATAGGTACTAAGAAGACGTAACAGAGACTGTATGATTTTTTATAATAATCTTTGCGCAGTCTTTGTTAGAGAAACTTGCTACGATAAGAATGCAATTGACTTTACTATATTCGTATAATCTCGTGAGTATCGCAAGATCGTATACAATATTTAAACAAAACCTTGTGAGGAGCTATTCCCCTTTTCAACCTTTCAATTGGACCAGAAACACGGAAAAAAATCTTTTCGTTCAACCATTTTGTAACTGATAGGGTCAAAAACAAATTGTTAACCCGTGTAAGGGTGCACTTTGCAACTTCCTTGTTGATAAACTAAATAACATATACTTATGGAACTTCGCTAATTTATTAAATGTATATTGCACTTACACATTTTCATAGCTTATTATTATGAAATAGTATAGTACTAAATCCAGTAGTACTCCAGTACTAAATCTAGTAAATTATGTTGGAATGATGTAATTTATTATTTTAATACTAAGTATGTGTAGATCACGTAATATTTTAAGAAGTAAATACATATTTCAAGAAATTAAAAAATTCGTACGATTAAAATTCATCAGGAAACACACGCTGTGATTGTTGATGCTAATTTCTACTTAAATTAATTATAAATCTTCAATCTGTGCAGTTCTGGGACTAATACTTTTGGCACGATGTTCACACACCTTTACCGAATATAATGATATCAAAAAGAGCACCGGATATTTCTCAATAGTATAACAAAATCCTGAAAGAAGTTTTGTAATATAAAAAAAACTTACAGAATGATTGATTATGTTTAAATATTAATAACTACACTAATTTAGACGATAACGAAATGAAATCTGTCCAGAAGTGCTCTGTGTACCTACCTGAAAGGCTTCTGCATTTCAGAATTTACACAATTTCTTTAACCCCTTGCCCTACAACATCATGTCAGACTCGTGATGAAGATTCAGAACAGAGTCTAATAAATATGTATGTTATGAATTTCCTTTAAACCGAGAGGAAATTCTGTTTTGGATTTGGTAATGCATAGTCATTGGAGAACATGTAGGCATACAGTAGATATAAATTTTCTTCTTTTTTAGGAAATTGCGAATTACAAAAAAAGTTCTAATCACTGAAACCGTAAAATAAATCATAGGGCAAGGGGTTAAAACACTTGAGAATCGCTAATGAATGAATGTTATTTCAGAGACTGTTTAAGAACACAAAGCGTGTTATTAAATCTCTTAAGTGGGTAGACTCTGAGGGTAGTTTCCAGGATTGCAAGATTATGGGATGCGTCTTCTCATTTCTCAATAATGCAAAGATGGGGTTTTTCAGTAGTCAAAAGCGCTAGATAAAAGATCAATCTAGGCCGCGATGGCCCTAAAAAGTCCTATGTTTACGTTTACGAGGCGTAATTTGCATTATTCGGGAGCATAAAGCTGCGCATGTAGCTATTTTCATAAAGCTGCGCATGTAGCTATTTTCATAAAGCTGCGCATATAGCTATTTTTATAAAGCTGCGACATCTACATGCTGCCGAATAATGCAAATTACGCCTCGTAAACGTAAAACTAGGACTTTTATCTTTTATGTAGCGCTTTTGACTACTGAAAAACCTCATCTTTGCATTATCGAGAGACCCTTAACTTTCGACGAAGTAGAGTACCTCACGGATGTACAAATAAAAGAAAACTGAAACCTAATTCTTCAGACGTTTAACTACGTCGGACAGGAAAAAATGTACGACTTACGCAAAATTTTGAAATCGACTTTTTTCCGACTTTTAGGGCCAAATACCTCACTATGCGCTGTAGACAGAGTTGGACAAACATTTTATTCAAATAACAAGTTTTGCCCAACTCTGGCTGTAGGTCGCAAAGGGAAGAAGTACAGGGCCGTCGAGGTAAATTCGGAATGTTTTTCATAAAGTCCTACAGACGAAGTATAAACTTCCATTTTTTATCAAGATATGAAGATCACCTTCAGTTTTTTTTAAATAGAATGCCCAATATTTTTGTTCGAACTCGGATGAAGCAAAAAATAAACAAAGTACTTATAAACATCTGAAGAAACCACTGAATCAGTCAACAACTAGCATTTGTTCTACCATGAACCGAGAATACGACTGAAGAGCGGTGATAGCCGAATCGCTTTGCACCAGAAAATCGCTCTCGGAAATAATTGAGTGGTTTGGCTGCGAAAGAATGATACAGTGGTCGAAATTTCCATAGTTCCACTACAAATTTTCCTGTTTTCGTTATCGACTGTTTTTTATTGTTACCGACTGAGCGTGATTACTTCTTCGATTACAATAAATTTCTTGACTGGTATTTCGATTGTTGCGATTAGCTTCGATTATTACAGTTATATTTGATTTTTTATTGAAAATTCCAGCGAAATTACCATAGTCCCAGCTGATATATTCCTTTATCTTTAACAGTGTGAGTACTGTGTACTGAGTACTGAGTACTGTGTACTGAGTACTGTGTATAAAAATATACTTACTTACTTGATTTACTTTTATTTTTATAAAATAGTATATATCTTTAGGTTATATATCGATTTTTCTTAACATACCACGGAATAAATTATTAAATGTGGAGGAGCAGATTAAAATAAATGCTTATAAAGATGGATGGGCTTTTTAACAGACAAATTGTCTTAAAAATAAACAAATCCCATCATGTCTATCTAATTTTGTTAAGTTAGGTGATTTATACGGCACAAATCATCCGAAGGGTGGAAAAAAGTTGAGTTTGAGTTGAGTCAAAGGCAAACTTCGTTAATTTTACGTGCTGCATCAAATCAAAATGTAACAGCGCGGCAGATAAAAACGGATTTCGATCTCCCAGTATCTCAAAGACGTGTTCAACAAATCCTAAAGAAAAGTAAGCGCTTCGTATGGACGAAAAAGGATTCAAAACCGCCTTTAACGCATTGTCATAAATAATAGAGGTGTGCGAGACGGTACGGGAATTCCCGAAAATGTCCGAGAATCCCGAAAATGTTCGGGTATTCCCGAAAATATTCGGGTATTCCCGAAAATATTTGGGATGTTTCGGGATTCCCAAATATTTTCGGGAATTCCGTGAATGTGTTCGGGATCTCTGAGAATATTATAAAATGGTGGAAGGAAAATTCAGAAAGATACCCTATATTATCAGTTGTTGCAAAACGTTACATCGCTATACCAAGTACACAAACAACTAGCGAGAGGCTGTTTTCAACAACTGGAAATATTGTTACCATCAAAAGAACCAAGCTATTGGCAACAAATGTAGAGAAATTAATTTTTTTACACGAGAATTTAAAATAAAACTATGTATATACTATATCTTAGTTTTTAATTGTACATTGTATACTGTATTTTCATTTATTGTTTGCTGTAATTTGCAGTACAATATGTAACCATAATTTTTGCCATATTGTCAACGGTAAGTTGATGTCGTTTCTCGCTGACGATTAATTTGTACACTCGAATTGTTCTTTCAAGATCACAGAACGTAATTGGTGCATATGTGTATTTTTTCCAATATTTTGCATTAATTTCGTTTGGTCCTCCAGTAGTGGATGCATATAGAGTTTGGTTAAGTTTTAACAACCAACGTACATTACTGTCCAAGTCTCAAAACTTTACCTACTTTCTATAAAAATAAGCATTTGCATAAACATCCGCTCTCTAGTTATAAATTATCAAGTAAAATGAAACTTGATGTTTTATTTAGATAAATCAAACACTATGGTCATATTCAAGAAAACAAGACACGTTTTCGAATCCCAGCATTTTAAGAGATCCCGAACACATCCACGGGATTCCCGGAAATGTTCGAGAATCCCAAATATATTCAGGATTCCTGTTTTCGGGAATACCCGAACATTTTCGGGATTCCCGGACATTTTCGGGATTCCCGGACATTTTCGGGATTCCCGGACATTTTCGGGAATTCCCGTACCGTCTCGCACACCTCTAATAAACAAGCAAGACTCGCTTTTGCTAGAACTCATATGTCGTGGAATGAAGAATGGGAAAAAGTAATTTTTTCGGATGAGAAAAAGTTTAATTTAGACGGACCAGATGGTTTTAAGTACTATTTGCACGATTTGAGTAGACCACATGACATTGCCATGAGTCGAAATTTTGGTGGTGGAAGTGTCATGTTTTGGGCTGCATTTAGCTTTTCCGCAAAGACCCCGATGTGTTGTATATCTACGAAAATGAATTCTGAAAAATACACAGGACTTTTGGAAGTCGCTCTAATTCTGTTCATGGAAGAAGTGGGTTTGAATGACTATGTATTCCAAGAAGGCAATACAGCCATCCACACTTCAAGAGTCAGCAAGGAATGGTTTCAAAAGAAAAATATTTAATTAATGCAGTGGTCCGCCCGATCTCCGGACCTTAACCCCATAGAGAATACTATCTACTATACTATACTATATCTACTATACTATAGGGGAATACTATCTCGCAAGGTGTACGCAAATGGAAAACAATTTGCTACTATTGCAGAACTTAAAAGTAGTATAAGACAAGCGTGAAGTAGTATACGTAAATGTATCGACGTTACAAACCTTAATTAGAAGTATGACTCACCGAGTTTTTCAAGTTATTTTGAAAAATGGTAGGAATATGCAATATTAACATACAATTCTTAAATAAAACGTGTAGGTTTTGTAAGATAAATAAAGTATTATATTGAGTGGAACCATAGATATTTCGCACAACCCTTCATCAAAAATACATCCTTTTTAACTTTATCACTTGAATGAGAAGACATTCTATTTTGAAACTATTCAGATGTCTTTGTAATCATCTTAATATAACATAAATACTTAGAGCCTATTTATTTTTTTATAAATGTACCAAAATTTCCAACAAACAAGTATGGAACTATGGAAATTTCGACCACTGTAGTATATAATCTAGCTAAGAAGTGCAGGGAGTCCAAGAAACAGAAGGAGTTCCAACAGGACTCTGCTCCACCTCACGAGGCAAGAAAGACGCAGGCCTGCTTTACGAAAACCTAAAGGGGCCTCTAGACGATCAATAATATTGTCAATGTAGGTTGACAATAACATTGAAGCTCCCGTCGATACTTTTGTTTGAACCCCTGCTAAATGGTCAATATGCCCTTTCAATGCGCCTCGTCAATATTATTGATAGGCGTATTGACAATATTATTGATCGTCTAGGGCCTCTTCAGTCATCACTGGTCCCGGAATTGTGGCCCCCTCTAGACCTGATTGCAATCCCCTTGATTATTGATGTGGGGCGTAGTCGGAGCAAAGGTAAATGCGAAGCTAACACGAAAGATTCTCTACGAGCCTCCATTATGGAAGTGATGACAAATATGGACAAAGACGAGATCAAGCGAGCCTACAATCGATTCAGGTCCAGACTCGAGAAGATCGTAGCAGCTGATGGAGACTACATCGAGTAATTCAATTGTAAATATCATTTACTATTGTTGTACCAAATCGGGTTAGAATATATTTCTATTTTTCTTGAATTTTTATCGTTTTTCTCTATGTAATGACTTTTCTGGATTTACCTCGACGGCCCTATGTAGAAAGCAACGACGAAACAACAGCGACTTACCTGTCCAGGCTCATGAGGACCAGGGTATAAACGCTGGCGAAGGCGGTGACGATGATAAGGTACTGGACGATTTTGCACCAGATGTTGCCGAACGGCCAAAATGGCAGTACGAAATCGGTGGCGGTGAACGGTATGCAGAAAATGACGAATAGCAGATCGGCCACGGCGAGATTGATGATCAGAATGTTCGTCGTCGATCTCATGCCGGGATTCGCCGCGACGACGGTTACTACCAGACAATTCCCAACGAATCCAAGTATGCCGATCATGCCGAAGCACAGTGGCACGATCACCCCTACGATCCTCTGCACTTGTTGCTGATCGAAATCGTACTTCTCCGTGTCGTTGGTGTCCGTGACGTTAAACATCTCTTGGTCCTGCCCCATCTCCATCTTTTCAAGCGTCATATATCACAGCAAAGAACAGAGCAAACAACGACTGAGTCTCCCACGAATCCGCTAAGCTCGCTGCCGATCAGTTTCGCGGATGCATATGTTACAATTCCTCAGTCGTGTTGACGACAACCATGACGAGCTCTATTTAAATTATTTATTTTTAGACCTATTGTTCTAGTTACGTTGATAACTATGGCAGATTTCTGTAGTAACTCGTACGTGTCATCGCAACGAGACATTTTGTACTCCTGTGAAACGTGCTCCTGATAGTTCCGACATTGTCAGCAGGTTTTGGCTCTCGTTCGAACGATCAAATAGGTTCTATCGATGAATTCTTGTTCATGCGACTTCGGAGAGCAATCGATTCTTCATCCTCCACGGATTGAGTTCTATGATGAGCTCCTCCGGGCCCGTAGAAATCGAATTTGCGTTGTTTGTTGTTACGGCGGCTGAAAATTAACACGTTTCTTTGCTGAGAAAATGTAGGTAGGTTACTAAATTATTTGTATTTGTATTTGAAAATGATTTTATATTGTCCACTGAATAAATATATGTATAATAGTAATTACTAGACTGCGGATTTTATGCATTTATCACAAAAATGGGTAACCACAATTCAAAGCAGTGGACATATTAAAAAGATTTAAAGACATCATTAGTGTATTGGTTTCAACGTAATCGAATAATTAAAAGAAGCAAGAAATTTGTATTTCGCTCCTCTGTCTTGCAATCCATGCAAACATTTTTTATTTTGCATAAAGATCCGCAGTCTACTAATTACTCTGCTATGGATATTCATGAAAATGTACGCTGTATAAAGTAATTCCATGAAGAAACAATCTACAATCTAGTAATTAAAACAAAATTGTAGACATTTCAGAAGATTGAAAAAAATCTGCAATTTAGTAATTACATTCCGCGCACCGTAGGTGCTCTCTATGCATTCGTTCGACATTTTATTGTCCGAATTTTATAATTTGTTAAAAACTGTCCAGTTTCCAGGAAACAATTTCTGGACAGTTTTTAAATGAAAACAGTAATTGAACGAACACGATATGCCAAGATTGCCAAGCTTCGTTCATACGATAACTGCCAGAATACATTTCGGTGTTTTACTAAACAAAATTACGTTAGTTCGTTTAATTAAAAGTGAAGCCCCGAATTACACAAGAACTCGCGCGGCTAATATACAAGTGAGAAGCCAACGTCTGTTCTTCCATTTCGCTAATTTAAACTTATGCAAATTTAAACTGGCGCATCATAATTGAACAAGAATAATCATCGCTGCGCATAACGCTGACCAGGAGTGACACTTCAGGTGATATTCAAGATTGAAGCGCACAAACCGGAAAATCGTGGAATTTCATTTCGAGTTGGAAAATATGACACGCACGAATGAATTAGAGTTTAATAGAAATTTGATTGAACGTATAGATCTTTAACTGATCAATTGATAGAAACATTAAAATAATAAAGGAATTCGAGACAAAAGATACTATTATTGATTTCGCAAAGGAAATTTTACATTTGCATTTACATGGATCGACATCGTTGAGACGTCTAGACTTCAAGATGTCCGTCTTAACGAAATTACTTGCCGTCTGTTATATTGGAATCATGTTACTTCCTGCTGCAATCACGTGATTCGTTAAGTATTTTCCTCTGCGCAATCGAACGAGCATTTTGTAATAAATTACACTAATGAACGTACGGCACGTTAGTTTCTTACAGTGAGGACAACTCGTTTAAACGCACTTGAAAATTGATGAATTTTCATGCTTATTTAGAAGAAAAGGACAGAGGATGTTATCAAAATGGGGTTATTTACTTTGCTAAACCTTTACTTTCAACATCTATGCTTCGAAATGTTCTGTATTTACATGCCAGAATATGTCGCAGAGCGAAACGTGTTAAAACAGCGTCTACAGATGTAGAGAGAAATTATGAAGGAAAGTGGTTGATTTAAAGAGTGATCGTAAAGGTATTGTTGTCCCGTGTTCCTGATTAAGTCATATTTTTGATTTCATGTAACAGAACAGAATGGCGAAAGGAAAATATTTAAATGAAGCTGAAAAGGCAATAATATCTTCTTTTAAGAAAGGGGGAGAATCGAATCGAAAGATTGCCAAAGAAATTAAACGTTCCAAGTCCGTAGTACGAAATTTTTTGAAACGTGGTGAAGATTACGGCAAAAAGACGTGCTACAAAAGGAAATACAAAAATCACAAAACGAGGAAAAAATAATATAATAATTGAAGCGACAAAAAAAAATTAGTTACACGTTAAATTGTTGCGCAGTTACAATTACCAATAACGTCCAGACGTGTGCAACAAATTTTGAATGTTGTTTTCAGAAAACCGATGAGAAAGCCAATGTTAAAACGACATCACAAGACTACCCGGTTACAATTCGCAAAAAATCACATACACGGACCAGACGAATGGCATAAAGTCATTTTTTCCGATGAAAAGAAGTTTAATTTGGACGGTCAAGACGGATGCTCATCGTATTGGCATGATCTGCGTCAAAAGAATGATTCTGATTCAGCCGAAATGTTCATGGCGGTAGTGTTATGTTTGCGAAGCGTTTTCATCATTTGGGAAACTGAAACTTTATTTCGTTCATCATCATTTTTAGAAGATGTAGTTCGAGGAAACGAATTTATATTTCAGCAGGATAACGCAGCGGTTCACGTGTCAAGATGTTCCCGTGAATCCTTCGAAGCACGAAACATTCGTATAATGGAATGGCCAGCATGTTGCCCTGATATGAACCCGATAGAGAATTTATGGGCTATACTGGTAAGAAAAGATTATGCCAATGGTCGTCAGTTCGCCAATATAGACAGTTCAAAAGAAGAAATTAAACGCTGCCGGGAAGAAATTCCTAATACCACTATTACCAATCTTGTGAATTCAATGACCAATCGAATTTTTGCTTTAATTCAATGCAATAGCGGCCATACAAACATTAATTTTTTAAATTTTAAATTGTTTTCTGTACATGTGCGTTCAAACGAATTTCGCACGTAAAATATGGCTTTGTTTGTAAAAATTCTTACATAAATGTTTTGGTAAATATATATGTACAAATATTGTAGTATATAAATATATTGATAATCCTCAGTTATTGTTAAACGTTCCTTATTAAAATTTTGAACCTCTAGCCCCAAAATCCTTATTTTTGTATGTGCGTTTAAACGAATTTCGTTCACTGTATTTACAATAATTACACGACGATTATAACGAAACTTTGCACAAGTGTTCATTAGACCCACGTAAAATTCAGTCGTATTTCGTTTGTTCCCGTTGTTTACTTTAAGAGAGAAATCAATAAATAATTCATAATCGCAAATCGCAAAAGATATCAAAAAATGGTGTTTTGTCTTGGTGCTCATAAATCTGTTCGATGAATATTTTTGAAAAATCACGTTTATGAAAATAAAAATTCAGAAAATATCGTTTTCAAGAAAATTTTCGCAAGGATTTATGGGCCCAGAGTTACGATACAACTTTTATTTCGATTTATAAGCACTTACGTAGAAGGGTTGGTCCGGAAGGAAGGGTTGATTTCTCCCTTAAAGGGGAAAACTAGAGAAATACGGTCAAATTCTTGGGTAGGTCTAATGAACACTTGTGCGAGGTTAGTTTAAGCCAGATTGTCCTTGAATTTTTCGTTTCTTATTAATATGCATGTTCATACAAAATAAAAAATGTCTGCTTCAATCGAGAGACCAGGAGTCAAACTTTCTTTCCGTCTACAATAATTTTAGCAAATTAAACATTTGTAACATCTTTTCTGTGGTTTTAAATTTCACATATACTTCATACGTATGACTTATTAGATCGATCTATTGTATTAGCAGACTGCGGATCTTTATGCAAACTAAAAATGTTCTAAATCGATTCCAACGAACATAAATTAAACGACGATGTATTTCGTCTTTCAACAATTTTAATACATTGAAACTAATACATTTTTGACAGTATAAAATCCATAGTTTAATCATTAATAGACTGCGGATCTTTATGCATTTATAGCAAAATTGAGTAGATGAAATTCAAAATTGTAGAAAAATTTTAAAAATTGAAGATGTATACATATACAGGGTGCGTCCGTTAAGTTATGTCACAATTTTTTAGGCATTTCCGGTAGTGTAATTAAAAAATGTTTTAAACAAAAGTTTCTCAGTACTTGGTGAGTTACATGTTCGCATATTCTGAAATCTGAAAGAATGCTTTTTACGTAAAAAAGTAAAAATCACCTTGACTTTTTTAAATGGCATCACATGCTTTGGACATCATGGAATTGTTTCTGACGTCGAGACGAATTTAACAGTGTATTACACCATGACCTTGAAATGACCTAAAATTCGGAAAATTTGTGCTAACGTAATTTTAATGAAAAATTATTTCTTACAATATTAATCAAGCTACATCAGATGTTCGAACTGCGATCCATCTTCTACGATACAGAGCTCCGCTCTTTCTATTAGACTTTTCGTTGTCGCCATAATTGCAGGGCGTCTCGATTTATGTTATTACATGCAGTTGTTATGCGATTCCGAAGTTCTTGAACATTATTGATTGTTGTGTCGTATACAACAGATTGCAGATATCCCCAAGCATAAAAATCCAACAGAGACAGATCCCGAGAACGCGGTGGCCAACGAATTGGACCATACGTTCCTATCCAACGATTTCTAAACTTGTTATTAAGATATCCCCTAATTATAATAGCATTGTGAGCAGGACACCCGTCTTGTTGAAGGTACATATCGTTCCTAATGTTCAGTGACATATCTTGCAATAAGTGTGGAAGTTTCTCTTCCAAAAAGTTGAGATATCGAGCAGCTGTCAAATTTTCTTCGAAGAAATATGGTCCGATTAAGTGACCATTTAAAATACCACACCAAACATTTACACTAATTTTTGTTTGAAAGTTGCGATCTCGTGTCCAGTGTGGATTCTGTGTTGACCAATAACGTTGATTTCGTCGACTGAAACCACCATTATTTATAAATTTAGATTCGTCTGTCCACATAATTTTCAAAAAAATTCTGGATCCTCTTCATTAGCAGCAACTAGCCACGCCAGAAATTCTAATCGCCGCTGTCTACCAGTAAACACGCAGTTCTTGAACTAATGTCATTTTAAATGGATGATATTTGTATCTTTTCGTAATTGTATTAATACTTGTGACCGACATATTCAATTCTTTTGCCACTTGTTGAAGAGACGCGTGCGGATTGGCTTCAAAATAACTTAGCACTAATATTGCATTGTCTTCATTTGTGACGGATCTACTGCGAGTAGGATGTTTCCCATCAGGAAATTTACCACGTAAAAGCAATGATTTTGTAAGATAACGGAACATTTCTCTAGAAGGACAATTCTTATTTGGAAATCGTTCTTTGTACAATCTTTCCGCCGTGCGTGCACTTTTTCCACATTCATTGAAAACAGATAACAATGACATCTTTTTGTGTTTGAAAACTTACTCATTCTGAGAGATCAAATCGTGATACACTAAACTACGACTGAAGGAATACTGTCTATAAGCTGATTAGATCGATGACACGAGGATACACTGACGATTCTGAACCGTAAGTGGTAAATACAAACATAATATGGAAGCGACGAGAGTAAACATAAACTGAGACGCCCTAATTATGGCAACAACGAAAAATCTAATACAAAGAGCGGAGTTCTGTACCATAGAAGGTGGAACGCAGTTCGATCATCTGATGTAACTTGATTTATTCTGTCAGAAATAACTTTTCAGTAAAATTACGTTTGCACAAAATTTTTGAGTTTGAGGTCATTTCAAGGTCATAGTGTAATACACTGTTAAATTCGTCTCGACGTCAGAAACAATCCCATGATGTCCAAAGCAAGTGGTGCCATTTAAAAAAGTCAAGGTGATCTTTACTTTTTTACGTAAAAAGCATTTTTTCAGATTTAAGAATATGCGACCAAGTAGCTTACCAGTCTTACCACGTACTGAGAAACTTTTGTCTAAAACATTTTTTAATTATACTACCGGAAATGCCTAAAAAATTGTGACATAACTTAACGGACACACCCTGTATATGATTTTTATGTATTCAAATTATTAAGGGAAGAAATAACATCCTGTTTGGTTTCTATACCTTGCAATCGATACAGACAATTTTCATTTTGCATCAAGATCCGCAGTTTAATAATTAAATATGCTTGGAGAATATTAAAAAAAATCTTTTTAAATAAAACAAAATCTTGTAAAATCGAAGCGATGCGAATGAAAAGCTCTTATTCGGACAATTTGAAGATGTTCGCGGCATGAAAAATATCTTGGCGAGAAAAATGTATAAATAGCTGAAATAAGAATAGAAAGCCCTCAGCTGGGTAACGAATGCATAGAACGGCGGACGCCCTTTCATATGCTAAATTGGATCGGCGTATTCTCAAAACCGGCGTATATTATCACGTACAATTTCGACGATTCTAATGCTCTGTCCTTGATATATTTAATATACTATCCGTCTCGTTAAACAATTCCCCTGTGCTTCAACCCTTAACAAAACGCCTACATATCACTACACAATCTAAATCTTTATTTCATTTTTTTACTACATCTCTTATTATGAAAAATATTACTAAGTTCACGTCTTCTTGTGTTATCTTATAATTTCTCGTATAAAAAGGACTTCTTCAATAAATTAATTTACGTCTTAATATATTAGCTTATAATTTCTCGTAGAAAAATTTGTACTTCCAGGATTAATAAATTGTAATCACAAATGCAATAAATTAATTTACGTCTTGATATATTAGCTTATAATTTCTCCTAGAAAAATTTGTACTTCTAGGATTAACAAATTGTAATCGCAAATGCAATAATTATGGCTTAATATATTAGCTTGAAGATTGTGAAATAGCCCGTGATGTTCATAAACAAATTTTATCGAACCTATTAACAGACTTTTAAGTGACTACGCCACATCAAAAAGAAGATTCGACATTTTTTAAAAATCCACTAATAAGATTAAAAAATTCATTATGAAATCCTTAGTTAGGAATCGTCGATTTTTAAATATTCTGAAATAATCGCTGGTATGTAATGTGCTAATCCCGTGTTCTATCAGCTACTTGATTTTCTATAAAAAATGAATTATTAATTAAGATTCTATGTTAGCACGCTCAACGATCAATATTAGCTTTCGTGCATGGAAATCAGTAATTTTAAAGATTAGGAAATGGATTCCGCAAAAAGTGTGTGTGTTTAATAATGCAATAGCGTATGAATTTCGCATACCGGGGAAGCAGTAACTCTATCGAAATTAAAATCGAAAGAGAAAAACGCAGAAACTGACCCGTTTCAGCTCGTGTTTGACTAGTCGCGGTGGCTTATCGAAATTCAGGTCACGTTAAGAGCACGTGCGACTCACTTCTGTGACTCCGTTGAAAGAGCGCCCCATTTAGCGCTCATTCTCAGTTAAGCAAATATAAATAATATAAATCCGATACGAAATACGATCGCGAATAATGATTTTCCCTGTCCGTAAAATCCCGAGGCAGTGAACTTTGTTCGTGGCCCCTGGCTCTCGGAAGCGGTAGAAAATTTACGGGGAAGTGGCTCACTTTGTATGCAACACGTAACATAAAAGAAAAACCGGCGGCGGGGACTTAAACGAGATATTATTCAGAGTCGCGAGCCACCTAATAAAAACTCTAATAAATCATAATAACACGATTGTTAATATTCAGCACAGTATGAGAAGCACGCCCGTTGAAAAGTTTCACCGGAGAACTTCCAGAAGTTGATTCCTTGATTCCCGAATCCGCAGGAATCCCGCAACTTTTTTCTACTTTTCGCGGAAGTTTCATCGATCATCGCGATCCGAAGCGTTCGAGCTTCTTTCTCGAATAAGGATCGTTTTGTTCGCCGTTCGCAGCATCAAAAGTGGTGTAAAAGACTTCGATGGATTTCGATTCTACAGAAATGAAGTTCTCTTTCATTCAGTAGCGTATTTTCGACGGGAAACGACGCACGAATCCGCCTATCATCAAATATAAAACACTTAACACCGCACAGTGGAGTATTTGGCCCGAAAAGTCGGAATAAACTATTTTAGTGTTATTTATGGGCTCAAGGACGTAATACAGCAGGTTGTTGAATTCGTTTTAACGTCAGCTACAACATTATCAAATTAAAAATACATTTTAACATTTAATAAATCAAAATGATTTTTATTTCTTACCGAGAAGAATTTTTCTTCGAAATTTTATATATAGAAATTTGTAGATATTTAAAGACTGTTCAACTTTTACTCCAAACATTTTTTCTCAGATTATTGAAAACGAATAATGCAGTACTTTCACAGAAAAGTTGGAAACAATTACTTTTACATGTAAATTATGTCAAAATGATTTGTTAAATAGTAATAAGTAATTTATTAAATAGTAAATATATATTCTAAGAAATTTATAAATTTATATAATATATATAATTTATGCTAATTCTTTTGGCACGATGTTCACAAACCTTTACCGAATACAACGATAACAGAAAGAGCGCCGAATATTACTCAATAAATAACAAAATCCTCAATGAAGTTTTATGATCGTAAAAGAACTTACAAAATGATTGATCATGTTTAAATATTAATAACTATACTAATTTAAACGATAACGAAACGAAATCTGTGGGGAAGTGCTCTGTATACCTACTTGAAAAAATTCTACAATTTCAGAATTTACACAATTTCTTTGAAAACTTCAAAAACCCTAAAAAATGGACACTGTTTCAGCGACTCTTTAAGAATGCAAAGCGTGCTATAAAATCTCTTGCCTTTCGATGAGAAGTATAGTACTTCACGGGTGTATAAATAAAAAAGAAAACAATATTGGAGCTTGACACCAAAAATTGTACGACCTGCACAAAACTTTGAAATCGACTTTTTTCCGATTTTTCGGGTCAACTTCGGGCACCATTCAAGTCCACGGGGAATCACCTATTCCGTACGGAGAAAAAGTCGAACAATTAAATAACTAGTTATAGAAGTAATGGAATTTCAATAACTGGAACCTCGGTGAATATCATCAAACTTTTTTCCGATACGTCACACGGGTCTCCGACGCTCGACGCGGAAACGCGTGCCACTCCGACCACGAAATCCTCTCATTTCGTTGTCCGCAGGACTTCTAAACCGATTGCATCTATTGCATTTTTAGCCGTGTGCCTTTGACAGCGGACACAGCCGCCGAAAAACTGACGCGGACTCTATTGCGCTCTGTGTAGCAGCGGTATTCCTTACACGTAGACAATATGGGTGACACAAATACAGTGAAATACCGAATAAAACAATTTAGCGTGGCGTTGTATTTTTTACTTAACCACAGAAAGGTATCTTTACTAAATATGTTGGCAAAAGTAAATGAAAATACCGAATAACCAGAAGAATTTTGGAAAATTTCATACATTTCTATTCGTGAATGCTTTAAATCTTTCTGCCGTTTAAAGGTGCCAACTCATGTAATACAACGAAAATAAGGCAACTTCTACGAAATTCTTACAGAACGACGGTAGGCCACATATTAAAAAATTTTTAATATTCAGTTACTACACGTCCCAGAAAGTAAAAAGATATTTTCTTCGCTTTAAGGAATACTTATCGAAATCTGCAGAAATATGTCGACAAGGTCTCAACATTCGAATTTTTTCACATTGTACTAGTTGGAAATTAAAAAGTTGAACAGTTCTGTATTCTCAATAAAATTGCAGAATGTGTATGAACCTAATTTCATAAAAAAAATTTAAAGAATGAACTTCTTGCAGAAAAATTTCATTTTGTTCGGGTAAAAACAATTATTCAATTTATTTAACTTTCCACACGGCGCAATAGAGTTTTCTATACGTGTATAAAATTTCAAGTCGAGTGATTGATTAGTTTTGAAACTGTACCGCACCCCGATTCCATAAAAGTGTTTTCGAAATAAACGCGGATGCAGTGTCAAGGAATAAAAATAAAAGTTTCGTAGAACTAACAATTTGCTAGTTCTCTATTCGAGGCGAATATATTTTACACTAATTTATGGTTTAAAGTTTCCAACCGTTGCATCTACCACGCGTCACAATTTCCAGAATAGTATTACTAAATGGAATTAAAAATGTCTTCAGTTGTGAGAGCAGCGATTTCAATCATTTTAATCAGCGAATTAAAATGTTTCAAGCATAATTCCATTCCATTTTCTTTTTATGGATATGAAAGTGATATAAATACTTCATACAATAATTAAATGTTTAATAATCGATTAGATACCAACATATTTAATAATGTGAACAATATTTTGAATAATGGTGCATCAATTTTTAGTGGTGACTCTGAGTCACGTGCTAAGGATTGAAATTGTTAAAGAAAGAACGAAATTCCTATTTGGTTGTTGCCTCTTTCAATTGATGCAAACAATTTGTATTTTGGATAAAGCTCAAATACGTGGTCATGCATCATGCTCTTTAACATACTTGCGTGCCCGTAAAAGCTCTGTTAATACTTCGGATTCGGTATTGAAACCATAAGAACACATTTTCGAGTCACAGCACCACATGGATTTACGTAAATTTTCGTCATAAAATGCATAAAATCCGCAGTCTGCAATTGTTTCAATATTAGCAATAAACAGTTTATTAGAATCACGTAATCGAAACGGTGTAAATTAGAATCGCAGATCGATCACTCGTACGACGACCACTGTTTGCGATCCGGCCGCATGTACAATTGGCTCGATGGCAAGACAACACGGCGATAAATCATTTAACTTACTCAGCGCCGGAATCAACACTACTCTTTCTTGCCAAGCATTTCTCTGTTCGCGTGCAAAACCGCGTGCGACACAAGCACATGTCGCACAGGAACATAAATATCGAGCGCCATTATTTTCGCGTAATTAATCTCCTCGAGTGAGTTAACCCTGCGAGAACGAGACTATCCACACCAGCACCGTACAAAAGGAAGGTTGCGACTGCGAGTGTGTTCCGTTTCATCGAAGGTTTAGGGTGATTTCTGTTCCCCGACGGCGGAAAGGAGGCTGCGTACCAGAGATCGAAAGATTGTCGACACGTGACGTCCCATGTCGCTGTTCATCAACAACATTTATATTGGAGCGATCTTCGCATAATTACCTTGGCGTCCTCTCACGTGCCGCTATCCGAGGGGAGCTTTAACGACCCTCCGCCCTTCCTTTTAGCGGATTAAAGCTGATAAGGCGTAACTGATGCAGATAGATCGATTCATGATTGGTGGCTCAGCCGCTGCTAATTGCCGCACCGGCGAACGTGTACCCGATGAATATTGCTGGCGCACTTTCCCGGCCAACGACGCGACGACAACCAGCCGAATACATCCGAGCGCATGATTCCTTTTCTTTTTCTCTTTGGCAGCAAACACGCCGACCCTTTCACACCGACCCTACACACTCCGCCGGCGGCGGCCTCTCCATCGGGAGCCCTCCTCAGGAACGTTAATTAATTGCCACACGTCATCCAACGATTTTGCGCAACGATTAATTAACCGGTGTATGGAACACGCCCGAGTATTAATCTGAATGCGAAGGAGACTTCAATTTAACCGAGATCTTCGTTCCCCTCCCTCTCTCTCGCCCTTCTCGTTCTCCTTGCTTTTACAATGAAACCCGGGGTATAATGAGCGCGTTAAACATAATGTCGAGAACGATTCCGTTCTCGGTGGCACTCCGAAAGGTCACGGGTTGCTTGACCGTCTCACGAACCAGTCGGAGAAACTCGAAGATATTCTCCGAAAAAAGATCGAACTGTTACGATCCTCTCGCACTCGGCGCACCATCCTTATCACTCTCCCGCCTGAACATCATGCCGCTCGAACTTCCCGGAAACTTTCTGCGAAGTAGCTGTTAATTATTCCCGAATATGTTGCCGACTACGTGCGCGCCGTGCTAACGAGAAAATGATCGGAATCAACTTCGCATATCCGTGGTTTCCTGCTGGAGAACCTGGCCGGCATCGATCAAGAGGAATCGTAACGTTGGAACACAATCTGGCCCGGTTACCAATGATCTTTCATTGATGAAGACGAGATTTTCAAGGCTACACGTGCTCGACTGGCGTCGAGTTTGATCGCGAAGCGGATTGTACTCGGTTGTGCATGCTCGTCGAAGAGGACCACAGAGGATCACAGATTCGCTGTGATTTAGTCAGAGATCGGCGCGATCGATCTTCTCGATTGTCGCATTTAATCGAATTGGACATCGGCTGTCACCGTTCCGAGCACGCGGAAAATGTTCCCACGTGTTTCCATCGCAGTACGATCGCAGGAACTTGTTTCGAACTGACAGGTCTGCGTGGACGAAGCGTTCTGAGACCGTGAGGAAGACACACAACCGGCGGTGGATGCGGCGCGACTGTGCAGCCCGCGGAATCGGAGACGAGAAACCAAGTCTCGCAACCGTATTCTGCCCGAAATAGGGTTGCTGGATCATTCACGGAGGGAGGGTGCGAGTGTCATCTACCACCCCTGTCGGACGCCTCCGTCGACGTATCGATTCGTTCTTCTCAGCCGCTAAAATCAACATGCTACTGTACCGTCGAATAGTAACACAATACCTTGCGAACCGCTCTATTATCTCCGGCCTCGAAATGTTAAATGGTGTTAGCATATTCCGTGTCATACCTGGTTTTACACGATTCTCCACTTAGGGCACATGGGCGGTGACCTTCGCTGGACCTTCCGTTCGAACAATCTAATTTTGACGATACAAATGCCGACGTAATCGTGGATCACTTTGAAGTATCAGCTGTTGGTACATTGTTTATTGCCATGAGTGATGCAACAATTTGACACCGCGTGATTGTCGTTAGTCGACTGAGATGTTCAGATGCGACGTTTCAACAGCTTATTTGCCAAATACATTTAATCTGTGTTATAATATAGTTTATATTAATTTTGAATAGTTCTTCCAATGTTTGTCGAATGTGTTAATTGAGCCGTTTGTTTTGAAGTGACCTATGTCCATTTCCGAGAAAAACCAAGCTAGCAATTTTAATATTTAGATTTCTACGTTATCTGTTCATTCTGAAGCAAGCTGTATGTAACGAATACATTTAAAATCACAAAGATTTTGCAAAAAGGAAATTAGCTGGTTAATAGAATGATACAAATTTTTATTGTGAAAGTGGTCTAAGTCCATAATGTGGAAATCATAGACCATAAATTCTTAGTATCAGGACATTCGTTTTTACCGAATGACAAAGATTTTGGCGCCGTAGAAATGTCATTAAAGAAAAATAATTTATCAAGAAGTGCCGGAGAGGTAATAAATTTATTTTAAATGAAATGGAACAAGAGTATTTCATATTAACAAGATTTTTGGAGAATGCAATTTTTTAAAGGGTCAAGGATTCTAACGGGGAAACAATAAATTGATTAAAAATATGCTGGATGCGTTTTTTGAGAAATGAACCATATCAAATTTTCTATATGATATCAATGGATGAGAATGCAGAGTTTAAAATACTGCATTTATTACCACGTCGGGGTAGACCAAGAAAATTCGAAAATATTGTATAGATTCCACTTTATAAAAATATAAGACAAATAACAACAGCGAAATACATGGTACGATGGACTTACTACGATATATACCACCGGAGCACCATGTCTTTCTTCAAATCCCTCCCGCATACACAAAATGTAAATGAGGAGTAAATTGTTATGTAATTTATATAGTTAAAAGATTTCCTGAATTGCATAAATGGTGTTTTCCAAATTTTGTAATGGAATATAAAATAAATTGAATATTGTTTTTTCAATTTGAAGCATTTTAAATTATATTGAATGGACTTGGTCTGTGTCAAATTTTATGATAAATCCAGTTGTTATTTTTGAAAGTGACTTAAGTCCATTCTTGGTAAGAAGACACATGTTATTCACTTAATAATTGCTATTATTTTAATAGAAATTGTAAATTTAATTCTCTTAGATATACTTAAGAAGTGTGATACATTGGTATCCTATACGTATATTTTTAATTCCATTGAAACGCAAACTCTTAAATATCTCAATTTAAACTTAAATGGACTTAGGCCACTTTCAAAATAAACGGCTCAATTAAGGATATTTTTGTAGGTGGAAAACTTTAAACGCCAATTCTGTGTTTTCGCAGAAACATGTAAGAAAACTCGCCACTGTTTTGGTGAATTTACATTACTGAATTCTGTTGAAAAAGAAGATATAAAAAATTTGTATACTATATTTCTTTATATTATACATATATTTTATTATACCTCATTGCTACTGCTTCCGTTAACTAGATTCTAGCGGGTTATAATATTTATAACAATTGAAGAGTTTACAGCATTGTCTTGAATCAATTTTGTCTTAAATAATAGACACTTTTTGTGTAGCTTCCTTGTATAACAGATTCTTTTATACCATCTAGACCAGGCATGCACAGATCTTAGCTCTCAGAGCGGCTCTTGTGCTCCCAAACGGCTCCCGTACGCTCTCAGAGCCGTGACCTAACTCGGACGTATGGAAGGGATCCCACCACGCCCCTCCCACTGGTCTTCTCTCACGCTGTGTTTACAAGTCACGCTTACAATTAGTGGGTTTCCCTTCCATACGTCCAAGCTAGGTCACGGCTCCGACCCGGCCCATGAGCCGGGTCGAGGGCTCCGGCTCCCAAATCGTAACAATAATATTCGGACATTTTAACAAAGACGACTTTCGTAAGATTGGACCAAACGACTTTTTCGAGATGTCGGAAGGATTTCTAGCTGACGTAAAAAACTTTTTACAAAAATTGCAATTGGTCAGAATCCTGGAGGAAATTTGAAATGCTTTTTACAACTTTTTTATGTGCGCCTGTATTGAATTTAAAGTTGTTTGGTAGTACAAAAAAAAAGTGATTGTTTGGTAGAACAAAAAAAAGTGATTGTCTTCTTAGAACTGTCCGAATATTACTGTGACAGACTATATTTGTACATTTTGGTAAGGTTATTGTATGTACATTTTTTAATGCTATTATGAGTTAAATTATTAACTTGTATATGTTTTTTTACAGAAAGTAAAAAGAAACTAAAAAGAAAGAAAACATTTAATGGTATCATTTATACCTTTTCTTGTACATACTTGCAAATACTTACTTATTTTTATACATGTCTCTCATATAATCTTTAAAAAGCTCATACCTCCAGATGAAGGAATTCATTCACGTTGCATATATTTTACTATTATTAAAGCTGATTGCTACGTTGTAATTGAGACATCAAGCGACAAAACACAATGAAAATATTTTGTCTATTATTCGTTGAATTACCAAACAGTCAAGATTCGCAACGACGACACCAATATATCTGTATAAACTATTAAAAGAAAAATTTCAGAACATCATTATGTACATGTTCTGTACATAAAAAATGTACAAAACAATATCAATGTACGAAAACAAACCATTAAAAATAAATATGATTAAAGGAGCCACTTGAATGCTTGAATAGCCATAAAGAAATTCATCGTATTTAACCTTTAACAGTTAAAGTTCATGATCTATTGATAATCGATTAGATCTTAAATTAGTGTGATCTTACCTTACTTGATATCATTTATGAAATATTTCTCACGTTGTTGCCTGTAACCTGTGAGCGAAAGAGACAGATTACGATGTTATATTTTATTATGAGAAAGGTACAGAAGGAAAATAAAAAATCATTTACTTACACACTTCACTTTCAGATTGATATATTTAAATATTCATTTTCAAATGGAGAATGTTTACTTTATTATAATTCTAACTATATCATTAACTATAACTATAATTCTTTATTATAATTAAGCATCATAATCAAGATACGCCGTTTACGCATTATTAAACACGTCCACCTACAGTAACTCCATTTATTAAATTCCACCTACATAAAACCATTCAATAATTTTGACATGTTACATACAAACCTAAATCATTCTTTCAATGTATTCACTTGTATAGTAAACATTAAACTTCGAACGAAGATACAGTGAGTGTAAAAAGTATTCCTACACCTTTTAAAACAGTATAAGTTTTTTATAATTGTACCAAACGACCTGATTTTTTCTAATCAATTAGAAGCATTGGTTTACGAAATGGTGTGCAAAAAAGATTTTCCAAAAATGATAATTTACAAGGTTACATGCAAAAATAAAAAAGGCATTTTTTATTACTTTTTTATATGGGCCCCTGAAGAAAATTTAAAATGTATGTTTTGTAGATCTATAGTAGTTACACACACGAGCTACAAGTGGTTAAAAATGGTAAAAATCGGACTTATACACGACTTTTGATCAGTTTCTGCTTAAAATCCACGAAATCGTACATCTTTCGATACGTGTTGTTTTTTCCTGCGACACCAGATTTCTATAAAATTCTCAGTATGTGTATAACTAACATAAATCTACAAAACATATATTTGTAGGAATATGGATCGAGAAATGGTCCCGTGTGATGCGCGCCGAGAATCGAAACGGCGAGCTTTCTTCTCGCTGTCACAGATCCCGCGATCGGCAGTCATTTTATCGCGGAACCTCTGAGTGTGAACGTGTGCGAATGTGCGAATATATGTGAATGCGTGTGAATCTGCGTGAGGTCGAATGTCCACTGTCTTGAAACAGTTTCCAATGTTCTGTAATCAGTTGTTCTCTGACCACGAACGCGAATTGACATATGTTGTGTTATTAAATCGTTATGATCCTTCATATTTTAAATTTTCATTAGGGGCACAAATAAAAAATTCTTAAAAAATGCCTTTTTTATTTTTGCATGTAACCTTGTAAATTATCATTTTTGGAAAATCTTTTCTGCACATCATTTCGTAAACCAATGCTTCTAATTGATTATAAAAAATCAGGTCGTTTGGTACAATTATAAAAGAGTTATTCTATTTTAAAGGGTGTACGAATACTTTTTACACTCACTGTCTATAATAATTCCTATTTCAACGTGACAGAGTTCTCTAAGCAGAACAGTAAACGCCTGAAAACACTCTTTGACTTTTTTATAGGATAGTGAGGGAGTATGCCAGCATATTAATTGCATAATATGCATTCATTTGGTATTCTCTTTGGGAAAGAGGAATTGTAGATTAGCCCGTATTTAGAAGTACTTACAGTTTCGTAGCAACGATCGATCAGCTGTTAAACGCATCTAGAATAATTTGGTTAATTACACACGCACCCGTGGACAAAGGATGACACTCATCGCATGATAATTAACCGGTGGACCACAGGGCAACGTTATCAACGAATATCTTCGTTGACCACGTAGGTAATATCAGGGTGTGCCGGTGCATTCAATTGTATTTATAGACAATTGTATCGTGATACATCATAAAGGTATGGAATGCGTCGTGCTCGATACAAATCAATGACTTCCGTCACCAAAATGTCTGGTATGCAGTTTTGAATATACAGTTACTTTATGCAGGTTACATGTCAGGTGGAGTGGGGTCAGTCCGCCCGAGTTTTTGCAAAGTTGGACTTTAAACTGACGTATTTTCAGTCTGGTATATAAAAGCTTAACGTTCTTGGTATCAAACTCTTGCCACGATTATTACTGATGAATTAGTATTATGTAGGATTCTAATTTTGCTTGAAAATTATCATTTTGATAGGATATTGTACAAAGTGTCAACTTGCCCCGAAAATGGGGCAAGTCCGTCTCTGAGAGTTAAAAATGCTTTCGAACCTTGTTTCAAGTGCTACGGGGCAAGAAAAGAATGATTAACAAGCCTGCTTTAAAATGTTTCTTCTTGCGTTAAATTATATTGTTTAGTTTTATAGTTATCCATTTTTAAACAAACGTGTACTTTTATGCTGAGATATGAAAGGGGATACAGTGATATTAAAACAAAGTTTAAAAATGCTTTCGAACCTTGTTTCAAGTGCTACGGGGCAAGAAAAGAATGATTAACAAGCAAGCCTGCTATAAAATGCTTTCTATTGCATTAAATATATTGTTTAGTTTTATAGTTACCCATACAGTACGGACTTACCCCACCATGATAGTACGGACTTGTCCCGTGTAGTAATATTTACGGGGCAAGATCATCTTAGTGTTTTTCTCGATAAATTTTAAAAAATACGATAAAAACGGTTTATTTAATGTAAACCTACATCAATATTTGTTGTACTTACCTAAAATAGCAACATAGAATACATTAATAGCTTTTAAACTATTGCACGTTTAGGGTAACCTCAAAGTTGTACGTGTACCTCGCACGTGACTGTTTGGCATTGGTTGATTTAAGCGAGGAAAACACCTTTATTCTTGGGCGACATCTATGTCGAATAGTTCATACTAACTTATGCTACATTAATAAATACAAGCTAGAGAAATTTCGTTCATATTATAATAAAAAAAATCAATTAACGGACCCAGTAGACGGACTTACCCCACTCCACCTTACAAATCAAAATTCACATGATTTCTTTTAAAATTACATGATATATTTATTTTACTTCATTGAACATTATACAGTAATTGTTCTTACTTTCTTTGATTTGTTATTATTATTATCGAACGTAACGTCTTGACTGAGCAAAACAATAAGTTGCATTGCAAACAGCATCAGACATTACAATATTTTTGATGCATTACTCTATTTTCTTTGTTATCACTCAGAATATTTTCTTCATCTCGAAACGCATGGAATGGATATATATTTTCTTTATTTCATATAGAAGTCAATTTAATAACAACTTGGATTGTTTGATTAAATACATTTTGTCAAGGGCATTATTATTTATGTATCACTTTAAACCAAAGAAGATTTATGTAGCAATTATAAACATTCGACAGTGGCACTGGCTGATCGATTAATTGATATTGCTATGCTTTTCGTACGACTTATCGCGAAATGAGAGTTATCAAGGTAACATATGCTGAGACAGATTAGTTTCCAATAAGTGGATAGTAATAACTAGTGCAGATTAAACTTCTGTCTCATTTTTCATATATGACCGATCCTTCGAGTATTCCTGAAACTACAAATTATGTGCGAAATAGTAAACGCAAGAAAGCAGCACTAACTATTTAAATATGTATACAGTGGTCCACGAAAATATTCGAACGCTCTTCAAATTAGAACAACTTTTTTAAAATTGCTTGACTGTTTTTTAGCAATTAGCTACGTTAATTTGCTAAATGATGTGGAGAAAATTTGAAAAATTGCAATCGGTAAGTATTACATAAAAAGGCACTTTTTATGCTTCTAATTGTAAAAAAAAGAGTCGAATCATTTGTTTCAAGCTTAAAAAAATTCTTAAATTTCAAAAAGTCCCATTTTTATTTAATTTCTACATATCACAATTTTTTCAAATCCTCTTTTGCACGTCATTCAGTAAAGTCAATGCTTCCAAATGCTCAAAAACAGTCGTTTGGTTCAATTTTAAAAAAGTTATTCTGATTTAAAGGTCGATCGAATACATTGGCCATTGTAGCACGCGTTAAGCTATTCTACACCGAATATTCGCCGGCTGAGTAAACTCAGAGTTTCCCGGTAATTTTCTCTAGAACAGCTTGAGTTATAACCTTTTTGGTAAAATCTTTAGCAAAATTGGTCAGCTGATCGCTGAAATTCGGTTTTTTAGTAGTGGAAGGAGGTGGAGGATAGTAACCACCTTGCGGATACCCTTGTGGATACCCTTGTGGATACCCCTGTGGATATCCTTGAGGATATCCTTGTGGATAGCCTTGAGGATAACTTCCTTGAGCTGGATATCCTTGAGGATAGCCTCCTTGATATCCAGGATTCTGATTACCGTATGGAGCCTGTCCAGGGTATCCAGACTGACCAGGATATCCTGACGATTGTCCTGGATAGCCACCAGTGCCACTCTGAGAGGATTGACTAGGATATCCAGCGTTAACTGTGCTTGCTCCAGTTCGTCTGACGCTGTCCTCGTTCACCGGTGAGCTGCTCGGGTAACCGGAGCTCGAAGGATATCCTCTAGAGTTAGAGGAAGGATAAGAGCTCGGGTAGCCACTCGAGCTTGAAGGGTAACCGGAACTACTGCGTGAAGGATAACCAGATCCCGACGGATATCCCGAGTTTGTCGGGTAACCGGAAGAGCCGCTTGAGGGGTATCCGGACCCCGAAGGATATCCGGAACTTGACGGAGACCTGGATCTCGAAGGGGACTCGGACTCCGTGGGATATCCGGACCTCCTCGAAGCGTAATCGGTGTTGCTCTGCGGAGGACTTCCAGACTCTGACGGGTACCCGGAGCCACTGGAGGGGTAACTAGAGCTTCTCGACGGATATCCTGACGGATAACCGGAAGAACCGCTTCTGGAAGGATAACCAGAACTGGACGGGTAACCAGAACTGGACGGGTAACCAGAACTCGACGGGTAACCGGATGAGCCGCTCCTGGAAGGATAACTGGACGAGCCGCTTCTGGAAGGATAACCGGACGAACCGCTCGAAGCGTCTCCACTTTCAGACGGATTCGACGAATCCGGGGACGGTGCTTGCGCGTCGCTGCTGCTCTGACGTCTCGCGATTATCCGGCCGTCCTCGTCGATGACTTCTGCGAACAATTCGTTATCTACCTCCTAATTGTCTAGGTATGTTCAGGTTTCGCCGCCCCATGCCATGCCGAGACCAACAGAATCATTATCATTCCGTCGTCATAGCGAACGTTTGCTTTGTTTCGACCAGGCCGCGGTTGTGCGTGAATTATTGCCGGTATCCTGATTATTTTATTCCATCAATTAGCAGGTTATCAAGCCAATTACGCGTTATTGTAGCGTCCGCCCGCGCTGAGATGCTCTTTCTCCTGGAACCCTGTCGGTTAATGAGCATATGCCTGACAAAGCGAGTTGTAATGTACGCGCGCGCGCGCGCGTGTGTGTGTGTGTGTGTGTGTCGCAGCCGAGACATGCAATTTGATGTTTTATTAAAATTAGTTTCAACGTAGGTAGGCTGTCTTGTTGATTAATTAATGCTCGATCCGTGCACGCACGTCAACGTTTCAATACTCGTTAGTAATCTCTTGTGTAAAGCATGCGGATAGTGCATTGCAATTGCATAAAAATGCAAAGTTGAAGGGTTGATAAAAAATAAGTAGAACGCTGAATGCTAAATTGTATATTTACGTACCCTTGATAATTACATATAGTATTGGATTAAGTACTCGTTAATTACTACATTTGTCATACGGTATGCAAATTGATTGTCGGACTGTAACATGGCACTGTAAGGAAGAACCCACGGTTGTAAAACTTCGGAAACGCCAATAATTAATATACTTCACATCCGACAAAGTTCACTTCTTAAGTACGATACAACCGTTTATGTCCACTTATGTCTAATATGTTCATGCAAAACAGCAATTCTTATATCCTTTTATATATCCTAAATTCTATTCAACTTTTCTTAATAAATCGAGCTATTTGATAATTTTCTACAGAGCATCATTACGTTTCTAATTATTCGTGTAAATCCAAAATCAGCTATAGTTCTTGTACGTCTTTCAACCAGAGTCGCCAGATCAAGACTTGCGTCCCTACTCTACCTTTTTCTTCCACCATGGCCTTGTCACGTGGCACCTTTCGGTACTGGTAGAGAGAGGGTAACTTTTTTTCCTCGATTAGAGTCAATTCCTCTCATCTGGCGACTCTGCTTTCAACTTCTCGTGGAATCAATCCAAACATTATCAACGATGCTCGTCAGATCATCTATATTCCGTGACAATTGTAGTTTTCAGCCTGTAAAAGAAGACTTGGTCCCAAAGCGATCGAGATTAAGCATAATATAAATGATTCGTAAGATCGTGGAGGGCACGGCGGTTAACCCGAGAATGTCCAGACCCTATTCCCCTGGTTATCGACGGACGTGTGGGTGTTGTAATAGCCTCTACCACCTGGCTGGTATCGGCTTCCGGGAGTAGTTGCACCACGCGATCCATAAATACGATCATTCCCGAATAACCGATTAAAAATAGAACCGTCCCCAATAGTGTTCCTCGATCCCGAATTACCGCTGATTCTTCCACCGTATCCATTGGACGAAGACCTCGGCGGTGGCGTGGGCGGAGTTGGTCCGATCCTCCACGGTCTTTGTGTCGGATATACTGTTAAATTGGAGAGTGGTAGTCAAAAACCACGATTATACATATCCGAGATGCGAAATTGACCTCGCCCAAGGTACACGATCTTGTTTGCGACCAATAGTTTAACGACATTAGAAGGTAGCAAAGGTAATCTACCGACTATGTCCTCGTCATGATATTAATTTAGATGAGCGATTAATAAAATGTTAGTTGATATTTCATGCTTTTCATCTTTTAGGCTTCCGCAAGCATGCACGATGGTTCCTGTTAGTTTCCTCGTGTGTAAGTATATTGTACGTAATTGTTTTCATTTCAAACTTCCACAAAAAAATGTTTTGCTATCGTGCGAGCCCCATTTTAACATTCAACTTTGTCCTCAAGATATTTACATAATGTATCTTTGAAAGCAACAAAGATATTCGGAGGTGCAAACGTTGGGTGACTCACCCTGTACATTATAAGTCGTCTTATTGACAATTAAAATTGTGGTATCATTAATAAGCTGGTATAATCGTAAAGGTATTAATAAGTATATTAGCGTATTAATGCTGAACTGTAAAAAAGAACCTTTCTTAAAATATGTACAGCAGAAAATTAGGATAGCAGTTTGGGCAATGTTTAAAGATGTTTATGTTAGCACGAGAACGACTTCGTCTTTCGCTTGAGCAACGTGACCTAGAAAATTCGTACACGCGGCTTACTCAAGTTGATAACACGTGTCAGGGTTCGACGGCGATAACGAGACCAGTCGGCTTTCGTTGAACATACTTGCAAGACGTTATGTATATCTTAACGTTTCATAGAAACATTTGGAAATCATCGTCTTTTACACAATTGTAGTTAATACGCTTCTCACACATACAAATCTTTTCCTTAATTTGGAAAAGCTATTATGCGACTGCGAATTTTTATGCGATTTCAAAATTTTAGACACGAAGATAAGGGGACAGTTTTATTTTTAGTGTATACTGTCCATTTAATATCATAGTCTTTCAAAAATGAAAGTTGAATAAGTAAAGGTTTGAAAGAACATTGTTAAACGTTTCTTTAGAAAACGACGCAGTTAAGCGTATTAAAAGACTTGTGACGAGTGATATGTTAAAATTGGTTATAATTATCAATTGAGATCGCATAAAAGCATAAATTTCCGCAGGCCATTGCACTAATTAACACGACTCCTCAAGTATCCATAAAACGAGGTTTACCTCTAGAGTTCCTTAAGCTAGAGCTCGGCTAACATCTTCAGCGAGACTGATTATTTGATCATCAATATTTGATACCTTAATGGTAGGAAAAGGAAAAGGAGACTCCCAGTGGGCATACATGTGAGCACTCGTATGCTCGCCTTAGATACGTATCTCAGGGATAACCCTGAGGGTACCATCATCGAGTACATCTACTCTGGATTTTGATTACTGTACGTACGGATTGAGCTATCCAGAATCTCCAGAGATTACATCCGGGCTAAAATGTCTCCGAGGATATACCACAGAGTTTGAGGAAGGACAAGGTCATCAGTATAACCATACAAACGTGTAACAATAAAGGGTAACCAAAGTTACCGAAGGATTGATAGCGTCCTATCAGACAAATTTTACTTAATCTTGGGAAATCCACTTGCGGACGGATATCCCGATGACGTCGAACTCGGTGACTCCGATTGTGGTTCTCTGCCGCCATCGAATTCTGCGAACAATCTGTTATCTACCGCGTACAGTCCAGTTTAAGTGTTACCATTTTTCCTTGTTTTCGCATGTCTTTATTCTTTCCTTATCAACGAGACAGACCTCGCAACAACGCAGATCATTGCTGCATGCGCGAATTGGTAATCTACGGGAAAGAGTGGTGACGGTAAATCTACGAATCGGTAGAAACATTATTTTTTATTCCGAGAACAATCATTATATAATGGTATCAATTGCTTTCGTCGCATGTGTGTATGTCAGTGCAGAAACAGTTTTGCATTGTAATATATAAATAAGAATTTGTATGCATGCACGTAGAATATTTGGATAACATTTTATTAATGCTAAAAACATGATTTATCGGACGGCAGAAAGTGTTTCGCTCGTAACGAAATCACTTTATCGAGGTACATAGTAGTGCACTAGCTATAAAATAGAAAATAACTCGATGGCTGTTCCATAAAATTTTCCCGCAATATCAGGTACCAAATCAGACGGTTTATGGAAGTTGTTCTCTTCATCCTTTCTGTTTCGATTGGACACTTTAAAAGAGCTATTTCAAGCTTTCGCGTCGAGTTGACTTTGAACCGCTTTCTTTGTATGGAAAGAAATGCGTGTAATCACGATTGATCAGACTCCGTTGTAACTAAATGGAAGACTAGCAAACTGAAAGTTTACTGTAGCAATCGTTTTAACAAAGCATCACGATTTCAATGTATTTCCTCTTTTGCAGGACCTTCACGAACTCGTACGCACGTTCTCTGACATCGTTATTCATTATATCAGTGCTGGGTAGTATTTGACGGAATAAATATTATATTTCAAATGCGATTTGATGTCTTAATGTAGGATATAACATTTTTCAGAATCAAGTATTTCTATTTTAACAATTTGAACCACCACATAAAATATTTTATTTTAATAATCTGATATAAAAAAAAGTACTTTGACTTAAAATCTGGAAGGTTCTTTGCCGAAGTGTTAGAAGAAATTATAGCTGAAACCAGCTCTAAATAATGGCGATAAAAAATATTAAAGTTGAATATCTTGTTGTTTTAAAACTCGGAAAAGCAGCATTACTTGTGACGATATTTCTTATCTTATAACTTATGATTATATTAATGATCCAGAAAATTATTTAAACTCACAAATGTATTAAATACGAATCATTCTTACCAACAATAACGTTTAAAGCAAAGGAAATAAATTAAAATAAATAAGATGTTTCGAAACGAAATCCAAATGTTTTCAACATTTTTCAAATATTACTTTTAAATAGTATTTTAAGAACTCACTGTACCAAATAAGATATATAAATATTCACTATTTAAAATAGTTTTTTACCCAGCTCTGAGTTGTACAGTTGCACAAAAATAACCTTCCTGAAGCATCATTATGAAAATATGTTATAACTTTCTGAAAGAGTGATTTTAACACGATGATTCTGTCTAACTAGGCCCGACCAAACACTTTCGGCATGGTTCAACGATTTTGTGGAATGACTATATGTACTACTACAGTAAAGTCGCGATTCTTGTCAACCAGCCTGTGTTCTGCACGGACAGCTATCGCATACCGATATTACTTCGTTATGACTGCGTCTACCGCGCCGACCGACCGAGAGCAGTGAAGCCAGAATGAGCTCTGAAGGGAGCTCCCGTACTCTCCTCCTTGCCCCTTCCACTATTCCATTCCAGCACCGTGCGCACGTGCTACATGTCTTCCATTCGCCCCCACTCATTCCCCGTCATCAGAGAGGGGGTACATCATTTCACCGTGACTCCCCTCATCTGGCTACACTGGCCGAGAGTTCGATCACAAGCCGAACGTAGAGAAGGACAGCATGTAAGTACGGATCAAGGAGAACACGCGGGCCTTTGAACAGTGCCGGCGACGTCGACTGTCCGCGTCTTTCTTTCCCATACGCTGTCCTTACTTGGCCGGCAGTGGAGTGGGTAGGCACCTGACAACTATCGCAACCAGTGTCGCCAGGTCGAGAAAATCGAGGGGAATTAGGTACCCCCTCTCTGATGACCAGTCTAGTCTACGGCACGGGCACCGTGGTCTACGGTCTGAGTGGGGGACGTTGGAGTGTGCGCATGATGCTGCAATGGGATAGTGGAAGAGGAAAAAGAGGGGAATGTGTGAGCTCCGTTTGGAGCTCAACTGGCGACACTAATCGCAACTTTATTGTATACAGTAAAAGCTCGTTCGTTCACAGCGCCTGTCCACTCCACTGTCTGTCAACGCCGCATCGCTTCGCAGGGCGGCGACGATTGATGTCGGCTCGGATACATCGGTGTGAACACCACACATTGACTCGAATGAATTGAATTTTCAAACTTCTTAATTTTCATTATTTTTTTATGGGACTTTCACTAACTTATTTCTGGCATTTCTCTGATTAAAATGACACCAAACACGATATAATTTCAACTGTATTTAGTAGTTTAATAGACGCTGAAAGTTTCGAACGCAACGAAGAACAGCGACATCGCGAGCTTTTGAACTGTGCCGGCGACGGCGACACGCTTCGGTCACGCGATCCGTATCAGTGTCGCCAGACTGAGAATATCGAGGGGAATTAAGAACCCCCCCCCCTGATGACCAGTCCAGTCTACGGCACAGGCACCGTGGTCTACGGCCTTAGCACGGTCTTAGTGGGGGACGTTGGAGTGTGCGCATGGTGCTGGAATGGGATAGTGGAAGGGGGAAAGGAGGAGAGGAAATGAAGCTACTTTCTATCTCATCTGGCGACACTGATCCGTACTTCATTCTGTCCGTCTCTATGTTCGGCTCTCTACTGAAGTCTCGCTCGGCGCGGTCGGCGCGATATCTAGACGCAGTCCAGTGTTACCAGACAGGGGTAATCGAAAAGGAATCGAGGGGACTACAAGTACACCCCTGTCTGATGACCAGAGCAATATGTGACACGATGCGCGACGAGAATAGAGTAAGGCAGAGTGAGGCGAATGGGAGATACATTGCGCGTGCGCGATAGGGACTGAACGGTGGAATAGGATAGTGGAAGGGGATATAGGTGGAGAGCATGGAGAGGGAATAAGGTTCGTTTCAAACTCAATCTGGCCACACTGAGACGCAGTCATAAATCAAAAGCGGTATCTGGCCACGGTCGTTGTCCGTGCAAACCACGGCTTTTGGACAACGAAGGAGCATTTAGTGTATATTGATAACGTATTTCAAGATTATTGAAATCAATGAGAACCACCCATTCCGAATAATTACCGAAAAGGTTTGAAATGCAATTATACGAGTAATACAGCTTGACCAAGTTGTCAAAATCATCGTGTAGATGACGATTGTTTTCTCAATGTCCTACCACCGTTAAACAATATTAATATTTCCATATAAGAGAGCGTATACAATTCTGAGTAATACTATCGTGTTCAATTGGATATATCCGTGTAAAATTCCTTTCATAGTAACCTCTTAATATTAATGAGTATATTGAAGTCCAAAACGGATTTATATACCAAAGTTCATTGCTACGATCGTAGTCAAATTCATTCAACAAATTACTCTTTTAAATATCTTCCCTCGATCCTTCGATTTTAGTACTCCACACACAAAAAAAAACAAATAAATAAATCCCCTGTCAACATCATCGAACTATTCTACAATATTCACTTGGTATACAGGGTGCGCCGAAAATCTTGGCACGGCCGAGAACGGGCTTATCTTTGAAAATTATTTATCTTCGCGCGCTGATTAACTCTCGGTCGATTATGGCTGCCGTATTTAACCAGGCGGCGATAAAACCCGCGTGCGCCGGACAATTGCCGTCGATTTTCCCGAAAACAATACATCGCGAGAATGAAAAATTCAAATCACCCAATTCGGCAGTGCCGGAATTTCCAACCTGGTCGGTATATCAATTTACAGCTGCTGCACTCGACAAACAAATTTCTTCTCGTTATGCCAGTGTCTCGATACTCCAGGGTTCGCGTACATATAACAATGGAAGGAATCGTACAGTATTCTTACGATAACAAAAGCGTCCGAATTGGAGGCTTTGCGGATCACGACCTACCGGCAACGATCGCGAGGAGGCTGACCAGACAAACGATCAGTAAAGACGCAGACTGGGCTATGCCGTTGTTTTTGCGATAGGTCGAGTAGACGTTATGGTTCATTCGGTTCTGAGGATAATTCGGGTAACCGGGATAGGGTTGTTGCGGATATCCGGGATACTGTTGGGGCACTGCTGGATAGCCGGGATAGCTCTGCGCGGGATATCCAGGCATTGGCATTCGGTTGTTGGTCGGGTAAGGTGGATATCCGTTATTCGAGCCGGTGTTACTGGGATAGGGTGGATATCCGCTGTTCGAGCCGGTGTTCGAGCCAGTGTTCGAGCCAGTGTTACTGGGGTAGGGTGGATATCCGTTGTTCGAGCCGCTATTACTTGGGTACGGTGGGTATCCGCTGTTGGAACCGCTGTTACTGGGGTACGCTGGATAGCCCAGATTTCGGTCGGAATTCACCTGCCGGTACCCGCCTGCCGGGTCCACGGGTGCGGGGGGCGCATTTGCGTTCGCGTAGGGGTTCGAGTTGCTAGCGCTGTTGCTGTTGGTCTTATCGTCGGTGTTGCTTCGTTGCCCGTTCACGTAAGACACGCCCGCCGAATCGTATCCTGAAAAGATTGTCCTCTCTTCTGCGTCGGCTTTGCTTATCGTCGGTCGCGTTCTCGCAACGGATACGTGACGAGGAAACAGAGGCACGTGTTTGATATTTCAACGTCGAACTTCCACCCGGACCTTGATACATGTTGTCAAGGTTTGAGGACCCCTAACTTTGAAACAATCGGCGGCAGAGTCCGTTCATCAGTTACGAACCACTCAAGTTTCCAGTTTGTACCCTAAGAAAGCACGATGCAATGCCAATACAGTATAACCACGTTTATTGCAGACTAGCAATCCCCACAACGCGTTGTTAGAAGTTCTGCGTCTCGTGATGGTATAATTAGACACGAAAGAAGATCGACATTACGAATCACTATGGTTGGCTACCTCTTTCGGAGCACAACTTCGATCTTTGCAGGCCTGTGTTTTGTGTTCAGAAATTCTATAGTCTTTGAGAAATTTATCCTTTGCAATCGGAGATATTTCAACTCGAAAACTAAACATTCCTTCCGACCTAAAATATTTCCGTTTCCTATGATTTTTTTAATTTTATGGGTATGAAATCGGTATAATATTCGATATAATTGATTCGATACTTTGAATAATGGTACAGTCATTTTTAGTGGTACCTCAGAGTCACCATTCGAGTGCTAAGGGTTGAAGATAGCACACTTATACTATGATTTTGTCAGGTGTTTATATTGAAACTCTAATCAACGTTTAATCTGACACAACCGAGAACTGTTAAAAAAAAGAATCACATCTTATGATTTAAGCAACGCAATGATCGAATGATATTGGCATTGGCACCGTGGTTTCGTATTGTTCAAAACGGAAACTTGAATGGTTCATAACTTGAATCGTTCGTTGCCGCTAATTTTGTCAAAGTCAGAGTCAAGACGACGACCACGACGACATATATCAAGGACAAGGTTAAAATTGGATGCTGATATAGATGAGAAACCAGCCGAAACAGAAAACACATTGCCGGGGCAAACAGGGGGCCAGTCCTTTGGAAAATACAGGATGCCCTAGCTACGACTAAAGGTTGGATGAAAATTGACTGGTCGTCGCTACGGACTACTTTTAATTTAGGTATTATTTCCCCTGGCATGATTTTCATTATATGTATGCTGCTGTGCAGAGAGATCCTCTGCCGATAACCTGGTCCAAGCACTCTCTGTGCCGGCCTTGAGCGACCAGTTGATTTTGATCCGACTATGTCTACACACACGCGTACCAGGCCGAAAACCTTTCACGGGAAATTGGAGATTTTAAAGTGACTCGTTTTAATGGAGTTAGCTTAATGAGGGTGCGGCCGGGACTCTGAAATTGTGCGGTTACTTCGTTCTGTGTTACATATGCAAAAGTTATCGAGCAAGCGTTAGGGGAGCAAGAAGAAAGCACATGCTGCGTGCAATTTTACCTTTGACACGGCGCAGGAAAATTATGCTGTTCGATTTTCGTCATACTGTTTCGATCAATACAATAACATCATAGGACGTGAACTAGACTACTTAACCATTGCGTCATATTCTAATTTGTTCCAATCCTTTACTACTTGTTCCAAAACAAGCATTCTAGAAGATTTTGTTTTATATTAAAATTTGATTTGTAATGTAGTTATGTTAGTGTAAGGAAGTTTTCAGAAAAATCCTTTTTACGTGGATCAAGTACTATTGTTGGAAATGTCATGCTATAGTTAATCAGTTTCGAAGAAAATTTCTGATTTTACCCAACCTATCGATCTCTGCATTAACTTGATCTACATTTATTAAAATCAGAAGCATAGTATTTTTGTCAGTAATAAAATGTTACAATAAAATTGTGTGCGACAATTTCGCCTGATACTGATGTGTATAGCTAATTTGTATGGTAATTTTTGAAGATATGACTGAAAAGAGGTAAAGTCGCTCTAATTACTAATAAACTATAAATTTTGATTTGATCTGTTTTATTTCTTCATCATTAAGCGTTCCCTCTCAACGATATCTTATTAAAAGACCTTATAAAAGATAATCGTTCATGCAAAATGGTTTACAATTATAATCTGCTACCTTTTTGTATAACGACTTGTCTAAATAGTCAACTTTATTAACGGCTGATACCTTCGTATATTTTGTATAAATAACAGAAAATTAAAAGAAAGACTATAGCTTCTGCACACAGCTAATATATTCTAGAAATTATATAAAAAATAATACGTGTTCCACATGTAATGTGTTACGATAGCAATTATTAGAACTTCTTTGACGTTTATAATTTATTAAGAGAAAAAGAAAATTTATATTTATTGTATGTACACATTATCCTTCAATGGCCAAATATTGACTATAATAAAATTGAATTTCATTTCAATGTAAAGGGATTTGACATACATACTTAGCAGATTCTGTTCGACATTTTCATCACTTAATTTAGTTAATAGTTTCTGACAACAAAGTGTCCAAAGATTATTTCGATAGTTTAACCGAAGTTTGAAGACTGCTTTGACTATTCTGTCAAAGTGAAATCTACGAGCACAATAAAGTGTATGGCTGAAATGATAGCTACTGCTAAAAAATTCTAACTAATTGGCTAACGACGTTACGAAGAAATACATTAAAAATTGAAAATACAAATGCGGGGAATTTCATTCTCCGCCACATAAAGCACTCACGAAAAGTTAATTTCAATTCCGAGCCGGGTGATACGCTTTTGCTTTCATATCGACGGGATGCTAAAAGTTTATACGTTCGAGAGCAATTTCTCCAATATCCTATAATGCTGCGTGAGTGTACGCGTGCTTACACACGCTCGCGAGTGGCGGTGGACGATAATGGAAAGGTCGTGTTCGCAAATGTTGAGAAGAGAAAAAAATTCTGCACACTGCAGGCTCCTCGAGTTCGCGACGACGTATTACATCCCGCTTTACACCTCAAGTTTACAAATTAATTTTTCAATACGGTTTTGCGGGTCGCCGAAAAAATCTTCAAAATGTCACGACAAGTTGCGAAGACTATGTCTGTACCTAAATTTTGCTCTTGTACAAAGAAATATACCTCTCAATATTCATAACAGGTACTCAATTATTTAAGGGGATATTCTTTATTTTAGATGTTCTACATTTTCTTTAAGTGCAAATAGATAAATGCTGTAGAATATGTGTGTAAAAAGTTTTCTTTGAATTTGTAAAATTGACGCATTCTTAGGCGTTTGAAGAATGTAAATCAAGTTACAAGACATCGATAGTAAAATGCGTTTTAAATGCCTTTAAATGCGTTTTCCTCAAAACCACTTTCTCAGCTTAAAAAATTCTGCTATTCATCGAAACAATTTTATTAATACTAGATCTACCGAGCACTAAACGCAATTAGTATACATTGCCTTATATTAATGACAAAATTCCCTAGTAGCACAAAAATATTGGACAAATATTTTTTAAGCCACACTTTTTAATATGAGAAAAATATTTCTTCCTATCTTATAAGTTAGGATAAGAAAGAATATTTGGTACTTAATGTAAAATAAATATTGTATGTATATTTGAATATTAAAAACAGATTGAATCTCTTTTTGATATTATATGAATGTGTATACAATATCTTGTGCTGCTAGGGTTGCATTTATTTAGATCTCGTCCGAGTTTTGTTTAAATATGTGCTTCAGTAAAGAAGTTCACTAAAAAAGTTTCTCGAAAAATATATTTATAATATCAATATTTCTAAAAGAAAAAATCAAAATGACTGGTCTGGTATATCTAGTGTTAATATGTTAGTTGAAATTGGTACTATTCTTTTGTTCTTATGTAACCAGTCCAATAAGATTTTAATGGAAGCAGAACTTAGGAAGCGCAATTCAAAATGCGATCAATTGTAAATTACCATACAATAAAAAGAATTATTCCAATAAAGAGTACAAAAGTAAAATCTTTGGAGTTTTAATAATTATATTTACATTCATTTATGATTGCTTTAAAGCAAATGGTATATTCATGGAAAGAAAATCATAAGAGAAACACTTAAACAACTTTGTTACTCTTATGGCCTTATGCGAAAAAACTGGATGGAAAAAGTGAGTATATTTTTAATAGCTCACGTAACGTTCCAAAACTTTATTCTAAATATCAAAGGTTTTACGAAACTTTGAAAGGTTAGCAATGTGTTTTTAGACGATGTAAATGTCATTCTGTCCAAATTATTAAGCAGTAAAATTATTCAATCGACAAATAAGACCTACTTCAGCTGTACGAGAAATATTGAGTTTTATTGATCGACTTTAAACTGCCAGGTCTTAGGGTACCGGAAGAAGAAAATCTAGTTTATGATAAAATACAAGGCTGGGAATTGCGTTCGTCCTTTTTCAAATGATTGCTGCAAATGTTGTAACTCTGTATAACAAAATGTTACAGTTTTTGCTCTAACATAGAAATTTAGATTGATGTGTATTGGCTAAAGTTGGATCAATTTTAAACAAGTGATTAATACTTTATTAAAAAAAATCACATTTTGAAATTTTGAACTCCTTTCTTAAAGGATTGAATAATGGTTATATTGATGAAATATTTAAAACTACAAAAACAATAATTCCATAGATCCCAGCTTCTAACAAATCAGAAAATTTGACGAGAATGTCACGAAGCAGCAGTCCACAATTTTACAGCATCAAGTGCGCCGGAAATTTCAATAAAGTGCACACGTATCAGCATAATTCGCGCTCGGCGTGATTTCCAAGCTTCTTTAATTCCGGCGAGCCTATTGTTACCGCTGGAATCGTACTTAATCATTTCATATGCTTGCATTCGAATCAACAGTAACATAAAACAGTGGCGATAGAATTAAAAGAATCGTTTTCGCGCTAGTTCCAGCATAATTTTCAAAGAGGAAACACTTGGACACCAGGTTACAAGGCAACAGATTTATAAAAATGAGGAAATAATTAAAATAGCAAGAAGCAAAAGCGCAGAGCTTCCGTACAGCACACCGTGCAGAGGCATACAATAGCTTAAAATTCAATTAGCCGACCCTGATTTCGAAACGATGCCGGGACGTATTCCGCACGGTTGTTGCGAGGACATGTAATTAGAAAATAATTTAATCCCAGTACGTAACTCGAAACGCTGTGAATTATCACAGAATTGAGTCTCGAATACTACAAGGCCCTAATGCTTCAGATGGAATATAGTATTCGCGAGCCATTCAAACCATTGCAGCACGGTTTCTGCCGCTATTGTATGCCTCTCTGCACCCATATGATTTATACTCTATCCGACGAGAGAACGGACTCGCGGAAAGGACCAGTTTTCGTTCGTCGCTGCGCATCTTCGCCCTAATTGGTTCAAGAAAATGGGGAGTGAGAGATGATAGGCTCGTTGGGCCTCCACCATCTAGAATTTCTAGAAGATGGTCAGAAAGCTGCGCGAAACAAGTCCGTTCTCTCGTGGGCTAGAGTTTAGTTTTAGGCATTTCGCTCGTCGACGCTCGGTCATGCCCTTCGATTTCCATTCGAGTTTCGTGCATGCACAATTAACAAACTCGCTACTAATAAACGGAGCATTTTGAAAGACTCACCAATCGCGGTTGACTTCTTCACACATGTCGGCACTCCGTTCTCGGTCTTGCAGTATTCGTTCTCCCCGCAGACGGTACTTGCACAGTTGGCCTCTGTAAATGAGATTCATCGCGCGTTTATGCTAAACGTCTCTTGTGAAACCACAGGATTAGTTTTTAATCGAACGGAAAAAGGAAACGCGTCCTGCGCGAACGAACCGCAGAGGCGGACGCAGTTTTCAGTTGGAAATGTTAAGGAGCCGCCGAGGTCAACCTGATCTCCTTAAATAGAATGCAGACTCCAGCCGATGTGTCTTGAGAAATTAAATCTCATCGAGGACACGAAGTCTGTGACGCAAATTTTAGCCTACGTCGGACGCTATTTTTATGAGTTGACTACGAATTTTATGCATTCTGGGGCAAAAATGAATAAATCTGTGAAGATACTAGAAGAATTTAACAATACCGTTACACTATGTTTTAGACTCATTGAAATTATTGACAGAAAAAATTCTTTTGAATTACAGTGAATCCAAAAAGTATTTGAACACTAAATTTTCAATTTGTGAAAAATCGTCGATATTTAAACCGTGATAATTTCGTAATGAAAATAGTACAATGAACTTGATTACATTTTAAAGCTAACACGAACTATTATTTAATTTTACCTAAGATAGTTCTGCACAATGTGACGGGTGTAAAACTGAAGAAATATTTCCCTAGAAAATACTAACAACGGAAGCATCTTTGAAAACGTAATAAAATTTTTTGGAGAATTGATCAATGATAGATTTGAAGACTGAAGTCTCCCCTTTTGCAAGGATGTAAAAATCTCCATGATTTTTGGGACTGTCTTATTAAGATTTGAATGAAAGATCTACTGTCAAATTTACGGTAATGTAACTGGCAATATTTCGATATTAACCAGTTTCGATAGTCTAACCTTTCATCCATTTCGAGTTTGTCAGCAAATATTCATGATATTTCGTAATAATTGTCTCGCCGCAATCGAAGACGATAATTGACGCAATGCACTTTACGTTTACCATAATGTTCATACGTTATTTATTGACACTATCGATCAAAAATCGCATAATTTCATATGCGGTTAGTCGCCAACTGTCATGCACCGGTTTAACATTCAATAAGCGCGTAATTGATTGAAGGGCAGTTTAGCAATCAATAATTTCTGTACTAAAAGCAATGTTCAGAAACTATAATTATCCAACACCAATATAATTAATATTTGGCTTATAATTACAAAAGCCAAATGTCCTTCTACAAAATAATTACTCTAATTATTCCGAAGGTAGAAAAAAGAAAATCATATTTGACGACAGTCTGACTAATAATTCTCGTAGAATATTCCGTAAACTTCAGCTGTTCCAGTAGACGGCAAAATCTCAATAAAAGCAACATAATCCACGCAAAAGCATACAGTTAACACTTTCGTGACCGGAAATACTAATTAGCACTTGGAACTAGCGTTTCACGTCGGATAAATGCGATTCCATAGTTTCAGAGTCTTCATAGTGCTTCGAAAATAACGTAATAGCGTATCACTCGTTCGCATACCGTAATCATTAGAACCACAAAACCGTGATATAGTACGCGGTTCTCGATCTCGGAGTTGATGACGGGGAAGTTTGTTGTTCATAAACTATAATTATTAGAACCGCGTAAGCGCGTGATACGTATACCATGCCATCGGTTCTCTGTTGCGAGCTGCATGACGTAGAAGCACGTCACCGCTTCCTCGTCTTAAACAGACGACAATCTCGTCATCAGTTTCCAGGTCTAAACGCGGAGGGACACAGCAGCTCGTCATTGGAGCTAAAAGGACGCATCGGCGCGTCATTGATTAACAATTTTGGATATAAAAAGACGGGGTAGCACGTCATCAACTGCCGGTGTTAGATATAAAAAGACGCGGCGCGTCATCGTCGCCGCGAAAGTGTTAACGAAGCGTCTACATCGATTGATCCTCTCGCGCGTTCATTCTTGATCGAGACACGGCATGTATGAAACGTATTTATGGCTAGGGTCAACTGCATTCTTACCGCCTGGATGAGCTTTCGAGCAAGTCGGATAACGACCGCAGTTATCCCGCTGGTAGATCGAGCAAGGATCTTCAGCCATCACGCAGACCTCGTCCCTCCTGCAGCCGATGTCCTTGCATGTCCTCCCGTATTCTGCGGACAGAGTAGTAACTCTTTGTGAGTTCCCGTTTAGTGGCAAAAGTTCGAGTAGTAAGCCATGATCCCGCGATTGGATACGGTTCATTAAAACTTCGCTCGCGGGGAGGCACGTGTCATAAATGGAATTTATATCAGAGCCTCCACGCTCAATCATTTGGATACCTTAATCCGAGCCGAGCCCCGACAACTATACGGGAATGATGCGTACTTCGGTAAAGTGCCCGCATTAAATATTTACACGATCGTGGTTTTATACTGAAGTTCGAAGCACACGGCTGCACAGTTTGCCGGACTTCTGTGTGCCTATACTGCTCCTGTATTCTATACAGCCGCGAGGAAATGCTTCCACATTTCCGTCCTACATTAGAAACAGTTTTGTCGGATGTTGAGGCTCTTTCGCTTCTGCTGGTAGATACAGTGGGCGTAGAAAGTATTCGTACACTGATAAATTTCAAACAAAACTGTGAAATTGTTGTTTATCAACTATTTTTTCTGGAAACAATGAATATGTACATATTCTGAGAATCTATAGAATAGATACAATGCTACAAAGAATTAATTTCTTGATTAACTTGCGAATGTAATAAGGAAAAATAAAAAATCGACTGAAATACACCAGCAAATAGTATTCGTACACTCCTTAATTCAAACTGCGTAGGGAACAGTTCTTAACGTAAACATATTATGTAAACATAAACAAATTGCGGTGTAAGTATGATTGATCTCCTCAGCATATTTAGAAACGTTGTTGGTATCAATAGCATTTTAAGATTTCGAAATATTCAAAGTTATCGTTGAAAAATGGAACGGAAACGTGCGGAAACGTGCGGAAACAACGATAGAAGAAAGCAAAATTATTATTAACTTACACAATCAGTGTAAAAGTTTAGCAGAAATTTCGCGTATTGTAAGTAGACCTCGATCTACTATACAAAGTTTAATTGACAGGTATGGGCTACGAAAAAGACTACAAAATAAATCAAGAAGTGGACGTCCACGAAAAATCAATCAATACACTGGTAGAGTTATTATTAGAATGGTAAAGACAAATCCAAGAATAAGTGCAATAAAAATAGTTGAACACATTAAAAATAATTTAAACTGATGTATCTGCTAGTACTATGCGCAGTTTTATACGAAATTCAGGATATCACGGACGGCCCGTAAAAAATTTTTCGTAAGTGAAACGAATAGAAAGAAAAGATTGGAATTCGCAAATAATAATGTAACTACGCCAGTAGAGTACTGGAATAAACTGATCTTCACAGATGAAAGTAAGTTCAACATTTTTGGGTCTGATGGACACTGTACCGTTTGGAGAAAAAAAATACAGAATTGAAACTACAAAACTTAAAACCTACAGTCAAACACGGTGGAGGTTCGGTACTTGTTTGGGGCTGCATGAGTGCAGCTGGTGTTGGCTCAATAGAATTTATTGATGGAATAATGAACCACAGGGTCTATATTGACATTTTGAAACGCAATCTTGATCCCAGTGCAGAGAAAATGACTATTAAAGATGATTTCGTTTTCATGCACGATAATGATCCGAAGCATACTGCGTATAATACCAGAATGTCGATACTACATAACACACCGGCGCAGCGTATCTGAAAACTCCGCCAAAATCTCCCGATATCAATGTTATAGAACACCTGTGGGATTATTTAGAACGACAGCTCAGAAAACCTGAAATTTCTTCAGAAGAGAGCTTAAAAAATGCACTGAAGGAAGAGTGGAACAAGGTCCCACAACACGTGACCTCAAATTTAGTAAATTCAATGCCGAGAAGAATTGCAGCAGTCCAACCAAATATTAATTAATAATTTTTTAATGTCACATTAATTTACATTACGTTTTTTTTCGAATTGTAAAAAGTTAGAAACTGTACGAATACTATTTGCTGGTGTATTTCAGTCGATTTTTTGTTTTTCCTTATTACATTCGCAAGTTAATTAAGAAATTAATTCTTTTTAGCATTGTATCTATTCTATAGACTTCTCAGAATATAATAGTTAATAAACAACAATTTCACAGTTTTGTTTGAAATTTATCAGTGTACGAATACTTTCTACACCCACTGTATGCATACAAGGATTTGAGAATGTATCATCGTTGTTAGTGATGGCGTGCAAAATCACTAACCCTGATTTATTACAGTGACTAGACTCACTGATTTTTGTGATTCTTTAATCTCGAATGAATTTGCTCACTTTCATCCTAATTCTTCAGCTAGATTGAATATCTCTTATGAAATACATCAATTATTAATATAATGAAAATTTACTTCATTTAGTGATACAAATAAAAAATATTCAATCATCTTTTCCGTACCTTATTTCAGTATTTCAAAAAGTAAAGTATTAATTCTTCCTCTCGATTTCGAAATCGTAATATTTATTTAAATAGTATAAAAATTTAGAAAATTTCATTTACGTTTATACATGTATTGTATATGCTATGTATAAAGTTTTACAAAATACCAATGTATTACTTGATTTTTTGAAACGAAAAGACTTTTGTATCAGAATCGGTAGAGTATCAAAATCTGCGGAAAAATGTGACTTTATTTTATTTCTATGTCCTAATTCATATGGAATAGTTAACGAGATATTATCAAAATAATTTCCCACGTCTTTATCTGTTTTCTATAAAAATATGCATTTGCATATAAATTCGCTGTCAGCTCCAAAGTATTAAACTGCAACTCTTCTCACAGCAATTTTTTTCATAAAAAATCATTCGAATTTCCAATAGTATTTAATGAAACTTCTCAATCATACTGTCTGTCCGAATCTGTAAATTTGCAAATTGGAATACGAGAAAGAGATGAAAAGATTTCAATTTTTTTTATAAAAGCAGAGATTAAAAAAAATGAAACTGGAGGGTGAAAATATCAATTCTTTAAGATGAGCACCAACATGAGTGTCCAAATTTACATAATTAAAATATCGATAATTTTTCGGTAATAATTCAATGTTGCTTTTATTTTGTGATGTAGTGTATATTTGAGCCACACGTGAATGTGTTGGCAGAAATGCGTAGCACAGCTTCCAGCCACTTCGAACAGGTATTTTTAGCATAATAGGGGTTCATAGAATCCTATTAGCCGGAAGAACAATACACAACGCTGTAGAAGTTCTTAAAAAAATACTGTCTTAAAAGGATTAAGGACCACACAGTATTATTTCATTTCGAAATGGCTTTCTAGCTAATAATCGGTTTAACGTACCTTTCCATGGCTACTACATCCTAAAAGCACAACGCTAAACTTATGAGGAGTGTTTCCATTATTTTGTCCAACTGCTGTAGGAAAGTATAGCCTGTAGCATGTGCACACGAAGAAAATAAGATCTTTCTTCTCGGATATCGAAGTTACGTTGACACGCTACAGGCCAACGACATTTTGAGTGGCAGCTATCGCAAACATTCAAACGGCAAACAGTGAAATTATGAATTTTTGAAAAATAACTAATTCAACTCTTTTTATAGTTTTTGTATTTTACATGATCAATGTATACTATTAATTTATATTAACCTTTGTATAGTACAACTCTTCAAATGTTTAGGTAAATTGTTTCCAATAGAATCACATAAAAGATTAAATTTGTTTCAAACAAACTGTGATAGAAAATAATCACTTGTTTTACTACTACATATCGCCGGGTATTATATTATATTATAAATTATATAATAATATAACCTTTCAGTATGCAGAGTATATTATGTGTACAAGTGAATATGTCATCTTCCCATTTAATAGTCGTATAAATTTTTCTGAAATGTATATTTTCAAATTTTTGTTCCAGATTTTTAAAATTCTTTCTTTGAACATTTATAATGAAAAAATTTACGACGGAGCACCGAGCAAAACTAATTGAATTTTATTTTTGAAATCAGTGCTTCATTATTCAAACACCGAGGGCATACGCTCGCTATTTTAATTTTTCGGGCTTCCAATTTCAACTGGCCTCCCCCGGTCGCACCAGATATGTTTCTATGGGGATATTTGAAGGACCGAGTATACGTTAATAAGCCCCGAACAATACAACAGCTAAAGGACAATATCCAGGAAGAAATTCATGCTCTGGGATCAGAAACATTGAAAGCTGTGATGCAAAATGTAGTGGAAAGAGCCGACGAATGCGAAGCAGCAAAATGGGGAACATCTACGTGACGCTATTTTTCGCTTTTGAATTAAAAATATTTCCATTTTATATACTCTGAACCTCAATAAAAATGAAAGGAAATTATTAAAAAATAAAAAAGTTACTCATATTTTAAATGGGAAGAGATGACTTATGGGCCACCCTGTATGAAAGATTAAAGAAAACCAGCAAGCAACCGGGTTACCATGGGTTCGTCGACAACTCATTTGACCGACACTGTTTTGATCGACACTGTTTTGATCGACACGATTTGACCGACAATAACTTTCGTCGACACTATGTTTTCGTCAACATTGTGAAATCGTCGACAAATAATTTGACCTACACTATGTTTTCGTCGACAAATGATTTGACCGACACTATGTTTTCATAGACACGGTCAAATTGTCGACGTCTGCTGCTTTCATCGACAGTCCGTGTTATGTTTTGTAACCTGTATATGTATATGTGTAGCATTCGTTCTGTTCATTCAAATTATGTACGTGTATTTACACAATTATGTTTGAAATTAAATGAAATATTATGATTTTTGTTCATTTGTGTGTACCTACTAATAAAGTTTGTTTATTTGAGGAAATGCTTTGTACTTCTCTTTATGTTTTATTATACAAGCAACTAAATGCGTCTAGAACATAACAGTGATAATAACGATTAGTCAACATTAGCAAATACGAATCAAACCTGTCGCTAAACACAGACGTCGACAATTTGACCGTGCCTATGAAAACATAGTGTCGGTCAATTCGTGTCGATCAAAACAGTGTCGGTCAAATGAGTTGTCGACGAACCCATGGTAACCCCAAGCAACCAGGGTTTAAATATAAATTGACATTTATTTATTGATTGTTCTACTATTGAAAAGTGCACGAGACAAACAGTTGAGGTTTTAACAGTACTATATTATCATAAAAGGACTAAAACGCAATACCGTTAATACTGTGATGAACAAGTACAACGGCGAAACTGTCAAAGTTTAGTAGAGTACTAACAATAAGTAAGCTGCAAACACGTGGGAGCAAATGTGTTGCTGAGTATGCAGTCTGAGTATGCAGTCGTTAAATATTACAATGTCTTCATGTACACCGGAAATCCTAATATTTATAATCATGGGTTAGCAGGCGCGGTTAATTGACCCGGCAACGTGAAACTATTAAACGGAGTAAATATGTTTACATGTAAGTGACATTAACTGAAGATTCCACGCCCACGCGAAGTTCCAGCAAAATGTCAGACAGTGGCGCGGCAACCGAGTCTAATGTAACTAAATTTACATGAACCTGTTGTTTAGCGAGTGAAATGTAACTCTATTAACAACTAAATACGATACTCCACGACAATTAATGATCAACACGCTACTCGAATTTCGGCTCGGATATCCACTTTGCCGACGAATGCTACTCTTGATCAAACGAGAACTTTGTTGGTCTTAATGAGTGAACATTACCTCATCCCATTTTCAATATTAAAACCATTCTTTCGAAAATACACCTCGCATTTAAAAAAGAATGTTGTCCAGTTCTGTCCCTCTTCTTTAAAATTTGAATGTTATTTTAAATTTGTATGACGTGGGAAATTACTTTTCAAATTACAGGGTGGGGCATTTAAATGGGGACATCTAAGTATCTCTATTGTTAATGATTTTATGGAAAAAGGACATGCAGCGACAAGGTTTATTTCAAGGTCATTCTTCAGAGATTTCAAGGTCATTTCACGGGCTTTTTAAGTAGAATGACATACATTTTGCATATTCTGTTAGAGCCTAACAAACGAAATTATCGACCTGCATATCCATACGATTCGATTGTTGTATCCCGAGATATTTACATCAATATTATTGGCCCAATAATCATCATTTACAATGAATCACAATTAAAACGTTGGAATTGAAATATATTTACATTGGCAACCAAACGAATTTATATTACCAACCCAATAATTAGACTGATGATTAATGACTGATGTTCTTAATTAATTCTAATTTTTTTCCAGTATAGTATTCCTACTAATCATTCCTATCATAAATGCATAAAGTCCGCAGTCTATCAGTAAATAAACAAATTATATTTCGTTCGTAATTCCATAATTTTAAGTGTGAAACAAAACTAAGAGAAAATCACGGATATTCTTACGATATACACTACATACTGTGCAAAAGAAAGAAGCACCCAGTATAATTATAAGATATAATGACAAATAATATCTTCACGTAGAAATTGTATTGTGCAATGATTGATTCATTGCATTTAAAGTATTAGATAATCCGAGAACTATTCAATTAAACAGCGGAATCCTTTTCCAAACTTACTGTGTTCTTACTTGATTTTTACGCTTTTCTATTAAATATGGCCGGGTGCTTCTTTCTTTTGCACAGCAGTGTATCCCTATGATTAATCTTGGGAAATTAATGATGGCGATTGCAATTAGATAATAATTTAGTATCGGTCGGAATTAAGATTTCTTGTTCGAGATCGCATGCATCTATTGTGCATTTAGCTGACGTTATCCTCTCATCGATGTAACGCCGCTAATCGTAATTCTATTCGAGCACCACAGTGTCATCCCCATATAACCCCATCGATTCTCAATTATCTAGCCAGCAGGAGAAGGAGAAGGTCGCAAGGACAGGAGACAAGAAGGGAGAGCGAAAGAGGGAGCGAGGCAAGGAAGGACAAAGAGAGATAGAGAGCAGCCATCGAGTTAACGCCCAGCATCGTGTTACCTATAACCGCCCACGTCTAGAAAAGACTCGTCCAAAAAGGGAGAAAATTGCGTGGACGAAGAAGGAATATTAAAACTAGTCTAATGATTCTCTCGTGAACATCGCTTTTAGGTCAATCGTATTCGGGAACAAACAAAAGATGGGAACAATTGGCTGGGCTTAATCAAGTGTGAAGCCGTGTACAAAAGGTGTCTAAATAGCCAACGGTGCCTATGTGACATAAACAGATTTACATATTTACATGATGGAAATTTTGTCGTGCAGCGTTCATGCACACGATGCACCCCCATTGTGTGGACTAATAATGAAAATTTGTAATACGTGGATCGTTCCATAGATGAACAGGACAGGGGGATGTAATTTGATAGATAAACAAATAAAAGAGATTCTTTAATCAATAAGAATAAAAATTTTCAAACATTTTAAAAAGTAACAAAATCCTGAGACTGTATTCTTAGATTCTTTTAAAGGTTTTACGGTTTTGTGAACCGTCTATCACGCATTCGACAATGACATCTTTTGAAAATGTAGCCTTGAAGAATAACGTTCAAACAATCTAAAATTATTTTCCGGAAGGTTTGCAGTGAATTGGAAAACCCCATTTCCCAGACTCTTTTATTAAGAAATTGAAAAATAAGTTTCAGTTTATTACTTTACATTAAATCTCGGTATTGTTCATTTCGTTCAACTACCCTTGGCCGAATTTCAAAGTATCAAAATTACAAGACTAGAAAACATTGTGAGTAACCCCTATGTAGTTGCGTGAATTAAAATGTTTACAAATAGATTGGTAAATTCCAAAGTAACAGTAGAGTGAAAAAAACTAACAATTGCAGTAGTAGCATCAAAATAATCTCTGGTAACTAAAATATGATTAAATATGGCAATAAAAAATGATGAACTAAAATATACAATGTTTTCTAGTTGATATGATGCTGAAGGTATTAATCAAGTAAAGCATACCTGAGAAGAGACTATTACTTATTGTTAGACAGCGGATCTTTATGCATTTATAGCAAACATGAGTAGATGAAATTGAAAATAGTTGAAAAATTTAAAAAATTGAAGATATCAATATATGATTTCTCCTTGTATTTCTTGCAATGGATGCAGACAATTTTTATTTTGCATTCGCAGTCTACTTTTATTGTCATATAAACGCACAATTAATGTTTAAACATTTACTGTTTGCATGGCTATAAAGTTTTAAACGCTGTTACGATTGTAACATTTTGTACCAATATTGATTTCTCTATCATAATTAAGGTCAGGCTATTAATTACATGCAATAAATCAAACACACTACAATTTCGACAATATAATTTCGTAGCAATTATATGGGATCAAATAATAAATTAATCGAAACAAATCAAATAATAAGTGGTTAAAGTAATAAATGAAATAACCTACAAGATTACTACGCTGCAACAACGATGGTGGTATAGTGAGAATCACACGAGTTACGTAATTTTAATTAACCTGTAATCAAGATACATTCTCGTTACCTGCGCGGCAGAGGTAATACGATTTCTTGGGTATTGTGGAAATGCTAGTTATGCATTTTAGCGCAATACAAATTTGCATGTAATAATCCGTTCGGTGTGTGTAATCTCATTCATTATTACACGTAATGTTTTAACAAACCGAGTTATTAATATTTCAAAACGCCTTAAAAATGTATACCGAACCAACTAAACAACATATTCAATTTATCTTTCAACAAGTTAATAACAAGCGATCCTTTGAATACAATTAACTAGAAAAAAATACATACAGTAGGGCGTCAATTATCCAAATTAATTGGGACCGAGGTGGTTCGAGTAATCAAACAGTTTTAAAATTACTTTTAAATACAATGTAATTAGTAGACAGCGGATCTTTATGCAAACTAAAAATTTTCCACCTGAATTACAACAAACCGGAGTGACATAGAAATTTATTTTCTCTCTTAATATGTTCAATAGGTTGAAAATCTTATAAAACTATTTCTAAATGTATAAAATCCGCTGTCTAATAAAAAGTATTGGTACGCCCTTTAAAATAGAATAACTTTCTTATAATTGTACCAAACAACCTAATTTTTTATAATCAATTAGAAGCATTGGTTTACGAAATGATATGTAAAAAAGATTTTCTAAATAATTATAATTTACAAGGTTACATGCAAAAATAAAAAAGGCATTTTTTAAAACTTTTTTATTTTGGCCCTTAATGAAAATTAAAATGTATGTTTTGTAGATCGATGTTAGTTATAACGTAGGAAAAAACGACACGCATCGAAAGATGTACGATTCTGTGGATTTTAAGCGGAAACTGATCAAAAGTCGTGTAAAACTACGATTTTCACAATTTTTAACCGTTTGTAGCTTGTTGGTATGTTAATTGATTTCGATGAATTTTTCAGCATGTGTGTAACTACTATAGATCTACAAAACATGTATTTTAAATTTTCTTTAACCCTCATACGTTCCTGAGGGTGCAAAAATCACGCATTAAATATTTCCACATACTGTAAAATTATTCATCCTTTTTTGTCCATGTCGTGAGATGTATTTCTTTAAAATGTGACGTTATAGATGAAACAATGTGTTGATTTAACGTGTAAAATAAAAATGTGTGAATTGTTATCCTAGTCTCTTTTATGCAGCTATTTTTGAGGAACGTACGAGCGTTAAGGGCTCAAATAAAAAAGTTTTAAAAAAATGCCTTTTTTATTTTTGCATGTAACCTTTTAAATTATAATTATTTGGAAAATCTTTTTTGCATATCATTTCGTAAACCAATGCTTCTAATTGATTATAAAAAATCAGGTCGTTTGGTACAATTATAAAAAAGTTGTTCTGTTTTAAAGGGCGTAACAAAACCAATTTGTTAATTTTGTTTAACCATCGGAGTCTGTCTTTTCGAAATCTCTCTTTCGCTGGTTCGAATAATCAACGCTCTTTTGCAGGACAAAATTATTGCTATAATTGGTATATATAAATCAATTACCATTATATTTCACGTAAGCTTAATCTCGCATGTATATGTACAATTTATATACATACGAGCGAGATGAAGTTTTTGAAGTTCAATACAGTAACTTCCAGCAGCTCTAATAATTATTCATCAAAGTTTTGATTGCATTTGAAACCTGGGAGCTTTTTCACGATCAACGAAGTACCCCTGTTCCCCTCACAAAAGCTAATCAGGATCAAGATTAAAGCTGATGTATGTAAACTTAATACGATTTCAACGGAGGGGTTCAAGTCAACTAATTCATACCGGCGAAGTTTCTCTAATCTTTTATATCGCATTAACGCCATCAAATTTACACCCAGCTAACAGATGCGTCGAGATGATATTATTAAACGGGAAGCTTTATTCAGAAAGATCAATTAAAGTTTCGCCGATCGTCGCTGATATTAGGCTGTTACATGTGAAACGTCTGATTTTAGTGTGCAGATGCTCTGAAGCTGATCAACACGCGCAAAAGCAAGTCGAAAAAGAAGAATAACATTCTTTTGTTCGACGTCTCGTTTTCGAGAAAAACAAGTTTAAAAACCCGTTGGGTCCGTGTGCTATAGTATATGCAAGTAGATTCGGTAGGCCATGATCAGACGCATCAGCCGATTTTTGCCGAATAGAACGCGAATTCGTCGTACATATATTCAAACACCATTTAGTTGAAAACGAAGCGTTTAATGAAAATGTTTTATTATGTCATTTGCGGGACACCCTGTATATAATTTTGAGGTACAAAGCGGATATTTATGGTTCTATCTTCGGTTGTAACGTAGATATCTTATTTCATTTTTAAATGGAGTTTATTTCAACCAATGTGGTTGTCTCGTGTATGTTTTTTATGTACAATGGGTGTAAAAAGTATTCGCACGCCCTTTAAAATAGAATAACTTTTTCATAATTGTACCAATCGATCTGATTTTTTTATAATCAAGTTTGTGCATAACTAACATAGATCTACAAAACATATATTTCAAATTTTCATTAAGGACCTAAATAAAAAAGTTTTAAAAAATTCCTTTTTTATTTTTGCATGTAACCTTGTAAATTATAATTATTTGGTAAATCTTCTTTACATATCATTTCGTAAACCAATGCTTCTAATTGATTATAAAAAATCAGGTCGCTTGGTACAATTATAAAAAGGTATTCTATTTTAAAGGGCGTACGAATACTTTTTACACTCACTGTATATGAGAGGAGAAATAAACATATTGACTGTCATACGACGTTTGCTTAAAAATTGAAATATCGTGGTAAATTAACTATTGCACTATGATACAATTTGTCGATGCTAGAAAAATCTCAAAAATGGAGACAGTCTTGGATGGCCAACCAAACAATTCAATTTCAATCGTGATACAATAAACAAACTTGTAATTCACTGGCAGAATATGATTATTAGACTGCGGCTTTTATGCATTTGCCTATGCCAAAAATGAATAGATCAAATTTAAAACAGTGAAAATACTTGAAGAATTTAGAAACAGTTGAATTATACAAGGTGTCCCAAAAATGTACTTTCATGAAAGGGGTGAATGATGAGATCATTTGAAATAACTTTTTCCTTTGCACAAATGTTTTGCGCGGCTTTTTTAAGGAGTTATTAACGAAAAGCACGGACAAATCCGAGCGCAGCTACAGGCCCCGCCGGGCGTGGCGTTGCGCTGTGATTGGTCCGTGATTTTCCGTGAATAACTTTTTAATAAAGCCACGGAGAACATTTTCACGAAGGAAAAAGTTACTTGAAATGATCTCAGGAATCACCCACTTTAAGGAAGTACAACATTCGATTACAAACGATTACGGAAACAAATAAATGTAGATGCAAACAATGTTCCTTTTGCATTATTCATCGTTATTGCTAAAAATCGGTCATTCCATATGCAACAACCTAATACAAACGAAAAGTAGCCAAGTTTCTTAATTATTTTCAAATTACTTTATCCAACCTGACTAAACTGCATACTTTTATTGAATTAAAATCAGATTGTAATTGAATCTTTTCTTTTTCCAGGCGTAATTTTCCAATAATTAATCATTATTTCCGTATTCGTCATAGATAAGAAATTTCATTCGTACCGAGCGAAACATGTTGCGAAAACTTCGAGACCGCTGGAAGCTTCTCATTAAAAATAAACTTCTTGACTTATGAACAACGTCGGGACCCTTATCGCAATAACTATAGGCAATTAGCTACTTCAAAGGCAAGATTGTCACTTTGTACGGCAATCACGTGAACGCCATTACCGCGCCATACACGTTCGAACGTGCACCTCTTTTCTCTATAGTTTTAATTATTCAGGAGGGAATTTCGAGTTTTACGACTCGTTGGATAAATCACGGATATTGAACTTAAAACAATTACCCGTAGACAAAACGCACGTGGAAGATTCACGGCGCATAAAACAGAAACAAAAACGGAGACGGGCAGTTTTATTGGTGTTGCGCAAACCCGGCGAATAAATCGCATGATAGCACGAAAAGGGTGGAGCAATAATTGTTAACTCGGTGGAAGCGATTAACGAGATTCCTCTACCGTTAAAGCGAATTTGAATACGTCTGAAAAAAGGTGTCTCCGTACGCGGCCTTCAAACAAACGATGCTTGATTACGTAAAACCCTGTTACTTGAATACAATTTTTATCTGAATAGAGTGAATCGCACAAAGAAGAAAATCGACGTCCTCGCGTGTACTAGACTTTATCCAGAAAGTATATCGACTAGCAAACGTAATGCATTGAAGAATGTCTGTTTATATTCTTGTTCAACTTTCTAGCTGGTGCTACCCCACGAATTAATTATTACATTCTTTTCTGTAATTGTATTCTACTGTTCTCCAATTGTTAACAATGCTCAGCAGAAACAGAAATTTAATTGCAAAAATAGATTACGTTTCTTTTAGTCTGATGTGCGCTGAATAATAATCAAATTTTAAATTTAGTTCTCAATGTTTTTATATGTGTACGCAGATAATGTAAGAAACAATATGAAATGTAAGTGGGAAATTGTAAAACTGAAGAAAACTGTTGCAAAGTAACTAATATTAAATAAACATTTAATAATCAGATATTCTCTTCGAATATAGCTTGATATTCTCCAAATTCAGAGGAAAGCAAAAGGTAAAAATGATATTCATGTAGTAGAAATATGTCTTTAAATCATACCATTTAACATTATGCAATCTGTCAACGAAGATCAATAAAATTATATTGACATGATTTTACAATATTGTGCTTATTAGATATTACCGTATAAATAATGCAATAAAAAATTCTGTTGAATTTTTTAAGTGGTTTAATCCATTTCGAAGTTCTGTCATTGATAAAGTTAATTCATCAATGATTTCATTAATAAATAAGTTCATTTTAACACTAGACCAACCGGACGGATCAAAATTACTTGTTTCTGATTTTCACTTGCAGAATTATTCAAATTATAAACGCGTTTTCACGAGAAATGTTCGAATAAACTTTTCTTATTGATGAAAATTGTACAGAATCCGAATAAACAATCTTCTAATTCTTACAAAGCACGACATACCTTGTCCAACGAGACGAGGCAGTAAACGTAAACATAATCGCTCGACAGAGATTATGTCAATACCCTTCTCAGGTACGCAGCAAAGGATGCACGTTGTTATGTTGCTGCCTCGTCTGGTTAAACAAGGTATAATTGGTGAGTAATCAGTAGACTGCGGATCTTTATATAAAATAAATATTCTACTTCAATTGCAATAAACTGGAGTGAGAGAAATAGAAATTTATTTTATTCCTTAATACATATTTAATAGGTCGAAAATAATATAATAGTATTATTAAATTCTTCTAATGTTTTCACTGTTTAAAATTACAGCTCTCCATTTTTATCATAAATGCATAGAATCCGCAGTCTAGTAATCAGTTATGTTTAGTACTCGAATTTTGCTCAATGGAAAACAAAGAATGGATTTATGAAAGAATTTTTCGTTCGTAATTTAAAATAATGTTTTTCACGCAATGAAAAACGAATAACTGAATGAAATGCAATTTTTGTTACACTTACTTTTTCAATATTATTTCAATAAGAAATATTAATATGAAAACGGATATTATTGTTACTTATATACTCACTGGTATAAGACGTTGCATTTGGTATCGAAGAGATAACAAAGATGACCCCCAATAGGGTACCCAGTGTTGAACTGGAGATCATTGTCTAAAACAAAATAAATCATAGTAAATAATTTTTGTTAAACAAAATGTTTCTAATTATTAAAATATTATAACTAGGAAAATTGTTACCAACAACAGTATCAAGATAGCTAGAGTGTTAACAGTTTACTTATTAATTAATCTTGCGTTTTATCAATATTTATAAGCACCAGAAATATTAATAACGGTGTATTATATTATTTGCATTCGTTATTCGTCGAAAACAATATTAACAAACAATTCATAACGAATTCGGTAATATTTTCAGTAATAATATAGAAACAATATACATAACGTTTAAGTAACGAAAATGGAGTGGTCGTATTGGACATCGGTTTAATAATTCAATATCTAGTAACCGACTCACAGAGAGCAAAATAAATTTCTCTTAATAAATGTCTACCGCATCAGAGATAAAAATATTTGCGAAACGATAAAGAGACGCGTAATGATAATGCATAAGTAAACATCGAAACGTCGATAGAGTTGCAGCGTTCACAAACTTTGAAATACCATAAATAAAACGTCAATTACATAATTTATAACCCAAAAGCGGCATAAATAAAATTATATATATGTACGTTGCGTATAAAATTTTAATGTAAATGTACTACCATTTGTAAATATCCGATGAGTGCATTACGAAACTGTAAAACGGTTAATTAACTCATAAAACATTGAATAAAGAAAAATTTTGTTTTAAGATATGAATAATAGAAACAAACATTTTTTCATGTATAAATAATACAAACAATCAATGGATAATAAAATATTGTAAATTGCAAAAACCGGATAGTAAAATGTTCAATATTGTCAACAATGAATGATGAAACATTAAATATTGTAAATTTTCGTTTTGGAGTATAAATAATAGAACAAATGCCGTCACAGTGAATAAGAAATAATTTAAATATTACAAGTGCTCATTTTTGTTTACGATAAAAGCAATTACAATGAATGACTAATAAAATATAAAATATTACAATTTTGTGTTTTGGAGTATGAATAATAGAACAAATACAATCAGTGAAATTAAATGTTACAAGTTTTCGTGTTTGTCTACAATAGAAACAAATATAATCAATGGATAATAAAAATATTCTAATTTTTCGTTTTGGAGTACAAATAATAGAACAAATACAGTGAATGAATAATAAAACATTAAGTATTCTAATTTTTAGTGTTAGAGTACAAATAATAAAATAAGAAAAACATAAAAAAACGTCTCACTGCATAATAATATATCAAATACTGAAAATATTCGTTTCAGAGAATAAATAACAGTAACAAGTATGAAAGTAACAAAATCAATGATGGCGAAGTTCACAAAACGACATGGACAATAATAATATAAAGCTCATAAGTACACTGGGAATGTTTATGCAATTTTCAATTTTTGTAGACAAATTTTAAGAACGCGGTACCAAATAAAATTCTATTTTCATTGGTAATAGCATTTGTAGATCCACGATAAATAAATTATCGTATACTAAATTCTGTTGAATTTAATACTCCAGCAATTTTTGATAATTTTTATAAGCCACAGATGCATAAAGATCCGCAGTCTACTCATAAGAGAATTTAATAGATTTAAACGTGCAAAAACAACGGCAGCTCACACCAATCAAAATCATTCATTCAAACTAGCACTGAATAATACGCCGTATCAAGGTCAGAACGTTCAAAACCCGCACCGAATTTCGAATTCGACCGCGAAATTCCTTTTCCACGTTCGTCCTTGTCTTACTCACACTTTCTAACCTCACTCGTCGCCCCAAGGATTGGAGCAGGTGCGCCTAACCTCAAACGCGTCGAGTAACAACAAGCAAACACAACTTATTTCACGAGGAGCCCCAACCGTGATACAGTTAAATTCTTAGTTATTCGAATCACTCGTAGTCAGCTGCAATCACTGCATTGAAATTGTGATGCTCCAATCGATTGACCTTGGCAAACAGCACATACACAATTGCGTTGTTCGTTGCGACCGCCGACAAACGTATTATTTTCCATGGGTATTTCACGAATATTCTCGACGCAGCCGTTCGTTCGCAAAACACGGAACAATGATTGTAATGCGAGCGGGTAAACTTACCGAAAAAATTGTTGCTTCGTACACAATGAAACGCCTACTCTACTACGTAGCCAGTGGAACACTGAACACTTGGTGAAATTCACTGTCGTTACTGGCCTGACGTTGCCCGTGAGCCCGAGCGAAACAGACAATGAAGGCGCACGCGAAAGAAAGAGTGGGGAAGTACCGAGAATGAGAACGATGTGGCGCGAACGTGACGTAAAAGGAAGCAGAACGCTGCAGTGAGTGCATATAATCGCTTTAGCGACCTCAAATAAAAATAAAAATCCCGCCTTTTTTCCGAGGGGATGGCGTTTCCATTTTTGGCTAGAATTTCGAATGCTCGATCTCACTCTCTTCAACGATCAATTGTATTTTAAAAAGGCAACATATGTTCGAGCGATAGAAGCACGATTATATTTCGAATTTTTTTCCCTCTGTATACACAGTTGCTTTTTATTGAGCAATTGCTACACCACTGTCAAAAATTGTTCGCGGTACTATTCGAACGACTTTTTTTGTATGAAACTCGATAATAGCGGAGATGTTACGGTTTTCGAATGTGGCGCTCGCAGTATCAGCGTCAGTATCAAAATTGATCGGGAATAAAAATTCTTTTGAAGTAGATAAATGAAAATGATACTCGTTATTGGTTGAAACGTTCTAATTTTAGTTGGAATAAAACTATGCAGGATATCAAATGTATCGAATGTATCGTAGTAGATAATTGAATCGAAAATGATTGCATACGACTTCAGCTGAATTAATTAATCAACACCGTTTTGAGAAAGCGTGTTATATATTTACAGTCTTATTTCCAAGGGTTCTTCGATTAAGAGAGTTTTTTCCAAGACGATATAATTGCATAAAATTCTTTTAATCCACTTAGGTGCATGCAATCTTTGAAATTCTGGGCAAATCGCCGTTTTAAAATTCCTGATAATCTCCCGAAGCCTTAAAGTTATCTTCGAGAAGTTCGAAGTTTTAAAAGCCGTCGAATTTTTAATAGTTCGACAACTCCCTCAGATATTCTGTAACTTGAAAATATCTCTTCGCTCTTTTCGCATTAATATTTCCCTTCCTGCGTTCGAAAACTCCATTTCATATTATCTTCTCGTTATCTGAATATTAAACGAAATCATTAATCGCCGTAATTAAATAGTAATTATATAGTAATAATATCTCTTTGAATATATATACACGGCAGATTAAAAATGTTGCAATAAGGGAAAATCATAATTTAATTGAATAAATCCGTGTCGTGTGTTTCATCTGCCATTGTCATTCATTATGGCTGGAAAACCGTCAATTAATGAAGTAATATTGGCATCGTGGGAAGTTAATTAATTCGATATTAATTAAATTTACTCGGCGGAGTATTTTTAACAAATACTTCGGAGTTACTAAAAATTTTCCTCCGTTTTCCTGTCCTCGGAGCTTCGATGATAAAAAATAATCCGTAGTGATTGATCACTGTGTATGAAGATATTTGTGACAAATCCAAAGTGCACGTTGAATCATGGAACACGGCATTGCAATTCCATGATGTCATTTATCTTATGATGTTGAGCGACAGGAAGATAGAATCAGAGAACTATTGACTATCTTTTCTTGAAACGTTCGTTTCAATCAATTTAATCAATCTTATATATTCGTAAGGTTAAAATTCGAATTTGTTATAGTGAAAATGTAGTTGCGTCACATATTCTAGAAAGATCGCAAGCGCACTATCAAACGCACTTACTACGCTTAATCTATCATGCAGTTCATTCTATTAGTGCCTCAATAACGTAGTTTTCTGTACGGGTCACCCACAGACTTCGTTATCTATCACGATATATCTCATTCAAGTACAGTAGAAAAAATTCCTATCTGTTCGATTCATGTAAATTATGCAACAGGTCAAATCTTGTTTATCGAAAACGCAGAATAATTTCTGGCGTTAAGTTTTCTCGTGAACATATGAAAATGTGGTCGTTTAAATAATTCGTCTGATACAATTGACTTTATGATACATAACTTTTCCGGATCATGAGAATTGATAATTGTTGATGTGAAATTCCGAAATTAGCTTGTAATGTTTTTAACATAACCGATTTCACGAAGATGAAATTTCCGTATCGATCGTTGACGTAGCGACAATGAGGAGCCATGTACCATGTTATCCTTTTCACTGCAAGCTTCGACAATGTCGATGTAAATTTATTTTTCATCGGATGACATTCTTCGTTGATACCTATTAATAACGTCACTAACAATACCTTTATTCCTTACGGTCTTTTCGATATTTACTCTGTTAGATTCTGGAGATTCGAGAGTTTTAAAGAATGTTAGAGAGACATTCTAAATTTATACTCTAACTCACTTCTTCACCAATTACTAATTCGGAATGCCATGTTATGCACTCAAAGTTCCCGAAATAGCATATTCTACAGAAACTTATCCTACGCTTTTGTTGATAGTTGACAAGAGAATTTCAGCAGTCAAGTTCGTAACTAGTAACTCGATTAAATTTGAAAAGCGCAATTTAATTTAATGGAGTTGCCAGGAAGATGAATAGCCAGAATCTGATGTACACCGTTCTTAGTGCGGAATGTTGTTTATTATTTAACCAAAGTAATACCGAGAAACATTCAAGTAGCCATTAACCTTGTATGTATATAGTTTATGAACTAACTCTCTCTCATCCCTCCCCGAATCAACCGGCAGTATTCACAGATATTAAACAAACAGCATATTCTAACCATTGTTCTACTAGGTGCAAACGATGCGAATAACTCCTCTCACCTTATGAATTCATTCTTAGAGACATTTATTAGCTGTATATTATTTCTAGACAGCGGATTTGATGCATTCTATGACAAAAATGAGTAGGTGTAATTTGAAACAGTAACAACATAAGAAGAATTTGAAAATACTGTCGCTTTATTTTCAACCTATTAAACATATTAAGAAAGAAAATAAATTTCTATTCCTCTCCAGTTTGTTGCAATTCAGGTAGAACATTTTTATTTTGCATAAAGATCCGCTGCCAAATTATTACCTTCTCAATTAAGATATGAAACTCAGTTTTTCTATTATTTATAGATACGTATACACGAAATGTGTTCAGTTTGAATTATCAGCAGTCCAATCAATAAATTTTTTGACGAAGTATTGCTCCGTTCAGAGAGATTATAGTCAATTTTTTGTCAACTCTTTTCTTCAGGAGTTTCCAAGTTCACCATAAATTTTTTATAAACGAACATATAATTTTTTTCACACCTAAACCACCGCTCATAAGTGTTTACACACTCTCAATAAGAGCATAAATCATATAAAAACTCAAAAAAAATGTGAAAAAAAGAAAATGAAAAACTAAAATGTAGTAAAACTAATCCGATATAATGGGTGTCTTTTATAATTGAACTGCATTTTAGATAAGTATTTCATTTTATTCTAATGTTTTTTTGTAAACATAATTCTGTATCAATAATATTGGGTTGGCAAATAAGTTCGTTCGGGTTTTGTGATTTATTCCACTCTAAAAAACCGAACGAACTTATTTGCCAACCCAATATTATTGATACAGAATTATATATTTGAAAAGAGGAGTGCCTAAACACTTATGAGCGGTAGTGTATGTATATTTTAGTGAATATTAAGACGAATTTAATTTAGCAAAGTTCAGAATGAGTTTTGATACGATTATAGTAAATGTTCTTTCAACTATTTCCTTCAGGAGTTGTCAAGGTCACCTTAAATTTTTGGATAGGCCTATCATTTTTTAACACCCATCTTTCAGTGGATATTAAGACGAATTCGGTAGGAATCATAACAACATTTTGTTTCATCTGAATCGAAAAAACCGACTATTATTTGTTCCGGTGACAGTTGTTTTGTTTCTTGTTATCATACATAAAGGTCATGCGACGGTTCGCAGTTTCACGTTTTCTCATTTCTCGGAATCAGTGCATGAAGGTCAGTCATGTACCGTGTACTTCAGAATATGCGTTCATATAATAGAGGTTCTGTTGAGAGTCCGTATATACGAAGTTTAGGATCAGTTGGTTCGGATGAACAAGATTCTGTACTATACAACAATCACGACAATTCTACTTGTGGTGGAGTATTTTTTGCCCGCATCGAGTTCGAGATTCTCGCATAAAGAAGAACTCTGGTATAGGCAATCTTTCACGGCAGATCGGAAACGGTTCACGTCAAACTTTCAGCGGAGTGTCCACTCCGTTTCGAAACTATCCCGTTCGGTTGCCGCAGTCACGTCTGCGAAGGAATCTCATCGGCGAGGAGTTCCGTCAAACTCTCACGTGTCAGAACGTTTCATCCCTGTAGAAGACCGACGTACGTTGGATACGGGGGCTTTTCGTGCTTTCAATGGCAGGATGTTCGATCTGGAGACTGCGCAAAGGTCTTGGTGGTTCGACACCGGGGATGGAAACCTCGGATGGAGGGAATCTGGGGGGAACTTTCGCAGAGACGGTTTCGCTGGATGAACGTTTGGTAGTGGTTAGTCTTCACAGTCACGCGCACTAGAGTCATTTCCCTACCCCCGGTCTCTACCATCCCCCCCTTCTCTACATCCACATGCTTACGCATGCTTCTAATATACATCTTCTCCCGTTGTTTCCTTTCAGTTTCACATTTGCACACTGCACGCTCCCTCCATCAGCATTCTTCCATTCAATGTATTCCATATTTCAGAGCCCACTGCGTATCGTCCCCGTGTACTCGCCTGAATGCATAAAAGCTATGAGTTCCCATTTTCCGTTGTACTCCTCAATCTCCTCTTAAAGGAACTACCAACAACGCTCGATGTCTCCATCGCTACTCGACGACCCATCTCTCAACACGCCCCGCTATTCCCATCATCTTCCCTCTGCAGGACATAATCGATCCCAGCCGCATGAAATAATTTCCCCCTTACTTTTCGATTTCTCCCCTACCACCACCGATACGCGATTCACTTTGCTCACCACTAGCAGCCTTCGCAACGCACTTACATCCCTTTGATCCCCATTCTTCCCCCGTACCTCCTACCTTGTTGCTCACCCACATATCATCAAAGCGAGCGGCATCCCCTATCTTTCTTCCGCGAGCGCGGCCCAAAGGAATCACCGCCGACTATCAGAATCGTTTCCCCAGCCTCGTCTATACGCGTCTCTACACATACATAGAGACAACGCGGTGCATGGTCGCATTACGCGTTCAGAGATTCCCGGCTTCGGGGCGTCTTGCGCGTTACTTATCCCGGATCGTCGACGTTCAATCAACGATCGCCCGAAACAAGTGTTTCTGCTCTTGGACCGCATGTTGCCTCGCGGGAGATGCGTGTTTGGCTGACCGCCCTTTGTGCAGCTAAGTCCTGACATCGCAGCCGAGTCGGATCGCAGTCGGTTGCATCGCATTGCATCGGTGCGTTTCTCCCGCGTGAATGCGCGCGCGTCTCGCCGCGCTTTCGAGAGGGTGCTGCGCGGAGGACGCGCGACGGGCGTCGACCGGTAGTCGAATCTGTAGCTTCCTCCAGGGCAGGTGCACGTCCGTTCCTCTCGGGAACGAAAGTCGACGAGACGCTCTTTCCTCCGCGATCCTTTAAAACCTCCGGGGAGCGGCGAACCGGGAGAAAGACAGAGAAAGAGAGAAAGAGAGAGAGAGAGAGAAAGAAAGAGAAGGTGGGGGTGTGTGCCACCCTGATTTCTTCTCGGCAACGAGCATTCAGTGTTGCTTCTCGGTGCACGAGTTCGCGTTAACGATCGAGGAAGCGCGGTGCTGCGAGTGTCGCAGCGCCGTGTGGACTCTGCTGCAGTCAGTGATCGTGGAGGGTGCCGAGAGAGCGTACCGGGGTGAAAGAAAGGGGATGATCGTAGGTGCGCGCGCGAGACAGACCATCGCACCGCTCCTCGCCGAGAGGATTGTTTCCTGAGGAAGGAACCGAGCGACACATCGCGACCAAAGACCTCCGCGGCCCCGTCGAGAAACTTCAGGTATGTTTGAAGAACGCTGCTTTTGCCAGTCACGAGCGAAACTTCGATCCTCCACAGCCCCTGTTGATCTTTACCTTTACCTCGCTTCCTTTTTCTGTCTCTCCCTCCCACCCTCTCTCTCTCTCTCTCTCTCTCTCTCTCTCTATCTCTCGCTCACCTCTTGAACCTTTCGGCGTGACGGAACACCGAGAACTCTGTGTACCCACTGTATGTACAGGATGACTCGAATTACATTGATTGACGGAACTTGTTTCTACACTCGTTTGTTGTCTTACGGGTTCGTTGCCGTTCTTTTTTTCTTTGCGACCACGCTCCGTGCGTTTCATCCGACGAATAAACAAGACTTTGCACCTAAACGATTTAAAAGTACTTCCACGACCGCGGACGCCGCCGCGCCGCTTAACTGGATTTTCCACGTTTCGTTGGGTTCTAACGAATCTCGAATCGCTGAGAGTTTGTTTGTGATCGTAGACTTTTTGTTGACACGTTTCACACTATCCGGCTGGGTCTGCGCTTTTCTTAAATCTTCGACACGAGGCAAGTTCCTGATGCTGGTCGCCCGTTAAACTTGCAGTAAATCAAGCCCGCGGTGTCGATAATTTTCGCGTGATATGTGAGCCCCATGATATACTGCAAATGGATTTTCGTCGAGGTATTTCGATTGGTATTACCGGACGGAGGCTGGCTTTCAAAACTTGGCAATTGTTGAAGTTCGGTTTTCCATGTCACTCACAGGTGGTTTCCTCCCGTTCCTCTCTACCCTCTTTTTTACCGTCGGTGACAACTTTTCCTTTTTATCATTGTGCCCCGATAAAGTTAGTTTCCGGACGATCAATCAAAATTAATAATCTTCGAGTTCATTTTATCGGACGTTCCAAACTTTCGCGGAGAATTGAATTTTTTACGACTATGAAGAAACGTTTATCACCTTCCATACTATTATATAATCCTGTTCGATGGAGATACAGACGTTGTTAAAAATTCGATTGTACGTCAAATTTTTAAAATAGCAATAAAACCATTGGGAACAATCTCAATTTACACTGAAATACTTTATTTCCTCAGTTCATAAGCGGATTTCCAACAAACTCAAGTGAAATAGAAATGTATTTCCTTCTTAATATATCTAATAGGTTGAAAATAATATAAATTACTCCAAGGTTTTTGCTGTTTTAAATTAATAAATGCATAAAATCATTGATAATGTTTATCACAAGTTGATCTACTGGCATTTTGTGAAGGGCCTAAAGAGAGTCTCGCCTAGAATCGAACGAATGTAATCGTTGAAATGTTTGTTTATTGGAATAACTTATTGGAAGTGAAACATTATGTTGTCACGGGCTGCCGCGCGGATTTCGTTAGATATATTTGCAGTTTGCATTCGTTTGAAAAAATACGGGATTATCAAGAGGGCATTGTACCATTCACGATCGTGCTTTTGAAATTGTAAAATTCTCATTTCGCTTGGTCGCGTCCCTTTTTACAGCGTTTTTATGTGAAAGTTTGCATTAAATCCCGTGTTCGCAGCACTTTAAAATGCATTCCTCGTTAAAGTGTGCAACACGACTTTCCGGGAGCCATAGTTCTTTGCAATGCAATGTTTTAGTGCACTTAAATTGAAGCGAATGGATGGCGTTCAAATAAATATTGTTTACCATATACTTTTTTTGAAGAAATTGAAGCTGGCAAACAGGACCGGATGTAAAACTGAAGGATTTACTTAAATTCACAAAGCACCGTAGTATTTAAACTGGTAGTGCAACTGAAAAGTGCTACATAATGCTACATAAAAGAATAAATCGAAAATATAGAATAATAAAAGTTCATATGGCATGCTTAGCCGAATTATCAAACTGGATTTTCTCGGAAACAAGCCTCCTTTTCGATCACTCTGTCGTCATTAGTACCACCAGTTACCGATCACCCTGTATAATTGGATCCTAACTTTCAATTTGCTCGATCGAGAGAAACGACCGTTCGCCCGTGCAATATCTGTCTGTGCAATGATTTCCATTTTCCTCGAGCAATTTATCGGCCATAACACCTTCCATTTTGTTTCCACACTTCGCGCACTTCGGAGACATTTAATTGCCACTGCAGTGCGCAAAAACCTAACCGCTATCGTCGGAAAAAACGGGTTGAGATTTATCGTGCGAAAGCTCTCACGGCGAAATTTGATTCGTCCGGAGAAGAAAACGATTTTAATAAACTGCGGCGGGTTTGAGGGAACAAACATAAAACAGGTACGAGAAGCGAACAAAGTGTAAAGCAACATAATGCAATCCAAATTTAATTAACGTTCGGCAAAGAAGAATGAACAAAATTGCAACGCGTGATGGAGAATATATGAAAACATTACACGTACATATAAGATGAAACGTGAAATGAAAATATGCAGGAGCACTCGCAGTTTCCGGGCCGTGTTCGAGTTTATTAACAACGATATAAGTAGCAAGATTTTAATCAGAAAAGTTACCCCCGACACGGAGGAGAGAGGAAGATAGAAGAAAGCGGAGTGAAACGTTAAACAAACATTACACGACGCATAAAGCTCTCCCTCATTTCACTCGAAGCTTTTCGCGTGTTGTCGCGGAAACGCCGCGGACCCGGCGCCGAAAGTGCAACGCCTCGCGTTAATACAAACCCCGGAGAAAAAACACCGCGAAAGAACGAAATTACTTCATCCGTCTGTGCTCGCAGATTGCAACCTAACGTAATATTAGTTTGAAACATTTACATGAGTCGGCAAATTGCATGTACACGTAGGGGTAGCGCGCGGCCACTGCGAGCATGTGTGTGTCTCCGCGCGCGGTTAGCACAAACGGCAACCAGAAAGTCTGCTGCGCTTTTAGTCTGGGAAAATCGCCGACCACCGCGCTCATTATTCCATTTGTCGTCGGAAAGTTATTTGTGCCCTCAAAATTAGAACGGGCGGTCGGAAATAAAATTTATTCCCCTCTGTCGTTTTGCTGTCGCTACGGTCGGCAATCCTGGGAACGCGGAAAGTGTTCATTCCGTGGAACACAGTCCAACGTAGCGATAGTAACAGATGTCGGGGAAAGACGAAACAAAGTAAAAACATTTCCCGTATCATGCTCGAAGAAGCAAACTTTTCATATGCCGGCTATCGAAAAATAAATAAAATAACGGCGAGCTCTTCGAAGCGATTTGTGCTTTTTCTCGCGTAATCGTTCCTCTAAAACACGTTTATCACTTTCGAGGAGAATCGCGGCTCGTGGAGAATTTATTATTTCACGATGAAAGTCGCGCGGGGTCTCTCGATAAAATGACTCGCGTAGTTCTGACGAGAAATTCGGGACGAGTCACTTTGGCTGATGGATGCTCGACAGGCGAACGCGCGAGAGGAAGAAAAATTGAGTGTAACAAGGATTCGTCGCGGAATTCCTCGCGTCTCACGAGGATATACAATTCCAGCACAAAGGGGATTCTTCGATCTTTGCGAATTCAAAGGCAAATTTCAGCACGGCGAATTCCTCGTCGCGGAACTTCTTGATACCCTCTCGGCTCTCGTGTAATCAACACTATTATTTATTGGTGTGAAATCCGCGTGTAGTTTGCTTTGAGAGGCTCCCTCGGAATCCGAGAGTTAGCGTTTTGATTAGCGCCGGCAGAATTTCGGCGTGTTGTGTCGGGACAGGAGTGTGTCTGCGTTTTATGGAGCGAACCATTACGCGATTTTAATTCATAACTATGTCCGCGAGTGTTGTCGTCGTTCGTCCCGCTAATAAACTGCTTACTTCCGCGAGATAAAAACTCCGAGTAAACACTTCTTATTCCGGTTGACATAGGAATTTCTTCTAGTGCTATTAATTGCAGAAAAAGTCCCGGGATTCTCGGTAGTGTCTCGGTGGAGCGTAGCTTTATAACAGACTTCCCACCAACACCATTGTGCTCATGAGGGTGCCCGTACCAGCCACTTCTCTCACACGTCTGCACCGCCGTGTAAAAAAATTGTGGAGCAATTAGTGAACTTCCAGCGAACGTGTTATTTGGTTAACAGTATTAGACAATTGGAAAAATAAATAGCGGCGAGTTCTGAAATATGCACACGCCCCGGGAACGAATTCATGGAATTGCTGTTATTCGTCGTTTAATGATGTACACTGGAAATTACGTCTCTGTGGCACGGTGGTGTGGAAATACCTTTTCCTTTCACTCGAAGTTCTTCGTTTAAGACGATAATTTATATTTTATATTTCTCACTTGTGAAAGAGGACCATGTGTTAGAGTATTATTATCGTATTTGTTGATCGGAAACTGTTAAATCTATATAAATTTTTACGGATTGGTGAAAATAGATTCAATACGACGTATCCGTATAGTGCTAAGATTTTTTCTTTCAGTTCAAGGTTTAATGTCATTAGTAAACTGTAGATATTTATACACAATAAGAACTTTGAATACCAATTGCATGGACTAGAAGTGAAATAAAAATTGGTATTGACCAAAACACCAAACAAATGAATAACTGAGTATCAATGTAAAAAGGAATTTATTTATAACCTAAATTACACACTTGAAAGAGAGGCATGTTATAAAGTATTTAATTCAAGGTATATGCTCTTTATTTTGTTTCTATTATTATTACAATGTCGGTAACATGTATAAAAAATAGTTGTTCGGATTATAACCCTGACACCTTGAAATCGGCGAGGCCGTCCCTATTGCAAATATTCAACGAAAACTTTAATAGACACCATTTAAACGTATATATCTATTAGATCAGATAATAAGAAATAAATTAAATTGGAAGAGTTTCAGTCAATGCAAACACACAAAATGAAAAGGAATAACAACAAGAAGAGTGTACGTTGACGTAATAAATTTAAAAACAAGAAAAGAATTTCAGAACGAAGACAAAGATGACAATGTGCTTTGCAGTTATTGGAATTCTCTATTTTCATGATCCAAGCCATAGAAGCATCGAGTTCAGTGTCAAATGGTTGAGTTCAGTGTTATAATGGTACCATGCAAAATATACTGTCATGATTGAAAATTAACATAATTGAGACGTATATGTATATGTAGTCCCTGCATGTTATAATAAATACAGACAATATTTAGTTTGCATAAAAAGTCGCTGCCTAATAATTGTCAACAAGTTTTGTAATAATTAGTCATGCGAATAACATGATCGTTTCTGAAAATAATAAAAATATTGTACTCATAATATGTGTTTTCGGTTCAAAATGGCAGATTTTTCTCCTTTGAATGGAAAAATAACTTTTTTGTTTATCCCTTTTTCCGATCGCTACATTTCAAGTACTCGCAACAAACACATTCGTTTCAGTAGGCCTGTAAAATTTCAGAAATTTTTCTCAAAATAACAAAGTGGAACGTTCATTTCCGTATTTCATGAAAAGATGCGTGTGTTTACGCGCACTCGCGCAGCGTCATTTTCGGTGACAATGAGGCCCGCGTAGTTTCGAATGCATAGCATCGTCAGTATTCACGTCGATGTCGCTAATAACTGGTCGAGCCAGTAATTCGAATAATTTAAAAAGCGAACGAAATATCGCACGGCTCGGATATTATTTTTGAATGTTAATTAAAGCACGCGCGTTGAAAAGTACAACTTTTGTATTATGTGCGGATATGGCTCGATTCGGGTTTCCTCTACTTCTGCTTTGGTCAATGCAGTTATTCGCGGAGTTTAAGCCAACCCATATCGCGCAAAACTAATTTAAGTTCGCCAGGCGCGAAGTTGCAGCTTCTTCGACCGCCGACACAATACATACACACACACCCTCCCTATTGTCCTCGATTTATGTTTCATTTCTAATTGCTTATTGTAGTTTCTTAACTGTTGACGGTAACCCGTGAACCGATCCCCCGTTGAATTGCGCTGCAGAAACGTGATTATTCCTTTCATATGCCACACGAATTTGCACAGCGGTCCTCGCGAAAATCCCAAACATTGACATTGCTATGCTCCACGGACGTTGGAATTAATTAACTGCCGTCGCCATCTCGCTACCCGTACAATACTGATTCACCAGTACGTCCCTCTGTCTTTCTTCAGCCATGAACGTCTGTTATTAATAAACTCTGAATTTCGTCCGTTTATACATTGCGGTGCCATAACTATAGCGCCACGCATAATTTTAAGGTTCTTCCACTTTGAAAGAATAATTCAGGAAAACCAAGTGAAACAATGAACTTCACACGTGCACATATTGAGATGAAAGTGAGACACATTATTTTAGCACACTTCAGGGATTTTCATGTCATATTTTTGCTGAACAGCAATCTTTGTTGCTCAATTTATATTTATAATGTCACGCGGTAATTACCTTAGTGAAAAAGAGCGAGGCGCAATTTAACAGTTACGGAGCAGGAGGTGGCAATTCGTGGAATCGGACGGGAAGTAGGGCGTTCCCATACAGTTTATGCTAGCAGTAGCCAGTGTTTTTCTATGCCAATAGAAAACATTAGAGAAAAATAAAACAAGACAAAATTATGTGTTTGCAGGCAATGTAATGATGTCTTTAATTTTTTTAACTGCCTTATTTTTTTAGAACGAGAGGTGATCTTCAATTTTTTTTAATGGAATGCATTTTTATATCGTACGAAAGCGTGTACCAAAAGGAATTCGTTTTTCCCATTTTAAATTGCACTTACTTTGCAATTGCATACCTAAATTGCACTTACCTGGCACACGCTTTCATACAAAAAGATAAAATTTTCATATAAAAAGATACATAGCATTCCACTTAGAAAATTGAAGGACAACTTAATTTCTAAAAACCAAATGCAGATAAAAATTATAGACGCCAATACATTGCTTGAAAAAACAGTATAACTTGTTCTCTTTATTTTCTCTAATGTTTAGTGTAGTGAATTTTTCTACAAGCGCATAACGTTTGGAGTACATTGAAATATTTAAAAAATGATTACGTTTTATTCGTGCGAGAAATAAAATTTCATATAAACAGAATAATACCCAGATACATAAAACTGAACAAGCCGTGATTTGATACGTTTAATATCAGTTTATTGACATGGCTGGATAAAAATACTATGGAAAATTTGTGGGGTATTATGTTGCGATGTGTTCGTGCGCAATAACCAGCAGTTATCAAACGTTTCACAGCTAAAAGTTGTTTTTGAATTTTCAAATGCAATTAGCAAAAACAGGTTTACGTAAGAATAAAAATTCTACACAACAACCAACAAAAAATTTAATCAATATTGCTATTGCGTTACGTGCATCAGACAAATAAACGTTTTGTTGTTACATTTTATTTCAAACATATAATATTTTCCCTCTTTTTTCGTGATATGTATATAATTTCTTTTCAACTCTTTTCACGTATGGTTATTGATATTTGTAAATCATTATATGAGGTGTTTAATGCAACAGTAATTCAATATTTGTTTATAGACTTAACGTCACATTTCAAAGGTTTACTCGTCGTTAATAAACAGTGGACTTTTATGCAAAATAAAAGTTTTCTGTGTAAATTGAGCAATGCAGGAGCCGAATACAAATTTCATTCTTCCTTTAATAATTTCGATCAGCTGAAACTGACTCATTTTTAAATTCATTTAATTTGTCCACTGCTTTCAGTTGCACTTACTCATATTTTTCCATAAATGCATTAAATCTGCGGTTTAGCCGTATAAGATAATTGCAACATAATTTTAACATGGCTTGCGTACGACGAACGCAACAGCCATCCACATTATTTTGTGTTTTATAGAACTCTCACTTAATTCCTCGTTATCCTATAATTGAGTTACACCATTTTTGCATCAACCGACTCATATGGATGTCTAAAACTCTTGAAAATTTTAGCGGTGCTGTAATTACGTTCCAGAGTGTATATTTTACAAAGACACAAAGAAAATGCTTTATTTTCGTCGTCGGGAATATTGGAACAATTTACACCAATTTTTCTTCTATTCATGAAAACAAAATCGATTCTCTAACAAATAGATAGTTAAAAACTTGATACATTTTCCCAATCATTTGCAAAGTACAAAAAAAATATTTTATTTTCGTCGTTAGGAATCGCAATTCTTTTTTCTAACAAATAGATAGGTAAAAACTTGATATATTACCAATTATTTGCATTGAATTGAATTTGCATTGCATTATTATTGAAATAATCCACATTAATTTTTCTTTTATCCACAAAAACAGATTTTCTAATTACATTTTACGAATTATTTTCATCTATATGTCGGCCAGAGAGAGAGAATATCGAAAATTCTAGAATAAAATCTTTGCGCGAGATAAATATTGCGGTAGGCATGAAATATGCTCAGCATTTTTCTACCTGGTAGTATTCTCCCTGTAACGTTCCACATGAACAATTTTCCACGCTGCAATACTTAACGCGAACATCATTCTATGAGCCTGCACATTCTACGACATGTTTAACATGTATACACCCAGCGACATACTTTGCATATCGCAAGTCTTTTAATATGCAGGGTATACTTCTAATTTAGTCCACTCTGCGTTTATTATGCGCGTACAATGTACGCGCGAGGTGCTCTACAGATTGCTGAAATTATTGACCAAATTCATTTGCTCCGAATAGAAAATACAAAAACACCGAGGAAGTATTTTTCAAATAGACGCGAGAGCTACAATTTCTCCTCCTGTACTTTTTTTCAAAGTCTGTTAATATTTATTTCTTAAAAGAAACATCGCAGAGAAAATTTTAAATGATATTCATAAATTCCCTACATTTTTAAACCGATCTGATAAAATTTCATTTCATAAATTAGAAAATATTCATAAATTCTTTACAATGTTGAATCAGGCTTCAAACTTCGTAAATGAAAATCTCAATGAAAGTTTTTAAATATTCATATATTGTCTACATTCCAACGCAAAGCCTATCATGTTTTGCAAATATTTGAGATACCTTCGCATTCATATTTTTGCAATAAAGTTCGAGTCGATCATCGCAGTTTCACCGTGAATTTCTAAAATATTTCTCGACTTGGTCCTCTGGGAGCTTTTTAACCCTCATACGTACTTCGAGGTGAAAATTCACATGTTTACTTTATTATACGCACTGTAAAACTGTGACGAATTTGTTGATTTAAAGTGTAAAACAAAACTTGGTGAAATGTTACCTTCAGATCTTTTATGCAATTATTTTTTAGTAGCGTATGAGGGTTTATATTTTGTGGAAGCATTTTTACTTGATTTTCAACGCCCACTCTAATTTTATTTTCCATAATTGCTAGTATTTTTCTCGCGTTATATGACTCAAATTGCATAAATATGATTTTATTATAATTGCCTTTCAAATGTAATTAGTCAAGGCTTTCCGTTTAATATTTATGGATACTGCATTGTAAAAATACGAAATAATCGGACAAGATTGTTCCACACTTTTGTTTGTACATTACTAACATTATTCATACATACTACGAGTAATCCGCAGATTTTATACGTTTGTGATAGACTACAATTTCATGCAAAATGAAAATGGTTGAAATCAATTGTGAGAAACAGAGTTTAAACGAATTTCTCATTTTAATCATTTTAATAAATAATGTAACAGCATACTTAAATTCTTTTAATATATTTACAATTTCGTATTTCAATTATTCACTTTTCTCATAAATATATCAAATCCGCGGCGCAATAATTGTAGATTAATGAATTTTCCATTTCACATAAACACTGGCAGGTCCATTAATGGAAAATTAATCCTTTACGGACGAGAACTGTTTCTGTTGCATTTTTCGATGGGTTTAACCCTTCAGGGACGACGTCCGACTGCCAGTTTCTTTTTGTACTGCTCCCGTTGTATTGTTTTACTGTATAATTTTATAGACAGTTGGACTACGTGATATTTTTTATAGTTATCTTCCATTCGCATCTAATAATCTATGTATAATAAATTGAGGTACTCTTTAGAGTCAGTACAGTACCGTAACGCCGTCCTTGAAGGATAATGCCCTTATATAGTATAATTGTTTATTATATTATTAATCAGGAATAATTATATTTTACGGCTATAGAAGAGATATCTGAAAAGAGCTAGGCTATTCGATTTTTTTTCTTGCAAACTAGTATATTATAAATTATATGAATTTTAATATAACAGATTTGTTAGTCAATTTTATTGTCAGCATCATCTGCAATTGTGTCCTAACGTTTTACAAGTTTTTCTTCTAAGAAGGTATTGCGATTTTTGAAAATCGGACACGCACTTTTACAATCATCCGGTTTTTGTCGTCAGTATTCAATAATTTTGTTCAATCAAAAAGATGTTTCATAATTAGACAGCGGATATTTATGCAAAATAGAAATTTTTTACCTGATTTGCAACAAACTGGCGTGGAATAGAAACTTATTTTCTTTCTTAATATGTTTAATAGGTTAAAAATAATATAACAGTGTTCTTAAATTCTTCTAATGTTTTCACTGTTTTAAATTACACCTACTCATTTTTGTCATAAATGCATATAATTCTAGGATATTCTATTCATAATTCTAGGATATGAATAATTCGCAATATTAACTCATAGTAAAACAACATAAGTGGCACCAAATATGGAATAGGTACTCGAATGAAGAACACTAACATCAAGTGTAAAACTAAAGAACCTCTACTTTTCATAAATAAAATTATTGACATTGAAACTATTCCAACTAAAAACAAAGTCGTACAACATTTTAGATTCATTTAAAGCATACAACCTCTTCTACCAAGCATACTCTGCATGTGGGATATTAAAAAAAGCATAACTCCTTTCTTCTTTCGAAATTTTCTCAAATTCAAACATCAAAAATCAATTTGAAGATTGGAGTCCACCTCTTCAAAAACGTTCTCTGAAAAATTTTGCAAGCCATATAAGTATACAGCGGATTTTATGCATTTTTGACAAAACTGAGTAAGTGTAATTTAAAACAGTAAAAACATAAGAGTTTAAAACGTGTTGTTATATTATTTTCAATCTATTGAACATATTAAGAAAGAAAATACATTTGTATTTCACCCCAGTTTGTTGGAATTCAGGTAGAAAATTTTTATTTTGCATAAAGATCCGTCTACGTGTAAGTATGCCAGAACATCCATAATATAATTTTTATTCCCTTTAAGATCCCTGGTGCTTGGGATGGAAATGTCCAGTGACCTAGGACCAAGTCAGGAAAACAAAGAAAACATTATTTTTCATGCAAACGTACCGCAGCAGGGTGGACCGTATAAAATGTACGTTGAACAGAAGCTGTCGGATCCGGGTTCGGGAAGGATAAGATTCGAAACTGCGGAGGATCATCCTCGCGCGGGCCCTTCTTTCGTTTCTAAGCAAATCGAGCAGAATGAGGGCATTTTAATCTATATATCCCGGAATTTCAGAAGCCCCTCCGCCCTTTTGCCGCGCGTAGAACGCTTTCCGCCTTCGTTTCGCAGTTGAATTTCAATTTATTAAAATGCCAGATCCCTCTTGAGCAGGGCTCGGTGATCCTTTTTAACGTCGTCGCTTCGCTTTCCTCTTTATATCGCTTTCCGGAAGCTGGCACGAAGCGCCGTGGCCACGCCGCCACGGCTCGAATGTCTGAATATAAACAGCGACGCTTTACAATTCATGACCCATGAACAGAACCTCGACTGTTCCCTGTTTCTTCGTCGTCTTACCAGCGCGGAGCATCGGGGCTTTCTGACCCCTCTTTCTCTCTCGCCCTGAAAAAGACTACCTACATGATTGTTCTTGACGATGCCTCGTGATTTCAGCGGACCCTTTAAAATCCTCCCCCAAAAACTCGTCGACGAGACGAATTCCAGCTTTCATGGACGTGTTTAACGACGCTCGCGAGTTTTGCGGATTTCACCGACTTTTTTCAACCCTCGTTCGCGCCTCTGGTAATTGTTGCATTCACATTTCTCAAAATCATTTCGCAGTTGGCACGCAATTAAAGAAAAAGTGTATCTGCAACTCCATTTGAATGCACGCTACTCCGCAAAATTAACACTAGAACTGCCGATTTGTAATTTTCTTAAACAATGTTCCTTGAGAATTTAGTAACCACGTGATAGTTTAGCTACATATAAATTGTATCTGCTAAATAAACCATTTTGTTTAAAGCATTGATAAATAAATGACAAATAACTACAACTACCAAGCACTAAACCCAACCGGTATATGATATTATATTATTATAATATAAATGTATTATGAATTTATTTTATCTATTGTAATATCTGTATGAACAATGAAACTTATTAAGGCGGTATGCAACCCTGGAACCCTAGCAGAATTGAGTGAATCCAACATTTTCGTCACTGTTCAAATATACTGCATGCAAACAAGATCTTTATAGAGGTCGTAAACAACATTTCAACTCTATTATAATAATTGTTTGATTGCTTTAAAGCCAGAAAATGTGGAGTTACACGTTATTATCTACCTGTATGTTTTGACCCAGCGAAATAAGTGACTGAAATATAAATAAAAAAATATATAAAAAAGAACTTTTCAAAAACCACGCTTATATTAAAATTCACTAAAAAGGAGAAATTAATTTTTTTAGACATTAGTCTAACTATAAATACTACTATAAATAAAATAAAAGCGTGGAGCGTCCACGAAGATTACGTCAATATAATTTAGCACTCCACGCTTTTATTTATAGTGACTAATGTCTAAAAAAATTATTTTCTCCTTTTCAGTGCATTTTAATATAAGCGTGGTTTTTACAAAGTTCTTTCTTATATATTTTTTTATTTTCTACTTTTTAGTCTTTTTTAAATGGAACGCAAGATATAGTAATACTGGTATGAAATAGTAAGATATAGAAACGCAAGTAATAAAGAGACGACGTCTCTTGATGGAGTGCGAAATTGTCCGAAATGGAACCGAACGAACGGAACAACACAACCACACTGAGCTCCTTCGATGCGAAGTGGGCCAGTGGTGTGGGGATGAGTCGGAGTGGGAACACGTAGTGGGGTAGGGAGCACTGGCGCGCGGAGTGGGGATCGCTGAACGCGATGACGTACTACCGAGCGTCGCGTGGCGAGGTGTGACGGTTTATATAAAAAAAATTTTCTCCTAGACGCACAGTTTTTTTAAAATTTGTTTTTTAATATTGCATTGTCATCTAGTTCTGAGCTATGTTTAAAGTTTCAAGTCTCTAGCTCATCGGAAAGTGGTTTAAAATTCGATTTCAAGATTTGACGCATACAACGACAACATCGACAACGACAACATCGACAACGACAACGACAACATCGGCAACGACAACTCGGCAAGCTAATATAAGCGTGATAAAAATGAAAACTAATTGTGCCAACTTAAACAAAAATATATAATTTAATTCTTTAAATACTTGCTATATAATCGAAATTGATTGTCTTACTTTAATTTTGATGTAAAAATTAAGTGAATATATTAAAAATGGAATTTGATTTTAGCAAATACATTAATTTACTAAGCAGCTTTCATTACAGTAAAAATACAATATTGAAAATTGGCCTTATAACAACTTTGGTTAATTTATACAGATACGTTTACAAAAAAGAAAATAAGAATTGATAACATTTTATTTAACATTCTTGCAGGGTCCAAATGTTTTCCGTAAAGTATGTAACAATCTTAAGAAAAATATAATAATATTTTAAACGAAATACATTTTCTAAATTCTGCATAAATCATAAATTATGCGGTTTGAGTGTACATCTGCTAACAATACGTGAAAAAAGTACATGCATCTACTAGTCGGAATTCAAATTCCAGTGGTTGTGAATATATTTACTTATCGAATTAGTATGTGCATAGATTGACCCAGAAATGCATATACTTGCCGAATTAACTCATTCACTACAACATACACAAACTGATCATCTCAAATTAATTTACATGCCTTTACAACAACAATTATGATTAGCAACAAAAGTTTGTTCTTGGGTCAAATTCACTTAAGCAGTGCATGATTCCTACCATACATGAATCTTTGCCCTTTAATGAGAGAATCATTATATGATTTTATATTATTTATATTATTAAAATAGCTCGGAAAAGAAATTAACCCTATCCACTATAATATCCAATCAGACTCGTGATGAAGAATTCGAACAAAATCTACTAAATATGTACAGTGACTCCCACTAATATTCGGACGCTCTCAAAAAAACCGATAATTTTTTTAATATTGATTTGAACTGTTTTGAGAAGTTAGAGCAATTAGTTTATTACACGATGTGAAAAGAAATTTTTGACAGCCTTTCGTATTTTTCTGCAATTCCGACAGCTGGCAAAGTTTTTCAAGAAATGTGTTCACGTTGTGTAGCAAACCAATTATTCTATTTAACTTCTCAAAAAAGTTCAAATCGTAAGATCTAATATTAAAAAAGTTATCGTCTTTTTAAGAGTGTCCGAATATTAGTGGAAGTCACTGTATGTAACTAATTTCTTTTAAACCAAAATATATTTCGATTTTCTTATAGTTTTAGCCAATTATATTCTCTAATTTCGCCATTAGAGAAAATATAACAAGCATATAATAAATCAAAATTTGATCTTCTTCCTGAAAGGTTCCAAACGACAAAATCGATCATAGTTGCAAGAGGTTAATCACTTTCGGTATATTTGTAAAAATGGAAAAACATTTCGTTGCATGTAATTGCAGTAGTTAACCACGACGGAAGTTACAGTTGTTGCTATACTGTTCAGAGAAAGTCCTCCAAGCTGGACTATTCAGGAAGTTTTTCGTTTCTTTGCTCTCGCGGCAGAACTCCGTACGTGCGGTGGCATGATTATCAGCGCGGAGAATGTCGACCCTTAGAAACCAGTCTCGAACTTGTGAACCTTTCGACGACCAAACGAGCTACTTGAATGCAGACGACCTCTGACAACCGTTACATCGGGGAATACAAATTTAACTGGAAGTCGGTGTCTCGATTTTTGAAGCGCACCAATCGATATGTTTTTCTGCATCCTGCAAATGTCACTGGCTTTCGTTCGAAATCCTTTGAAAATATACAGTGGTTGACAATCCTGGCACACCCTTTAGAAAGAAACTACTTTTTGAACATTTTAATTGGGAATCACGAGTTAACTCTTTGCACTCCGAATTATTTTTCAATTTTGTTGCCAACAATTCCCTACTATTTTAAATGTTTTACTTGAAATCTACTTCATAGGTTAGTTTAAAGAATGCTACTTATTTTAGACAATTTTGTCTACTAATTGTATTAAATATAGCTCTCAAACTTAGTTGTACTTTATATTAGCTTCTAACTAAAACACAAGAAATTAAATAAATAAAGGAAGAACCAAATACATATAAAAGCCCGTTTCATTTACATTTTTCTTTCTCTGATGTCGAGTCACACTCAACGAAGGAATGCAAAGGGTTAATCCGTCATTCGAGTTTGCCATCACCTTTCACAAATTATTTATTTTCCTCTTAACCACTCCGTTCTCTTGGACGTGTTACGCCGCTCGCGTATTGCGGTGAAATAGTAGGTGATTTCGGTGAGGATCGCCGCACTTCAACTTTCACAATTCACTACTCAAAGGTTCCGACTTATCGAGAACACAAAGTTACTTTAATGAATCAGTGGAACCTGCCGTGGCAGAGATTTTCGTCGACTAACACGATACAAGATTTTTGAGGGTCTTATATACTAATGGATAATCTTGTTTGAGGGTGCAAAGTTTTGGGACTGTTTGATGGTACAAAGTATCGCGGCGCTGAGCAGTGATGAACTTGGGCCTGGCGACGTGTTGCGAGGGTCGGCATCTTGGTCTTATCGGGCCGTGACATGCGCGATGCCACGGACGTGTTCGTGCGAACGGTATCGGCGTCGCGAGATAACTCGTCTGCAATTTTATAGAAACAGTGCCATCGCGACATAACACGTCCAAGAAAACGAAGTGGTTAATTCGACGAATGTCTCACTTTAATGTGTCATGGTATACATATTGGTATGAACTATATTGTACTTACGGTTAATATGTACAAGATGTCCTAAAAATGTAATACTTCCTTGAAAGGGTGATCCCCAAAGTTATTTGAAGTAACTTTTCCCTTTGCGAAAATGTTCTCCGCGGATTTATTAACGAGTTATTAACGAAAACCACGGACCGATCAGAGCGCGGCAGGTTCCACTGAGCGTAGCGTTGGTGTTGCGCCGCAGTGAAGAAGTGAACAAGAGAAAGAGCAGAAATTGATTTAATTCACTTTTATGATTTAACTCACTTATTCAGTCGTAAATGCACTTGCTGCTTCGAAATGTAAATCACTGGACCATTGGAGACGAACTGCATAACTGACTTCAGATATACGGCAGTAGAGACCCACATACTAACAACCGCGAGTTTCGAATTGACACTTCACTATAGATGTTCTCTCTATCGCGGTTCGAACGTCACTGATATTACGCAAGATTTTTCTGAAGAGTTTAGGGTATTACAAGGGGGGTCGCACAAACAAACAGGACACGAGAGGGGCCGCTGTAAGACTAGAATGAATGGCAACCATATGTTTCGGTTTTCCTGCAGATTAGCACGTAACTATTCGAAAAAAAATTTCGTTCGTTTACCCAGCAAGAGGTAGAAATGTCAGGTACGCGTGATGTTTATGACTCTCTCATTGTCCTATACCTCCCTTAAAAAAAGTTTTCAAGACAAGGACAGACGATGTTTTGAAATAAATTCTAGTCTTACAGCGATCTCTCTCGTGTCCTGTTTGTTTGCCCTACTCCTCCTCGATCGACACATTCATAATCTCTTCCTAATCCCTCACTAAACTCTTCAGGAAAATCTCGCATAATATCAGTGTCGTTCGAATCGCGGTAGGGAGAACGTCTCTAGTGACGTGTCAATTCGAAGGTTGAGGTTGTTATCTACCACCAACTTGCAGTGCATTGACCTGACTGTACATCCCTTAGCTGTCGGCGCTGTGTCGTGTACCTAAAGTCAACTGTGCAGTTCATCTCTAGATGGTCCAATGACACACATTTCGAAGCAGCAACTGCATTTACGGCTGAATAAGTGAGTTTTAAATCAATTCTGCTTCTTCTCTTGTTCATTGCTTCACCGCGGCGTAACACCAACACTACGCTTTCGTGATAACACTTTTTTTACCACAATTTTTCTTGTTTCTCGTTACGTCTTCGTATGTGTTCATAATTGAAAAGTCACCCAGTTGAAACGTTACATTTGAACTATACAACTTGATTTTTTTTTATTATAATATATGAGAAGAATTAGTTTACGCGATAATATATATTAAGGCATTTTTTAAAAACTACTATTGGTCGTAATTATGAAGTGAAGGACATATGATTTTTAACTTTTTTATCTGAATCTATAATGAAATTTTAAACATGTCATTTGTAAATCTAGATTAATAATTACATATACATACATCGTTTTATTCAAATCGCTTTACACATAAAAAAGTTGCAGGCATTGAAACATCGCAGTTTCTCCCGATTTTTAAACATTTATGACTTATCGCAACGTTTATTGATTATAATGAAATCTTGTGCATATATACAACGAAAAATGCATATTCTAAATTTTCATTATAGACCCAAATAAAAATGTTAAAAATCGTAACATTTACCCTTTTCTTCACAATTTCGATCAATAGAAATTTTTAAATAATTTCTTTTATACACTATCTAGTAAACTAATCCTTCTAACACCTTAAAAATGTTATTCCTTTTTAAAGGGTGTACAAATACATCTGTTTACTACTGTAGATAATAAAAACACGGACTTTGAACGTTAGACTAATTGTATCTAATTTTCATTTTTACAGATTATTTAACATATCACTCATTTTTAGAACTTAACCTTGTAATATTATCATGAAGTCTTTCACGACTCCGGTCAAATTTTCTATGTACTGTTTCTCACCATTGTATCACAACATAATTGCAAATCTGAAATTTCTGAAATTTATTTCGAACAATTGCATTTAGTAATTGAAACTATTTATCATTTAATATTGTACATTATTTAAATAGAAAGTATTTAAACACTTTTCGGATATCCCACCGAATTGTCAGTGTTTGAAGCATTATAATTTCGCAAAAAATCGTATAGCAATAAATTTCGTCTCAGTTTAAAGCCTGAAGTCTGAATTTTCACAGCCCATAGTTCATTTTTTCCAAGTATACACATTTTTTTCTCTAAGATACTGCATTGTGAGACGTCTCTAAATCTAGCACAGACTTGACGATCGAAAATTTCCCTTTAGTATGACTCCGTGAAACTTTATTTACAATTTTTTTAGTCGCTTTACTGAGCTTTGAATGAAAGATGTGCTGGCAACATTACAGTTATATAAGATACGCCATGAAGATTTTACCCGATCAAACTTATTCATCATTTCTGTTCCATAAAACGACCCAAAGAAATCGTACATCAAATTTTAGGGATCGTTATATGTACAGGGGAAGCTTTATCTTCAAATCTACGGTAGATTCGTTCATGGAAAACATTTTCCAACGTCTTTAGATACGTTAAAATGAATCTAGGTTTACTATTATAATTCTGTTTTACAAAATAACAGTTCAAGCGTCGATGATCTTTACAAAAATCAGAAGAATGTTTAAATACTTTTGGAGCCGCGTAGAGCGTCCGAGAGTAAATTAGTAATTTTTTACGAAATGTTTAGGAAGATCGGAGAATGGTATATGATAGTTTAAAGAAACGGAGAAACAATGTTGATTTGTCCTACTCTAATATGATGGAAAGATATTGTATAGATTTTTAACTTTGTAAATCCCTCTTTAAAAATAAGAAAATAAGGTGAGATAGATATTTTTAAAAAATTATTCGCGTTATTCACATTTAATTAAACGAGGTGCAGAACAGAGTAATAGTTAAAAATGTTTTGGAGAAGGCTCCTTGCAGTAAGAATATACATATAGAAATATCAGTAACGGTAATAAAATAAACAGGTTATTCTATAAACGTGCTTTAAATATTTGTAGTTTAATTCTAACGTGTCTTCGGTAGTACAGAGATTGGTAACAAATAAAATTAATTATTGTACTCACTAGAATACCTTTTTTATTCCACAATGTATTGTTATGTTTTCAATATCATATGGCAATGATTTTATATTGTTTGCAAGTGAAACCACTGCTGCAGTGAAAAGGCGCTCCATTTTCGGGTAATTTGAGTAAATCGACAGAAAACTGCTGTTGCTGTTTCAAACAAGCAACGAATTTATGGTTAATTAATATTCGTGTCCATACATTTATACTTTTCTTTTGTTCCAATTCCTGCAAGTTAGATATTGGATCTGCTTGGAGCCACTTTTGTGCCGAAGTAGAGGAAGATCATCAAAAAGAATTAAAAGACAGTATATTTTATTTTAATCATTACCAGACAGCAGATTCTATGCATTTATGGAAAAAATTCGTAGATGTAATTCAAACAGTAAAAATATTTAAAAAATTTGATGCTGTTACATTATTTTCAACCTATTAAACATATTAAGAAGGGAAATAAATTTCTATTTTACTCTAGTTTTGTCGTAATTCACATAAAGTTTGATTTTGCATAAAAATCTGCTGGTAATCATTACCATAAAGTATAAAGAGTAATGTATTTTGAAGTATACTATAATATTTTACACAATACAATAATGTTCATAGACAGGAGCAATGTTTGTGCAATTTTTCCATCTGTTCAGAATAATTTGATGAATATTACTTTTATCTGATTCTGAAGTTATAGCGCTCATTTGTCCCTTTTTATCGGCACATCTTATCCAGACGGATTTCTTCCCGTCGTTTTATGATGGTTTTTGTTAAAATCGCGGGTTAGAGACATCACAACGCGAAAGAAATCCATTCATGATATATTTCCTACTCTTTGGCTAATGTTCTGTCATCCCGTGTTGCTCGCAGAGTAACAAAAATGGGTTTGCCACGGGAATAAAAATAGTGGGACGGATGATTGTGTTTCTGTGTGGAGTCGCCCTATTCGTCTCCGCGTTTCTCTGCACACAACTTGCGACAATTTTGTCGCAGTCGCCGACAGTGAAATAGTGACCTCAGAAAATTTCACCGGGGACAGTAATATAGCTTACTTTCTGGAATGGACGTGTAACGAAATTATCAATTTCGTTTGCGGTCGGTTTTTGCGAGGAGCGCCTTCGGTCGAAACTCAATTACACAATACAAATGAAAATAGCGACGGCAGCGTGGCTACAACGGAACAGCCGGAATAATTCGTTGCAATGTTATTCTGTTGGAACAATTATTTTGCAAACCCGGTTATCCCGGGGATATCCCTTTTGATATCCCCGCGCGGTCCGCAATGAAACATGATTTTTAAATAACGTTCCACGGTAAGGTAGTTTACTCGGGTCATTTACCTGTCTTACTTGGATCTCGATAAATTTTGCGACCTTTCCTCTCTTGCGGAAATTCCCTGTGTGGGGACACACATGATTATAAATGGTGGGGACGCCGACCCTCGGGGGTTGACCTCAACGCCTGTCGGGTCGCCCACAGAATCTTTCGACGACCGAAAATATCACTTGAATACAAAATCGCTCGAAAAATGAGAGGCCACGAAAATCCTTCGCGCCGTGGGGAAAAATAGTCAAATATGGAATAGCATTCTGTATTTTGAATGTCGTTTTTACAAAATCAATTGTAACGAATACGTATTTTCATTGGTATTGCAAGGAACATCACTGCAAATATTATTTATGACGATTAATCCATAATTTTTGAAAATCTATGGATGTTTTAATAGATCCTTTAACAGCCACATGAATCGTGAACCAACATGTCACCAGTAACGTAATCTAATAATTGTGGTTAGTGTTGTTATGTAAAAGAAGATTTCTAAGTCTCCTTTTGGTACAGAGACGCCCCTACAGATTGCGGGGCCCAGGACAAGCTTGGCCATGACAAAAATACATACAGTCGGAGACAAATTAAGTGGACCTCTTAAAAATCGCATAACTTTTTAAAAATTGATCCAAAGAACTTGAATGTTTTTAAGATGTTACATCGATTAGTTTGCTAGAAAATGAGTAAACAATGTTTTTTTCAACTCCTTTTTTAAACGAAAGTTTTATCAAAATCGGCTCAGATAAAAAAGTTGAAAAAATATGATCTTTTAAATTTTGTACGATTCCCACCAATTGCAATCTAAACAAATTTTCATTCATTCTCTAGCAAACTAGTTGGTCTAACATCTTTAAAAAAATCAAGTCCTTTAGACCAATTCAAAAAAAGTTATGCGATTTTTAATGTATTAAAAATACCTAATTAAAACAGGTAGCTGTACTTCTGTAGCTCATTACTAGACTGCGAATGTTTATGCATAATAAAATTTTTATACATCAATTGCGATCTATAGGAGCTAAGTAAAAATTTATTTTACTCATTAATAATTTTTATATGTTAGAAATAGTATATGGACACTGTTGAAGTCTTTAATGTTTCTAATGTTTCGAATTATACCTACATAAAGAGATTCGTGCACTTTTTCAATTAATTATATATGTAAGTTGATTCTTTGAAAATAAAGTACCGTGGTAAGTTCAACATTTATACAAGATATAAGAACTTTAAGAAACAATAATTTTAGAAGCAGTAAAAAATGTGTTAAAACGTGCACACATTTATTACTGAATTTTTAGCACGAAGACACTTTTTTTGGTTTCGGGTCAATACAAGTAGATTGAGAAAAGTCCCGATGGGGAAGTGGTATTTTAGAATTTCCTATGTATAATTTTATATGCGAGAAGGATTTCTTATCAATGTATAGGCAACTGAATGTGATTGGTTCTTAGATTGCACGATTCCGGAACGATAGTACTGATGTTCATTTGACGATATTGAAAAGCGTCTTTAAAATATTGGAGGGCCACGTTGTAGCTCAGCTGCACGAAACGATCGACCACGAAGTAAAAGTCTGGCATCGTGCCGTACTCCCGATATTTTTCATTAGAAGGAGAAAGACGAGGGAGCAAGAAATAGGAAAACGCAAAGTACCCGGCCAAGTTGAAGCAAAATGGCGTAAAAACGGAGCTTTGTCAATTAAACGACCCTGAAAGAAAAATTACGATACCAAATGGGAATTCAGGAATACTTTAATATTATGGACCGTTTCGAATAGAACTGGCGGTAATTCTTGTTCGTAAGAAATTACGGATATTGAAAAAGGTTCCAATTACATTTTACTGCACCTGAATGACATTTATTTCACGCGCGAAAAAATATTACGTTACCGTTCGGTAAAACTGTACACTTTTACTTATTTGCAACCCGTAGAAATCTTTAAAAGATGATAGACCGTAAAGATAATTAATCCATTTTATTTTCCATTCCCGCAATCAATTAACAAAATAATGTAATTTTAGTACAACTTTTGATACTTTAAAGTTATGTGCAAAAATATTTGCGCGAAGATAAAATTTGTTTTTTGAGATACGAAGAAAAAATATGTATTTTAACTCGAACTAAAACAAATATAGAACACTGACATCAGATATTAATTTATGGAAAATAAAACATAGTTCGAAATCATTTTTAAAGAAGAATTAACAAGCTCTTTCAGTAATTTTATCAGCAATAAATCTTTTCCTTTAAATGTTCTTACTATAACCGCTTCGAATGTTAGTAAACATGTTCGAAATAATATCACTGTATATCTCTCTTTTAAAAAATTCTCAAGACTTGTCTTCGGAGACTTTTTAAGTTTATCAAAAGCTAAATTTTATATAAAAATTATATTTATATTCATATTTTAATGACAATTATACTATGATGGTAAAACTATTATAACTGTAAATTGTATGGTTAATTTCTAAGTTCATTTAACTTGGAAATTACTTAGAAACATAATCTTCACGCAAAACAGAAATATTTTGCAGCGATAGTGGACAGCAGAAGTTAAGGATGTTCTGGAGGTATATAAAAACGCAACAAAATTTTTGAAAATTTGACAAGATATAATTCTTGCTAAATTAATGCAATTATCAAAGTTTGGGTTCGATTCACTGCATCGTTTAAGAATTATAGCAACTTAAAGTTTGCACATTTTAACACGTCTTCTTATGGAGAATTCATAAAATTCCATTTCAAACCCTATTTAAACCTTAAAAAAACGCAACTAGAAACTCCAGTTTTTTTATATGTAGTAAAAATTATGTAATTAATTATGTTCCAAAATTAGGATTCACTAAACAGTTACAGAGCAAAAAAATTATAAACTGTTACAAAACTTTAAATTTATCGTGTTGTCTCTCACTAGCATGGAAACGCGACAAGTGTAGACCACTGAATATAGCTACAGAGGGTACAGTATTCGCAAAAGTTTAATGCAAAATATACTCGTGAATGGCTTTCATTGCCTGTTTTGTCGCGGAACTGTGGGTTCGCGAATGTTCCGGATCACTGTCCGCCAAGTTAATCTTGGGCAGCTAGTTCAAATATTAAGAATGTTTTGATGATCGCAAAAGACCATTATCGATTCGCATGAATTGAAATACGCATGAATACGTTAAAGAAAGCGTTTCGTCCCGGACCTGCTAGTGGACTCGTCAGTAAGGCTGATCTAGCAGGTCCTGCCTTATACGCGCGCAGATAATGAGATAATGATTCGCGTTTCTAATTGTAACGCACGCAAGGGATCTTGACTGATGTGATCCCGTACGCGAGGGATCTTGACCGACGCGATCCCGTTTTGTTAGGTGTCCTGACTGTTGGACTATGAACTACCGTGATGCTAGTTTTACGTGTGATTAAACGATTGACAAGACAACGGCTTGTGCGTTGTACTTGTCTACCCGAGGACTAGAGAATGTCGCGACGTTAGAGTGTAAAACTCAACTGACGAACGCGGTCTCAACGCGATCTTCGTCAGGCTTCTCGAGCAGGAAATAAGATGCACTGATTGGTTCCTGCCGAAAGTTGCATTTCCCAATCAGTACACTTTTGACTATTCGAACCTTCTTCCCGTAGCTCTGAATGAGGCCCTGGAAGGAGGAGTGGGGCGATCTCTTACTCGGTCGACGACACCGTGCGTAACGGTCGCGGGCGGTCCTTCGGAGGGACTAGATTTATGACACTTTGTATTTTCGAGGATGTATAAAAAACTGAACATTAGCCAGATGCCTTGACTGGTCGCCGAATGACCCTAGTTTGTCTAATCCTTGAAGAGGATATTTACGCACGTTCGCATCATAAATCTTGTCCGAAGGAAAACTACGAATTCTGTTCCTGTGCGACGGAACATTGCCAATATATGTATTGATGGATTTCGAATTTCTTGTACTTTTGTCTCCCGTTGTACCTCCAGAACATCCTTAAATCAAAATTCATTTGACCCTTTAATAGATTTTTTACATTGAAAACATAATAACAATATTTTTGTCGGTTTTTAAAATATTTTACTGTATTATATTTTACCCAGTCAATTTCTTCATAAATGCATAAAGATCCGCACTCTAGTTATACTATAAAGAGGTAATTTCATATTTCCGATTAAATTAATCACAACAAATTTAATCTCATTGGATGGTAACGTGTCGATGATTAATAAATGAGTGATAATAACCGCTGACAAACTATTTCTGCTTCGTTTCGTCTCCGGTCGCAATTTATTGATTTCATCAAAGATATCTCCAAAAAGGGCTGAAAAGGTGAGATTGAGCCGCTTTTAGTCTTTGTAACAGTCCATAAAAGAGTGGCAAGAGGTAGGCAGTCAATGGCCTCTCTCACTTGGGAAAGGATGGGTGCTTTCAGCTTCCTTTAGCAAAAATCAATTTCGCTGACGCTACTTATAATCCGATTAATTAAAAGCCAGCGAGCGAGCGTTAGGGATATAACGCAGGGCTCCGGAACACGAAATACGAAATATCGTACGACATATTATGGCATAAAAAGGCCGGCGACAACGGATAGAAAAAAAATACAAAATAAGAGGAGAGGAAACGAGGCGAGTTTTAATGGATGTAAAATCCACCCGCCATTAGAACTTTTCCATACGGTGGAAAGTTTCAAAGTATAGTACAGGAAATTACATTTTAATTGCGTGCTCTTGGCCGGGACGCAGGGGGTCGTCGTTTATGCGGAATCGATAGACAAATGTTGCGTTCTGTCCAGATTCGAATATTATTCAAATACTGCTGACACACATACTGCGCATCCGCGTTTTACGAAATCGCACGTACCCTTCGAACTGACCGATGGACTGAACAACGAACACGAAAATATTCATGGAAAATCTTCCTACAATATTTTACATTTTACATTATTATCATTATCAGTGTATTACGGATTTTATACATTTACAAGAAAAATGTGTGTAAAACGTAATACATGCGTAACATTTTTATTTTGAATAAAGATCTGCAATGTAACTGTCGAGCATACATATATGAAAATATTCATTCTTTTATTAAATAATATTGCTTACCCTCTACGGCCTGTTTGGTTCAACTGATCCTCAAATAAATGCGAAATCTTGAAATACATAGAAACTACTAATTTACTTTTTCATTTTCATATACACTGTGTATAACTGCACGACAGAATTGTAATGCACCCAATACACAATCAATGAAAACGAAAGTAAAAAGAACGTCTTCTTCATAAAGTTTTTTGCAATGCTCGTATCGATATTACCGATCGTATATCGAATGTTATGGAAACTGCAATTTTTTCACCGCGTAGCAAAACAAATTTTGATTAGATTACTGTGCAGTGAAAGATTGTGATAGTAAAGCTTTTTGATTAGATTGTGATAGTAGATTGTGATAGTAGAAATTTGTTGCTCGTTTCCACTCTTTCCCAAAGCCGAATAAATACGTAGTCAACAATACAAACGCATTCGTTAAGTGGAGCAAGTGGATAGGTTAAAAGAACAAAAAATTGCTTCAAAAATAAATAAAATTGCATCCAACACGAAAGTATGCTCACGATGTATTATGAAAACAATGAACACAATATTAACGCCAAGCACTTCGTCGCAATATTGATTAGCTATATTGTCTACTCCATCATGTAAGACTCCAATATCAAAATATTCATTCTTTCCATTTATTAAAAAATATTACTTACCCTCTACGGTCTGTTTGGTTCAACTGATCCCGATGTAAATGCGAAATCTTGAAACGCATAGGAACTACTAATTTTCGTTTTCATTTTCTTATACACTGTGTATAACAATATGACAGAATTGTAATGCACCCAATACACAATCAATGAAAACGAAAGTAAAGAACGTCTTCTTCATAAAGTTTTTTGCAATGCTCGTATCGATATTACCGATCGTATATCGAATGTTATGGAGAATTTTGATTAGATTACGGCGCAGTGAAAGATTGTGATAGTAGAGCGAGTAGAAATTTGTTGCTCGTTTCCACTCTTTCCCAAAGCCGAATAAACGCGTAGTCAACAATACAAACGCATTCGTTAAGTGAAGCAAGAGATTAGGTTAAAAGAACAAAAAATTACTTCAAAAATAAATAAAATTGCATCCAACACGAAAGTATGCTCACGATGCATTATGAAAACAATGAACACAATATTAACGCCAAGCACTTCGTCGCAATATTGATTAGCTATATTGTCTACTCCATCATGGAAGACCCCAATACTATATCTACTAATTTTCGTTTTCATTTTCTTATACACTGCGTATAACAATATGACAGAAATGTAATGCACCCCATACACAATCGATGAAAACGCAAGTGAAGAACGTCTTCTCCATAAATTTTTTCTTCTAGTAATGCTCGTATCGATATTATCGACCGTATATCAAATTTTGCATTTTGACACTATAACTACATAGGGACGGATTGTAACTAGAAAGGAACTAGAATCTTACTAGATTTTGGGTCTAAACATGGGTTTACGCGCATCAATTTTTTGTCCTTATTTGAGCCGATTTTGGGCTGGGTGAGGGCTCATTCTATAGAGGAAGGTTAAATACCGCGCGCTCTGCTATTGATTTAACGAGATTATGTTTATATCTAATAATATGAGTGCCCAAAGTAGAGAAAGAATCTAGAAAAATAACCGCAGATTTCAATGTATTTTTCTATCTCAAAGAGACTTTTTTGACTGATATGATGAGCAGGGCGCGCCGACTTGAACCTTCCTCTATCAAATGAACTATTGTGTAGCTCAAAATATGCTCGTATAAGGACAAGAAATCGCCGCGCGTGATTTCATTCACATTAGCATAGATTTCCCCATATTACGTTCATGAAGACAGAGGTTATCTCTGATGTAGAGCCAATCTAGAGCCAATTTTATTTCAGTTAGTTTAGACGAGATGGTGCCTAGTCAGAAGGACTGTCAATCAGTGCTGCGATATTGTGCAACATTTCACTGCTGCACTGCTGTCAACGTGGAATCATAGCAAAACTGACACAGACGAGATACATATTCTCATCGGTGGCACTAATATTAGTGCGACCTGCTCTGTATATTTGCGTTTCATACAATTGTTAATTTTGTAAAACTTTATGCATAGCATGTACATTTACATAAACATAAATTGTCTACGCTTTTATACTATTCAAATGAATATTACGATTTCGAAATCGAGAGGAAGAATTAATATTTTATTTTCTAAAATACTGAAATAACGCGCGGAAAAGATAATTGAATATAATTTATTGTTATCAATAAATTATGTGTATACAGAAAACATAATACAGAAAACGTAAATACAGAAAGCATTTTCCTTCTTGCAGAATAAATAGCAGAGTACATCGAAATTGAAATACTGGAAAATAGTGCCCCAATGCATGAAAGTCGAGAGACTGCAGCACAGTTTGAAAATTTTAATACCAATTTAGGGAAGTGGCCAGAATATTCCTGGATCAAAATGAACAGTCCTGGAATGCAATTAGCAAGGAAATTTTTAATTAATAGGTAAGAATAAGGGATGTTCTATACATTAGTAAAATTTTTCATTGTACAAACTTGTATTATTGATATTATATTGTAACTATGCTGGTGTTATGGATATGCACCAATCAAAATATTATGTTTTTATTCATTTATATACATATAATAAATCATATATTATATATTATATTATTGTATCATTATATTATATTATATATTATATTATTGTATCATTATATTATACAGGGTGGCCCACATAACTCTGAACAGCTCAATATCTCCGTTACTTTCCGTTGTACAAAAAAACTTCGTAGGACAAAGTTACACTGTTTGAAGGGCCACATATAACGGTGTAAGGGAAAAAAATTTTCAAGGTCATTTTTATGAGATTTCAAGGTTATCGATGTTTTTTTAAATGGAATGAGGTATTTTTTAATACATCAATCGATGCCGCTGGACATTCGTTATAAAAAAGTACTAACCTATGGATGTCGAAAAGTTAGTAGTTCAGGAGATATTTCAATTTAAATAACTCCAAAATACCATTACTGTCGTACTAAGGCGTTAGTGTTTACTTACTTGTGTAACGTCTTAGTACGACAGTAATAGTATTTTAGAGTTATTTAAATTGATATATCTCCTGAACTACTAACTTTTCGACATACATAGGTTAGTACTTTTTTATAAAGAATGTCCAGCTGCATCGATTGATGTATTAAAAAATACCTCATTCCATTTAAAAAAAACATCGATAACCTTGAAATCTCATAAAAATGACCTTGACATTTTTTCCCTTACACCGTTATATGTGGCCCTTCAAACAGTGTAACTTTGTCCTACGAAGTTTTTTTGTACAACGAAAAGTAACGGAGATATTGAGCTGTTCAGAGTTATGTGGGCCACCCTGTATATTATATTACATATTTATTATATGTATATATATTTCTACTCTTTTTTACTATATATTATTTCTTTTATACTTATTTCACGTAATGCTATTAACATTTAGAAATCATTACATAAATGTTCAAGACTTTTGAACTATAGTTATGCTCGACAGCGTTTTCTGCAAATGCAAATGATCACGTTTCGTTAATTTTAATACAATTTCACGGGAAGAACATGGATTTAACTAATCCATGAACATAATAACAAGGTTAAAAATCTTCTAACGTATATTTAAAGACGTTCCACAAAAATCGAGTTGTTTCAATTTCGCATTTGAATGACTGAAACGCGTCCACAAGGCTCCATTAAAACTTCAATTTTCTTTGACCAATCGACGGAATTTTTCATTGAACATTCCTGCTGCCCAGATTCATTTAAATCATTTCATTAAATCTTAATCTCAGCGTTACATTGTTCAATTCAACGACTGTCTTGCGCACAATTATGTTCCCGCAGAAATCTACCGAACGCGGTTTCATTAATATTGTTGCAAAGCAGAGCATAGACATTAAGTTCGGAATCATACTATCATGCTCCGATGAAAGCCACTGACATAAATTTACCTTCGATCCTCCTTGCCACGACGCTTTGATCATTTTCCCCTTTCATTGTTCATTCTTACCATCCGCCGGAACTTTACGATCTGATTTCGATTCGAACCGAATGGCTGAATCATCGATTTTATGATAATTCTGAAATCATCGAAGGGACGAATCCCATTTATTTATAAGTACCTCTGAAATGGAATTGCATTATGGAATTTATAATTTTCGATTTCTATGTATTATCATTTACCGTTTATTTCGCGTTCCCAGCTTTATTAATTTATTATTACGCGATTAACCTTTTATCCGAAATTTTTGCTTTTGATTGCGTGAAATTGGCGTTTTGGAAAATGGAAAAAATTCACGGAAATACGGAAAAGCCAAAACCATGTGTCAAAGTGCGTTTATAAAGCTCAGGTGCAAAATTTGACCAGAGTTTGAATTTTTGACTTGGAATAAATTATAATAATATCAGCCTCGAACTACTTGATAAATAACAAGTTATTACAAATAATAACGAATGTATAATCAATTGAAGTATATTTATTATGTATTCTATGGACGTATAAGATTAAAAAACTAAAAGAGCAATTATTTGTGGCTCGAACGAATATTCTTGGTAAAAAATCCGTCATACTCTTAATTAACACGATGGCATACTACAATTTCCACACCCTTTGAGCTGCTTTATTTCAGAATTTACCTAACAAAACTCTTTTACTTTCGCAAAGCTCGAAAACCATGACCCCAGGACGCTAATGAGGCAACCAGTCGCTATCAGTATGACTTAATTACACCTCCTTTGTTTGCCAAGTCATTTCCAGCCGATATCGAGAATCGACGGAAGGATTTACATGCTAGATTATTTTTCGCGCGTTCCCTTTTCATTATCTGTGCCTAACGAAGCTTATTGCTCCCGTTTTTGTTCAACCATCCATTATCCTGGGCTCTTACAATTAAAATTTTTTGTCTAGCATCTCCGATATGTTCAATAAAATAGGTCTTTCACCTTTTTTTATTAAATCAACGACGAATATTTTTCTTCACTCGAGCACGATTCAAAATTGTATAACAAATTTAAACAAATCGTATTTACAATCTTCATAGTCATTGACCAACTCTAGTTCTATTATTATTTCTGTTATTGCTAACATTAAATTGTTACCTTGACATAGTTCTTTACTTCTAATTGTGCACTCATTATTATCACACTGATTTTAAATATTCTGACCACAATACACGAAAATATGTCAAACTGGTGAAACTGTGTAACATTCATTAAAATACACGAAAAATGTCCGGGCAACGCGAGATCGCAATTTAATTCTGCAGCCTAGCAACATAAGGAAAAGTCGTATATTTCAAGTAACTCGGGTTACTTCAGTTTCCAACAGAAAGCAGCTTGCATGTATACTTTTAATTGCTGCGCAAGATTTTCGTCTTCGCAGCTGGCAAGTGTAGGTGCTTTTTCTACACCGTGCACACATTCAAAGAATTCTCATTATTACGGCAAACACATCAAAATTCACCAACCTGCTCTTTCAAAACTTGCCTCGTTTTCCAGAAGGTTCTGCCTGGAAATTTTCGAAAAATTGTTCAACGATTGAAATGCGATCCGTTTCGCAATTTGGAAATTGCGCGATAACCAGAGCTCGTGTTCGCGAGTCGGTGCATTCGAATCGAAATAAGCTCGACATTTGGTGGAAAAGTTACGCTTCTCACCGGAATAGTCCTCGTTAAAGCAATTTTTCAGGGAACGACGGCCTTGTTTCGGTAACGGTAATGAGTAATGGGAAAACCGATAGCAATTAGGCTCGAATCGCGTGATTGCAGTGATACCGCTCGCGCCATTACTTGTTCTTTAACCGCACGGCCCGCGAGCGAGCGAGTCTCTCCTTACGCTTGGCGCAGTTCCGCTCCATCGTTGCTTCATTATCCGTACTTAACGAAGTTTTTCTGCAAAGCACCGCGATCGATTCGAACCAGTTTCTGGCGCAAATTGGGTCATCAAGCTGCTGCCAGGAAAATACTCCTCATTCCTAATTTAGTGCCTGATAAATAAACTGCCTGTTAATTACTGTCTACTGTGGCGAACGAAACAAAGTTTAAATAGTAATGTATACTCAACTACTCCAATTATTACAAATTCAAATTTTATTTTAATGCAACAATGAATTTTTCATAAGTATCTACATTTGATTAAATCTTAGCACTCGAATGGTGACTCACAAGGGAAGGACTCCAAATGTCCGACTTCGATTTTGATAATTTTTTGTGAGACGATGGTATACAGGGTAAGGCACCTAAAACAGGCCACCTGAATAACTCGCTTGCTTTCGAAGATAGAAAAAAATGTATCAGACCAAACTTACTTGATATCGAGGCGTTCGTAATCTGATATCATTAATTTTTGTATAGGTGGAGACGTCAAGGAGATATGAAGGTCAACTCTGTTTTTTTAATTGGAATGTGGTATTTTTTAATACATGAATCGATGCAGCTGGGTATTCGTTATAAAAAAGTAGTAACCTATGTATGTCGAAAAGTTAGTTCAGGAGATTCAGGAGATATTTCAATTTAAGTAACTCTAAAATACCATTACTATCGTACTAAGACGTTAGTGTTTACTCACTTGTGTAACATCATAGCACGACAGTAATGGTATTTTAGAGTTATTTAAATTGAAATATCTCCTGAACTCCTAACTTTTCGACATACATAGGTTAGTACTTTTTTATAACGAATGCCTAGCTGCATCGATTCATGTATTAAAAAATACCACATTCCAATTAAAAAAACTGAGTTGACCTTCATATCTCCTTGACGTCTCCATCTGTACAAAAATTAATGACATCAGATTACGAGCGCCTCGATATCAAGTAAGTTTGGTCTGATGCATTTTTTTCTATCTTCAAAAGCAAGCGAGAATTTCAGGTGGCCTGCTTTAGGTGCCCCACCCTGTATATGATGGATCCCTAATGATGTCTGCAAAATATTAGGTGTAGTTACTCAATAGTTTTAAAGATATAAACAATTGAACTTTCATACCTTGTTGAAGTTCCATTAGCCGTGTAAGCAGGTTGCGTGAAAGTTCAATTGTTTATATCTTTAAAACTATTGAGTAACTACACTTAATATTTTGTAGACATCATTAGGGATCCATATACCATCGTCTCACAAAAGATTATCAAAATCGAAGTCGAACACTTGGGGTCCTTCCCTTGTCAGAGTCACCATTAAAAATTGCTGTACATAACATTATTCAAAATATTATTTACATTATTAAATATGTTGGAATCCAACCAATTACTGAACATTTAAGTATTGTATGAAGTATTATATTAACCCTTTGTACTCGGAGCTATTTTAACTCGAAAATTAAACATTTCTTCCAACCTAGAATATTTCCATTCCGTGATTTTTCAAATTTTATGGATACGAAATTGGTATAATACCTAAATGTTTAATAATTGATTATGTAGATACCGACACATTTAATAAAGTAAACAATATTTTGAATAATGGTACAGCAATTTTTAGATGTTAAGGGTTTATTTCATATCTATAAAATGAAAAAAATCGTATAGAATGGAATTATTCTAGGTCGGAATAAATGTTTAATTTTCGAGATAAAATAGCTTCGAAAACGACAAAACTACAATGTTAGTTTCTTGTTAGACAATTTTTATTTCGCATAAAGATCAACAGTCTGGTTATAACATTCTGTATGCAATGCGTCCTCTTGTAAAATATAAATTTATATAACGACATGTGCATTTTAATTCAATTTTCTTTGCATAAAACACAAAATCGTAGTTGTTGCATATGTGTGACGCTGTCAGCGAATGCGTTAAAAATAATATAAACTTTAAATAACGGACGAATAAATTACGGATCTTTATGCAATTAGAATTGTTTAAGCTCAAATGCTTTGTATAATAACTTTAACAACTTAGGAAGAATTAACAGCATTTATAAGTAATTGTTTTATATTTCATGCACAATAATGTGCAGTCTATTTCTCATAAGTATCCTGTATGTACTGTATGTATACACATATGTATATAAATATCACATAATCTGAAATTGATTGTTACTTTATATCTTTCAAAAGTAGAAAATACTTTTCATAATATTGAATTTACAAGTTCGGTTTAAGAAACATCTGGCGGAACACACAAAAAAGTTATCGTCTTTTTAAGAGTATCCCAACACTTTTTACACTGACCGTACATGTTCTCCATAATAGAAATAACAGTCCATTCATACAGATACATTTTTAGGAGCAAATATTAGGTTTCCAAGGAAATAAACTTTTTTAATAATCAATGATAGGTGCGCTCTGTCCTCTGAGCTTTGTCAGTATGCGCCGGACGTCGCAGCTGGGGACATTCGCAGAAAAAGCACGCAGGTATCAGAGTGTTTGTAAATGGAAGCATTAGAGATCGGAGTTGATTTCTCTTTGTGAGTCCCGGCCAATTTTGAACTTTCGACGGATCCCACGGTGAAAAGAAGTTTTCGGAGGAAACGTCGCTTTAAACTACGTGACGAGAGCGAAGAAGCTGCATTTGCATCTCAAACGCTTCAGATTAAGAAGTTGAATCATTCCCATGACGCATTACAGTACACAGAGTTTCTTACCGCGTGGCCAAATGTTCTTCGCAAAGTAGGTTGCGCGAAACTCGTATAGAATGGTCAGAGCTCGAAAAGAACTTTTTAAAAAGTTCCGGCAAATTGTACCAGCGGATACTTCAGGAAAAGATTGAGGCACTGTTTTCAAAGATCTTATATAACCATTCGGAAACGCCGTTTATTTCAGTTTCGAAAGTTTCGTGAGGTTTGCGGATTTTTTCCTGAAGCCCGGAAGTTGTTCAAACGTGATAATTTAACGAAGACAACAGGCATTGTTTGTTTAACTCGCGGACTACGAGTTAAAGGGTAGCTTTAAGGGGCTGTTCCCATTCTTCGGCTGTTTCGAGGCTGCGTTTCGGGTTTTTCTTTGCGAACGAACTAAACAATATATTGTTGCGAAACTTTACACACGCGTCCGTGCGTGCTTAAACTACATTTTTGAATTTTTATTCTTTGTTTGCTTCAAAACAGCAGTAATTACTCGCTGAGAAAGCGGATCAGTTGAAGAAACGCCCTCTGAACCTTTTGGGAAAATTTAGTCTTTTAAACTACTTAAGATATTGCTCAGAGTTCTTTTAGTTGTTCTAAATTATACATTAATTGTTTTACAACATTGATTGCAAGACACAGGAGTCAAATAAACATTTTTTAGTAAGCTTAATTTTCTAAATAAGCTGAAAATAATGCACTGATGTTCTTAAATTTTTTAATATGTCCACTGTATTTATTTATTTCTTTAAGTACACAAACATTTTGTGCAAATTTTTGCGTTGAGACCACGAAACAACGAAGATTCTGTCAAGTCTGGTTCAGGTCAGCGGTCTCCGGAGAGATAAATGGCGCTGACGTTTCGCAAATCGAGGAAAGGACTATTCATGGTTGTCAATATATTTTTGATACTTCGTTTCGAGAAGAAATACGTTTCATCCACTGGGAAGCTGTGCTACTGTATGCGCGCGTGTACGATTGTTCGCGCGGGAGATGCGGTCGTATCTCCCTTTTCCCGCAGACACACGTAAACAAAATAAAGCACGGGAACGTGACGCGGGCACGCTAAAGCCTTTAATGTTGTATGCGTAAGATTTCACGTTTCAAACTTTACTCTGTTATTTGCCACGGCGCGAAACATCATATTTTCTTGTAAACATCGTCGCGCCGCGCTGCGTCAAACACAAAATGTGAAATATTGTTATATCTTCATTACGTATTTGGTAGGCACTACATTAATCTCCACTTTTACAGGGCATCGTCAATATACAGGGTATCCCAAAACTCTGCAGAACCTGGAAATGGGAGGTCCCTCAGGTCATTTGAAGCGACATTTTCCTCTGCAAAAATGGCGTCCGCGGCTTTGTTTAGGAGTTAACGAAAAACACGGACCAATCAGAGCGCGACCTATACGCGAGTTAGCACAGTCGGCCAATAGACAGTTCGCGCGCCCGGCCGAGCTCTGATTGGTTCGTGTTTTTTGTTAATAACTTCTAAACAAAACCGCGAACGCCATTTTTGCAAAGGAAAATGTCGCTTCAAATGACCTCAGGAACCTCCCATTTCCGGGTTCTGCAGGAGTTTTGGGACACCTTGTAGATTTTAATCATTACTGTATAGAGTAATTAATTTTTGTACCGTACATGTTTGTGCATCTGAATCTTTTACAACAGTGAGGCAGATTGGTTCAATCAGGTCAGTCAGTAATATTTTTTTCCAGGGGTAGTTCGACGCCAAAGTCACGTTAATATTTTAATCACCTGTTGAGCCGCATAGCCAACTCTCGCTGTTCCGTCCAATATGATAACAGCTCAATTAATGTTTCACGTATTCCACTGTGCTGGCGTTAAATTGAACATTGTCAATATTAAGAGCTCTCTCATTTAATCACATGTATTGATCACACCTTACGATCTCATTCCCTAGATAAATTATACAATAATTATTCTCGCAAATATTTGGATTCAGTCAACAGACTGGGGATCATTCTTCCCACAAAAGCTAATGTCGGTTTCATCCGGAAATGTTGTCACTCCTTTACGAAAAAGAATCAATATATTTCGCAATTGAACAATTTGAAATATTTATTATTTGGTAATTATTTAGAAAGAGGGTTTCCTCTCAGATTTTGATCATCTTGAAATATGTTGTCAAGGTCATCATTCTGAACAACTTTTTCCTATACATGTTACCGCCGCTCGATTTTAGTTTTTGAGATACTCGCAAAAAACTATCGCTCATACTGTATTGAATTTTTCGTATTTCTGCACGCTCTGCGGCAACGTAAGCCTGTCCCCGCGCGGCGTTTGTTTATATTTTGCTTCTAAACACGCTGCGGAGATGAGAGGGAAAACAGCAGGGTCTCACTCTGGTCATACATATATAGATTGAACTTTCAATTTTGAAACACTACTCCTACATTTTCGTATGCGTAGACCTCTCCACCCTCCACCACCTATAACCCTAACTAATTCTGATCGCATGATTTTCATTACTAGTTCAAATTCTGTATGATGGCTATGTAGAATGCAAAAATTATGCGATCAGAATTAGTTAGATATCTAAATAAACAGAGCCTTGTCATTTTATTTATTTCTTCTATCCGTTTTTGTTATAAATATACAGGGTGTCCCAAAATTCGTGAACTTTCCGAAAGGGGGTGGTTCCTGAGACCATTTTAAGCGACATTTTCCTTTGCAAAAATGTTATCTGCGGCTTTGTTTAGGAGTTATTAACGAAAAACACTCACCAATCAGAGCGCGACCTAGACGCGAGTTACCACATTCGGCCAATAGACAGTTGGCGTGCCGGGCCGACTGTGGCAAATCGCGTCTAGGTCGCGCTCTGATTGGTCAGTGTTTTTTGTTAATAACTCTTAAACAAAGCCGCGGATAACATTTTTGCAAAGGAAAATGTCGCTTGAAATGGTCTCAGGAACCACCCCCTTCCGGAAAGTTCACGAATTTTGGGACACCCTGTATAAAAGCCACAGTCTGGTAACAAATAACTTCCTTCGTTTAATTACACCGCCATTTTGTAGAATATTATTCCGATGTACAAGGATCGAAACCTGGATGAATAAAAGTATTAACAGACTGCGGATTTCTTCCATTTGTGGGAAAGACGAAATGAATTTATATCGTTATATAATATTCTTATATATACATATTTATGTAATTAATAATAATTAACAATTATTTTTAATTTTATAACTACGATTATAATAATACAATTTAATATAATAATATAATAATAATACAATTTATAATAATTAACGCAGGAAAGCAATTTATATTCGACTCCTGTCTTTCAGAATTGATGCAGAGATTTATTTTGCTTAACAATCCACAGTCTAGACATCAGTATGCAACCAATCAATTAAAAACATAATTATTTATTTGACAAATATTAGTGCATTTTTAAACCAGTGCAGAAGTTTTTCAACGAAAAAAATCATTCTATTTTATTTATTAGTTTTCTAACAAGAACTAATTCTCCCTATAAGGTTTATTAATTCTATATTTTTATTTTTGTTTACCTAGATCGAACTTGAAGTTGACTATGAACCTTAATTCTTTTAAATCACATCCTTGAGCATTTATTCTTTATAGTTTCTTCTTTCTTTCAGTTGCCATTCCTTTAAAAATTGCTTAAATTCTTAATTAAATGAAACCCTTATTGAGACCATGTCAGTTAACGATTTAGCGTAATAAATATTATCATAGTAACGCATTTCTGTATTCTAACGAGTATGGAAGTTACAAAGGATTTGTTGCTTGCTTCAATAAATAAAAAATGAGCGATATTATAATATATACTTTATTTCGGCTAAGAAATTGAGCTATGTAGGTTCAGATAAGCCTAATCAATACAATTCTATCCTTTCATTATCAAGTATGCTTTCATTCATCCGTTTGCTCACTCGTCACTCATGCCCATTCTTTGTTTCCTTTTTCTACAAAAATGAGCGATATTTAGCCATGGATAAGTAAATAAACAGCACCAAAGATTCCTGTAACTTTGTCAACTTTTTCCACGCATTATCCTTGTCATATCACAGTGTCATTACACCCGCAAGCCACCGTTAAAGCTCTGAATTGCACCCTCGCCTCGCGTGAAACGAAGTAACTTTCACGCCACTATCGGCAATTTCATATGCAATGGCGGCTACTCGAGCTCCCTTCAATTATAAAAATCCCTAAAAGAGACTCTACAAGGCAAACTCGAGCGACAATAATTTCCAATCAACCCGACGCTCATGCTTCTTTAGCTTTGAATGTTTAATTCGCGGAAAGATATTGCAAAACTTGTCTATCCTCGATCATTTCGTAATTATTGTTGCGTGAACGATTAAAACGAGCGAGTGATAATCAAGCCGTGTTACATTGAGAGAATCATAAGACTCGACAGAGCGAACGAGCGAGCGGGAAAGAGAGAGAGAGAAATGCATTTGTCGATATCTTGTCGCATGAACTTTACAATCAAGTTTCACGAGCGGACCACGTCGCTGACTCTCCTAACTTACAAGAGATTGAAAAACAGAAGGAAAGTCACTCGACTACTAAGCATCCACTCGAAAAGTCGAAACCAAAGTCAGATGTTGGGACGCGTAACTGTGCGACCGCGGAAAAAGTTCTATCGCCTGCTCGACGGTATTCCGATGAAACCGCAGCGTGCATTCGCACCCTGTGAGCATCCGCCGTTGCACCGTGTTGCAACGCTGGGGGCTGCGCGCGGAGCCGCGGGCTGCACCTGCGAGCGGTGCTTCGGTAGTTTCCCCAGGAGCAAATAATTTCGAAACGAATTTACGGAGAGCCGCGCGCGTTCCCCATCTAAATAGCCGAATTTCGTCGCCAATGCGTTACACCGCCCCGCCGCCGTAAAACTCGCGAACGAACGGCCAAGGAACGGAACAGATGCGCGCCGTACGCTTTTCCCTCAATAAGCGGATGGGCTCGTGTAACCGTGCAAAAATTTATTTTCTTGTTCGTCATAGAGAACAATTTTTTATACAGTTTTAATCACTTGTCGATTCTACCCCATCCGCAATAAATAAATGTTTTAAAATCGCATCATGCTGGCGTAGAGGATTAGAAGTCTCGCGGTGGACTAAAAAGGAACATATCAAGATGATTCTTAATCAGTTAGCTTATTAGCTAAATAATTTAACCAAAATGTATAGATTATTTCGAACCTTTGGTATTTAACATATTTCCACGAATTCTCATTTTAAGATTATAAATTAATATATTAATGGGTAAAGAAAGGACATTTAAAGAAATTATGTGATATTTTTAGAGGAGCATTAACAACTTATTGAAAGATATGCAGTCAACTTTTTTCGGTAATTTTTTAATTATCACTAAATCTACCCAGCACAAAATATATACAGTGGGTAACGAAAGTATTCGAACGACCTTTAAAACAGAACAACTTTTTTATAATTGTACCAAACGACCTGATTTTTTATAATCAATTAGAAGCATTGGTTTACGAAGTGATATGCAAAAGAGATTTTCCGAAAATTATAATTTACAAGGTTACACGCCAAAGTATAAAAGGCATTTTTTAAAACTTTTTTATTTTGGCCCTTAATGAAAATTTATATGTTTTGTAGATCTATCTCCCTCAACCTAATAATTAACGTGTAATTTCACTTTATTTCCTGAAAATTTTATTCGTTAATTATTAGGTTTAGGGCGAATGAAGGTCAATACTTTTTTACTCAGAATTCGACATTCTTCCATATTTTGGTATAAAAAATATAGTACTCCATTTAAAAAACCAAAGTCGACCTTCAAATCTCCGAAACGCTTCCACCTGTAATAAAAATAAATAGACTATATAATGTACCCCTTCAGACTATGGAACTTTTGTATACAAAACTTTTTCGTGCGACGCATACTTTGGAAGTTATATAGGTGTGCAAGTTGCGTGGACCACTCTGTATATTTTAAATTTTCTTTAAGGGCCTAAATAAAAAAGTTTTAAAAAATGCATTTTTTATTTTTGCATGTAACCTTGTAAATTATAATTTTTGGAAAATCTTTTTTGCTTATCATTTCGTAGACCAATGCTTCTAATTGATTATAAAAAATCAGGTTGTTTGGTACAATTATGAAAAGGTTACCCTATTTTAGAGGGCGTACGAATACTTTTTACACCCAGTGTAAAAGTGAAACCTTAACCTATGGAAGTGAACAGATTGAATTTATATACAGGGTGTTCGCGATAATTTGGACCAGCGTTTTTTTTTCGTAAACGGTAAACATTAGAAAAAAACCGAAGAGAAGGAAGTTATAGTATATTTTACTAGCAATATGATAGCGTATCTACATTTTTTTTATTTGTAATATTTTTCTTAAAATGGAGGTGACCTTCATTTTTTTAAATGGAATGAGGTATTTTTTAATACATCAATCGATGCAGCTCGATATTCGTTATAAAAATGTACTAACCTGTGTATGTCGAAAAGTTAGTAGTTCAGAAGATATTTCAATTTAAATAACTCTAAAATACCATTATTGTCGTACTAAGACGTTAGTGTTTACTTACTTGTGTAACGTCTTAGCACGACAGTAATGGTATTTTAGAGTTATTTAAATTGATATATTATTTAAATTTAAAAAAATGAAGGCTACCTCTATTTTAAGAAAAATATTACAAATAAAAAAAATGTAGATACGCTATCATATTGCTAGTAACATATACTATAACTTCCTCCTCTTCGGTTTTTTTCTAATGTTTACCGTTTACGAAAAAAACGCTGGTCCAAATTATCGCGAACACCCTGTATGTATATGTGCTTAAATGAAGAAGTCAATTCAGTCATAAAATATCTCATTATTCAACGAAACGGCGCCTTTTTGCCTTCGACAAAATAACAATATAGAAACATGTCAGTATTTGTTGAAATTTTTGGATCATGCTACAGCGGAAAGTTTTCTGAAGCTTCTCTCTCAATTTGAAGCTGCACAACTAGATCTTGAGATATCCCGTCAGCCGTGTCAGAAATTAGGGTCTCGAGAAAAATGCTTTCAAAATTTTGATCATTGACAGTGGATCTTTGTGCAAAATAAAAATGTTCCACCCGAATTGCAACAAACTGGAGTGAAGTGGAAATTAATTGTGTTTCTTAATCTCTTGAATAGGTGACAAATAAATACGACAGTATTTTTAAATTTTTCTAATGCTTCTATTGTTTTCAATTACACTTACTCATTTTCGCCATAAATGCATACAATCCTAATCATCAATTACACACATACAGTTATTCTTACAGATATATTTTTGAAGACATGAGCTTTAAGAAAATGCAAAAAGAAACGTCGATTTTTTTCAAGGTTCTGGACCAGAAGACTCCCTTAAACGCGCCGCACGCGGTATGGTATTAAAAAGGTGTCGGGGGCAAATTGAAACAGAGTGATAATAATAAATGAGAACGAGAGGGAGAGATACCGGGAGAGAGGAGGCAATTAAAATTCAAGTGGGTCTGGCATGTATAACCGCGTACGCTCCCGCGGAAGATAAGATGCGTTTAGAAGCGTTCACGCGAGGGCGGAGAACTGTTTGCCATCGGAAGTTATGTTTAGTGTTTTCAAACCGCGAGTTTCGAGGCATTCGTTGTTAATTAATTTGCATCGCGAGCGGACAAATGTATTCATTTCGCATGGTTATTCCCACGGAAGCGAATATACGAGTTGAACGCAGCTCCACTGTTCGAGATTATTAAGTTTTTTCGTTGTTCCCCCGCATAGTATTATAGGAATGATAATAATTTAAGTGTTCCAACTATATGTCTTTTTTATTGTGGCAGTATTTGAGCCCGTTTAAGAAATAATATGCGAAATTCCGGGTATGGATAAGTTTTTTGATTGTGTTAATATACTGCACATTGTTCGACGATTAATTTTGGAAATGAGGATTGTTTGAATTTTAAGCGTGTTGTACGCGGTGAGGTTATGTTAAGCCAATTATTACCGAGGAACAATTCTTGTGTTTCTGATTTTTGTATTGTAACCGAAGCGAAGGGGCGGATTAATTAATTTAGATTCATTAATTTAGAATATACATGTAACTTGTCTAAATTCATTGATTTAGAATATATGGGGAGCTTAATTATACATAACAAGGCTGCATAATCTATTAACATACACATTTTCTCTATTAATATGAAAACTGTGGAACCTACTAAAATACCGAGATACAAATTTTTTAATTTATGATTATTCAGAGTGTAAAGATGCATTCTCGTTATTCTTATGAAGTAATGTAAAATTGTCACTTTTAGTACCCCATAAATCTAGTGTTAAATAACAAAAAAAATTATAGAGGTTTCCAGTAACCATGGTCACGTAATAAATTAGTCCTAACTTCCCAAAAAATTTAAGTCGTTTGGTCCACTTTTAAAAATAGTATTCCCACTTGAGGATTCGAATACTCATGCGAGTCATTTATGCCATTAGACTGCAGATTTTATACATTTATGGTAAAAGCGATTGTTTAATTTAAAACAATTAATTAAGACATTCTGAGGACCTTTATCGAATATAATATTATATTCAATTTATTAAGATCATTAAAGAAAGAAAGAAATTTTGTCTATTGATCCAAACCATTTTTATTTTGAATAAAGATCCACAGTCCATGCATTATACACTATCACTAGACTGCGGATCTTTATGCAAAATAAAAACGTTCTTCATTGATTGTGGGAAGCACACACAGCAATAAAATAAAAATTGATTTCATCCCTTAACGACTTCATTACATTAAAAACAACATTGCAATATTCTTAAATTTTCTAATTCTTTACTGTTTTATATTTCACTCAGCCAATTTCTTCATAAATGCATAAAAATCCGCAGTCTATTATATCACATTTCGTTTACGTGGTACACACTTGCTGACATGTTCGTCGAGAAGTGACTCATTTGCGACGGAATGGTCCTATCGACGAGAATGCGTCCCGTTCGACAAGAATGTCGAGATTGTGTTGGCAACTTGCTGACAAAAATTCTAACGAAAGGCACCGCAGCCGGTTCAGCCCTCTAACAGTAGAACTCCGTGGATTCCGAGGGAAATACCGGAGGATCTTGGATGTTAGGTTTCAGCGTACGTCAATCCCACGGTCTTTTCTTTTGTCTCGATCGACTTCTGCCGCAGTTGAATCGAAAGACCCGCCTACGCCAGTCTGGGCTTCGATAATCCTCACGGGATAAGAGGCCGGGTTAAGAGTGGGCGGCGCAGGGAAGGGTAACGCCTGATAAAAAGTCGCGACCTGAAGGGCCTTTGGGAGGGCTCACCGTGGCGAGTTCACGGATTACGCTAATAGCAACCCCGTGGAATTTATACCGGCGCCGGATTAAAAGTTCAATTTCTGTTCGTGGCCCCGGCAAGACCGAAACGTCGATTCAATTACGATTAAAGGATTAACAAAATGCGTGAGGACGTAAGGTGCTCTGCTCCTCTGCGTCCTCTTTTCCGTTTTTCTCTTTTTCTCGTCGTCGATCGTTCGCTTCCTTCCTTTTTCCCCTTTTTATCTTTTTTTTTTCTTTTTCTTGCTCGGAAGCTGGAATATGCCTTCTAGAGGATCCTCCAACGCTGCCGAGTCGACTGACTCAAGAGGGCATGATAATCCAACGAGGCTTTGACACTTGACTATCCTGAGGGATCTGTCACGGATTTTTGCCTCCTCTGCCAGAGACTTTCTGCCATCCTTTTTATTTCTGATGCAGCTCTTCGGTTTTATTTTGTCGCAGTCGTCGTATGAGTGTCTTTTGATATCGTACATCGCGCTTTTGATTCTACCAGATGGGTTAAAGCGAGCCATTTCGGGCTCTTTATTTTGCGATTAGAGTCGCTGTTACGGGAAACTTCATTTTACGAATATCCCGTCATCCGTGTATTCGAACGACGCGATGCGCTCATGCAGCACACGCGGTATTTACTTTCTGTATGTGCATAACCATCAAATCAAAATCTTTACGCAATATTTCGGTGTAATATTTACAATCGACTCGCTCGCACAGTTGTTACAACGTTGACTAAATGGAAACGCGTAGCACTGTCGGTTGAAACTAAATGTCAGGATATTAAAAAGCCCGAAGAATCACGAGTGGAGCTTAGCTTCATACGCAAATATGTACAATGCTGAATGAAATTGAAAAATGGGCAAGTGCAATTTAAAATTGGAAAAACATTATAAGAATTTAGAAAAGAATTTAGATTTTGAAAATCATTGTGTCGTATGCGAGTGAATTCGTTTTGGCACACACTTTTATATGATATAAAAAGTACATAGCATTGCATTAAAAAAATTAAGGGTCACCTTCCTTTCTAGTTTTGCAATTTGAAAGATTGCTATGATTAAAATAAGTTAACTGTCAATGTATTATTTTCAGCTTATTGAAGTTATTATAGAGGCAAAGCAATTTTTATTGGGTTCGAATTTATTGCGATTGATACAGACAATTTTGATTTTGCGTAAAGATCCACAGTCTAATTACTAATGAGCCGTCTACGAAGGCAGTAGTTTATAAAAGTATTCGCACATCCTTTAAACAGGAATAATATTTTTAAACTGGACCAAACGATGTCAGCGTTTGTATCTAAACATCTTTTTTATTGAAGCGTACAATGCAAATTTAAAATCTGCACAAAATTATATGGATATCGATTAACGTTGCCACGTGTAACCAAATGGCAAAATCGTAGGAAACTGTGATTTAAGTAAATTGCAAACCCCAAATTAAGAATTTTTACATTTTACAATTGTAGCTTTTTGTGTGCCTCATATTTTAAATTGTTTCTCGCACAATATCACACTTACCTAACGACAGCCGTCAAACATGACTAGTATATTAGCAGTTGCAATTATAATATAAGCAACGATAATTATGCCGATAATTATCGATAATCGACAAGCTCGCCTCTATATTGGACGCCAATTATTTTTATTGCCCGAACCATTAAAAATTAATACGAAATAAAATGCGGGTACGTTAATACACGTGTATTTAAATAGGGATCTCTATTAGTTTGCCCAGCACTGTAAAAATACCCGAAAACACAATCAAGTGTCAGTCGTTTCGTATTCAACTAACGTGTGACCCGCCCCAAGTCGTCAGAGAACTCATACGAATTGAGTAATTCGAACGAATATAAAGATAGTATAATCGTAGAATGCTTATTTTATTCCCGAACCAGAGCTCATATCCGTTTCATTCGCCAAACGAGCAGCGTATATTCGCGAGACACTCCGGCATCGCGTTTCTCCTGCTGTCAACGCGAGCATAAATCGACCAAAGCTCGATTTTCGTCCGCAATTTATGCGGAATGGCTTTCACCGCGGAAGATTCATGAAACTCGACGGAGCATCTTGAATCCAGGAAACGTTTCGTCCAACAGCGGCCCACGTAGCTCATAAATCCTAACCGGATTGACACTTTCTGTTGCAGAGTTCCGGAAAGGGGTGCCGTCTTGACGAACTTCCAGCTGCGAACTATGAACTTGGAGGCGCGACCGTTGATTGAGCACGCCGCCCAGTAAAACCTACCAACGACTGGCAACTGATGTGTTCATAATAAATGGAGAATGTCTCACGGCCTGTTCCTGGCGTGTTTGAGACCGGTGATCTGATCATTCATCGTTAGACGTTCGCCCGCATCGGAACTTTCGCAATTCCGAAGAAAGTGTTTGGAGGGCTCGGTAGTCAAAAGTTAGAGACCAAGGGTTTCCTCGAACGAAAATAAGAGAAGTTAGGCGGATCGCCTGCCAGAGCGTTGACTGAGCTCGCTTCACTTCGCTTCGCATCGCATCGTATCGCAACGAAACTTCGCTTTCACGGTGAAACGTTCGCCGGGCCTTGTCAAGATACGCGGAAAACCGTTGTCAGCAGTTTCATCGATCAATTACAGTCTCCGAAACGTTCCTGCGACAAGAGCCAATCGAGGGAGCAGTGACTCGCATCGACCGCGGAGTGGCGCGTTTAAGATCCCAACTTCCCAAATCCTTCATCAACCATTCAGCGGTGCTGAGCCCGAGAGCCTATCCTTTATCAACAGCGGGACTTAAACCGCTCCCGCCCGAAGCTTTACGGATCAAGTTCCTGCGTATCTTCTCAAATAAAGAACCGAGGAAAAGGAGGACAGCCGGAGAGCATTCCAGCTACGTACGTTCCCTGGAAAATAAGTTGTTGCCGCTACTCCCGCTGCATTATCGATGAAAAGTGCTAACGGGCGAATCCAGTATCAACCAGTCTACGATACCGTGCGCTCTCTATCTCTCTCTATCTCTCTCTCTATCTCTCTCACTCTCTCTCGCGCGGCGAACTTTCGTCCATAACTTTGGAAATAACGACGCAAGAAGAACGGAGTCCGAACAAGAGAACAATAATTTGTCTTTCCGTTCGAGCCAGAAGGTCGGCCGATTTATTAATCTCCCGAGTCGAAAACTGCTGAAGGCAATACCGGAAACTCGATCATCCACTCTCGAACACATCCCAGCGTTCCCTACGATCTATTCTCAAAGCTCACAGCTGTGATCTTAATATTCATATCCCATCAATGACAAATCGATTTTTCTAAACGAACTGTAGGCTATTTCTAACTTGTACGGCGCAGCGCAATAAGTATTTGATATACGTAGATGCCGGGATAAATCGGTTGAAGTAAACACAGAGATTTGAGCCGAGCCTCAGTGGAATCAGCTTCTCAACGTGTTTCATCAGCGGGTCGACGACGCAATGAGTTTGAAGTAGATGCGCGATTCTGTCGTCTAACTGTCGATAAGAAGAGATCCTCGTTTCTCACTGATAATAGCGGAGAGGTAAACCAGTTGTTACTGTTGCTGGGATGCCCCCATGACAAGAGGGAGGCTCGTGGTGATGTCTTGTTGCTGCTGGTGCTGCGACGGCCTTGGCGGTGCCGGTTCCTCAAGTGCTGGTGCTGGAGGTGTAGTTACTGGTGCGTCCGGAGGCAGTGTCGTCGTTGGCAGTGACGCCAATAACGCCGGCGGTGGTGGTCTCGGTATCGCGTCCGGTCTATCCGCGATGCTGTCGTTGGTAGTCGTCACCGTTGCCATTAGCACAGGGGAGTGGCTTCTGACGGAGGAGAAGCTGCCCAAAAGTTCCTCGAACACTTCCGCGGAGCCTGACAGTAAAGTTACCTACAGCGGCCTGTGGAGAGTCTGCGTGGCAATAAGTAAGTAGTTTTCACTTAGCCCGAGTTTCGAACTTCGAATTCCCCGGTCCTACGTCATTTGAATATTTCCTCGGTGTTTTGTCGCGCCCGTCGCGCCGATCCCTCGAACTTCTCAACGGGTCTATGCAGACTGCGCAATTGATACTCCCGCACGTATCCAATTACACCTCTGACGAGGACTCGGAACCCCTTTCAACTACAAAGTCACGATAAATCACCAGTTATTTGAGATACTGCTTCTCCTATCAATTAACGTTATTATCTTTTAGCTTCTTACAGAAATAATCTCATAGTTTTTACAAAAAAAGTCCCATAGAAGATCCTAGGTCCTAGGTCCTAGGTCGAGGCCATCTAAATATCCATTGTTGTTATTGTTATGAAAATTTTAATGGTTTTCAAAGGGGAATATTGTGAAAGAAAATGTTTTTTTTGGTCTTTTCGAGGTCATCATCATTGTTAAGTTCCCGATTTTATAGGGAAGTTATTGTAATGACCCCGAAAATCAAAAATCGATTTTTTAGCAAATCTTCACGTTTCATGGTCATTGCAGTCATTTTAGACTATTTTCAGCAAAATGTTCGTGTGTGTGCGTGTGCGAGTGCGAGTGCGTGTGCGTGTGCGTGTGCGTGTGCGTGTGCGTGTGTGTGTGTACGTATGTATGTATGTTTGTATAGTATCAAATTTTTCGTTAACGTTTTCTGAAAAAGTAATAACGCGATCAGAATGATGAATGATGCAATCGATGTGCCCCGCTGTAACTTAGAGCTGATTAGATTTTGGTCCATTTTGGTCAAGTAGTTTTTTATTTTTTTAGTTTTTTTCGAAAGGAGTTGATTTAACAATGCAATTTATACGAGAGAACGGAAATTTTCCACCGAAGAAACAAACGTAATTACATTAAAAAAAATTTTTTTAAATATTTTTTTTATTTTTTTTCATTTAAAAAAATTTTTTTTTTATTTATGCAACTAATGCTAATGTTACCGCTTACAATAATCGAAAATTATCCCAATGCAAGAGTGAGTTTATCATCTCTACACCCGAGAATACATTTTGGGAGAATATCGATGAAAGTACAAAAAAAAACCGATGTTGGCGATGTTGGCGAAGGAGTAACGAATCCGGAAGTTCTTTGTGTGACTCTTGGAGAGTCACACACCAAATAAAAAACATTAATATCAGTAGGCCCTACTAGCCATGCGTACCACTAACCCTCTCGCAAGACCAGTTCGACCCGCGAGCTCGCGAAGCGAGCGAGCAAAAACAACCCTACTCGCGAGCAAGCAAAAACAACCCTACTCGCGAGCGAGCGAAGCGAGCGAGCAACAATATCCCTCTAGTTTATCTAGAGAATGTGTATTTTTTCTGTTCCATCATGTAGCAAACCACTACATTCATCTGAATATACTTGCATAACCATCTTTAGGTGATCTTGAACACTATAAAATGAAGTTGATACACAAATTATAGGAGAACTTACGATTTATGTTATTAATAGACAGCGGAAGTTTATGCACGAAAAATATGCAAAATGTACGAAACATATGCAAATTTTTCCGATATTAAGTATATGTTACATTAAGTGTTAGGTACAATATTGAGTATTAAAGTATTAACAGACATTTCACAGTTATACTGGAGTATCGTGATTCAAATCTCAATAAATTACAATCATTTTTTCTAAATTTGATTGCTGGCATTAGTAGTTTCATCAACGGAAATCCATATGTAGTGATTTGCTATGTCTTCCTTGATGTTTTGAAGTACAGAATTGTAGCAATCGTCTAAATAATTTTTCGCAGCGTCGAATCATCTGGAATGGGTTGGTCTATATATTTTGTTAGAAAATTCCTCCATATATCATTATTTAAAACACGCCACGGAATATTAACAGCAACCATCGCTTTCGTTAAGTCTGTATAAAATTCACATTTTTTTTTAACTTGTTGCTCGGTTCTCGGAATTTTCCGCGGCGGTCGTAATATTTGCTTGATCAATATTTTTTTTCTGTGCACTGAAGTATTAATATGTTGAATTACTTGCGATTTTCTATCGCACTTCACACTTTTATTGCACATTTCACAGTAAATACTACTTTCATTATTTTCGTCAACAATGAAATTGGGATCGCCTTCGATTCAGCTTTCCATCAGTGAAACCCTACTTTCCCGAACTTTCGGCATTTTAATAATGTTGGCACGAACTCTCACAAAATTCGCCTTATCACTTCGAGTATCAAACTGAACTGTTCGAATTCTAAATACCTACAGCTACATGTGATGACATTCAGTAAACAATATAAGGTCGTAATATAACTTGTTGAGGCGTCTTCAGTATTATATTGGCGTATAACTATTAGCGACGCTATTCGGTTATGATACGAGTGCTTATTAATAGATTAAATAAATTTAACCAGATAAATGATTCATATGAGCATGAGATATGCATATACACGGAAAATAATATATTTTGCATATTTCTCTTTGAAAAACATATGCAACAATATATTGCATATGTTTTTCAAGGGAAATATGCAAAACGTATGCATTATGCAAAAAGTGCAAAATAAAAAACATATTTTTGGAATCCTCTAATCGCAAAACATATTTCTGTTTAAGTCTCATTGCTTTATCATTTTCCTATATAAATATGCATTTGCATAAACATCCGCAGTCTAGTTATTAATGTTCGAAATGATGTCCTTCAACAGTGATGCATTTTCTGAAACACATAATCACAGGTTATGATGCACATCCTATTGTTTCCACAGTAATTGCAACACAGACACTAATCATGAAGGTTATCGTGTCTTCTCGAATTGTAGGTAGCTATTAGTAGATGTCTTTGTTTAGTTTTATTATTGGTGATCCATCATGACATCTCTACTTTAGGCTTACCATAAGGAATTTTCTAGTTGCTAAATTGAACTTGTCCCTCATCCTGGTATTTACAAAATAATCCATAAAATTTAGAATTTGCATAAAGATCCTTAGTCTACTCATCGTGTATTTCAATGTTTTACCAGAAAAATGTAAATGGTTAAATTTTAAAGACTGCAGCTTTATTAATCAATTGTATAGTCGCCATTCTTTTCTACTATTAGAAAATCGGTCACGAACTTATGCAATCATCTGATAGAATGGATGAAATGAAAACATTGATATGCCCTTGCACTTTAGTAGAGAACTATATTTCAAGTTGTTGTTATTATCTTATTTAGCTTATGGGGAAGATTTAGGGTGACTGTGCCTAAAGCAAACGTGGGAATAAGAGCACTTTGCTCTAGGGACGTTGGGTATTGTCCCGAGGGCGACGCTTTCGAATAAACGAAGTTAAACTCTAACGGTTAGAGCCATGCAAGGGTACCTTCGATTTTGCAAGTCCGGTAGCAGATGGTATCTGGCTACAGTGGGTGTACAAAGTATTCGAACGCCCTTTAAAACATAATAACTTTTTTTTAATTACACCAAACGACCTGATTTTTTCTAATCAATTAGAAGCATTGGTTTATGAAATGACATGCAGTAAAGATTTTCCAAAAATTATAATTTACAAGGTTACATGCAAAGATAAATAAGGCACTTTTTAAAACTTTTTTATTTGGGCCCTTAATGAAAATTTAAAATGTATGTTTTGTAGATCTATGTTAGTTATACACATGCTGAAAATGTCATCGAAATCGATTGACGCAGGAAAAAATGACACGCATCGAAAGATGTACGATTCTGTGGATTTTAAGCAGAAACTGATCAAAAGTCGTGTAAAACTACGATTTTCACCATTTTTAACCGCTTGTAGCTCGCGTGTATGTTAATCGATTTCAATGAAATTTTCAACATGTGTATGACTAACATAGATCTACAAAACATACATTTTAAATTTTCATTAAGGACCCAAATGAAAAAGTTTTAAAAAATGCCTTTTTTATTTTTGCATTTAACCTTGTAAATTATAATTTTTGGAAAATCTTTTTTGCATATCATTTCGTAAACCAATGCTTCTAATTGATTATAAAAAAATCAGGTTATTTGGTACAATTCTAAAAATGTTATTAGTGTTTAAAAAGTGTACGAATACTTTGTACACCCACTGTATATCTGCCTAGAGTACCATTTATGAGTACGTGTGGTTTCATTGCTTTTGACGGAGTTAGTGCAGTATCCTACAGAGCAATCTGCGGCCACGTCTAATCTAGCGCGTTACAATCTGTCTGAGCTATTCTCGGGGATCAAGCCAAGAATCTACCAACTTCTTCTTCTCGATTGGTTAATAATTGTGTATCGTAGGCGATATATATACCAGCACGTAAAGCTCATCTTCTTGGGATGTAGGGGAGAACACGTAAAAAATTCATAGGAACTCTCAACTCGACGGTGAGTTGTAAAACACTGTAAATCTTACCCCGGGCCGCTAACTTAGTTGCGAAGAAAAATGGTCGGTCTGTATGGGAAGTACCGTGGTCTGGACCCCAGATGTCCATGGTCTAAACCTTTCGAGTAGCAGTTAAAAAGATCTATCTTGCAGTGGAATGCTCGTAAGAGTCTCAAATCGGAAAACACATTCACCGGCTAATAAATGGTAGAGAAAATCCAATTTTGGAAAGTTATTTGAACAGTTAGCATTGCAATAGCTACTTTCTAGATAATTATACCGAACACCTTCGTTAGCTAAGTATTAAAAAGCCCTAAACTCTTGCAGTTCAATGTTTTTGCTATTGAAAAGTACTGAATTACTCCACTCCCTAATATTCAGATTAATTTATTCGCGAATCTGACGATTGAACTGCGAATATTTATGCTAAATAAAAATTTGCTGCATCGATCACACGAGACAGAGGACAAATAGAAATTGATTTGATTCTTTAACCATTATTCCAATCATGAGGAAAATAAGTACATGAAATATAAAACAACTTTAAAAAACTTCAAAAATTAGTATACAAGGCTTGGACCAAATTAAAAGATTGATAGAGCATCAAGAATAACCATGCTGTGTCAAATTTTAACACTACATCTCGTCCGAGAGGGTAGTTATGGGGTAAAATGGAAAAAATTAGTTTTTGGCCTATTTTCCCTATTTAGTCATATGCGAAAATTCTGGAAAAAATCTAACAGGTGTTAAATAACCAGATATGTACACATCCTACTCACTTTTCCATAAGTGCCTAATCTAGTGATGACGAACGAGTTAGCTTTTCTGTTCATCGTTTCGACATAAATTATCTCATCGTGTCATTGTTCTGTCCAAAAACGGCACACAGCATTCTTTGTAACTGCAGCAATCAGCTTACTGTGTAATCAGCTTAGACAGTTGCCGGAAAGCAACGACAATAGAAGCTGTAAAGGTAATCTCGAAACTGGAACCATTCAAGTCAGCTTATCGTCGTTCGAAATGAATGCTGAATGCTGAATGCTGAATGCGAACCGCAGTCACGCAAATCTAAAATAACTTCTTCCCAATTTGCTTATCGCAAGAATTAATTTTTTTACTGTTTGCCTTCTGGTTCTGCTAATTATTTCGGGTTCATTGAACACTCTACTGTGGTAGTCGGACAAGAGTTACATTTTCTACATTGTTCTATCTATACATATTGTAAAACAGCTTGAAAACTTAATATGAATGCAAAATTATATTATACATATTATACACTATTATATATAAAATAACAAATAATTGAGATTTATGTGCGCCACATTCGTTGTAGACTTATTACTAGACTTCGGATTTTTATGCATTTATGGCAAAAATGAATGAGGCAAACAAAATTGTAAAGAAGCTGGGACGAGACGCGATAGCTATTTTTAGAATTATATTTTAATTTTATTATTATATAATATTATATAAATAAATTATTATATAATATTATATTATACATTATAATTTTTTGAGAGAACGATTGTGTTTCAACCATGGTTCCTGTTGTACTTTCTATCCTTGTAACGAGTAGAATACGATGCAATACAAACAAATTGTGAACCTTTTGACCTTGAAATTCAAGGTTAAATTACGTATTAAACAGTAGCTATTCAAGAACATAAATTTTCATTTCTCTTCTACGATATTTTTAGGGATAAAGACGTTTCAATTACTGAAACTGTAAAGGAAATGTTACGGCGAGGGGTTAAATGTATTAGGATTGTTTAATAGTTTTTGGAAGCATACGATTCATAGCTAAAAATTTCTTAATCAAATTTTTAACATCAATAGCACATTATCTAACGTTTAAGGATCATTACGTAATTAAAGACTTTTAGTGTCTCCTATAGCCATTGAAAATTCTATTAATTGAATTTCAGATATATCTGTGCTGTAGAAAAAAGAACTGCTATTAAATACTTACCAGTATCTTTAATAACGTTAAAAATCTTCTATATAGTAGTACTGAAAGGACTGAATAAATTATATTAATCGATGTTATTTGTTTACGATTAAAATTGCCATTGCTGTTGAAAAACGTACTAAAATGGAACATACGATTCACTGTTAAAAATTTCGTAATCAAATTTTCAACATCAATGGCAACTTTATAATTACGCCAACTAACATTGTCTAATGTTTCTTATAAGGATTGTTACCTAATTAAAGATTTTTAATACCTACTATAGCCATTGACAATTCTATTGATTGAATTTCAAATATCTCTGTGCTGTATAAAAAAGAACTGCTGTTAAATACTTCCCAGTATCTTTAATAAAGTTAAAAATCTTAATACTAAAAATCTAAATACTAGTACTGAAAAAACTGAATAAATTATATTATTCGAGGTTATTTGTACACGATTAAATTGCCATTGCTGTTGAAAAACGTACTAAAATGGAACATACGATTCACAATAACTGTTTCCTTATGTCGATCGTATATCGTTTTTATACGATTCACAGTTAAAGATTTCGTAACCAAATTTTCAACATCAATGGCAACTTTATAGTTACGCCAACTAACATTGTCTAATGTTTCTTATAAGGATCGTTACCTAATTAAAGATTTTTAATGCCTACTATAGCCATTGACAATTCTATTGATTGAATTTCAAATATCTCTGTGCTGTATAAAAAAGAACTGCTGTTAAATACTGCCCAATATCTTTAATAATGTTAAAAATCTTCTAAATACTAGTACTGAAAAAACTGAATAAATTATAGTATTCGAGGTTATTTTTGCACGATTAAAATTGCCATTGTCGTTGAAAAACGTACTAAAATGGAACTTAAGCTATAAATCATACTTATTTAAAAATAACATTATTCGAGCTCAGGTCCAAGAAGAGGACTTGGCGTAACAGAAAATGCTTAAGGGAATCCAATAGAATAGAATAAGTTACATCGAGGAAGATTGCGTTGTCAATTCTCAAACGTGCAATATAACAAGCATACTTGCGTCCCTGGATCGTCGCCGTTCCCTCCCAAAGCCTTTTTAACGTCGATGCAACGAAAAGGCATTACCAAGCACTTTTCCCGGAACTGGTGATCTCGTAGCAACCGAGCCCGCTTATACCTTGTTCATCGCGTTCGATACGTAATATCGAAATGGACACACGGCAGCGGGAACAATAACGGAAATTGAAAAACTCACAGAGAAATGACGCGCGACGGAACCGGAAGATTGTTTGGGATCTTGGACGGAAGTGCACCGAAGCACTCCGACCAGCGAAATCGTATTTAAGGAAATCTAATTCGACGTCGTCGTTCGAGCTTTTTGCCCGGACCGGACGGGGGCCGTGTCAAAGAGTAAAAGCCATGACCGCACGTGTTCCCGTTGCTGCTCATTGACCAAAACGACCCACCACTTTGTGAACAGGACAGGTCTGGCCGGGCTCGCACTGTACATATATTGATCAAAACAGAGTCCCTGAAATTTGCAGAATTCATTCCACTCTATTTAAACGTAACTTAGTAACAGACTGCACGTACAGTGACTCCCACTAATATTCGGACGCTTTGAAAATGATGATAACTTTTTTAATATCGAACCATACACGATTTGAACTTTTTTCAGCAGTTAGAACGATTCGTTTGCGACACAAAGGGAACAAAATTTTTTAGAAAAATTGCAAGATGTCGGCATTTCAGAGACAATACTAAAGCTGAGCTTATATGGAAAATTTAGAAATCACATTTCGTAAATCTGTATCAATTAAACATATTCTGAAAATTTTAAACAAGTTCTACAAACGTTCAATAGCAAGTTTTATTCGTAATTTCATATTATAAGGGGGTATTCTAAGAATTTTATTACATTTTTTGCATTGGAATTTCATACGCACATTTATGGGTATTTGAAGTACACACATTACGTTGTCAAAGTAAAAATAATGAAAATTGCATTACTTATATATTTTTTATAAAGAATATTTTCAGACAGCTATAACCAAATTCATTTTATAGATTCAACCAAATCCTTTTGCACACATGCCCAAGAACACTTATACTTAAAGTAGACGCAAAAGAAATTGATTTTTTGAAATTTCAAAACTAAACTAACCTCTTAAAGAATTAGCGTACAATGTAATCAGTGACAAATAAAATATTTTACGACATGTAGGAACAAAAAATAGATGAATTTTCACTCGAGAGTTAATGAAACTTCCAATAATTCTCTTACAAGATTATGAAAATTAACGTTGTATTTAACGGAAATTAACGAAAATTAAAATTATGCATAAGAATGTGTGTACCTTAAGAAAAACTGAAATGCATATTTTGAAAATGTCGATGTATTATTTTCATCATATTGAAACTATTAAAGAACGAATGAAATTCCTACTTTCGTTTCTTACAATTGATACAGACAATCTGCATTTTGGATAAAAATACACAGCCTACATTTTCATCTGATTTTGCTCATTGAAGATTTTTAAAGTTTGCATAAAGATTTGCGATCTACTAGTTCGATTGTGTTGGAAGTCAGCTTTATAGGCAGAGTTGCAAGATGACAGGAATTGACTCGAAATGAGGGGAAAAAATTACCCTCTCTCTGCCAATACCGGATTCGACACGTGACATTGTGACACATGCTCAACAGAGCCGGAACGCGTCACGTGATCGGACCGTGGCGTGGAGGAATTGCGTCGTGGAAGGGGAAGGTAGAGTGGGGACACAAGTTTTAATCTGGCGACTCTTTCGAGCGTTTCTTTTCAATTAATAAAGTATATTAACACTAAACCTACTGAGCCTTAAAAGTAACTGGTAGATGTTCCCTTATATAAATGACAAGTTTGATTTTATTTAGGCTTTGTACGGCTCCTATTATAATACGTGCTCTACTAGAGCTATCTATACCCTGATTTCTTATGAAATAATTTTTATTATTTCAATAATTGTGAAATAAAAAATCTGGAAACGGTCATTTTGACCGGTGATGGTTTAGTGTTAATAAAGTACATACATACAAATTGTGTGTTGCTTCCCCGTATAATTCTATCACGTCAACCACGATCTATCAATCTCACAGATCGTAAAGCAAGTGTTCGCATTCACGACTACAACTTTTCGATCTCATGAATAATTAATTTCAACAGAAATCGGGTTCATTAACGATAAGAATTAATTTACTCTGGATGAGACAAGAACCTATACAAACGTCTGAAAACTTTCCGGTAATACGTGAGCTTAAAAGGAACTTAACGAACTCTTTGATGCTACATTAAAAGGCTGTTAAATGTTCTAATTAACCGTGGTTCGTCTATAGCCAAATAGCCATTAATTTTTCAATTACAGATGGATAAACAGCCGCGGGAAATTAGCAAGTAAAAATTCTTTCAGCGATGGGATTACTTTCGATAGATTTATAATTGAAAGAAGAGTAAATTCAGGTGAAATATCGCTGATACAAATTCGTTGAATGTTCCATACGCTTTTGACTATCTGCTGTTGAGTGCTAGTCGGTTTCAGGTACCGCATTCAATATATTAATAAACTAGCCGATTAATTGTTTCTGATAATTGAATGAACGTTATGTACTTGGTCAACGAGACTATTCCAACAGTGTGTTAAATGTAAATCGGTGTAAAAGCAACTTGTTCCACCTATGGCGGCGCAATTCGTTGAAAACGGTATTATGTTGTAAGCTCATGATAAGTTGACATTCCAGTTCAGTAAATATCAGCACAACAACTCCATTGTGTTTATTTGCACGCTGAATTGATTCTCCGAAATGCATGACTGCGCCGCGATCGTTTTACCGTGGCTTCGAGTAATCATGCGAAAAAGTAAATACGCGAAAAAATAAATCCACGGGAAAGGGTATTCGGTTGGTCTATGCTAAACATTAGACTGGCAACTAAGTTCGCGGATCTCTACATCTTCACAAACAAAGTAATTTATAAATGTTTTGTGTACTCTCGATCGCCAAATTTTAAATAGAAATTGTAATTTCGGCGCACAGGTTTGATCCTATGTTACTAGTTAATCTCAGCAGTTTTACAAATTAGTAAATTTAATATTAGCTGTTATTGTGGCAATTTCTCATTTATTTTTCTTTGTGCTTTTCAACACGGAAATAAAAATTTTTCTCACATTAATTTTTACAGACGCAATTATATTCTTGAAGATGGTCTTAATCTAGACCGAAACGACGAATTACTAATTTGTAAAACTGCTTAGATTAACTAGTAACATAGGATCGAACCTGTGCGCCGAAATTACAATTTCTATTTAAAGTAATTTATATATGGACCGTTTATTTTGAAAGTGGTGTAAGTCCATTTTTGAAAAAAATGAGATATCACGTCATTCATGCTTAATTTAATGTAAATAAAATTTTAAAAAACAAGAGAAAATGGACTTACACCACTTTTAAAATAAACGGTCCATATATTTTTTAAGCACGAGTATTTTATAACAAATTAATTGCGAAATTCAGAGCTCTCGAATGACGTACAGTTCAAAAGGAATGGTCACTGAATGAGGTTATAATGATACAATAAAAGAATTACGAAACAAAATGTCGCAAATTTAGTTGCCAACCTAATAATTAGCTGCGGATTAATCACAGTTTTTTTTAGTTGAATAAAAATCATAAAGGTACAAAACTCTTATTTCTCAAAAATTCGACATTTGATATTAATATGGTATATTAATATTCTGGTATATTATACGTATACGTATATGTATTATACAGGGTGTCCCAAAATTCCTGAACATCCCGGAAATGGAAGGTTCCTGAGACCATTTGAAGCGACATTTTCTTTTGCAAAAATGTTATCTGCGGCTTTGTTTAGGAGTTATTAACGAAAAACATGGACCAATCAGAGCGCGACCTAGACGCGAGTTGGCACAGTGTGACGGATGGCCTTTTTAGCTGGACAAAATTCTAAATCGCCTATTTTTCTATATTTATCAATGGATATGTTTACAGTCGTATAAAATATGAATAATTATTAACTTTTCACAACATTTAGTTGGTTTTTGTTAATTAAACTATATATTTAAGTGATTTATAATTAAATGTAATATGCAACGAAGTTAGTAATGGATCTATGTAACACAGAATGATTTAACAAGTAGTAGATATTATCCTGAAGCCAATCTAAATGTTTTTCCAGGAAATATTCTTTTTGTCGCCTACATTTGTACCAGCGATCTCTTACTCGGCTTACTATTTTAGATATATTATGCCTTATTTCAAGGATAACTGCACTTGATGCATCAACACAGCCAATTTTGTGTAAAACTTTTTGGCGCAATTGATCGAAATCTTTTCGATTTCGAAAAGATGTCCAAATTTGACAAAATTCCATCCTTGCGATAGTGACTAAAAATAATAATAAAATATATCCATTAGAACTAAAGAATCACTAAATCTCAACCGAAAAATGAACATTAATTAAATTACAGAATGGACTAGAGTATTACTTTCTAAAAATAAAACTTGTACAATACGTAATTACCTCGATTCGTTTTAACGGTCAGTGTCCTTTCAGTTTTTTCCTTACGTTGTTTATACCAATTTGTTTAGATTAATCTAAAAATTTGAATTTCCTGTTTTAACTTTTCATAATTTTTATAAAGCATGAAATGTTTTGATTCAACGTACCTGATTATATCTAAGGAAGATTTTGGCATAAATTTTATCACTTTATAGTGATAACGTAACAAATAAAACAATAACAACAAACATAGTAATAATAACAATAACAATAAAAAACAACAACAACAATAAAAATAACGAAACTGAAAGATATATGAAAAACGCAAGGGAGATGTAGACTGCACGCTGATCGCTCTGAGACTGAAGAAACGAATTTTCATAGGAAGAAAGTTCGGAGGAAAACCTGACGATAGTATCATTGTATATTCCTTAAATATACAATGAACGAAACCAATCCATAGGTTTCAACGAGTAGACTAAACAAACCGCTAAGTGACTGTGATTGTCACGAGCGTGAACGTAAAACGACGTAACTTCATTGTAAAAATTAGTATGCTATAGCAACGTATAGCAATTTTATTTTGGTACTATAATAAACTAGAGAATCTCTACTTTATAATAATGTAAAAATCATCGCGTGGCGCGACGTGGCGCATATATTAATTCATTGACGAAGAGGAGTAACATGGGCGTTTCTGTGGAAAAATAAGTACCGTCTTTGACACTTAATTTACAAAAACAAAGGAATGTTATCGATAATTTGGAATTACTAAAGTGAAAATACATGTTTTGAGATGCTATATCCATCATACATAGGAAATTTAAATACTCCTTCGTGCATTCTAACATATTTCTAGCGCGTATGACAATGCACCCATTCATTTATAGGTTAAGCGTCCGCCTTTTAGGTGAAGTTTACATGCTCTGTAAACATACAACAAAAGAATTTTAAGTTTTAATATTCAAGGGTTTTAATATGTGGTTATTTTAGATAATATTGGCACAGTTAGTTTTTGTTTATTTGAAAGTTAATTTTGTCCAGCTAAAAAGGCCATTCGTCACACTGTGCGCCGGGCCGATTGTGCCAGCTCGCGCTCTGCTTGGTCCGTGTTTTTCGTTAATAACTCCTAAACAAAGCCGCAGATAACATTTTTGCAAAAGAAAATGTCGCTTCAAATGGTCTCAGGAACCTCCCATTTCCGGGATGTTCAGGAATTTTGAGACACCGTGTATGTATATTAATATCATGGTATATTATATCTATATTAATATTATGGTATATTATACAGAGTGTTCCGTAACTGGTGGTACAAGCAGTGTTACCAGACAGGGGTAATCGAAAAGAAATCGGGGAAATACAAGTACCCCCTCTCTGATGACCAGAGTAATATGTGACACGTTGCGCGACTGCGCGACGAGAATAGAGTGAGGCAGAGTGAGGCGAATGGGAGACACGTTGCGCGTGCGCGGTAGGGACTGGGAATAGGATAGTGGAAAGGGATAAAGGTGGAGAGCCTGGAGGGGGAAATGAGGTTGGTTTTAACCTCATTCTGGCATCACTGGATACAAGCGAAAAGGGGGTGATACTACATGAAAAAATAAGTCAAAAATATAGGATAGAATTTTTTCATGTGAGGCTTTGTTTTCGAGAAAATCGACTTTGAATTTTCGCCGGGTACGTGCTTTAGTATATGCAGAAAGTAGAATTGGTTGATCGTGGTCGGACGTGGCAGACGATTCCTATGCAATAGCACGCGTATTCGCTGCATTTTCAAACTCGATTTTCTTGAAAACGAGTTGCCAAACGAAAAAATGTTACTCCTTCTTTTCGACTTATTTTTTCATGAAGTATCACCCCCTTTTCGCTTGTACCATCAGTTACGAAACACCCTGTATACAGTGGGTGTAAAATGTATTCGTATACCCTTTAAAATAGAATAACTTTTTTATAATTGTACCAAACGATCTGATTTTTTATAATCAATTAGAAGCATTGGTTTACGAAATGATATGCAAAAAAGATTTTACAAATAATTATAATTTACATGGTTACTTGCAAAAATAAAAAGATCATTTTTTATAACTTTTTTATTTGGGCCCTTAATGAAAATTTAAAATATATGTTTTGTAGATCTATGTTAGTTATAGACATGCTGAAATTTTCATCGAAATCGGTTGGCGCAGGAAGAAACGACACGCATCGAAAGATGTTTGATTCTGTGGATTTTAAGCAGAAATTGACCAAAAGTCGTATAAAACTACGATTTTTACCATTTTTAACCGCTTGTAGCTCGTGTGTATGTTAATCGATTTCGATTTCGAATTTTCATCATGTGTGTAACCACTATTGTAGATCTACAAAACATATATTTTAAATTTTCTTTAAGGGCCCAAATAAAAAAGTTTTAAATAATACATTTTTTATTCTTGCATGTAACCTTGTAAATTATAATTTTTGGAAATTCTTTTTTGCGTGTCATTTCGTAAACCAATGCTCTAATTGATTGTAAAAAATCAGGTTGTTTGTTACAATCATAAAAAAAGTTATTCTATTTTAAAGGGCGTACGAATACTTTTTACACCCACTGTACATACGTATATCATATGCATATTACAATATTATGGTGTATAATGTACATATATCATATGTATATTAATATCATGGTATATATATTATAATAATTTTGAAGTAAAACACAATAAATGTATAACTAGATAACTCATCAGTTATTATTACTAAACTGCAGGCTTTATGCATTTGTTACAGTCCCAATAGTTTCAAGCTGAGCGTAATAATAAATTCAATATAGTACATCAATTTTATTTTAATCTTAATAAAAGCCCTGTCTGGAGACCCGAGCTTTTTACCACGTTTTTATTAGCTCGCTTTCGTGTCTGTCTGTCCGTTTATTCTTGATTCTAATATCTGTAAATTAATTCGTACTTTGTATTCGCATAAAACTCAATTGAGTTTTAGTTATAGGCTTCTTATCTTTACATTTATTGTATGGAATGAATAATGGATTTCTTTAGGATCTTATATTAAAACTTGTATTCACTATCATCGTATTCGGTATTGAATTAAACGTGGGAGTAAATTAAATCACCAATTAATTAATGAACACACTTCTCCGTAATATTTCTCGTTTCCAAGATCTAGACCGTCGAGGCAATTGTTGGATTGTTCAGTTTTCAAACATCCCCAGTGTCTCTGCGTGGGGAACTAACTTCTGACCTCTTTCTCCCCTGGGTGTCACCTGCTATCGAAACTTTTCCACCTGCTAACAAACACTCTCAATGTCCAGTGGACCTCTTCTCACGTTACAGTGCGCAGTACTTCGCTGTGCACTCTCTACTAAAATGCAGCAAGGAATAGTAAATAAAACAAGAAATAATAAAGAAAAAACCTCAGCACCCAATCAAATAGTCGTTTGCTTTTTAAAGGTACATAAAAAATTTAATTCTATTTAAGCTTTAAGTTAATGATTATTTATGGTCTTTTAAAAATCAATGATGAAGTGCTAACAATTTTTTCACAAATTTTTCTGAAATAGCAATGACTGTTGTAAAGCAACAAATCATCTGCAGTAAGATAGTTCAATTATTTCTTTCAGAATTGTTTTCTAGAAAATGTTTCTAGTATATGTAGTACAAACATTGACTGGTTCAAGCATTTTTTACGATTATTATTTAAAACGAAATTATTAAGTCTTTATCTGCCATTTAAAATGATTGTTTAAAAGAAAATTATTCAGTTCGTTTTTAACATAGTACAGCCATTCACTTGTTTAATCATCTTTACCCAAAATTATTGTTTGCACAAAAATCATTATGGTTTTCCTCACATAGTACAAAGTTTGGAAAGTTTGCTAACTATTATCCAATGAACTGTTAAAAAAATTTAATCTTCAAATACCTCACTCAAAGAGCGTTAACTAATTAAAAGTAGACTAGAGATCTTTATGCATTTGTATAGCAAAATTGAGTAGATGAAATTGAAAATTGTTTGAAAATTGATAAAATTGAAGATGTCAATATATGATTTCTCCTTTATTAAAATCATTAAGAGAAGAAATAACGTTCAATTTAGTTTCTAGTTCTTGCGATCGATGCAGAGAATTTTTATTTTTCATAAAGATCCGCAGTCTAATTATAAGACACAAAAATTTCAATTAAATTGTTTAATCATTTTCCCTCAAAATTATTGTTTGAACAAAATACATCATGGTTCTCCTAACACAATACAGAATTTGGAAACTTTACTAATAACCATCCAGTGAATTTTGTATTTGTCTTCAAATATTTCACTCAAATACCGTCAACTAATTAAAAGATGAAGTACCAGAATGTATGTATACATATGAGAAACAAAAATTTCACTGAAATTGAATCTATTCAAATAAAACTTTATTTCAAGAACGCAAATCCTGTTGCACACCGACCGCACCCCATTCTATGGGGCCAGGAGGAGCAATATGAGGCAACAAGTTCGCGGGTTCATTGAGTGTAAAAGTCGAAATTAGTGTAACAAGCAGCATTGCTCAAGAAACAGAGGAGGCACGGACGAAACGAGCTCTGAATAGAAGATTATGTACAAATACCAGATCGATTGGAGCATTAAACGGGACGCAAAAATATCCCTCGCCTGAAGATTTCCATGATTCCTCGGGGAACGTGGACGGTCGGTGAATAAAATTTCCAAGGCCAGCTCGTACTCTTGAAAGGTACATTTTTCATTTCGACAACTCAAGATATCGTCTTCCATTTCACAGTTCCAGCTACTTTGCATAGCCGTCTGTGAACTTTTCCCGAATACTTAACCGACAGGACTTACGGGATCCCCGGAGTAACGTTATAGCCAGAGTTTAGTGCGTACAACTCCTATGGCTGAACACCACCGTCTGTTTCTACTGGCATTTGCTGCCCTTTGAACTTCGTCGTACTCGCGAAACCGTAACTCTGGGTACTTACCTCGTGTTGCTGCAAATTACAGTTTCCGAAAAAAAGCTTTGATTTGACTCTCTCGCGGAAGAATTAGATTATTTTCTAAGCAAAATGATTTGTTGAAATGTACAACTATCTTGAGAGTTAGTGTCCCTGCTGTTTTGGTTCGAAAAAAGAATTTTCAAGATCAAGTGAATTTTTATAACGATACAAATTGCACATTTGTGTAAATTGCAAATTTTTTAAAGAATTATTGTCTCGTTTAAATTTAATTGGCAATTGAATCTGTTCTGTTGATCAGTGAACTCGCACCTTTTTATTATACAATGAAAATTGTTTTAAAGTTGTTTTCATCTTTCCGCAATATCTTCTGTTGTGAAGTTTTAGCTACAAATTTTAAATTAACGTTTTTTTAATTACTCACATGTATTATTTACAATATAGAAACTTTAAAATTGTTTGGAAGCATACACGAAAGCCTCGCCTGCATAAGGAAATATTTATTTTGCTTTAAAATAGTTGTTTTATTGAATAAACATTTATTTACGTTGGGGTCATACAAAATTCTGTGTGAACAATTGTATCGAAAGTGGATTGCTAGTAACTAAACATTAATTATTGGACTGTAGATCTTAGGCTGCAGAAATATAAGAGGGCTTCCCAAATAAAAAAATGATTAATGACAAAACATAATTAAAAATGACAAATAAAACATTTTATGCCATATAATTTCGTTTTCATAAAGCACAACCATTGAAAATTCTATTTATTGACTTTTGAAGGAACTTTAAAAAACCTTTTTTTAAATAATAGTTCTAAAAGAAACTATTAAACAATATTACTTGGGATTATTTTTTCACGATTAAAACTGCATTAAAATAAAGATTTAGCTACAAATCATATAAAAATAGTATTGAATAAGTGTCAGAGTAAGTGGTGCGTTCAAATAATTAAATTTAATTATAAAGATATGATTAAAAAGGACAAATAAAATATTCCATTCTATCATAATGTTACATATTACTTCATTAACAAGTATTAAAATTGATTGTGGCTAAGAAAATAAAATATGAAATATTAAAATTCTTCTTAATTGAAAATGATTCTCAATTGTCGAAAGAGAAAAGGGGTGAATGGAGATATGTTCCAGAAAATTAAATGGCCACTAAATTATAACTACAAAATTGTTGATCCTTAAACTGCTGTAGCTCCATGTAAAAAGATCTTGCAATATTCTAACTGGATTGATTTTAAAGGATTAAGTCTGTATGTATATCCACGACATTAAATTCATGTTTTTGAAAGACCCCTTTCTTATAAACCATCAGAGATTCGACGGAGTTTAAACATTTTTGTTTATATTTATCCACAACTTCATAAAGAGAAGTCTCTCCTTTACTCTCTGAAAAGTTGATCCCCGAGTTTTTGTCCAGGTTCTACTATACTTTGAACTTTAAATAGAGAGTGCACCACCAACTTTTCTTTAACAAAACAGTTTCTTGCATACATAACACATGTAAGTTGTGAACAAACTTTATACTTTATTTCTCTTCTATGCATCAGAGAGAATGTTGTTCAGGCAGAGGATGGAATTATTAATGTGTCTCACTGGTGGTTAAATAAATAACTATGTATTTAACACGACATAATACATTAATTGCATAGTGTATTCCGAAAATTGTATGATGGTATAAACACTCATGCAATCAATAACAGACATATTTTTCAACGCTCCTTCGTACAGTGTCGCCAGATCAAGACTTGGGGACTGTGTCCCCTCTCTACCTTCCTCTTCTACGACAAAAAGAGCACTACTATCTACAAGTCACTACTAATGCGACGCGGAGAGTCGCAGTCGCCGGCACCGTCCAAAGGCCCGCACGTCCTCACAATGTAATACCAATATAAAAATTTTATTATTATGACTTATTTTTTATGAAACTTTCACCAATATATTTGTGGCATTTTTCTGATTAAAATAATACCAAACACGGTACAATTTCAACTGTGTTTAGTGGTGTAATTGACGATGAAAGTTGCAGGCGCCAGGAAGGACAGCGTATGGGAATGAAAGAGACGCGGAGTCGCAGTCGCTTCAGCCGCGCGCGGTTTCTCTTTACACGAGCAATCCTTCTCTACGTTCGGCTCGGTCTTTGACGCTCAGAAAAATAGTGTCCGTCTACGAACTTTGCAAACGAACCTCCCCGAGGCTTCTACGATTATAGAGGATTTAGTGCACATACATTTAAAGAAAGCGAGCTCAGGTGACGAGCAAACGTAAACATTTGAGAGCTACAGCGCGAAATACAAATCATTAATTGTGATTAATACCCTAGATTTGAATGACGATGGCGCAGCTAGATACAATAGCAACGGCGAAAATAAATAGCCAGCAACGTTTCCCAGCGGGTTAAGTAAAACAATCGAGCAAAATAAAGAAATCGCTTTCCATTGCATCTTAATGCATTTAAATGACATCATTATTTTCCGTGGCGCAATTCCGGCGGACGGCGATTTCATAAAACTATCGAAGTAACTGTAAAATGCAGTCGTCCTTTGCAGTAATTAAGAACCGCCAGTAAAACACGGGAGGATGTTGACTCGCTTTTGTTGAAATCGTCCGGAGGAGAAACGCGCGGCGCGCGACGGTAGCCAGCACAATAATATTTATACGGAGGGGGAAAGAAATTCTGGCTGTTTGGATTTCGCACGGTCAACAACGCGCGAAAGGGAAATACGCTCGCGTCGGACGAGCGAGAAGAGAAAAATTTTTCGAATTTTATCCGTTCAAAGGGTGCGCCGCGCGGGTCTTGGGCTCGCCGACGATAAAGCAGCGCTGCCGCGCCGCGGCTCCGTGTATTTTTCTGCCGGTTTTAATTTTGCGGTCGTATAATTGCGATCATTCTTCATGCATGAAAATTGCGCGAATCCTTTTATTTTCTGCTAACTTATACGACTACGACGCCGCGCGGTACGGAGTTACAAGCAACCTTTGCTGCATTGCTGGACACGTACCTCTACGTGCCTCAAGCTCTGAATATTAATGTCTAAGCCGAGTTGTGATAGCGAGAAGATATTCGTGTCCCGCAATTTTCAGTCCTTTGACAACATAATGGACGCCCCGGTATTACAAAATATTTATTCCGGACATTGTGCCCGGCTGCAACTTATTCCGTTCGAGTTTACAATTCATTATAATAATGCCCTGACAGAGGGAAATTTAAATTCGTCGGCTTCTGCTTCGGCTACTTCGGCAGCGATTATGTTATTAGCTCGAGAAACGTCTGTTCTTGCTATTCGACAATTGTCCGGGTGAAACTAAGGGAAAAATATTTCTATTCAGAATACTTTAAGAACCTTATTGAATCTGGCTAGACATCTGAGGAAATGAATCGTTGGGACTATTCAGAAATACCTTTGCCAGCTGATTGAGAGCTTTTCAGGGTCTTTCTGCTCGCTACCATAAGAGCCCTCCCCTCCATTTTACCATCCCGCTTTGGCGTCGCACAGTGAAATGAGGCTGCATTAAGCGCATTTCGTGAAAAAGCAGTGCATTAGAATATTGTAAGTGATCATTAGTATTTTATAATGTAAAATACGATCGAGGAGATTATAACGACGTGGAAATAAATAATCTATCGTAGTATTAATTACCGTGAATTAAGTGTTAATAGATTAGGTTGGTATGGAATTCACGAAGAAGGTGACAATGTTTTATCAATCTGCGAAAAAGACACTACTTATGGTACCCCTAATAACTTCATACATGAAATACAAAATTGCAAAGAAAATATTGTGCAACCCTCCTTCCTTTTAACAAAGTTCAAAAGAGCTTACATTTCTAAGATTAACATGTTGAGACGTTTGGAATTCGCGAAAATGTGTACAAATCGTGACCTAAGTTTCTAGAATAATGCAATACTTTCTGATAAAGTCAAAATTTATTTATTTATCGCGAATAGCAGAATTATAGTGAGGCGGAAACAATATCTTCAGTTGAAAAGAATAATACAGTACATTCATTAATGTTATGAGGATGTATGCATCAGCATCGTAAAGAACAATTTGAAGCATGCCTTATGATTTTCAGCACGATAACCACTCAAAGTCTGTGGCGTATGTTGTAAGAGAATGGCTGTTATGCAATATGCCAAAATTATGAAACAGACCGACATAGTCACCGAATTAAATTCGACTGAACATTTGTGACAGGAGTTGATCATAAAATTCAAAGATTGCGAAGGAACGAATAAGAAAGAGAGACGAAAACAACATAACATAACAAACAATTTACCAAATCAGGTGACCAGGACATTACATACAACATTTAAACATGTTTAAACAATCATTAAAAACGGAGAGACACCACTTTTGCATCAATTTTTGAGGATATTTTTCAATTTATCTCAAAAAATAAGGGTCCAGCGAAAAATCGAACTATACCGCGCGATAGAGCAGACTTTTATCTTGAGAAACCACCCTTTCAAGTCTGGAACGTCGACGTTTTTTTCGAACCAGGAAACAAAATATCTTCGCCCGACATGAGTTGTCACCAGTGGCGCTCACCACCAGAACGGTCGTTCGCCGCTCCATATCCCGTCGCTGCCCCGTATCCCGTCCCGAGCACCACTGGCGGCAACTCGTGCCGGGCTAAGATATTTTGCTTTCTGGTTCGGTAAAAACGTCATAGATGCAAACTTCAAAGGGTGATTTCTCAAGATAAAAGTCTGCTCTATCGAGTGGTACAGTTCGATTTTCCGCTGGACCCTTATTTTATTAGATAAATTGAAAAATATCCTCAAAAATTGGTGCAAAAGTGGTGTCTCTCCGTCTTTAATCATTGTTTAAACATATTTAGACAATCATAATGTATTAATATTGGATATCACTGTATTCGGGAAAGTCTACAGAATCTTTTGCTGCAAAGAACAATTAAATATCTTTTATAATAACATCGCAATAATTGTTTAAAGTTGAAAAATATGTTTTTTTTTCAAAGTCATGTTTTTAAAAAACTGTGCGTATAGGAGAAAAATTAAGGACAGATTCGGAATCAGCGCAAAGAACTCTATAAGAAGGACCCAACAGTATATACAAAAGAATAAAAAAAGTTGAAATTTGTTGGACAGTGTAATTAGACTGCGAATTTTATGCATTTATGATTACAATGGGTACACACAATTTAAAAAGCAGTGGTCATATTAAAAAAAGTTTAACTTAAATTAAAAGAAGAACAAATTGTTCGTTCGACTCCTGTATCTTGCAGTCAATGCAAACATTTTTAATTTTGCATAAAAATCCGCAGTCTAGTGATAATCGCCGGCACATATACAGGGTGGTCCACGCAACTTGCACACCTATAATAACTTCCAAAGTATGCGTTGCACGAAATAGTTTTGTATACAGAAGTTGCATGGTCTGAAGGGGTACATGATGTAGTGTATTTATTTTTTTTGCATGTGGACGCGTAAAGGACATGTGAAGATCAACTTCATTTTTTTAAATGGAATGAGGTATTTTTTAATAGATCAATCGATGCAGCTGGACATTTGTTATAAAAAAGTACTATCCCATGTATGTCGAAAAGTGAGTAATTCAGGAGATATTTCAATTTAAATAACTCTAAAATACCATTACTGTCCTGCTAAGATGTTACACAAGTAACTAAACACTAACGTCTTAGTGCGACAGTAATGGTATTTTAGAGTTATTTAAATTGAAATATCTCCTGAACTACTAACTTTTCGACATCCATAAGTTAGTACTTTTTTATAACGAATGCCTAGCTGCATCGATTGATGTATTCAAAAATACCTCATTCCATTTAAAAAAATTAAGTTGACCTTCATATGTCCTTTGCGCGTCCACCTGTAAAAAAAATAAATACACTACATAATGTATCTCCTCAGACCATGCAATTTCTGTATACAAAACTTTTTCGTGCAACGCATACTTTGGATGTTATTACAGGTGTGCAAGTTGCGTGGACCACCCTATATGTAATAATGTAAACGCGTTGACATTGTCGGTTGTCGTTCATGTGTGGCGCTGTTAAGTGAATCTTAAGGGGGTAGACGTTTCTAGGACTGCAAGGGTGCGGGATGCGCCTTCTCATTTCTCGATAATGCAAAGATGGGGGTTTTCAATAGAGCAATCGTCCTCACAAGTCCTATTTTTACATTTACGAGGCGTTATTTCCATTATTTAGCAGTATGTGGCTGTCGCAGCTTGAAAATAGCTACATGCGCAGCTTTATGCTTCCGAATAATACAAATTACGATAATTATGACCGTTGCGCCGAGAACACTAATACATTATTTGTTTAATACAAATTACGCCTCGTAAACGTTAAAGGAGGACTTTCGGGGGCGATTACGATTCAGATTGATATTTTATCTAGCGCTTTTAACAACTGAGAAACTCCACCTTTGCATTATCGAGAAATGAGAATGCGTATCCCGCACCCTTGCAATCCTAGAAACGAGTCTACCACCTTAAGATTCACTTAACAGCACCGCACATGAACGACAACCAGATCAACGTCAACGCGTTTACATTATTATATGTGATTTGTATTATCAAGAAATGAAAAGGCGCATCCCGCACCCTTGCAATCCTGGAAACGAGAGTCTACCCCCTTAAGGCTTTAAGGTAGATAGCAGCACAATCAAATGGTTAACACCGTTAGTACGGCTTCGACGCTACAACGTTACTCCAAAATCAGGAGGTTTCAATATACAACGCGGCACGAATTAACCATGTTACAGGAAGGTTGACTATACCGACCAATTTTCCATTGAATTTCTGGGTTTACCGAACGGTTGTCAAAGATGAGAATCCGCGCAAAGATCCCCAGTGGAATAATCGCGAAGTAAGTAAGGCTGCGCATCTCCAATGGGATAGAATGTTACCGAGGGTATAAACAGGAATCATTATGGATTCCAGTAGCAAACATTTCCCATCCTGTCCCTTATTCACTCGACAGCAGTCAAGATTTTCCCTCCGGCCGAGACGAGGGCAGAAAGCATTTAACTGGTAATATTCGCGAAGCGTTCTGTGATTCCGGTCCGGGCACTTCGGATGGGAATGACGCCACGGGATGGGACCAGGTCTGACGGAGACGAGCACACTGGGTCGGAAATGACTCGTTACCGAGGGCACCGGAAACCGCTCTCTCCTTCTGCTCCTTCTGCTCCTTCTGCTGCCGCCATCGCTCGCTTCTCGATTCTCGGTCTCGGCTCGTTCCACGCCTACCAGGAACGATGCCCCGTGGCTATGCCTTGGGATCAAGAAAAAAGGAAAAAGCAGAACCCGTCGATGGGGGGCTCGTCCTCATTCAACTACCGGATAACTTCTTATCGCGGCCGAAGGGACTCGAATTTTGCGGGATGGAATAAGAACGCGCGCGCGCGAAGAAGCAGCCGAGGGTAAATTGCGTGTAAAAGCTGGCGTTTCATTGGCGTGGACCGATGCCGCAGTTTCCTTCGCCGCAGTTTCGATTAACGCTCAATTCGTTGACATCTCCTGATTGCATACAATTCGTTGCCTCTTCGGCTTATCATCTACTCCGTGATCGCTACTGCCACCGTCGCACACTGGTCCACGCGCTCGATCTAGCTGTTCATTAATATTTTAGCACTATTTCAAAGTTTAAACGTATAGTAATTTAGGTCGTTGGATTCGTTTTGATATCAGCTACAATATTATGAAGTCAAAAATACATATTGACTTATAAAAATTCGAGGTGACTTTAATTATTTATGTATTAAAAATTTCTTTTTCAATTTTTTGGATTGAAATTTGTAGACTGCTGAATGTTGATTAAGTATCGTTTGAAACATTTTTTTCTCAGATTATCGGAAGTGTCTGATAAATCAGGTCCAGGTTTTAAATAAACACAATAATAAATTATTTTTTAAGTAATGGATTTTATAAACATAATTAAAAATATTTTATTTAAAACTGTGCGAAAAACATAATATTAATTATAAAAAACAAAAATATAATTTTTATTGTATAAACAACAATAACAATTGACATTATATTATATTATATTGATAAATCATTATTGTCATCACTTTCTTCTTCAACATCTTTCAATATTAATTGTTCGACTGCATCATCAAAATGCCAGAAGTTCGGCCGCAATTCAGGCGACACATACGCTTTAAACAATAATACTTCTGTACTGGGACCGAACGGGATGTGATTCTTGCACGATTTTATAGAGAAAAGAACGCTGATAATAATGCTCTTTGATACAATGAGGGTCCATGGGAGACTCGAAAGATATCCTTCACCAAAGATTGAAAACTTCGAAGATTCTCTTTAGTCTATTGAGCATTATTATTTCAATAAATTATAAATATTAAATCTTAGTACAAGAGATATACTCTAAATACAGACAAATACTATTTATTTGCAACAAAAATGGACACATAATATCTAATAGATTCTCCTGGGTATCAATAAGAAAATAGATAATTTTGCGGTGGCAAATGGGATTCATAAAATGTTGATTTTTAAATGCTTGTTCTGATCACAATTTTTAATAAATCTCATTAATTTCGTTGTTTTCGGATGTCGTGAACATTATATACATTCAATATACATTCAATAGACATCGATTTGGGCAAGTTACTTTTTTACCAAATGAACAACTAGATCGAATGCGTGGACCAGTGTGCGTCGCGTCGACTTAAAACCACGCGATATTTTTGCTATTTTATCGCATAATAATTTTACCGCGTACACAATTGCTGGGCACTGAATGAGTCTGATCCGTCACGCTCCGAGGTGGAACGCTAGTCCGGTAAACTCGGGGGAGCCGAGTTTATTTTTAGGTTTTCTAAATTGGCATTAGACAATGAAGTGTTGAACTCTTTGTAAATTTCATCTTCGAAAAAAATGTTTCACAAACACATGTAGATCCAAAAGCACACACAACTCGTTGTGCAAAATATCGTAAGTTGGAATATCTCTCGGATGTAATATATGTATAAGTATTGTAAAAATTAATTTTTGATGTGGACGCAAAAATTTGTTTCATTCCTTTGTTACACTGTAACTCAATTATATCAAAGATATCAAACATATGTAGAACAGGAGTTCGTAGTCGCACTTGCGCACTATAACAATGACACTTCGTTTATTTAATATTTTTGTATACATACAATGAAAAACAAAAGTTTCAATAGAAATACAAAATCGCCCGGCGGGCCGCGTGTTGGCCAGGCCTGTCCTAGAGGATCAAAACTTCGATCTGCATCCGCGCCGGGTACAAATCTGCTGAATTACATATTAAATACATCATAATTCGTAGGAGAAAGGCACAAATTTTGAGTCCGGTAAAGTAAAGAGCAGCCAAGTATTCAAATAAATGTAGTTATAAAAAAATATAAATTATCTTTTCCCTGCTACGACATTCTTCGGGATAAAGACGTTTTAATCACTGTAACTCTAGAGAAAATGTTACTGCAAGGAGCTAAATGTATTAGATGAGCATAATTGAAACATCTTAACAGATTACCTACCGACGATTATTTAATAGTTTTTAGAAGTACACGATTTACAGCTAAAAATTTCTTGATCAAATTTTCAACATCAATGGCAATTTTATAGTTACGCCTATTAACATAATCTAATGTTTCTTATAAGGATTGTTACCTACATAAAGATTTTTAGTGTTTACTATAGCCATTGAAGATTCTATTGATTAAATTGAACAAAAAATATAAATTTTTTTTTCTCTTCTAAGACATTTTTCGGGATAAAGACGTTTTAATCACTGTAACTGTAAAGAAAATGGTACGGCAACGGGTTAATCTCAGTGGGAAAAAATACCACAGTAAAACGTACACCAGCAGTAATAGGTACATTCACCCTATTCGCCAGCGAAACGAATGAGTATCACGTAGCCTAGCCGGGGAGAAAATTTTCTTCTGACAATTTACCGACTTTATCGCGGCTTTGGCGCGGTGGTAAAATTTCCTGTTCAGCAGATAGCCCCCATGAACGCGACTTAGAACTCGGCGAAGTTAAATCGGATATCACTGTTATCGAATTCGAGGACCGCAGATAAATGCGGACCCGCGACGCTAAAACTCGCGCGCCCGTGACAAATGTTTCCGGCCGTTTAATAGTGTAATCGTGCCAGAACAGTGTCTTGGTAACGTTTCCAGGTAGCCCCGACCCGTTTGTACCAATTATCCATAGTGATATTAAATAATGTCACGCCGGGGAAACGGACCCGTCCAAACGAACTGGCCTTGCTACCCTATCGCAGTTGTAAATTGGATGATCCTATTCCGTTGTAAACTACACCTGCAGCCCGTGTCCACCGCCGCGGCGCGGCGGTTTACCGTTCTCTTTCTTTCCTGGAAACGGCCATCGCCGAATCGAAAACACTGCGACGACCCAAACTTCTTCCCTCGCCTTTCAGGCAAACTCTCGCCATTCCAGAAACGAAAATTGTTTTAATTAAAATGCTTACGATACCCTCCGCAATTATACTCGTAGATTGAAAAAGTTTCCCTGCTTTGAGAAATGCCGACCGCTCTTGGTTACCCGTGATTTTTCCCCGTGTGTCGACGGGTCACGTGGAAAACGAACGTCTTATCAGATGCTGATGAACTTTTCCTGTAAATGTCGACTTTACGACATTGCTTCTGTAAACCGGTTAAGAATCGTTCTCCTTTTTTGCTTCTTCCAACTCCAGTGTAACAGTGTTGCAGAGGATTAAGTGTTGGATGCGATTAACGGAAAGTTTACGGTTGTCTGAGAAAAATTACTTGAATTAGCTTCTAGGATGTCTTAGAGATAGGCGAGCCTGAGAGCTCCCAGCTTTATTGAAATTAAAACGAGAACAGTAAGTGAATAATGAAATTCTTGCAATTTATACAATTCACTGATTGCTTGGATATGTGACATAAATAATCGTATGATATGCATAAGTAAATTATGAAATAAATTTTGAATCCTAAAAAATAATCATTAGAATAATTAATAATTAAAAAAATAATCTTTATTGCAAAACAAAACTTATCCATCACAAGTTGGAGTTAAAAATTACTTCTATTTTTAAATTATTTTTAACGAAGTCATACTAATGCAACAGCTCCTTTATTGTTTATTTCATTTGCATTTTGTTTCATTTGCATTTTGTTTCATTTGCATTTTGTTTCATTTAATGATCAGACAAGTGTCGTTTAAATGAAATGGAGAACAGAATCTGTCATGTTTTGTACTGGTCTCGGTACGTTCCACTGAAAAATACTAACAATAATAATTATACGCGCGGATTAATTAAACCACAATCGGATTTTCTATATATTCATTTGATCGTTTTATCCGCAGAACCGTGAATTGTTTGAATAAGTGACTTCGTCATTATACCGCGAGGAAAATTAAGAAATACGATACCCCAGAGAAATTCACGAGTTGGCAGAATGGAACTCTCAAGCGAGCAACTTTAATTCTTCATTACCGAGGCTCCTTACTACCACTGGAAAAAGTATTCTCGTAAAGTTACACGTTCGCATCAATACACACACAAACACACACACACAAGTTCAGAGTGTAGGTATTTGAATTCGCAAACATGAAACGTAACTTCGTGAATTTTGTAGTTAATGATTATGTCAGTAACAGTAATTCCGCTGTGTGGTTTGTTGTAGCATGAATTTTATATTAATCCTAATTACATTTGTCTGTTACATGTACATATTTATTGATGTTGTTGAGCTCTCGCAATGATTCTACCAGATAATATTGGATAATTGCACTTGCAATTTCAATGTCGAACTTCTCAAAATCATTTTTGAAGAAATACTATGTAGGAGATTATTGTAAATAATGGTGGTGACTACTTAACGTGCTTATAAAACTGTTATTCTGAAATATAACTGCATGCGGTGCATTACTATTTTATTTTCCAATTGGGCGTGAACTTTTGCAATCATCTAATATTTACATTGTTATTATTTCTTTATAACAGTTAACCTAGTACCTACATAAGTTACTTAAGTACCTAAAGAAAAAACTCGTCAAATTAAGTAACCACAAAGGTTACCCCAGCAAATAATTCGGTAAATACAATGGGTAACGAAAGTATTCGAACGCCCTTTAAAACATAATAACTTTTTTGTAATTACACCAAACGACCTGATTTTTTCTAATCAATTAGAAGCATTGGTATATGAAATGACATGCAGAAAAGATTTTCCAAAAATTATAATTTACAAGGTTACATGCAAAGATAAATAAGGCATTTTTTAAAACTTTTTTATTTGGGCCCTTAATGAAAATTTAAAATGTATGTTTTGTAGATCTATGTTAGTTATACACATGCTAAAAATGTCATCGAAATCGATTGACGCAGGAAAAAATGACACGCATCGAAAGATTGCAGCTAATTAAAATGAAAAAACCTACGAATTTTAAACAATTTATACGAAATAATCGAAGATGCATGGAATAATATTTCAATCGACCGCTGCATTCGACTTATTGATTCTATGCCTCGTCGTTCTGCTGAAATCATCAAAAACAAAGGTGGTCCAACAAAGTATTAGTTATTGTATTATATAGTATTATTAAATATATTATTTATATTGATTACATGGTGAAATAAAATACATTCAGTACATTAATCTGTATTTCCCTATTTGTATGCTACCCAAAAAAATTTTATTATTTTAAGTTTCGTATTTATTAACTTCCCGATTTTATAGGGAAGTTATTGTAATTACCCCGAAAATCGAAAATCGAGTTTTTAGCAGATCTTCACGTTTCATGGTCATTGGAGTCATTTTAGAGTATTTTTATCAAAATGTCGGTATGTGTGTGTGTGTGTGTGTGTGCGTATGTCCGTTTCTATGGTATCAAATTTTTCGTTAACGTTTTCAGAAAAAGTAACAACGCGATCGGAATGATGAATGATGCAATCGATGTGCCCCGCTGTAACTTAGAGCTGATTAGATTTTGGTCCATATTGATCAAGTAGTTTTTTAGTTTTTTTCGCAAGGAGTTGATTAAACATTGCAATTTATACGAAAGGCGTCTCCACTGAAGAAGTAAACGTAACTATATGTATATATATTGTTACGACCGAGGTTTGACCTCAGGACGATTTTGCGGAGGATTAGGGATATTTCGTCGGAGACTCGGAGAGATGACTCGAATTTGCGTGTGGTTCACGACTCGTGGTGACGTGGGAGCGTACCGCGCAGATCCGGCCCGAGAGAGAGATCAAATGGAATATTGCGGTTCGATCGTCGAGGGTTTGAGCTAGGATTTGGGAATTCTCGGACGGCTGGACCCAGTCCGCCTGACCGTGAATGAGGAGGGTGCCCGAACGGCTGGACCAAGTCCGCCTAGTTCGGGGTTGGATCGTTGGCTCGAACGGCTGGACCAAGTCCGCCTAGTTCGAGGGAGAAACGATGTTGGGCCCGGTGCGCGATTCTCACTCTCACTCGTGACTCTCTCTCTCCGTTGCACACGCACACGTCACTTGACGAATCGAACTTTTGATGAACCTCACGTAGACAAAAGGAGACCTTTGAGGAAGGAAGCGTTCTCTCAGATCACGGTTATCAACTATAAATAAATTATAGCGTCCCGCATTGATTCATCAGCGAGAACTGTAATGTTCGGAGGTTGAATCGTAGAAATGCTTGTTGGCTATCGTTGAGCCTTCCCGAAATAGTACTGACTTGCTGAGTTACTGACTGCTAATGATCGCTCTACTGAATAATGATTGCTCTACTAAATACTCGAATAATGCTACTACTGTTGCTGACTGACTGAATGATAAGAATGCTTAGTGCTGGGTTACTGCTTATTAATGATTGAATGATCGAATCGTGTAATTGTCGAATTGTGTAATAGTGTCTCTCTGCTCTGCGATCCTGGCTTTTATAGGCCTGTTGCCAGGTGGACTTGTGGTGGGGGAACAATAGAAGAGTTGGTGGGGGAACAATAGCGTCGTATGCTTGAGTGAGCAGGCCTTGGAATTGTTATGCCCAAAATCACTGAGGCTTGACGGGATCACATTCCAAAGTGATGACGTCGGATGGGAGTCTTCTCAGATATTAATATCAATTACTTATATATTAACTTATAGTGCAAATATATAAGGGGAGAGTCCGGTGACGGACGTCAGGACGTAACACGTCACCCCCGGGAAAAAAAAAAAGAGAATTCGTTTGCGAAGCAATAAGAATGCGATTTTTTTTGTTCGCAAACCGTGATGGGTTCCCGTGAAGGAAATAGCGAATGGAAAAGAAGAGCTAGATGAAAAATGAAAAACGTAAAAAAAGGAGTGGCACTCACATAATGCTATCTGCGATTATGGAGGAAAAAAGAAAAAATTGTGGGCTGGCACAACGCTATTTGCAGTTGTGGAGGGGATAAAAATAAAAATAGGAAATGGAACTCGCATGTTGGGCAACGGGTAGGCGTCGGGTATGATTTTGGCGTTCAGTAGTCGGTAATCGATTTTCATTCGCCATTTCTTTTGACCGTCCGGCCCCGGTTTCTTGGGGACTATCCAGATGGGGGAATTGTATGGCGATGTCGATGGCTGTATGATATTGTTATCGAGGAGTTCCTTGACTTGCTTGTTCATTTCCTCCTTGTGGATCGGCGGAAAGCGGTATTGTTTTGTGTTTATTGGGTGGTCGTCCGTCGTTGTTATTCGATGGGTGATTGCGTTGGTGTGCCCGAGTTGATTTTCGGGGAGATGAAAAACGGCGTTGTATTCCTTTACGAGGTCCTTGACGCTGGCTTCCTCTTCTGCATTTAAGTGCTCCGTGTTTAAATGCTTCATGATCTCGGTTATACGGTCATTGGTGTACGGGTTTGCATCAACTGATATTGGAGGATTGGTATCTTGATGAGAAAAATGGCAAGGGAATAATGGGACGGGATTCGACGTATCCTCAGGGGATTTTTCTTCACAGATTTTAGGATTTGATAGAATCGGCTTGGATTCTTTAGAATAGACCTCCGGCATGGGAGAATTAGTAGAATTAGAAGTAGTAGGATTGATTTCGCATGCCTCTGGAGGGGGATGAGATCGCACGCACAGCACACTTGGATTTAGTAAAGATTCAGTGAGTGGGTGCACTGTGGTGGACGAAATAGAAGTAGAAGAAATAGAAATAGAAGAGGTCTGTGAAGAAGGAATCGGTGGAGGTTCTTCGAATTCCTCGAACTCTTGGAGTTCGACGTTAGGTTCCCGCAGTATAATATCTTGGTTCGTCGTGTTGACTACGGGGAGGTAGGCTTTCCCTTGTTTCGATTTGATTACGGCGTGTCCTAGGTGGACCCCTTCGCCGAGGTCTTGACGTGGCACGTAGCCTTCGTCAAGGTTTGGGTTTAGGATGTGTACTGGAATGACCGTTTTGGATCTTGCCGGAAGCGTGACTTGTTCGCGATTTAGAAATGGAATAGTGGTGCCATGGAAACGGAGGCAATTTTCCGAGTAGACGATGTCGACGGATTGATTTCGGAAAAATTCGGAGCCAATTATGCCCTTTTGGGGTATCGGTAGGTCGTCGGCGACGACGTGGAATGTCACCTTGTGATTGAATATGTCGATTTCGAATGTGCCAAGAGTGGTGACGGTATGGTTTGTGATGCCTGTGATGCTCACTTTTTCTTGCGTGTTGGTCAGCTCGGGCTTACTTAAAGCTCCTTGTTTAATGATATTTATTTCGGATCCGGTGTCGACCATCGCTTCTGTTGTTTCTTTGAGGTCAGCGGAGTGCAGCATTATTGCGGGTACGATCAGAGCCGATTTCAATTGGACTGCGCATGCTCGTGTCCGTTCTGGTTCTCGTGTTCCGTGGTTATCGGGAGGGCGGAACGCGTCTGCTGTATAGGTGCTCCACGAGGCGCGCTCGTAGGTTCTCGTGGGCGGTTCTCGTTTCCCTGGAATCGTTGATTGTTGTAGGCCCGTTTCCTACACTCGGAGATTAGATGCCCTGTCGCTTTGCAATAGGCACATATTTTCGTTCCTGCACCTTGGGATGGTTGCGTGTTATTCGCGTCGTTGCCGACGGCACGACGTGGTGGATCTGGCCATCGAGTGGGTTGACCTCGAGGGTCATGCGTGAGGCCGCGGGGCGGTCCATAGTCGCGGGGCGATCTGTAGTCGCGGGGCGATCTGTAGTCGCGGGGCGGTTCGTGGCCGCGAGATACTCCGTGGTCGCGACAAGCACGGGCTTCGTGTCCCGGTCGGAGGCACAACTGGCACGTGGTTGGCGTCGGTCGCGAGGTCGTTGGGAATCTTCGGCTTTCTCGTTCCATTTCTTTCGTGATTTGGATGGCGGAGTCGAAGGTCTCGGTTAGACCGTAACAACCCTCATGACGTATTCGAGTCTTCATGGTGGGGGGTAGTCCGTCTAGGAAAGATTCCAGAGTGAGGTCGTCGATGTCGTTGACGTGGTTATCATTCAGCGTACCGTATCGTTCCCTTTCGCCGTCGATAATAGCGGAGTTTAGGTCCTTAACTCTCGCTATGTAGTCGAGGATATGTTCTTTTGGATCCTTAATAATGTTGGCCAATTCGCCTCTGTAATGATTCGGCGTTTTCGAAGGTGAAAAGACGTATCTCAGTCTGTTGATTAGTTCATCCACTGAATGATGTGTTTGGTCCTCAACGGCCAGGGCTGCGTGTCCTTTCAACCGATTACGCAGGAGTTTGGCCAGATTTGGCTCGGCTTTCGCGGGCAGCATTTCACGGGCCCGTTTACATGCTCGTGCGAACTGGAAGACGGTAATGTTCTCACCATCGAAGTGGGGGACGGTTTCCACTGCGTCTTTTAGCGTAATTCGTCCGCATTCGCGGGATGAATGTGCCTCGATTTTGTGCGCGATCTTGTCCAGTGGCCTTAAGGGGTCCGGTGTCGGACTGCGCTCGGATGTATGAGAGCTTGCTGGGCTGCCCAGATTCTCGATCATTTCTTGCAGCGTTTTCAGTTTGGCGGCTATCTCTTCGATCACAGTGAGGTTTGCTGCGGGTTCGGACTTTACGACGGGGACTTGCTCACGTTTCTGTACTGGGTTGAACCGTGTATTGTATTTTTCGAGCAGTTCCTGGTGTCTTCGCCCCATTGTTTCGAGTTGTTCCAGTAAAACGCGCTCCCTCGCTGTGGCCTCATTGAGAACCGACTGTACCGATGCGGGGTTGCTTGGATTCGAGGTTCGAGACATCGTGTATGTTGAAAATTATGTAGAATGTGGCAATTGTGGGTGCTCCGTTGAGCAATTCGAATCCCACCGCTGTCACCAATGTTACGACCGAGGTTTGACCTCAGGACGATTTTGCGGAGGATTAGGGATATTTCGTCGGAGACTCGGAGAGATGACTCGAATTTGCGTGTGGTTCACGACTCGTGGTGACGTGGGAGCGTACCGCGCAGATCCGGCCCGAGAGAGAGATCAAATGGAATATTGCGGTTCGATCGTCGAGGGTTTGAGCTAGGATTTGGGAATTCTCGGACGGCTGGACCCAGTCCGCCTGACCGTGAATGAGGAGGGTGCCCGAACGGCTGGACCAAGTCCGCCTAGTTCGGGGTTGGATCGTTGGCTCGAACGGCTGGACCAAGTCCGCCTAGTTCGAGGGAGAAACGATGTTGGGCCCGGTGCGCGATTCTCACTCTCACTCGTGACTCTCTCTCTCCGTTGCACACGCACACGTCACTTGACGAATCGAACTTTTGATGAACCTCACGTAGACAAAAGGAGACCTTTGAGGAAGGAAGCGTTCTCTCAGATCACGGTTATCAACTATAAATAAATTATAGCGTCCCGCATTGATTCATCAGCGAGAACTGTAATGTTCGGAGGTTGAATCGTAGAAATGCTTGTTGGCTATCGTTGAGCCTTCCCGAAATAGTACTGACTTGCTGAGTTACTGACTGCTAATGATCGCTCTACTGAATAATGATTGCTCTACTAAATACTCGAATAATGCTACTACTGTTGCTGACTGACTGAATGATAAGAATGCTTAGTGCTGGGTTACTGCTTATTAATGATTGAATGATCGAATCGTGTAATTGTCGAATTGTGTAATAGTGTCTCTCTGCTCTGCGATCCTGGCTTTTATAGGCCTGTTGCCAGGTGGACTTGTGGTGGGGGAACAATAGAAGAGTTGGTGGGGGAACAATAGCGTCGTATGCTTGAGTGAGCAGGCCTTGGAATTGTTATGCCCAAAATCACTGAGGCTTGACGGGATCACATTCCAAAGTGATGACGTCGGATGGGAGTCTTCTCAGATATTAATATCAATTACTTATATATTAACTTATAGTGCAAATATATAAGGGGAGAGTCCGGTGACGGACGTCAGGACGTAACAATATATATATATATTTAGACATATTTAAAAAAAAATTTTTTTTATAAAATTTAAAAAAAAATTTTTTATAAAATTAAAAATAAAATTTTTTTCTTGTTTTTTTTAATTAAAAATACGTTTTTTCCAATTACGCAACTAATGCTAATGTAACCGCTTACAATAATCGAAAATTATTCCAATGCAAGAGTGTCAATGCAAGAGTGTCATAATCATCGCCGAGAATACATTTTCAAAGAATATCGATGAAAGTACAAAAACATTTATATTACAATCTTTAAATAAACAATCAGTTCAAAACGAATTGTTAACTGAGATTAAATTGAAAATTAATATAAAATATATGATAATTAATAACATTGATGTTGAAGACGGATTGGTTAATGGAGCATGCGGAATATTAAAATTTATTACTTTTCAAGAAAATACTAAAATTCCGTCTATATTGTGGTTAGATTGTCAATTGGCCATAGTAGGAGTGAAAGTAAGAACTCGTTATCGTGATTATATGAAAAATGCAAATATAAATCAAAATTTAACACCAATAATAAAAAAATATCGAATCAAGTAAATATTTCGAGTGAAGAAAAATAACAAATCACACGTAGTCAATTTCCAGTGGTTCCTGCTGAAGCGATTACGATTCATAAAAGTCAGGGACAAACATACGAGAAAGTATGTATGGATTTTAAAACATCAGAAATACGAACTTTGCAAATGTTGTATGTAGCACTGAGCAGAGTTTCAAAATTGAGCGGTTTATATATTTTGAGAAAATTTAAATTAATAGTATCGAAGAAAACCAAGATGAATACTGCAAACCCGGATAATGATGAGTTGTATCGTTTGCGAAAAACTAATTAAGACAATTTATTTTGCAACATTAGTATGCTATAACAAGGAACCAAGCGAGCAACGAGCATACGATATTGGTTTAATGCGACGCCATATAGCAAACATTAGGTAAGTAGAAAACTATTGAATTTCCCTGAAAACGTATAATCTTCTTAAAACGTACACTTAATAAATAATAATAATAATATACAGCAACTAACGAATCGGGAAGTTCTTTGTGTGGCTCGTGGAGAGTCACACACAAAATGAGACATTAATAGCTGTGGGTCCTACTAGCCATGCGTACCACTAACATTCTCGCAAGAGCAGTCCTGCCCGCGAGCTCGCGAAACGAGCGAGCAACAACAACCCCACCCGCGAGTGAGCGAAGCGAGCGAGCAACAATAGCCCTCTAGTTTTATTAACAATTAAGCTGAGTTAATTATCAAAACTTTGTGCAAGAGTTAGCTTAAGGAGTGCACTCTTAATATTAGGTTGGAAAGAAAGTTCTGGCGGTATCTGTTATTTTTATTTTAAATGGTCTATTTTCGATTAAGTTGTTGTTACATTGCATTGACTTTGTATATAATTTTAAAGTGCATTTTTCGCTCTATGAAAATGTGATATTAATTTTATTTGCAAGTTAGTTTTTCCGATTTCTCAGGGTGTTGAAAACAACATGGACAAGAAGCAGATTCAAACAATTTTTCTATTCCAGTTCAAACTAGGTCGGAAAGCTGTCGAAACTACTCGCGATATCAACGAGGCGTTTTGCCCTGAGACCACTAACGAACGTACTGCACAAAGGTGGTTTAAAAAATTTCAACGTTTGTGTCCAGCACTGGTCAACAGAAATGGTCCTATCGTTCTCCACGACAATGCCCGGCCACACATCGCCCGATCGACCCTTTAAAAGTTGAACGAATTGGGCTACAAAACTCTACCTCATCCACCATACCCGCCAGATCTCTCGCCCACCGATTACCACTTTTTTAAGTACCTCGACAACGTCTTGCGTGAGAAATGCTTCAAATCTCAGAGAGATGCTGAAACGGCATTCAATGAATTTGTTGTCTCCAGGACTCCAGAATTTTATTCAATCGGAATAACACAACTTGTTTCTCGTTGGCAAACGTGCATTGATTGCAATGGCCTTTATTTTGATTAATAAAGCTTTGTCTGAGCTGAGATATGTGCATTTGAATTTAATAGTTAAAAACCGCCAGAGCTTTCATTCCAACCTAATATATGCAAAGAAAGCAAAAGACATAATAACTGCAACTTCAGAGGAATGTGGTATGCATTGACGGGCCACTTTTCCTATCGCCAATGTATATTCAAACTTATAGTGAGAAAGCAAAATAAAAAGATCCAAGGTCTTTCATTCTGGATAGTTCAAATGTTTAGACTTCAACATCGGAATTACCTAATCGTTCAAAACAACTGATTCCGGATTTGTTTGATCGTCGAACATTCGACAGGATAAAGGATTCCGGAGCAGGCGAACGTGGTTGCGTTCGGCGATCCCCATGCACTTTGCGCGAACAACGAGCCCCAGTTTTCAAGGGAGGAAGTTTTGCTCTAGATTTTCGTTTCTTTAACCATATTTTCCCGACCGTTGCATTATTCATCGGTGAGCGCCCCGTTAAATTCGAAATCCAAAGGACACGCGAAGTTTTCGTCAGACCGCGTTCGCGGCGGGCTCTCGCGCCTCGAGGAAACGTGGGATCGGTGAAATGGGAAGCTGCCAGGGGGTCGTACACATCCGGTTCTCTGGTCACGGTTCAACAGTGGCCCGCAGTGCATCGTTGCGCCGCGGCGCGCACACCGGGCTGCAAGTTATTATTTCTGTTATGCCTCTGCCAGTGGGCACGCCGACAACGAACCAGGAATATTGATTCCCGACTGTCGAAGGGAGGCAATACGGCCGACTTCCGGCACGAACCGGAAATGACTGTTCCACGCCTGCCAACCCAATTCCCCGTTCCTCGTTCCTCTCGTTCCCTGTTCCCCCGTTCCCCGTGACGGGCCACGGTGCCCCGTACCTCTCGGCTCTATCGCCCCTCCGCGCCTCTGAAAGCTGTCGCCTCGCCGCCTTTTGCGGATCATTTTGAGAAACGCTTTTGATGGTTGCCGTCCATCACCTTTGCGATTTATTCGACGCCCGATCGAAAATTCACGTTCAGCCGAGCGCGCGATACCTCATCTCCCTCATCTCCCTCATCACGATGCCACCTTTCGACAGAACCGGCCGCCGAGCTCTCGATTTAACCATTGGCAATCTATAAACATTATTAGTAGAGCTAGGTAAAATAGTATTTCAGTGGGTAAGAAATAAACCCATTTGCAGTAAAGTATGCGTTCAAATATTTTATTTCAAACAATAATTATTTTAAATAGTATTTGAACTGTACTTTTACTGAAAATAATGGCTCTTCTTTGATACATTTTTGAGCACGAATTGTTTCCTAATGGCAAGATACATTGTATCTATTGTTCATCTATAACTCGCAGTAAAAGCGAAGCAAGAAAACCGATTCAACTTTATCAGAAATACTATTTACGACCATTATTTAATACTCGTTTCTTGATGCCTTTTAATAACCCAATGATAGCAAGTTTTAAATTTTAAATTAGAGAATAAATTTAAAGAACCGCATTACATACTCTAAATACGAGTTATTGCGATAAATATTTGATTTTATTTTTCAGACTGTTAAAATAAAAATATTTTATTTTGTGGTCTGGATTAACAAAATTTAATTTTTGAAATTATGTATTTTAGAATATGAACTATTTTTTTAAGCCGAATAATATGTAAAATGTAAAGTAGCATTCGAAATATTTATTTCGAAAAATATTATCCACCTCTGCACTCCACAAACAGCGTTGGGAAAAATAGTATTTGAAACGCTAAATGTAAATATTTTTAGGAAGTATTTCCTGCATTTGATCAATTTGGAATAATTATTTATTTTTCTATTAACACTTCGGTCGTGCACTCAGCGACCACGAAAATCGGGAAACTCAGAGCAATTTACTAAAATGCTAGGATTTATGGTGCTAATTACTTTTTCAATCCTCTTACATTTCCCAGACCACAAGCTTAGCACACTTTATCTATCATCGTGGGAAACAAAACAACCGCAGAAATGAGATTTCAGAAATAATTCCGCCATCCAAATATGGTAGCCACCGTGTTATATAAATCCTGCCTAAAATACTTATTCGAATTTACAATATACGTAACATGTATTTATTTCAATTGTGCATTTTTCAGCACGAACATTAAATAGTTATTTGAAATATAAATATTTCATGTCTTGACATTCATACATAAGTACCTACATATGTCTTGACATTCATAAGTATGTTTGGACCTCATAAAGTGAGTTTAAGAACACGACATACAAGTTGAAATAATCATTATTTCTCATACATCCCACTAATAAATATTATTTCAAATAATTCTTTCTAATGCATCCTACGAAAGACATTATTTCAAGTAACAATTCCAAAAATATTCCCTTGTATAATAAAAATATTTCAATTACTGTTTCCAATACTTTTTATCTGAAGTACTATTCACAACAGAAAATAACAATGTCATTTACAGGAACCATCGTTAAAAATACGTTTTGTGGGGGTTATTTTTCCGTAGATTTTAGCAAACGAGATTTATTTATAAAATATCGGAAATGTCAGGAATGATTTCAAAACCTTTAAATATTGCATACCTTTAAAAATTGCATACCTTTAAAAATTTAGTAATATCAATCGTAAAAACTCGATACCATGATTTGTACGATTTTTTAGAGGTTGAAAACGAATAATAATTGTAACAATTAGCCATCTAATTTATTTATAAAATATCGGAAATGTGAGAAATGATTTCAAAACCTTTAAATATTGCATACCTTTAAAAGTTTAGTAATATCAATCTTAAAAACTCGATACCATGATTTGTACGATTTTTCAGAGGTTGAAAACGAATAGTAACTAATCATCTAAAATAAAACTTATTAAAACTTTCGTAATACCAATCGTAAAAACTCGATACCATGATTTTACGATTTTTCAGAGGCTGAAAACGAATAATAATTGTAACAATTAGCCGTCTAATTTATTTATAAAATATAGGAAATGTCAGGTATGATTTCAAAACCTTTAAATATTGCATACCTTTAAAACTTTAGTAAAAAGTTTTTAGTTAAAAACTCGATACCATGATTTGTACGGTTTTTCAGAGGCTGAAAACGAATAATAACTAATCATCTAAAATAAGAATTATGGCGGATTCCAGACAATATAATCGAAGATAATATTATAGTAAACAAATAGTATAAAAAGCCTGAAAAGAAACAGCAAACATTTTCGCAAAGTAGAATAAAGAATACGGAAACAGATGACATTTTTTATTAATAAAAAATCCAGCAATATTTGCGTGATAAAAATTGCGAATTCAAAGCAACACGAAATACAAATAATATAAAACAATTATTTTTCAAATGTAGTACAAAGTGATTCTGTCGCCTGTTCCAATTAAAAGACTATTTAATTTCGTTCGATTGATCCTTTGTCCACGAACAAATATTCGAATAATAAGTGATGAAAACTTCGAACAATGCGGTTCGTTACATGCGAATAGTCATATTTAGAAATGTAATAAATATAGATTTTTGTACTCTAATGTCGCCTTTCTTCTTATCAATTTTCATTGTCAAGAAACATTTTACACACCATTTATAACTATAACAGACAATTGAAATATTTTATTTTACTCCAAAGAGTCTAAACATAGAAATATTTGATTTTATACTGTAGCATCTGAAAGCAAAAATATTCTATTTTATGGGATTTTATTTATCACTCAAAATAATATTTCATTTGATGTAATTGATTTGATTTTATTGGACACGTTTTCAAATTGATTTGCATACAGAATTAACCACGTTTATTTTATTGCGAGGTCTTTTGAACTGATTTATCATCTTCATTTTATCTTCCAATGTGTGTTATCGAAATTATCTGAAAGAAAATTGCTGTGTTGTAACAACAATCTCAACGAAGCATTCTTTCTTCTAACGATGAGGTCAAGGTTTGAGAAGATACAAATTCACACAGAGTAGATACGACTTCTTAGAATACTACACCTGTTATTATGTACTATCCTTTGAAATTCACAACAATAGCTTATTATCTGTTGATAACTTACAGACCCCGTTTATTGCTTAACATCCTAATATCTATTAACACATAGGAAATCTATTGCTTAACACAATATTGTTGCGAGTCGAATACACAATATCTATTGTCTTCCACAAGCTTCATCTATTTCAATTATACAGTGACGAGCATATAAATAGGGAAATTGGCCCGTCAATGCATACTACATTCTTCTGAAGTTGTAGTTACTATGTCTCTTTTTTCTTTGCACATATTAAGAGTCCTTAAGCTAATTCCTGCACAAAGTTTTGATAATTAACTCAGCTTAATTGTTAATAAAATAATTACGGAACTTAAAATACGAAAATTTTTGGGGAGCATATAAATAGCGAAATACAGATTTATGTACTGAATGTATTTTATTTTACCATGTAATCAATATAAATAATATATTTAATAATACTATATAATACAATAACTAATACTTTGTTGGACCACCTTTGTTTTTGATGATTTCAGCACAACAACGGGGCATAGAATCAATAAGTTGAATGCAGCGATCGATTGAAATATTATTTCATGCATCTTCGATTATTCCGTATAAATTGTTTAAATTCGTAGGTTTTTTCATTTTAATTGCTTTGTCTACGTCATTCCAAAGATGCTTGATTGGATTTAAATATTAAATCGGGCGACTGTGATGGCCAACACATAACGTTAACATTATACTCTTTCAAAAACCACTTCGCCGTTTGAAACGTGTGTTAGGGATCGTTATTTGCTTGAAGTATCCAACGTTTCGGCATATTTTCTTGAGTAAAAGGAATTAAATGTTCATTCAGGATGTCAGCATATTAATATTGCAGATTGGACCAGAACCGTGTATAGTCATACCGGCCCAAAGCATTACACAACCTCCTCCTCCTTTAACGGTCGACTTCAAGCATTTTGTATAAAATTCTTCACCTACTTGCCATCTTACGTAACATCTTCCATCTGATCCGAACGAATTAAATTTGGATTCATCAGTGAAGATGACTTTCGCCCATTGTTGCCTTGTCCAGAGAACATGCTCTTTAACAACTATATCGTGTTATATAATTGCGTATCAATTTCCCTATTTATATGCTCGACACTATATGTATTATCATGAAGAACCACACCTTACATTTTCTCCTACCTGTAGTTGAACACCCTGTATGTACATGTATAGCTATTTGCCGAAACTAGGTGCCGTCCGGCGCACAGTGGGCCAGATCGGCGCGCTAGCTGTTCACGCGTATTTCACCATTATTTCAAAATATAAAGACCACATTAAATATATCGTCGTATTCGTCTTGGCATCAGCTATAATATTATTGAATAAAAAATATATAGGTATAAATAAATAATGAAGGTAAACACCATTTTTTATTAAAAAAAAGAAATTATTGAAATTTTTTGTATTGAGACTTGTAGAAGACTGAGTACTGATTACTTTTTGTAGGAAACATTTTTTTGTTACATCACCGGAAATGTCTGTAAACTCGTGTGAATAATGAATAATATTTGAAAACTGGCGTTTTTCAGGCATTCAAACAAGAGTAATTCATAATTATTGAATGAATGAAGTTTATTATATTTAATGAAATAACAAAAATGTGTTATTACTGTCTTATTTAAAAAATTACAAAAATTCAAACAAGATTAAGTATTATATTTTACAAAGTTCCTGACTATATTCGATTGATCATACGGATTTTCTGCTTATAACTCTGTTTATCTATGAATAAACAAAAATCTATACTATAATTCCTCTTAACAAAGGTAAAATACAGGTCTTTAATATGGAAAAACTGCTCTGATGCTGTACTACGATGCTGTTACTATAATCTCTCAAATACAAATGATTCAACTGTGAGCTAGTAATAAGTTCGAATGCTTATCAATTGTCGTATAATCTAAAAAATTCATAAGATAGGTCTGGGTTAGGTCTTTACACTCTTAAGAGCTGCTGAGTGGTCGTCAACGCGTCTCGCGCAACGCGATTCGCCGCGGAATTGCGTGACATGCGACGCTTTAAACCATCATAATTTCCAAGTTTGGATCGATTTGGATGTGAAATTTGCAGGATCTTTTAGAGGAGACGTTGCTGAAAATGTTTCACTTTGTTAGAGCACGACACTATATAACACTTTTAACTTATCCCTTGTCAAAGGTGAAAAACTTTGACGGTATTCCTTGGTTGACTAAGTATTTCTTTTTATAACAAATCATGAACATTAATGTTTAGTTCCTGGTGCGTTCTCAACATAGATATACATTCTTTATACAAAAACAAATTGGGCACTTAATCTTTAGTAGGTTTTCCAGGACATCGTTATAAAGAAAAGGAAGTTTTTCGGTGATAAATCGTATCTGAAAAAGTTTGATCTTTGAACGCTTATTGTAACAAGAGTTTTTAATAACTTTAATTAATATTATCGTTTTTGAATGTAATGGACATTTAAGAAACATTGTACATTCGTTAAAAATCGATATGAGGACTTCGATTTTTTAGCTCATGAACAGCTAGCGCGTCGATCTGGCCCACTGTGCGGCGCGGCGTTAGGGGAAGTCCCCTATACATATACAGGGTGGGTCGCCACATTTTGCCACCTCAAATATCTTTGTTGTTTTTAAAGATACGTTAAATGTCTGTAGGACAAAGTTGAATGATAAAATGTGGCTTATACGATACTAAAAAAATTTTTGTTTTTATGTGATTTTTTTTGAGATATGAAGCTGACCTTCATTTTTTTAATGAAATGAGGTATATTTTAATACATCAATCGATGCAGCTGGACATTCGTTATAAAAAAGTACTAACCTCTGTATGTCGAAAAGTTAGTAGTTCAGGAGATATTTAAATTTAAATAACTCTAAAATACCATTACTGTCGTGCAAAGATGTTACACAAGTAAGTAAACACTAACGTCTTAGGACGACAGTAATGGTATTTTAGAGTCATTTAAGTTGAAATATCTCCTGAACTACTAACTTTTCTACATACATAGGTTAGTACTTTTTTATAACGAATATCCATCTGCATCGATTGGTGTATTAAAAAAGAACTCATTCCATTTAAAAAAATGAAGTTGACCTTCATATGTACTTTACGCGTCCACCCGTAAAAAAATAAATACACTACATAATGTATCCCTTCAGACCATGCAACTTCTGTATACAAAATTTTTTCGTGCAACGCATACTTTGAAAGTTATGACAGGTGTGCAAGTTGCGTGGACAACCCTGTATATATATTCTAGATTCGCAGTTTAAAATAAATTCTATTTCAGCAAACAAATTTCAAAATCTTTAGATACAGCTCGTTGGCTTTGCACGGAATTGCAACGTTTCTATGTGCCTTTTCGCTCTTCCGAGAACAAAGGCTGCGATCGATTTAATTTATATGTTCCAGTTCAATAACGTTTTCAATCAACAATTCTTCCAAAAAACGGTGTGTAAAATATTCCACGATGAAATTGACTTTTATTGACACTTGTACTAAACCACAAAAATTACAAAAATTACATAAAAACAAACATTCTTTTGGTATCGTATAAGCCCCATTTTACCATTCAACTTTGACCTTCAGACATTTGACGTATCTTTAAAAACAACAAAGATATTTGAGGTGGCAAAATATGACGACCCACCCTGTATTGGGTTGGCAATTAAGTTCGTTCGGTTTTTGTGTCTTATTCCACTCTAAAAAACCGAACGAATTTATTTGCCAACCCAATATACAGGGTGTCCCAAAATTCCTGAACTTCCCGGAAATGGGAGGTTCCCGAGACCACATGAAGCGATATTTTCCTTTGCAAAAATGTTATCCGCGGCTTTGTTTAAGAGTTATCAACGAAAAACACGGACCAATCAAAGCGCGACCTAGACGCGAGTTAGCACAGTCGCACAGTAGACGAGAAACCGATCTTTTTGGACAAAAATCTGCCGACAACTCAGTTTTTCAACGATTCAATTGGAATTTTTTTTTACAATTTTCGTGAAGGACTATACTTTGATGACGTGCTGCGCGAAAATCGTTAACTGTCACAAGAAATCAAGAATCTTTATCTACAAAACCCAATAACTCTGATACTTCATCTGCTCATACAATAAATTTCCATGTCCCAGCTGAGTTGCCGACACTTCGTAACCCTAAACCCTAAACCGCAAAATTCTTAACTGTAAATCTGGGCCTGAGAATTACCAATTGAATAGAATTACATTCGGCACTTATGAGACTCACTATTAATTTATTGATCCAACAGTAGCGTTTTCGCTTCTTGAGAAAGAACTTCCTTGAGCTTGTCATCCTTTATTCTTAGAGAGCGTATAATATCTATATTTGTCTTTTTGCGGCAACACATTCGGGAGTTTTCAGGTCGTGGTTTCCTGAAGACTTTATTATTTGCCTCTTGTGACTCTTCTGAATACAAACCAATTGGCAGTTCAAATGTAGCAAATACTTCACTTCCATGTTGCAGTACCTTATGAACTGATGGAGGTACTTAGAACTATGGATAAATTTTAATAAAATTTTTTTTTTAATTTTTTTTACAGTATAAAATTTTGTTGTTTAGGGTTAGGGTTAAGAAGTGTCGGCAACTCAGCTGGGACTTTTTGGGTTTTGTAGATAAGGATTCTTGATTTCTTGTGACAGTTAACGATTTTCGCGCAGCACGTCATCAAAGTATAGTCCTTCACGAAAATTTTAAAAAAGATTTCAATTAAATCGATGAAAAACTGAGTTGGTAGATTTTTGTCCAAAAAATAACTCCTTAATAACACCTAAATAAAGCCGCGGATAACAGTTTTTCAAAGGAAAATATCGCTTCAAATGGTCTCAGGAACCTCCCATTTCCGGGAAGTTCAGGAATTTTGGGACATCCTGTATAGGGGACTTCCCCTAAATAAATAAATATACATATAATAAATAATAGCTATATATATACATACATACTTTGACAAAATACCTTTGCAATGTTGAAGTGTCAGAAAACGCAACGGAAAAAATGTTTACAGTCTGCCAAACTAGAGAGACTCTATACACACACAGGCCGTTTCCAAAAACGTGATACCACCAGATAGGTGGTACGACAAAATAGAAAAAATAATCATTGGAAGTTCTGTTTTCTATTGGGTCGGTTCGAATGCATGTAATTGGTCAGTGCAGGTGAGTTGACGAAAAAGAAAAAGTCATTTGAAGCTTCGAATTTTATTGGATCGGACCAGGCTCCAGTGATCGGTTGGTACAAGTGATTCGATAAAAAGAAAAGGTCAATGAAAACTTTGTCGATCGTAGGCAACAATATTTGGTTAGCTGAAAAGTACGTTAATAATTGCTTGGTTTGTAAAAATGACAATATTGCAGCAAATTGCTGATAACGCGTGGTAATTGCAAGTTACGCAAATTGCAGCCAGCTTCGATGAACCGTAGAGGTGCGATCCTGTTGCACGATAATGATGCCTCATTCGCTGGATATAACGGCGGCAATGATGCACGAATTGAAATCTGAAGCCTCGCGCCATCCTTTCTATCTACTGGGCTTACCCGTATTTTAGTTTATTTACCACCATCAAAAGATTATCGTGTTGTGGTTACTGAAGTTTTTATAATTTTAGTAATTTTACAGAGTGAAACCTGGAGAAAATTTCAATAAACGTGTCTTCGTATTTTTCGTAACACACATTATTACAAATTAGTCACTTTCAATTCGTGTAAAAACCATGAAACAATGTAAAAATTCTTTTCATTAAAAAAAACTAATAGATAAACAGCAAAATTTTTCATTGTATACAACAAATACTGATATTGGAAAATACGTACTACAACTTCACTTTAAAAACTGCATTCGCAATATATTCTTTTATTACAAAGAGTACATGTTTATAATTTAGTTATTAATACTAATTTATAATTTTTCCTAAAGGGAGTAAGCATTTTGGGTGCAAAAAGAATCGATTTTCTTTTTAATTTTTTTATTTGATAATAGATAATATTCACTGCCGATCAAATGACCGGTTTTATATTTTTCATATTACAATTATTGAAATTGTGAAGTTGCTTACGTGGATTACGTGGAAACTGATTCGATAAATGTCTTTATCCAAACACATATTGTAATAAAAATAGATCCTTGTCATTTTTAAAAGCTAAAACATTTTAATCGCTTCTAATGCTTAGTGTTAGAACGATTCTTTGTGTACTATATGTGGGTGAAAAATGTTCACATGGGTCTGACGTACGATTTAATTGTAGCAAAAGAGGAAAATAATTGTCCTGTAAAAATCATATTTTTCGGCACTTGTGTTCTTGTTCCTTACTAACCATTTACGCCAGTTGTGCTATGGTTTCCACTTAATTTCGCTCCTGTAACGCGGACTGTTTGATAACACTTCCACAACTACTGTTGGGTGGTTCTTATAGGGTTTTTCGCGCTGATTCCGAATCTGTCTTTAATTTTTTCCCTATACGCACAGATTTTGAGAAACATGACTTTGAAAAAAAAACATTTTTTTCAACTTTAAACAAATATTGTGGTGTTATTATAAAAGATATTGAATTGTTCTTTATAGCAAAAGATTCTGCAGACTTTCCCGAATATAGCGATATCAAATATTAATACATTATGATTGTTTAAACATGTTTAAATAATCACTAAAGGTGGAGAGACACCACTTTTGCACCAATTTTTCAGGATATTTTTCAATTTATCTCAAAAAATAAGGGTCCAGCGGAAAATCCAACTATATCACCCGATATAGCAGACTTTTATGTTGAGAAATCACTCTTTAAAGTTTGCAACTATGACATTTTTTTCGAACCACAAAACAAAATATCTTCGCCCGGCATAAGTTGCCGCCAGTGGCGTTCACCACTAGCGCGGTCTCAACATAAATTGGCCAACTCATGCCGGGCAAAATAGTTTGCTTTGTGGTTCGAAAAAAACGTCATAGATGCAAACTTCAAACGGTGATTTCTCAAGATAAAAGTCTGCTCTATCGAGTGGTATAGTTCGATTTTTCGCTGGACCCTTATATTTTTAGATAAATTGAAAAATATCCTCAAAAATTAGTGCAAAAGTGGTGTCTCTCCGACTTTAATCATTGTTTAAACATGTTTAGACAATCATAATGTATTAATATTGGATATCACTGTATTCGGGAAAGTCTACAGAATCTTTTGCTGCAAAGAACAATTCAATATCTTTTATAATAACATCACAATATTTGTTTAAAGTTGAAAAATATGTTTTTTTTCAAAGCCATGTTCCTCAAAAACTGTGCGTATAGGAAAAAAATTAAAAACAGATTCGGAATCAGCGCGTAAAACTCTATAAGAAGGACCCAACAGTAATTAGGGAATATAAAAAAAGTTGAAATTTGTTGGACAGTGTAATTTGCAGTGTAGTGGAATTATTTAGATCGCGGGCCCTTTTGCTCCATCAAGCAATTCGAAACTGGTACGACGGGCCCACGTTTTACGCCCTGTTTGATGTATTATAATCCTTTTCCGATTACTTCCACTAACGCCCAGAACCGGCCGTTCCGTGCCGAATTTAAACCTCTTTCGCGTGGTTCAAAGCGTTTCGAATGAAATACCATTTGCAAAGAGAGAATTTAAGAGCGATTTAGACGACTGCGGCTAATCGTTACGCGGATAAATGCTCGAATCTTTTTTCAAGTACTAATACTCCAATACTGCTGGTCGATACAGCTTGAAAAAGAATAAACCCGAAAAGCTCTAACAATTTCGAGGATTTCACTAAACAGTTTAATTTTTCAAACTGCTGCACGCTTACTTAACGCTCCACTGCTCGCGCTTTATTAACTTCCCGATTTTATAGGGAAGTTATTGTAATGACCCCGAAAATCGATTTTTTAGCAGATCTTCACGTTTCATGGTCATTGCAGTCACTTTAGACTATTTTCAGCAAAATGTTCGTATGTGTGTGTGTGTGTGCGTATGTCCGTTTCTATGTAATTAAATTTTTCGTTAACGTTTTCAGAAAAAGTAACAACGCGATCAGGATGATGAATGATGCAATCGATGTGCCCTGTCGTAACTTAGAGCTGATTAGATTTTGGTCCATATTGGTCAAGTAGTTTTTTAGATTTTTAGTTTTTTTTCGAAAAGAGTTGATTCTGCAATGCAATTTATAAGGGAGGACGAAAATTTTCCACCAAAGAATCAAACGCAATTACATAAAAAAAAATTTTTTCTTAATTTTTTTTTGGATTTAAAAAAAATTTTTTTTTAGATCTAAAAAAAATTTTTTTTTTAACTGATGCTAATGTTACCGCTTGGAATAATCGAAAGTTATTCCAATGCAAGAGTGAATTTATCATCTCTACTCCCAAGAATACATTTTGGGAGAATATCGTTGAAAGTACAAAAAAAAACGATGTTAGCGATGTTGGCGAAGGAGTAACGAATCGGGAAGTTCTTTGTGTGACTCTTGGAGAGTCACACACCAACTAAAAAACATTAATAGCAGTAGGCCCTACTAGCCATGCGTATCACTAACCCTCTCGCAAGAGCAGTTCTATCCGCGAGCTCGCGAAGCGAGCGAGCAAAAACAACCCTTCTCGCGAGCGAGCGAAGCGAGCGAGCAACAATAGCCCTCTAGTTTCAGTTTCTTCGCGCCTGCGCAGCTTAAAAGTGGCGGAAGCGAATTTGAATACCACTGGAACGGTAATGAGAAATAGGTATGTTTTCATTTATCTCAATCTCATTTAAATTTGTTACATCTGAATGCCGATGCTTTGTACAACATCAAGTTTCGAAAAACTAATATTCAAAGTCCAAACGTCACATTAAAGCTCATTCCGTATTCCTAATTTATCGTATAATTCTTTTACGTGTGTACTTCATGCTTCGAAAATGTGATTAAATCAAAACTAATGAAAAATACTATTTACATTATTTAATCTACAATTCTTCTATGTATGTATTTTATAATACTATTTATATTATTTAATCTACAATTCTTTTATGTATATATTTTATATTCAGTTGTAAAGTATGAATTCACCCTTTTCTTCTTAGGAAAAACAAATATTATGAAACATTATACACAATGCACGATCAGATAAAAGATAAATGCAGAAAAATTTACAGGTTATTTCTATTGTCCATTCTTTTAATATAAATACTCGAATAACAAGGAACAAGTCTTTCAAAAGAATTCAAAAGATCTTCAATAATAGTGTCTATTATATAAATATAATATATTCACTGCACCTCATTTTTCATCCTCAATTGGATACTACTTCGAATCAATTTAATTCGGAAAATATTAATATAACCACTTTCTGAACAGCACACAGAGATTAACAATAAATTAGGGTCGAATAACAAAGTCATCTAACGTAGAAGAGCACTTAATGCTAATAACAGAAAGATTTAAAGGATGAGAATAACTTAATTGGAGCTAAGAATTCAATGAAACAAATACGTCCAATGAAATAAAGAAAATTAAAACTGTTCTTTTATTTTAATTTAAAACTACGATGTTAAAATTAATAAAAGGTTTATTATTCGTTACTGTATTCAAAATTGATTTAAATTAATGCCCAGAAACGTAGTTTGTTTCCGTACGCTCGTATATTTCGAATCCTAATCCGCAGTAACAGTGCACAGTAATTGGTACATGGCTCTTTTTTGTCCACAGTAAGTAATATGCACAAAATGTTATCGATTTCATATTTAAACATTTTCTTATGTTGTATTAGGTTTTGACGACCACAAATCTTTCTGTATTCAAAACACATCATTCTTCCATAAAATGCTTACACACATTCTTATTTTATGATGATAAATTAGGAATACAGTAAAGTCGCGCGATTCTTGTCCGCGTCTCTTTCTTTCCCATACGCTGTCCTTCCTTGCGCCCGAAAATTTCATCGTCGATTAAACCACTAAATACAGTTGAGATTATATCGTATTTGGTGTTGTTTTAATCAGAAAAGTGCCAGAAATAACTTGGTGAAAGTCCTATAAAAAAATAAAGAAGTTTTTGTACATTCGATTAGTACTATTGGTAGTGGTCCACACCGATACGCTTCGACCACGCGATCCGTATTTCATGCTGTCCTTCTCTATAATAAAATAATTCCAATTATCGATCCTAAATGTTATCAAATCTGAAAATTTGTCCTTCTCTGCGTTTGGCTTTCTTTTTCGAACTCTCGCACAGTGGGCGAGAAACCAATCTTTTTGGACAAAAATCTACCGACAACTCAGTTTTTCATCGATTTAATTGAAATCTTTTTTAAAATTTTCGTGAAGGACTATACTTTGATGACGTGCTGCGCGAAAATCGTTAACTGTCACAAGAAATCAAAAATCCTTATCTACAAAACCCAATAACTCCGATACTCCATCCGCCCATACCATAAATTTGCATGTCCCAGCTGAGTTGCCGACACTTCTTAACCCTAACCCTAAACAACAAAATTTTATACTGTAAAAGAAATTTAAAAAAAAATTTTATTAAAATTTATCCATGGTATAAACTACCTCCATCAGTTCATAAGGGACTGCAACATGGAAGTGAAGTATTTGCTACATTCGAACTGCCAATTGGTTTGTATTCAGAAGAGCCACAAGAGGCAAATAATAAAGTCTTCGGGAAACCACGACCTGAAAACTCCCGAATGTGTTGCCGCAAAAAGACAAATATAGATATTATACGCTCTCTAAGAATAAAGGATGGCAAGCTCAAGGAAGTTCTTTCTCAAGAAGCGAAAACGCTACTGTTGGATCAATAAATTAATAGTGAGTCTCATAAGTGCCGAATGTAATTCTATTCAATTGGTAATTCTCAGGCCCAGATTTACAGTTAAGAATTTTGCGGTTTAGGGTTTAGGGTTACGAAGTGTCGGCAACTCAGCTGGGACATGGAAATTTATTGTATGAGCGGATGAAGTATCGGAGTTATTGGGTTTTGTAGATAAGGATTCTTGATTTCTTGTGACAGTTAACGATTTTCGCGCAGCACGTCAACAAAATATAGTCCTTCACGAACATTTAAAAAAAAATTCCAATTGAATCGATGAAAAAATGAGTTGTCGGCAGATTATTGTCCAAAAAGATCGGTTTCTCGCCCACTGTGTCTCGGCGTGATCGGCGCGGTAGACGCAGTCATAAAAAAATAAGGTCATTATGCGATCACTGTCCGCACAGAACACAGGCTGTTGGACGGTAAACGCGACTTTACTGTAGTATTAAAATAAAGTACGATCGAAACATGATACCACAGTAATCGGTAGAGTTACCCTACATCTAAAAACCTTGTCTCTGTGTTTGCCCTGGTCGCTGTCCGTAGCATCTCGCCGGAGTCGATTTTCTTGCGACCTTTAAAACAGAGATCGATGCCTTTGATGGTTTAGTGGCGTAGACGACGAAACGTAAGATACCCGTGAGAATGGTATCGATCCTGTTAAATCAAATCGTATAAAACGGAACGGTTCCGGGTGAGGGGACAGAGCGGGGGCACGCGAGTTTAATAACCGCCGTCGAAAGAGCTCGAAATTCCCAGGTCGCTGACTATCTTCTCTTTGCTATCCGTTTCAATTAAAGTCGAACCTGTGAGTGTGAAATGAAAAAGCTAGTAGGGTATGGTTCAACGACAGCGAGGAAGCTTGGACAATTTACTAGTTTGGTACATACAAATTAAAGTCCCCCATCCCGTTTCCTCTTTCGATTTGAAATTCATTTAACGTTTCTTCTGTAACCACTTTTTCGAACGGCTTCTGCTTCCATTCGGTTAGGTTCACCGAGCAAAAATGGTTGTTTCACAGTTCCCTTTGAGGGATGCAGTTCTCGGGAAGTTCTGTCCTATCCCAGAACTTAATAGTTCAATAATGCGTATTTTTCAGAGATTGCCGTCGATAAAATTATTTTCAGCTTATCTTATATTATGAGTGCAAAATGAAAAAGCTATTAGGGTATGGTTCAACGACAGCGAGGAAGCTTGGACAATTTACTAGTTTGGTACATACAAATGAAAGTCCCCATCCCGTTTCCTCTTTCGATTTGAAATTCATTTAACGTTTCTTCTGTAACCACTTTTTCGAACGGGTTCTGTTTCCATTCGGTTTGGTTCACCGAGCAAAAATGGTTGTTTCACAGTTCCCTTTGAGGGATGCAGTTTCTCGGGAAGATCTGTCCTATCCCAGAACTTAATAGTTAAATAGTGCATATTTTTCATATGTTGAAAAATAAAATTATGAAAGATAAAATTATTGTCATCCTATCAGCGCGTTGGTTTCATACATGTTGGCCCGGTTCTATCGATTTTATGCCAATCGTCGTGCGACAGCTACATTGTAAACATTCGTGCAAGTTTATCGGGTTATTGCAGACGGTACGAAAACGGTAAAATCGAATAAAAATATGTTTGCTTTTCTTAAATATTACTGGCTGGAAAATATAAGAACATATGTAACGCTGATGTATCAAAATGTTGAATAAATGGAACGATTTGCTAAAGTAGATTGTCTGTTAAGTACGCGGATAACGATAATTCCACGATTTAATTTATAATAACAAGTAAGTAGTCATTTATTTGACGAAGAATTGGAGTTAAATTTTGTCGAATGAAGCAGTACGATTTTTCCAAATAGAGAGGAATTTTATATATCGGTTCTTCACAGATTCAATTATTAAAATATAAATGGAATTTGTAACGGAAAAGCTTTATATTATTATGAAAAAACAAATACTAATAACGTCGCAAACAACATGAACATGAACCTGTCGTTCGAAGCTGTTTCATTATTATGTAAATAATAATATACACGAATTCGATTATTTCCTTCCTTCATAACAATTTTGTTTTTCACAGGAACAATTCAAATTAAATATTAAATGCATGCAGTGGATATGAATTTACATGTAGACTCGCGTGATTATAAATCAATATTAAGTTGTTTATGCAGTGTTATTTCGTTTATTTTAAAGATACAGAGAAAATAATTAAAATTAAGTTCATACGTATGAGATTTTACACAATTTCTGTTTTGTATGGTTTTGTACAAGTGTCAATAAAAGTCAATTTCATCGTGGAATATTTTACACGCGGTTTTTGGAAAATTGTTGATTGAAAACGTTATTGAACTGGAACATATAAATTAAATCGATCGCAGTCTTTGTTCTCGGAAGAGCGAAAAGGCACATAGAAACGTTGCAATTCCGTGCAAAGCCAACGAGCTGTATCTAAAGATTTTGAAATTTGTTTGCTGGAATAGAATTTATTTTAAACTGCGAATCTAGAATATATACTGGGTGGTCCAGGCAACTTGCACATGTATAATAACATCTAAAGTATGCGTTGCACGAAAAAGTTTTGTATACAGAAATTGCATGGTCTGAAGGGATATATTATGTAGTGTATTCATTTAGTGTATTTATTTTCTACAGACGGACGCGTAAAGGACATATGAAGGTCAACTTCATTTTTTTAAATGGAATGAGTTCTTTTTTAATACACCAATCGATGCAGATGGATATTCGTTATAAAAAAGTACTAACCTCTGTATGTCGAAAAGTTAGTAGTTCAGGAGATATTTAAATTTAAATAACTCTAAAATACCATTACTGTCGTGCTAAGATGTTACACAAGTAAGTAAACACTAACGTCTTAGGACGACAGTAATGGTATTTTAGAGTTATTTAAATTGAAATATCTCCTGAACTATTAACTTTTCGACATACATAGGTTAGTACTTTTTTATAACGAATGTCCAGCTGCATCGATTGATGTATTAAAAAATACCTCATTTCATTTAAAAAAATGAAGTTGACCTTCACATGTCCTTTACGCGTCCACCTGTAAAAAAACTAAATACACTACATAATGTACCCCTTCAGACCATGCAACTTCTGTATACAACATTTTTTCGTGCAACGCATACTTTGGAAGTTATTATAGGTGTGCAAGTTGCGTGGACCACCCTGTATATAATATTTAAGACATGATGCAGCAACATGATTAATTGATCGCGCCTACTTTAAATCAGAATATCTCTTTTATAAATGGACCAAACAACTTCTTTTGTACACGTAGAAGAATCAGTTTAGTAGATAATAATAGTGTTAGAATAAGATTTGTAAAGTTACTTCTGTACATTCATTACACTCATGGAAATGTTTACCAAAAAGCGCATAATTTCGTTGGTTATTTAATCGAATTCATTTATTTCAACGTGAAATAAAAATACGGTACTAATAAAAAACAAAAAAATATCTGTTCATTCGTGAAATAACGAATGTTTAAAGCTGTATGTACTTTTATATTCCATTTTATACTTTTTCACCATTCTTTCTCTTTGACACACACACACACACCATTCTGCTGCCAAAGATTTACTGCGCTAATTAACACGAATACATTTTTCTGCACAAAAAAAAGACGAATTCCCTTTTCTGGGTTTAATGTGTTAACAAGCTTTGTACTGTACGTTTAATATGCCAGTGTTAACAAACAAACGATACTAAAAAGTGGCTGTACAAATATGTGCACAGTATAAACATTTTTTGTTAACAATTTTTATTTTTGAAATCCATGAAAATGGGGGATAGATGTGTTGAAAGTAGACAGAGGATTTTGTGCATTTATTTAGGAAAAGGAAGGAACAATAGAAAAATTTAAAAATACACTGTTATATTATTTTCAATCTATTAAACATATTAGGAAAAAAAATAAATTTCTATTTCACTCTAGTTTGTTGTAATTTACGTAGAACATTTTTATTTTGCATAAAGATCCGCTGTCTGAATATAAAAATCTCATCAGTATGGACCTTTCAACCTACATTTCCGATCCACTACTTTTTCAAACAAATTTAATAAAAATCCCTGGACGTGTTCTAACGAAATTACACTACGCACAAAAATTAAATGTCAGTTGTATGCCAGCGATAATGGAACGTAAGAAAAAAGAATCAATAATTCTAATTTCCAACTGTATGAGAAGGGAAAGGGTAGCGTTGGTGGTGAAGGAGGTGGGGGCAGTGGTAAATTAAACCGAGACTGTATTGCTGAAAACAGGGACGAATTTACTTGGCTTCGGTCGATTTTTCGATCAGCGTGTGTTTCAGAAATGCGCATATCACGACGATGCGATGGTACCAGCGTACGAATCACTTTTCTTTTGTTTTCCGCAGGCTCCCGCATGGAATACGAGTGCTCGAGTATCGACTATTTTCCAAACGAGGAGTACAGTCCGGACCCGAGCGATTCAACCATGGCAATACCATGTGAGTACCGTGAAAAACGTGCGATGGAGACAGGTGGAATGAGAAACGTGTGCCTTTGAAGGAGGTTGATTAGGTGTCCTCTGCCTGGCACTGAACTCGAGTGTGACACGCCCGTAAAATATTCGGCGGGAAAATGCTTTCAGCCGAGAGAATATACCTCCCCATGATAAACTGGATCCGACAATTTGTCTATCCCCGATTTCTCTCTCCCCCGATCCCCTCGCCAGCGACCCATCATTCTGCCGGCATGTTCGACCGACCGAAAGGAGAATCCAAATGACACGGAGTTACAGAAAATTCCTGTTTGAATATAACTGCCGAGAAAATGCCAATATCACGACTTCGAACGGAGAGATCCGAGTTTTTCGTGCTGCGCCTTCTCCACACTGTTGTCGAACCGTCGCACAGTGGTCCCAAATCCCGAAAACGCGGACAAAACCTCAAATCGTATTAAAAAATTATTGAATCTGCTTCAAAATTGATATTAAGGCGTTTTTGGGGTCGCTGATTACGAATCTGAACTTAAAAGTTAAAAAAACAAAATGGCGGATCCAATATGCCGGACATATACATTAAAAAATTATTGAATCTGCTTCAAAATTGGTATTAAGGCGTTTCTGGGGTCGCTAATTACGAATCTGAACTTAAAATTTAAAAAAACAAAAATGGCGGATCCAATATGGCGGACATATACATTAAAAAATTATTGGATCTGCTTCAATATTGGTATTAAGGCGTTTCTGGGGTCGCTGATTACGAATCTGAACTTAAAATTTAAAAAAACAAAATGGCGGATCCAATATGGCGGACATATACATTAAAAAATTATTTGATCTGCTTGAAAATTGATATTAAGGCATTTTTGAGGTCGCTGATCACGAATCTGAACTTAAAAAATATAAAAAAATTTCAGATATATTGTATTATTGTTTATAAAAAAACTGGCAATCTGTGTCCTCCATACGTTCTAAGCATAATCCTTCAAAAACTATTTAAATTGTTCAGAAAAACTTAGTGTATATCTCTCAGTTCGAGAAGAAATGCAACGAATGCTCACAAAATTCCTACTCTGCATTATAAAAAACAGTGATACGACCACAGGGGCAGAGAGGGGCAGCTAATTTTTTTTTTAGATTGCAAGATAATAGTATAAACTAGAATCTCGAATAAGTTTTAGCGATGGAAGGTGAAGGAAACTCAACTTTTACATTAATCTTTAAAATTTATGCCTTCACTTTTACCCTTACTTTTGCATACATAGTTATCAGTTAATAATAAACATTTGGCACTAAAAACTATGCAACTTACCTCTACAAACAACATCCATAATGCACAATTAAAATCGATACGTTCCAATACAATTTACGCACTGTACAGTTAAAACTCGCACTGAGACTTGGAAGAGTATGAAGGCACTGACTAATGAAACCGAAGTTCGGATTGCGACTGTTGGTCAGGTATAAAAATGGGACCTTTCTACCGTTTACCTCCAAGTAGATATACTCTTAAAGTAGCCAACCCCATAATTAAAACTTACCTAGCTGAAAGTTCATTTTTTAGGTTTTGTCCGCGTTTTCGGGCTTTGGGACCACTGTGCGTCGGCTCTAAATTTTATTCCGCATTTTTAAGATTTAGCTGTGCACGTAGGATTTCCTTCTACGTAAAATCATCGTTTTGTTGGTTATAGTGCCGGGTAGAAGCGCTCGAAAGGTTTCCCGAACTTTTTAATAAACTTTATTGGAATCCATTGCACGTGGGAATTTTTTAACTCGAAAATTTCTTCCAACCTAGAATAATTCCATCCTATATTATTTTTTTTATTTTATGGATATTATATTGATATAATACCTCATACAATACTTGAGAGTTTAGTAATTGATTAGATACCAACATATTTAATAACTAGACTGCGGATCTTTATGCAAAATAAAAATGTTCTTCTTCAATTACAAGACACAGGAACGCTATAAAAATTTCTTTCCATCTATTACAATTTTAATAAATTGAAAATAACATATGGACATTCTTAACACTTTACCTACCGGAAGCCTATTAATAGGTTTTTTAATAATTTTGCTGTACCAAAAGAAAGCATAGAAATTTTCTTTTACATTGCAATCTTAAATGAAACTATTAGATGACGTTATTGAGGGTGTCTTGTTAGTTCATAATGAAAATTGCTGTTACTATTAATGGTTCCATTAAAAAGTGTTTAGCCATGAACCATAGATTTTTCAAAATTAAGCAATAATCACCGATCGGTAATGTGTTAAATTGTCTTAATTAATAATATTATTAATAATATGTTTTTACAGTTTTAAATTACATCCACCCCTATCTTTGTCATAAATCCGCAGTCTACTAATAACGTAAACAATACTTTGAATAATGGTACAGCAATTTTTAATGATGACTCTGAGTCACCACTCGAGTACTAAGGGTTACTAGAAATTCCGATGAGAACAGATAAAGAAATATTCTTGGAAATAACAGTTTTTCTATAATTGGTTCACAAAATCATAATAAATACCGAATAATATTCGATAAATCGAATCGCAACAATATTAAGTAATTATTCCAGATAAATTATAAATTCATATTCAAAATACGTTATTTAAGATTTTCATTTATTGATTGAATTATTAACATACTATATTGTTAAATAAAACTCTATATAATGTAATGTTTCTACTTATTTTATGGAATGTCCCAAAGGAACTAGTTTCCATGGAGTTTTTATTGTACGGATCCTAAAATTCTGTTCAATGAAAAACTTTTTGAAGAAGTTGATAGTAATGAACGTAATAATAATATATGAGTTTAGTGTTAAAACACTCTACAAAATTGTCACGGTAGAAAACTCTGATTTCATCATCTACATCTCTTACTTATCCATCAAAAAACGACGTAAATCTGTTCAGGGTTATTATGAAGCTCTTGTATCTGAAATTATACAGGGTGGCCCACATAACTCTGAACAGCTCAATATCTCGAAAACTATGCCATCGATTTTAAAGTTCTTAGTCTTAAATTGCATGGAACTGAAGGGCCTTTCTGACTACATAAACGTGAAGTGGCCTCCCTTCCCCTTTAACGGGGGAGGGGAGGTACCTTTGTAATTTTAAATGGAACCCCTATAAAATGTTACATATTTAGATTCTACCGGAAAAAACAAGTCAATTTTGTCTGAAACATTTTTTTGTCAGATACTTCCATGATGAGATATAACAGTTTGAAGTTTCGAGTTGTAGGTACTTGAAGCTCTCGGAAATAGCGTTATGGAATTTACGCGCTTGAGTCCTTTGCTTATTCATGAAGAAACACAAACAATAATATTTACAATTCTTGAGTTTGACTCACTTATCTATGAAAACGTTTTCAGTTTAGAGCTGTTACTCAAGCAGTAACATTGTGATTATGGCTACTTTTGACACAGAAGTGAATATGTTATTAACGTTAGGTGAATGCCAAAAAAATTATCGGCGTGCAGCAGTGATGTTTTTTGAACGTTATGGTATCAAAAAATGTCATGCAACATTTCATAATTTAGAAAAGCGGCTTCGCGAGCACGGTGAATTGTGTAAAAAACTCGCAATAAACCTAAAGCTGTCACTAATGAAAATAATAGTGCCAGTATTCTTGCTGCAATTACATTAAATCCTCATATTAGTCAACGTACACTTGCACAAACATCACATATTAGTCGTTCATCAATTCAATGAATTTTGAAACGGCAAAAGTATCATCCATATCACATGGTTTTATCACAAGAGCTTTCGATAGCAGATTACGATCACCGCGTAAGATTTTGTGAGTGGCTGCAGGGTGTTGTGGAAAATGACTTTTTGTGCAAAATACTTTTTTCCGATGAGGCCACTTTTATGAATTCAGGGCATGTAAATAGACATAATCTGCATTATTGGGCCGTGGAAAACCCAAATTGGATGCGATGTGTTCCCTTTCAACATCGATGGTCTTTAAATGTTTGGTGTGGCCTAATAGGAGATTTTGTGATTGGACCTTATGTTTTTCAAGAAACTGTAACATCTGCAAGTTATTGTCATTTCTTAAAAAATCATTTGCCTGCGCTTTTGGGAGATGTGCCACTGTACGTTAGAAGAGAAATGTGGTTCCAACAAGACGGCGCTCCTCCACATTTTGCAATCATCACCAGGCAATTTTTGAACGAAAAATTTGGGAACAAATGGATAGGTCGTGGGAGACCTCGTCAATGGCCTCCTCGATCCCCCGATCTAACACCATTAGATTTTTTCTTATGGGGATATGTAAAGGACAAAGTTATGTTTGAACCACCGACGACAAAAGAGGATATGAAACAAAGAATACGTGACGCTTGCGCTTCACTGACTCCCGAAATGTTAAAAAATGTTAGAACAACTTTGATGTTTCGAGTAAATAAATATTTACAAGCCCGTGGTGGACATTTTGAACATTTAATTTAAAGTACATTTTATTTTTTCACGAATAAGCAAAGGACTCAAGCGCGTATGTACAATTCCATAACGCTATTTCCGAGCGCTTCAAGTACCTACAACTCGAAACTTCAAACTGTTATATCTCATCATGGAAGTATCTGACAAAAAAATGTTTCAGACAAAATTGACTTGTTTTTTCCGGTAGAATCTAAATATGTAACATTTTATAGGGGGTTCCATTTAAAATTACAAAGGTACCTCCCCTCCCCCGTTAAAGGGGAAGGGAGGCCACTTCACGTTTATGTAGTCAGAAAGGCCCTTCAGTTCCATGCAATTTAAGACTAAGAACTTTAAAATCGATGGCATAGTTTTCGAGATATTGAGCTGTTCAGAGTTATGTGGGCCACCCTGTATAATACCACATTTTTCATTATTAAATGTCAGATTAAACGCATTAAGAAACGTGATCATATAAAGATAATAAAATTCTTTTAATTTTCCAGAGTAGTTCGTACATTTCATTTATTGAATGAGAAATTTACGAAGGTAACATGGATAATCCTTTACTTTTTCTTGTTTCTGGTTCATGTACAAGTTAGTCACAAAAGTTTACACACATATGACAAATTGTGGATATTTCGTGGAAAAAAGCGAAGATTTTAAAGTTTTTCTGAACAGTAATCTACTTATTAATTGCAATTAGACAGCCCCTAGAAGAATTGATAATATTTTCATGTATGGTTATAAAAGTTTGTAAATAAACAGCAAAATCATACTAAAGTATGTGTACAACCCCTTGTCGTATCATTTTCTTTACAGTTACAGTGATTAAAACGTCTGTGTCCCCAAAAATGTCATAGAAGAGAAAAGAAAGTTTATATTTTTTGTATGCCTACGTTTATTTTAAGGCTCAAATAACGATTACAAATGCATCAAAAGGCGTAACATTCATATTTGCTAGACTTTGTCTAAAATCTTCATGACGAGTATGACTCGTTAAAATGCGGCAAGGGGTTAACATAAATATATTAAAAGAAATCAAATTTGTCATTAAAAGAAGCATAGCAATGTGATGTGTCATTTGTGAATTATGTCATTATATTTAATGCCATTGTATTTATGCCATTATATTCCACATGCAGACTATATTCCACACGAAAATACTAGCTGAATACAACTCTTGAATAACATGGCATTCAGGTTTCGGTGTTATTAAAAACTTCATTCGTGTTAACTGCACAAAATTTTAATGAAATCCCAGAAATAATATTGTTTAGAAATACTAACAAGGAAACTCCACAAACCGTACAATTGGAATACCGCGGTATTCATGAATTGACTGCAGCTCATCCGATAACGACCCATCTACTGGTTAAACTATTTCAAATTTCCTTAAAAAATGCTCTCATTTTCGCATAGCTATACTGCGGTGCATAAGTACAGTGTCACCCATGTAGAATATAGAATAATTGAGTAAAACAAAATACATTATATGAGAAAGCACGATTATGTATATTCGTGTACACATACATATACGGTATTCGTGCTAAATTGGATCAGCGTTTTCAGTTTTCAAACAGTAAGAATTTCAAGAATATGCAAGATGAAGAGCTTACAATATCTTACTGGCAACACGATAACCTATGTCAACTTTAAAAATTTACATTATTTTTCGCGAAATGAATTTTTTGATCTACATATTTCTCTTATTTCTGACTTGTATGATCTTGGGAAGTCATTGTGTCACATTAAGTGAATCTGTCTTCACCCATTTCTAAATCACCATAAAACAGCCAGACGCTCGTGAATACATGAATAGAATTAGGATTCGTGAAAATTCATTTTAACCCTTAGCACTCGAGCGATGACTCAAGAGTCACCACAAAGATTACCATTATACAAAATATTGTTTACATCATTGAATAAGTTGGTATCAATTACCTAACATTCAAGCATTGTTGAGGTGTTCTATCAATTTCACATTCATAAAATAAGCAAAAATCATGTAGAATGGAATTATTGTAGCTAGGAAGAAATGTTTAGTTTTCAAGCTAAAATAGGTCCCAGTGCAAAGAGTTAAACATTGGTGAAATTGGGATATTATAATTAATATGTTTCATTTAATGTTTTCTACATTATTTTTTCCAACGACAAGAAATTCTAATCAATTATTAAACATTCAAGTATTGTATGAGGTATTCTATCAATTTCATATCCATAAAATAAACAGAAATCATGTAGAATGGAATTATTGTAGCTAGGAAGAAAGGTTTATTTTTCAAGTTAAAATAGGTCCCAGTGCAAAGAGTTAAACATTGACGAAATTGGGGTATTAAGTATATTCAATATGTCCCATTTAATGTTGTTTCCTAAATTATTTTTTCCAACAACAAGAAATTCAATCTTGACGGTCTAAATAAATTTAATTCATACTGGAGTATTTTTACAAATGTAATTTCGGTGGAGGGTCCTCCCACTTGTGGTGGGGCGTGTATGTTTCTCTAATAGCAAGCTTGAATTAGCTTTTCCTACTTGCAGAATGAATAGTTTAGTGTACATTTAAATATTAGAAAATATTACCTTTTATTCGTGCAAGAAATAAAATTTCATGGACGCATCAACAGAATAATGCTTTGATGCCCGATATGTACATGTACAAATCGAGAAACCTCAGCGTGGTTTGAAACTTTGAATATCAATTTGTTGAAATGGCCAGTGCGTTGCCCGGATCAAATTACATATATATGTACCATGAAAAATTTGCGGGGTATTATGTTACAAGATGGTTATCCGTAATAAACAACAGAGTTAAATAAGCCGTTAATAAATCTTTAAATTAACAAAGAATTTTAAAAATACTTGGTCACAAGCATGCCTAATCGAATGTTTCAATTAATACACTACAAAGGAAGTTCTACACATAATTGAAATTCTTCATTTTAAAAACTTATATTATAATCCAACCATTTCGTTGAAATTTAATATTGTTATTACGTTGTAAACATGTTGGTGCTATAGACGTGCACTCACTGTTGGGCAAATTTTACTTTAAATAGTAAATAACAAATTACAAATTGAATTAATATTTCATTTGCAAATAATAATTAAAATTTGCATTCAACTCATTAAAATAATTTTTGCTTTGCTTTCGTCTCTTGTATATTATACAATTAAATGATAATTCATAAGTAACAATGGAAATTGTATTCACTTAGCTCTATACAAATATTGGGTAATTATTCATGCACAACTCTGTATGCACCAGTCAAGTATATTTTGTTAACAATAACTAATATTAACACTGGACTGCGGATGTTTACACAATTTGCAATTTTTGTAGACAAAGAAGAAACTCGATTCAAATAAAATTTCAAATAAAATCTTATTTTCCGTGGTAGTAGTCTTTTTAGATCTGAGATAAATTAGAATCGTACTATATTCTGCCATATGTTATATCCTAGTATTTTTTGAAAATTTTTAAAGCCATAAATGCCTAAAGATCCGCAGTCCAATTATATCACTCTCTGTTTATTACACGTATAGCATTTCTTTTTAATTCTTTTTACCCAATATTGTTAAAACTCATTATGCAAATGTTTGAAGCTCTTGAAATGTTTATTAATGCTAAAGGTACGCTCCACAGTGTAGTGAAATCAATTACGTATTAGGGGCGTGAACTATTGTCACATTGCATATCTCTCATCAGAGTCCCCGCATTTCCATAAATAATGACCGCGGAACAAAGCCGTGAAATAGAAGAAGAAAAAAAAATTCCGTCCGAAACTTTTCCCATTCCCCGAGGCTTTCATACCTATATTTTTTACGCAGATGCAGTTACCAAGTCGGCGATGTTCTTCTTCGCTGCAACATCGCTGCTGGTGGTGGCCGAAGTTTGTTACTTCACTGCCCACGTTACTCACCCGAGACACAGACTCTGCGTCTTTGTCGCCGGCGTGGTCTTCATAGTTTCCGGTGAGTAATAAAGTACACCGGCGTGCATTATATACGGCGTAGTCGCATGTACGCCTATCTAAAACGATACTGTGCTCTGCCCGGGTACAAAGAAGATTCACCAAGCATACCGCCGTGATTCCGCGAACGATCGAGATGAAATTTGCGTTTCGACGGGACCCGCAAGAACCATAAAAAGAAAGCCGAATGAATCGCTAGGCGAAACTTCGCCCCGGCCCCCAGCGGTTACTTTAAAGAAGCCATTAAAGACTTAACAAGTTTCATTTAGTGCCTCGGCTTGCTCCGGATAATTTAGTTTATCTTGTTGCGACGATGGAAACTCGTTTGTTGTCGCAAACAGTTTAATGTTGTAATTCCATTTATAATTCATTCGAACTTCCGCCGTTTTATATTCCGCGAGCACTGCGTTACCGCAGTCTACGTGCAATATTGAATAGTAGAATTTTTATTTAATCACGGCGCATTATCCTTCCGATAAACTGTTTACTTGCGGATGCTGTCGTTGAACGTAATGCGAGCTTTGAATGTCTTCTGCCTCCCTAACTGGCAAATTTCTGATATAATTTTCAACCCTCGTACGCTTCTCGAGAATAAAGGGTGTCTCAAAATGACCTGACTTTTTAACCTTTAACTACCTCGCGCTGGTGTAAAAAGTACACCATTACAATAATATATGTAAGGTGAAGTGCCCTAAGTCGGACAGTCCAAAAGTGATACCTAAATCTGGACAATTGAATTTTCATAGTAAAATCGGTAATTAAGAGATTAAATAATTATATTATATATTCTGAGGCCTTAACTACAAGTAGGTGTGAATATTATTTAATTGAGACATCAATTGAAATTTAAAAATGAATTCAAAGTTCATCTGAAAACAGTATACAAAATAGTCTATTTACATGCGAATCATGTGCATTTATAGTTCGAACTTTTGTTAGAAAAAAAGATATAATTTAAGTCCTCAGACAAAAAATAATTATCACGCATAATAATATTGATATTTTAAAATAAATTGGCAATCAAACTTAACGTAAATAATAATTATTAATCCAAATATTAGATGTCCAAGATTAGGACTGTTTTCAAATATAAGTACTCCATACTGGGACGCGATGACAGTAGCTGTCCCACTCAAAGCTTATACGCAATGTGCTTACTCCTGAAGCCGGACACGTGTTTGTGAATAAAATCAACGCATTGTTTGCAAATTATTTAACTACATGTACGTATAATTAGTCTTCTATTAGCTTGAATAACGTATGTAGAAAATGTATTCCGATTGTGACGTTAATAATAGTTTGTGTTTACATTTTAAATCTATCAGTATTACTACCTAACCTTAAAAGTTGTATTATGACAAATTTTATTAAAACAGTAAATGAAAATAAATATATATTTGGTCAAATAATACAATACTATAATCTATGATAAGAATACTACATATTACGCAAAGCATTCGTCATGCGCAACAGCGCCACCAACCAACGTTTTAGGTTATGTTCGCTCAGTCAACTCGTAAATTGAATTTGTCCCGATATAGGCTTTACTTCTGTCCAGGTACTAGCTTAGATTGGATTTAATATGTCCAACTGTAGGTTTGAATTATTCTTGTTAATACAATTAAGATATTAACCTAAACAATGATTTTTGTATTTTAAATTACTTTACAAACTCTGAACTGTATGTTAAAACTCTTAAGAAATTGTTTTTGTTTATTTAAAGTGATAAAATTTAAAATAGAAAAACATGCTGTCCAGGCATAGGGCACTTCACCTTACTGTTCAGAGCACGAGAGAAAACTAGCGGGAGGGGAACGGGGCAAGAGGAACTCAAAACCAATCTTCCCCTTCTCTGCCCGCTAGTTTTCTCTCGTGCTCCGCACAGTACTCAGTCACACAGTGATACATGTGGTGTACTGAATACACCGCGCGAGTACTTAAAGGTTAACATACAGCGTCTGTCCGGAAAGTAATGCAACCACATTTAAAAGAAAAATCTATTAAACATATGGGTACAAACCTTTAAATTTCTTGAAAGTAGGATCCTTGGGCGTCGACACATTTTTTCCAGAGCGATGTCCATGCTTCGTATGCTCCCTGGAAGGCGTGTTTTGGAACCTCTCGTAGTACCCTCGTCACAGCCTCTTTGACGTGTTCCACGCTTTGAAAATGGCATCCTTTCAGCACATTTTTAATTTTTGGAAACAAGAAGAAGTCGGCGGGAGACAAGTCAGGACTGTACGGGGGTAAAGGAAGTGTTGTGATCCAACTAAGAAGTACCGTTTACTGTTTTCCCCGTAATCTACGAAAAAGTTTTGGTTGGAAGTGCTCGACGAGGCTGCGACGAGGGTACTACGAGAGGCTCCAAAAAACGCCTTCCAGAGAACATACGAAGCATGGAGATCGCGCAGGAAAAAATGTGTCGACGCCCAAGGATCCTACTTTGAAGAAATTTAAAGGTTTGTACCCAAATGTTTAATAGATTTTTTTTTTAATGTAGTTGCATTACTTTCCGGATAGACCCTGTAGAGTACTAATCTTTGACAATTGGTATCAGGCAGTATTGAGGTTTAGTCATGGAGAATTACACGATCGCGCAACGCATAGAAATTGTGAAAATTCACTACAAAAATGGTGAACATTTTTCAGAGACGGTTCGAAAAGTCTTTTGGTCATCATAACGCACCATCTCGCAACACTGTGGTGCATTTAATCACAAAATTGGAAGTTGTGGTTCAATTCTGACCGCGAAAAGCAGTGGCCGGCCTCATACAGGTCCACAGTGGTCCCAAATCACGAAAAACCGGCCAAAATCTCTAAACGTACTTGAATGCACCCAAAAATTCATACTCGGGAGTTTTCGGGGTGGATGATTACGAATATGAAGTTTAAATTCCAAAAAACAAAATGACGGATCCAATATGGCGGACATATACATCAAAAAATGGTTAGGTCTGCTTGGAAAATGATCTTTTTGGGGTCACTGATTACGGATATGAACACGAAAATTTGAAAAACAAAATGGCCGATTAAAATTTAGACAACACTTCGCATTAAATGTGTTTTGAGAGGTAAAAATGTATAAATGGCAAATAAAATTGCACTTTGTATATCAAGAATTAGTATAATTGTAAATTATGTACATAAAATTTAATCATCCGAATCGTTTTTCATTACTAAAAGTTGTAAATCGCATTTTAGAATCCATAGAAATAAAACAAAGTTTACCCTCGTATGAGCAAACAGGAGACTATTGGAGGTTGGTTCTTATAATTTTTGAAAGATAAATGTATTAGCAACATGCCAGAAAAGGTATTTTGGTGGGACAAAGTAGGACTTTTAACTTATGTCTACGTTTCTACAATACGCGCATCAAGTTTTACCTTCTATGTTCTCCAAAGAATATTGCCATCGTGTAACGTAATGACTAACAATTTTTGAGATACAAAAACAGGTAAACATTCTACTTACTTGCAGGAACAGCATCCATGTTGCAGAATTGAAATTGATGCACTATTTTGAAAGTTATGCACTTTAAAATGGGGCGTTCAATTTCCTACTAATGCGCTCGACAAATGCTCATCAAACGAAGGCTAACTTTGAACTGACTGCAGAACCGTACCATAAACTTTTTATCTTTTTCCTTGGTGGCATTCAGTGGTCATAACATCACTTTACCCAACCCTAGAATTACAAACTCCTACAACGAAGTTCATTTTTGAGGTTTTGGTCGTATTTTCGGGATTTGGGACCACTGTGCGGTCGGTCGAATGAAAACATAGCTGCTCAGAGCAGCGAATTTTGACAAAAGTCAAGTGCAGCCAGCAGGCCGTGCGCAGCGCCATAATTCGCCAATCGGATATTGGAGCATCAACAAATTGATGGCGATTTTTCGAACAAAATCATCTTCAGCGATGAGTCGCATTTTCAACTTAGTGGCTACGTAAATAAACAAAACTAAATGCACCACAGTGTTGCGAGATGATGCGTTATGATGACCAAAAGACGTGCGAACTTTTCGAACCGTCTCTGAAAAATTTTCACCATTTTTTGTAGTGAATTTTCACAATTTCTATTCGTTGCTCGATCGTGTAATTCTCCATGACTAAACCTCAATACTTCCTGATGCCAGTTGTGAAAGATTAGTACTCTATGTACGCCACAAAAAAAATGGCGCGCAATTTAAAATGTCAGGTCATTCTGAGACACCCTTTAGTTGCACGAAATAATACCTAGTAGAACTTCACTCATTTTTGTTGTATGTACATTTATAATATAATAGTTTAGGGTAAACTTTACTTTACCGGACTCAAAATTAGTACCTTCCTCTTACCAATTATGATGTATTTGGTATGTAATTCAGTAGATTTGTACCCGGCGAGGATGCAGATCGAAATTTCGATCCTCTAGCATCAATAGTTAAGGACCTATGGTCGCTTAAGGATGTTCTGGAGGTACAATGGAAGACAAAAATACAAGAAATTCGAAATCCATCAATATATTGGCAATGAAAGCCATTCATGAGTATATTTTGCATTAAACTTTTGCGAATGCTGTACCCTCTGTAGCTATTTCAGTGGTCTACACTTGTCGCGTTTCCATGCTAGTGAGAGACAACACGATAAATTTAACGTTTTGTAACAGTTTATAATCTTTTTGCTCTGTAACTGTTTAGTGAATCCTAATAAATTTTGAACATAATTAATTACATAATTTTGACTACATATAAAAAAAACTGGAGTTTCTAGTTGCGTTTGTTCAAGGTTTAAATAGAGTTTGAAGTGGAATTTTACGAATTCTTCATAAGAAGACGTGTTAAAATGTGCAAACTTTAAGTTGCTATAATTCTTAAACGGTGCAGTGAACAGAACCCAAACTTTGGTAATTGTATTAATTTAGTAAGAATTATATCTTGTCAAATTTTCAAAAATTTTGTTGCGTTTTCATATATCTCCAGAACATCCTTAAAGTTGAGTCTTGCCTATGAGCAATTACAGTATCTAACAAAAGAAAGTGGGTGGATTTTCACCTGTAGGAACGTATGAGGGTTAAATCACCGTTTACCATTCGTCAATATTAATAAAAACTATAATATTCCTATTTTCTATTCACGCTCAAAAATTAAGTAATATTTCAGCACTGTAAATACCTGGTAATAGAGTACTCGATCTTTATTTTATTTTTAGGCGTTCGTTACTGAGGAAATTGTTTATTCTTTTATTCTTTTAAAAAGATGATGAAATTTTTCTCTCGTCCATTACGAATCGAATATTGCGTAGCACTGCGGAGCGGCTGTGGAAAAGGGGGATTAAAGTTTAAACAATCGCGTTACGGTTAGCCAATCGATTGTTATTATCTCAGTCAGTCACCGTGAAATTGTCGCTGGAACTGTGGCAGAGAGATAAGGCTCGGGTTATTAAATCGGTTTCCCTTTCAGGTTTGTTAATGCTGGTGGGAATGGTGATGTACATATCTGTGTTCAAAGCTGAAGTTGGTAGTAAACTTAGACCAAGGTCGTCGTTTCAGGTCAGTCAAATGTGACTCTCTAGACTACATTTCAACATTTTTGTTAACTTGTCGCGTTCCACGAAAAGTTCTGTTTCATCTTAAATTACCTTGAGCTCTCAGCTTCATTAACACGTTAATTATATTGTTAAAACTAATAAAATCATGGCTGAGACACGGGACAAATTAAACACAATGTGAACATTCCAATTGGCGTATTTTCAAGCTTAATTGAAGATCGATAACATCAAACGAAACTATAAATTTTAATTTGCGGATAAGGTAATTATTATGGAATACACTAATTAATTACTAGACGGCGGATTTTATTCATTTGCAGTGGATCCAAAAAGTATTTGAACAATTTCCATTGTCGTATAATTTTCAATATTTGAACTATGATCATTTCATTTAACAAAACGGTGCAATAATAAATTTGGATTTATTATAAATCTTGAATCCTCTACTTTCATCATTCAGTTTTTCCCAGGATATTTGTATACGATGTTACTAAGAAAAATGTGTTTTCAGTTTTCCAATAGTTGTGTCAAGCAAAAGTAGTGAGTGCAAATTGCATATTGTCGTACCACTTCGTTTAACGAAATTATAGCAGTTCAAATATTGAAAATTTCTCGAGAATGGGAAATTTAGTGTTCACAATTATAGAATAGACGAGATAAAAACATCAGCACAAGTTAAGAATTTTAAATTATTACGAGAAAAAATTACTTTGTATCGACTAATTCTGCTCAGCAAATATTTCTAAGAAAACTTTCATTTTGCATAAAAATTCGCAGTCTATTATCAGTGTAACAAGCTAGTTTAAGAAAACTGTTAAACGAATTCGCTGAACGTGAAAGTTGATATAAATTATTTCCGAAACTTTTCCGTTAAAAAAATCGCTTTGATAGAAAATGCAACAGAATTTTTCGCGGGACGTGACGGACAGCTTGTTTCCGATTAAATATTAAATTGTAAATATATTTTCATATTGATTTTTCGTAACGTTGCGAAATTCCGGTATTTTCGGAGAACATGACCAAAAGAAAAACGAAATGAAAGTTCTGAATCTCATATTTTGTTCGGTGGCGCGGATTACTTCTTATCTGTATCGCGCTTGTACGAATGAATATCTTCGTAGCAATCTTGCGATTTCAGGGACCACCCTTTACCTACAGGTACGGATTCTCATTTTTGCTGTACGTGAGTGGCTTCATCACGACCGAGGTCGCTGGCACTTACGCCATTTTCTTGTATATTTCTTGGCACCAGAGAGAACTGGTACGAAGAGATTCCAGGAGGAAAAATTACGGGGTTGGTAGTATTAGCTTCTTTTCCACGACTTCCGCGGATCGGCAACCGCTCACCGTTCGGAACTTGGACAGAATTAACATCCGCTTAAGAATAACCATTACGCAAATTGGAAATTGTTAGCCTTCATTTGGCGAAGTTTCAAAGCGGCGAAAGTACAATAATTTCCGGCATCAGAACCGAATTCTTGCCGACTGGAATTTCATTCAACTATGACAAACTAAATACAACTTTTACCTGCCATTGTTCTGGATTCCTGAATTTTCTGTAAAAAAATGTTGTAGGACATTCCTGCATTACCGTTATGTCCCTGAAATTTAATCTCATACATTTTAGACATATTTGAATGAGTTAATGAGTTAAGGAACAATGTCCTATTAAAATGTTCGAAGTTTTAGCAGGTAACGCGCCACGGAGATTTAAATAATGGTAACGAGTACAATTTGAAATGTTTCATTGTTTGAAAGAGAACGAAAATTAAGAGGACGGTGAAGCAAATTTATGTGATAATTATACACGAGATACAACGTTCTGTTTAAAACATAAAAAACCATTATATGTGATAAGCTTGTAGACCCAATAACAAGTTAGTGGTTTTTAATCTTTACTTAAACAACGCATATGAGTATGCCCACCCCATCTGCGCGCCAATTACTGTTTTGAGTAGTGCTTGGGTTTATTTAATGATATTTAAGCTGGTATTATACATATTTCAGTACAGTTCCAAACCCATTGGTGTGTAATTCTTTCTTGCAGTAACTATAGTTTCTGGTTTACGATAAAATTCATATATCCCACACTTAGTTATATTTTAAAAAGCAGTACTTGTAGTTAAACATAATGTTAAACATTTTTCAAATTGAAGTAAACTATAAAATCGGTATCAATCAAGTATTTATAAGAAAATCACATTGTAATTTGCAAGGGAAACCACATTATTGATTAAACCTTGTACTTAATTAGAGTATATAAATTAATTCTTTCTTGCAGTAACTATAGTTTCTATTTTACTATCAAGTTCATCCCACACGATTTTTAATACGAGTAAAATCTAGGAAACATTTTAATTATTTTAAAACATGATACTTGTAGTTAAACATAACATGAAACTTTTTTAAAATTGGAGGAAACTATAATATCGATATCGATCGAGTATTTACAAGTAATCAACATTGTAATTTGCAAGGGGAAAACCACATTATTGATTAAACCTTTTGCATAATTAGAGTATAGAAATTGATTGTTTCTTGCAGTAACTATAGTTTCTATTTTACTTTCAAGATCATCCCACACGATTTTTAATACGAATAAAACCTAGGAAACATTTGAATTGTTTTAGAATATAATAATTGTAGTTAAAAATAATATGAAACTTTTTTAAAATTGGAGGAAACTATAATAATAGTATCAATCAAGTATTTACAAGAAATTAACATTGTGATTTACAAGTCAAAACGCATTATTGATTTATGTGTATAAATTAATATGACAGTTGTTTATCTTTGTGAGCAAGTTTACTTCAATTTTAGACGAGTTCGTTGTTTTAAATCGATCTGAATCTCGATTCGCAAATCATAAATATGTAAAATATCTTTCGGCGAGAACACGAGGGTTAAGTGGGAACGAATATATTTTTTTCTATGATGAGAAGCGTCTGAAATATACACCGATAATTTGAAACTTTCCGCGATCCAACTTTTCATTTGTATTCAGAAAACTTTCGCCTAAGAGATTTATCTTTTCTTTTTAATAATTCGCCGCGCTCGTCAGTCGCGCCTCGCGAATCCCCGGGATTTCGAAAAGTTTTAAAGGAGATAAGTTGCTCCGTGAAAAATTCAGGCGCAATCTCGAGGTTCCCAGGGTAAAATAAAACCCCTATGTAAATAAACTTCTGGCTTAGTCAAGTATCCAGGTGGTTAAGTCTTCCGCGTACGAAGTGCAAATTTGAACGTGAAGTTTACCTTTACATTCCAAGTTTACCAACGGAGAGCTTCTTCCTACAACTTCTATCATTCCCGAGTGTTACACGCAATATGCTGCAGCAATTACGCCCCTTAAAATTCATTTACCGTTAAAATACCGTTTCAACATTCTTTCCATTAATTTAATATTCGAGCAGCTGCGCGAGAATTTTATTTTTCCGTCTTGCGCAAAGATAAAATCATAGTACTTGATTATTCTTCGTTAAGAATACATGAAAAATTTCAATTTTTTCAACTTCGCCTTCAGCTGCAATAATTCCTTTAACCCTCGGACAACGGACGATTTTTGTAGCTATACAGGGTGTCCCACGCAACTGGAACAGGCGGTACCTCCTAAAAGATCGGGAATAGAGGAAAATGTTATAAGAAAAAGTTGATTATGCCGAGCGAAGATATTTTGTTTTGTGGTTCGAAAAAAACGTCATAGTTGCAAACTTCAAAGAGTGATTAAGATAAAAGTCTGCTCTATCGGGTGATATAGTTCAATTTTCCACTGAACCGTTATTTTTTGAGACAAATTCAAAAATATCCTCAGAAATTGGTGCAAACTGGTGTCTCTCCGTCCTTAATCATTGTTTAAACATGTTTAAACATTCCTAATGTATTAATATTGGATATCACTGTATTCGGAAAAGTCTACAAAATCTTTTGCTACAAAGAACAATTCAATATCATTTATAATAACATCACAATATTTGTTTAAAGTTGAAACATGCTTGTTTCAAAGCCATGTTCCTCAAAAACTATGCGTATAGGAGAAAAATTAAGGACAGATTCGGAATCAGCGCGAAAACCTCTATAAGAAGGACTCAACAGTAATTAGGGAACAAATTTGGTGTTGGGACAGAGTTATTGTGAACCTAAGATTATTTCGTTCTATTACCAGAATAATTTTTAGCAAATTTCACTTGCGCTGTCGAAACTAAACTAAATGCATCTACAGTAGTAAGAACACGACTTTTCTAAATATAAACAAACACCATAGGAGGTGTTCCACGATGCAGATAAGAATGACAACAGTAAACACGCTAGTTCGGGCTATGAACCTATCATTATTTCGGCCACCGTATGTATAGTTTCTATTTTACTATAATTTTTTTATTACGAGTAAAACCTAGGAAACATTTTAATTATTTTAAAACATAATAATTGTAGGTAAAAATAATATAAAACTTTTTTGAAATTGGAGTAAACTATAATATCGGTATCAATCAAGTAATTATTTACAACACATTATTGATTAATGTAATTTTTATTTTATTACATGAAAGATATTCCTGTCGGCGAAAGGAATTTATTCTGGTGTTCCTGAAATCACTTTGACGCAACAAATATTTACTTTACTGTAAAATCAGAAAATACACAAATTAAACGGATTATAAAAATTTTGTAGAACTTTGTTAGCAATGGACAGGAAAATTCCGTACGCCTTATTCTGTAAATAATTATTCGATACATGTTGAAAACAATGAACAAGCAGTGTGAAGATTATTCCGTCCAAGTTCCCTCGCTCTGTTTAATTAACTTTTCATTGGGACCCTCGTCTGCATATGTTTCCAGTTGGCGACGCAACACGCGTTAGCCAACGTTAAGTAAATTCCGGTACTCGCGAACTACCATCAAGCAACTAGACTTAAATTGCATTTAACTGGTAAACAGACACCGGATGAAAACGAAAGGCGAAGTAGAAACGAGTGTTAGCTCTCGGTCTCCAAGCACTCGAGATCTCATTCGCGCAATGCCATCGCACTCCGAAACAAGTGACACTCTTGACTTCTCGTCCCTAGGTGGTTTCCACCGCACATCGCGAGGATTAAAGTATCGGTTCTCTTTGAGACGGACTTTGACACTATATGATACTCTCGAACCGTTAAAGCTCGAAGGCGGAAGTATACATACAGTGACGGAGATATATGATACTTACAGTCAGCGGCAATAGTAAGTGGACACCCTTAAAAATGGCATAACTTTTTAGAAATTGGTCCAAAGGACTTGAATTTTTTTAAGATGTTAGACCGGCTAGTTCGCTAGAGAATAAGTAAACAAAAATTTATTACGATTGCAATTGGTAGGAATTATACAAAATTTTAAAAAATGAAGTTTTGTCAACTTTTTTATCTGGGCCTGTAACGATAATTTAAAAAATGCGTTTTATAGAGCTGAAAATCTGCGACTTTCACCCTTAAGCACTCATCTTAAATTTTTGTAGCTCATTGCAATGTGGACTGATTTCGATGAAATGTTCAGTATGCATATAAGTTACCGAAATCTATAAAACGCATTTTTAAAATTATCGTTACAGGCCCAGATAAAAAAGTTGACAAAACTTCATTTTTTAAAGTTTTGTATGATTCCTACCAATTGCAATCTTAATAAATTTTCGTTTACTTATTCTCTAGCGAACTAGTCGGTCTAACATCTTAAAAAAATTCAAGTCCTTTCGACCAATTTCTAAAAAATAATGCGATTTTTAAGGGTGTCCACTTATTATCGCCGCTGACTGTAAGTACACTTAACAAAATGAAACTTTATTTCATCTACACTTGAACATTGTACATTTATACAAAAATGAATTACATTATTTGTAAGTATAAAGTATATGTAACTGAAACACAAAACACTATTGGCTAATGTCGTAGAAGCATTAAAGTTCAAATATAAAGTGTTCGTTAGTATATGGCCGCCACTGTTTACTTATTATTAAATAAGATTAATTCATTTTTACGAGAACAGGTTTTCAGTGATCAAATAGGTTTCAGTTCGTGTGTTTCTTATTCAAAGGGATTACAGTAAACCCATTATCGAAACTTGTTCGTCAGTGAACACTATGTTAACTAATCTGCTAAATTCTATAATGCGCGTTGCTTATGGTTATGCAGATGGGGGTTCGTCTATTTTCTTCCACCTGGTATAAGTCCATTTTTGAAACAAAATTAGATAGTAGTTTTCATCAGATATAGACATAACAAAAATTTAGAAAAAAATTAATAAATGAATGGACTTATACCACTTTCGAAAACAAAGGCTCAATAATTTCCAAGAGCAATGGTTTAGATGTCTTTGTGTACTTGAAAATGGCAGCATTTGAACAACACAGTGTTTTTCAAATGAAAATGACATATTATTGAATTGTATTTAGTGATAGTTTGTAGAGTTTAAATAATAGTTAAAACATTAATTCCTATTCATATTAATATGTTCTTTTAACTAATAATGTCTGTTTTCATGTACTTATACCACTTTCAAAAACCAAGGCTCAATTAGTTTTAAGAGCAATGATTTTGTTGTCTTTGTGTACTTGAAAATTGCGGCATTTGAACAACACAGTATTTTTCAAATGAAAATGACATATTATTGAATTGTATTTAGTAATAGTTTGTAGAGTTTAAATAATAGTTAAAACATTAATTTCTATTCATATTAATATGTTCTTTTAACTAATAATGTCTGTTTTCAGGGAGTGTATCATTTAGACAATCACCACGTGCATCATTCAAATCACTCGACCATTGGTCATAGTGGGTTTCTCTGCGAGAGGCATCAGAAAAGATACTTCTTCGGTAGGGATTCGGTAGATCATGTCGATTTCGACGAATTCTTACCGCCTCCGCCGAATCTGGATTATCATGATTATTCCAGACAGTTTCCTAGAGACCTCACCACTCAAACGGTAAAACATACTTCAAAATATGTTTAAATTACGCTAACATTGATTTAGAGAAATGGGAGAACAGCCGAATTTGAACCTGTGCCTGGAGTCGACCTAATTTACAACGCATAATTAAATAATTCTCCAAAGTTAAATCAGCAAAAGTGAAATTCATAGCCTAGCGTAATATCAATATTTTTTATTTTATTCATAGCCACAATGTAACAAAAGTAACTTGTTCTGTTGTGTCTCCTTTTTAATCAAGAAGCAGTAATTAATTAGATTGAGGATCTTTATACGAAATAAAAATATTTTGTCACGATTGTGGATAGCAGGAGTTAAATAAAAATTCAAAATTAAAATTGAAAACATAACAATATTCTTAGATTTTTCTAATCTTTCACCCAGCCAATTTCTTCAGAAACTCATAAAAATCTGCAGTCTAGTAATTATTACGGGTTAGTCTTGTCAGGTTATACAAATTTGCTTACATTCATAATAAAAATTCGATCTATACAGAGTTAACAACTTTTATTTCACAAGGTACATGATGATTCTAGGCACTAATCTAAACTATAGGTTACGCTACTCTCAATTTAAAAGGTAAAAAGATATTTAAAAACGTCATTATTTCTATTGTTCATCAAAGACATGACAGAAACAATGTTTGTGTCATTCTATAGCTCTATTATTCAACTAGAAATACTGTACGAAAAAATGTTAGAGGGAAAAGCTCTTCTGTTTTCTATAAGCTGTGCAATGGTTTAATTAGGTGCAATTAAGGCGCACAACAATTTTTTATATTTAAACATGTCAATAATATAAACATGTACAGGTAAATATAATAATTAGACTGCGGATTTTTATGCAAAGGAGCTAGTTAACAATGTACTTCATCTTTAAAAAATCTTAAAAAGTCGAAAATAATGTAAGAACACTATTAAATTCATCTAATGTATTTACAACTTCGTTTTTCACTTATTCATTTTTATTATGAATGCATAAAATCCGCAGTTTAATAATAATATATAATATGCAAAATGTTTCTTTCATTTCTCATTCTATATGGCCTTGAAAATTATACATATACATGATATATAATATTGAAAGCCATTCCCGACAAATATTGGCGACATTTTATGTTCTTCGTTAAGTAGCTTATAGAAAACAGAACAATTTTTCTCTCTAATATTTTCCCCTAGTAACCTACTGTTTACGAAAAAAGAAAACGCTGGTTTGTAAACCTCTGAGCGTATACTGTATATTGTTCAACCAGGTTTACAATCAGTTTGGAGCTCTCGAAATAAATTTCAGGTCAGTACAACGGCCGACGTACTGCAGGAAGAGGAAGAAGAGTATAGCCCAAGTGTTCAGCATGAATTCGTGACTTTCGATCTTGATGGACCTCTGCCTCCACCACCTCCAGTTAGGGGTAGCGAATGGGCTTTCGACACGCTGAGGAAAACGACTCCCGTCTGATATACCGTCAGGTACATAACAAATACAATTTTAAAATACAGTCAAACCTGTTTTTGTGCGGTTTTTTATGCGATTTTTTTATGCAGTATATGAATATCGAGATTCTGTTCGTCATATGTAAGTTCGCCACGAGCGAACTTTTTTTCTATCAGTGTGTATGTACAATTTCATCAGCCGATTTCATTGGGCATGCTCAATGTTCTTATACCGGGTGTCCTTCTGAAATGAAATCAGCAGGATATCTCGGAAGACGTTGTCGTTATCAAAAAAGTGTTCCTACAAAAGTTGTTTGGTATGACGGGCTACATTACGTAGTGTTAATTGTTTTCTTGTGATTGGAGTGGTGGAGGACATTTGAAGGTCGCCTTGATTTTTTTAAATGGAATGTCCTATTTTTTGTACCATAGATCGATAGAGTATCAAAGTCTGAGTATAAAAGTGTTGACCTTCATATGTCCTAAACCTAATAGTTAACGAGATATTATCCAAAGAAGAAAGAAAATTGTTTCGATAATATCTCGTTAACTATTAGGTTTAGGACATATGAAGGTCACCACTTTTATACTCAAGCTTTGATACTCTATCGATCTATTGTATAAAAAATAGGACATTACATTTAAAAAAATCAAGGCGACCTTCAAATGTCCTCCACCACTCCAATCACAAGAAAACAATTAACACTACGTAATGTAGCCCGTCATACCAAACAACTTTTGTAGGAACACTTTTTTGATAACGACAACGTCTTCCGAGATATCCTGCTGATCTCATTTCAGCAGGACATCCTGTATATGTATTGAATTATGTACATTTTGAAAATTTCTTCATGTTTAAAATGAGAAATTCAAATTTTTTAAAATGTTTCCACGTGTAATTTAATTATTTATTTTGTTTGAAAAGTACTTGCTCGCTATTTCATAAAGCTTTGACATATTTTCTAAGTTTGACTTTTTCTATGCGGTCCCTCTCCACCGCATAAAAAAAATTGTCTTTAATATATTGTGAAAAATTATTTGTTATAGCTATTTATGAAGTTTGTGAATATCTTTTTGTGTGGTTTTTTTCTGCGGTCCCTATCTACCGCACAAAAACAGGTTTGACTGTATGCAAACCCATCTGATCTTAAAATAAACATTCTACAATCTTTTTAACCCTCGTACGTTCCACAGGGTGAAATTCATCAATTTACTATTCTTACATACTGTAAAATAATTCATCTCTTTCTGTTTGTGTTGCGAGATGTACTTTAATGTGTGACGCTATAAACGAAACATAACCTGTTGTTTTAAAGTGTAAAATAAAAATAGGTGAAATATTATTGTAGACTTTTATATGCAACCATTTCTGAGGAACGTATGAGGGTTAACAGCTTTTAGTTTTGTATAGTTTTAGTTCGTGAAACAATGAAATCACCCCTTCAATTCATTATATTGTGTTGGAAAATAAATCCGTTCGGATTTTTTAGAGTGGAATAAATCACAAAAACCGAACGAACTTATTTGCCAACCGAATAATATTTATAATTATTTTTACACAACAGACATTTACATTGTTACAGATTCACTGCTGTTACTGCATTGTTACAGAATTTTGGTTTTCTGAAATGTTTCGAAAAGGTCAAAATAATATTGTATTTTAAACCGGATTTTTACAATAACATGAAATTGTAACCCTTTGCACTCGAATGGCGAGTCCGAGGCGCCAGTAAAAATTGCCATACCATTATTCAATACAGTTTTAACATTATTAAATGTGTCTGTATTCTATAAATTGTAAAAAGCTCAACTGTTATATAAAAAAACGTGTTCAATTTGATGTGCACAATGTAAAAAGAATTACATAGAACAAAAATGATCTGGGTTGAAACAAATATCTTGATTTTGGAATTCAAATTGCTTCGAGTGCAAGGGGTTAACAATTATCTTACAGTCGGAAGAACGTTGTTTGTCTTTCAAGTAATCTCTAATTAATATAAACGCGTAATGCAACTGTTTACCCGACGTGATTAAAGTTAAACTCATGTACAAAACTATCAGTAGGAATCCCATGAAGTTCGATATTCACTGCTCGTACGTGGTTCGTTCTGCAGGCACGGAAGTGTGCTCATGTAATTGCTTCACGTAATTCGCGTTGTTGTTTAAGGGCCTCGATAGCGCGGTCGTTATACAAACAAATACACACCAGACTGCTTCTAATAGAAACAGACAACTTCGAACTACATACTTGACTTCTCTGGGGTTTGCGTGGTCTTCGAGAAGCTAATGATGATTCTAAAATAATGAAACTAAGTTAAGACACTTTAGCAGGGGAAGACACTTAACGAAAGGAACAATAGCTCATTTCCCAAATAGATTAACGAAGCAGACACGTTGCACAAACCTTTCCATTTTTTCTACAATTGGCTCCAATTTTTACATCAATTTTTTACATTCTTCTTTGGTTAAAGTGAAACATAGTAGATGAAAATGACCCAAACTATGAATGGGAAAGATGATTTATTCATTACACGAATACAAAATTTAACTTTGTATAATAGGCAGACAATGAGTAGATCAAACACAAAACACTAAAATAGTTTAACAATTAAATAAGGTAACAAAGCACTGTTACCTTACTTTCAATTTTTTTTTAATTGTTAGGAGAAGAAACATTGTTCTGTTTAATTGTTATTACTTGGAATTGATTAAAATCATTTTTATTCTGCATAAAGATTGCCATATTTGAATAAAACACGCCCAACAATTAGTTATTAATGTCGTTTTGGCAAATTATGTTGGCTACTACGATTTTATAGAAAATTACACGGTCCAACAAATGTATATTATTTACCACTTCGTTCCTCCGGACGTATTATGTCGCGACATCGATACCGTTCGTATAAGGTCACAGACGAGTTATGACGCGACGCCGATACTCTTTGTACAGATTAGAGACATGTTATCCTGCGACGCAATACCGTTCGTGCAGCGCTACAGACGACATATCTCGCGTGCTTCATTATTACATAGGCTTTTTCAAAAAAATGTTACCCTGAAAGCAATGTTTCCGGCTGGAAATGGACAAGAAAAGAATAAAATTGCTTTCAGGGTAACATTTTTGCGAAAAAGCCCATATAATAATAAAGCACGCGAGATATGTCGTCTCTAGCACCGCACGAACGGTATTGCGTCGCGGGATAACACGTCCGTGGCACCGGCGCAAGTGACATTGCGTCGCGTGATAACACGTCTCTCATCTGTACAAAGAGTATCGGCGTCGCGTCATAACTCGTATGTGACCTTATACCACGGTGTATTATAGAGGTGTTCGGACTTCTCTCGGAAAGGTGTGATATTCGAGGTTAGTTCTCTGGTCGCCGCCAGATGGAATACTAGTCATCCTCACAGTTTTCATGTACGGTACATACTTTAGCATGGGCTACATGGACACGCTGCTACACACAATCTCATTCTCACACGTACATGAAAACTGTGAGGATGACTAGTATTCCTTCCAGTGATGCCATTATGAGCTCCAAACGGAGCTCCCGTACTCTCCTCCTTACCCCTTCCACTATTCCATTCCAGCACCGTGCGCAGGCGCACACTCCACGGTCCCCATCGCGCACGTGCAACGTGTCTCCCATTTGCTCCACTCATTCCCCGTCATCAGAGAGGGAGTACATCATTTCACCGTGACTCCCCGCATCTGGCATCACTGATTCCATCTGGCGGCGAACTAACCTGTATTTATCACAAAACGTCAACCTTACAGAGGTGCTTAGTCGTAACACCTCTATAATACACCGTGCCTTGTACGAACGGTATCGACGTCGCGACATAACGCGTCACTGAGAACGAAGTGGTTAATGTATTCAAAGGTTTCGTTTTAATCACAGCCAGAGATCACAGTTAGCCTATACTCTATACAACTAAATGTCGAATAACAATCGATAACTCGTTACTATGAACAAATATAGTACATAACGGACGAACTTCATAATTATGTCGCCACATAATCTCCACTACATTATTAAAACAATAAAGAGATTCGTCTGATGTACAGCCAGAAATCGCAGTTGCTAAACTCCTTATTTAATAAATTTCCGAACAAACTAAATTAAAACTGGATAAAAGTCGATAACTCCTTACAACGAGCGTGTAGAGTACATAACGGGCGAACTTCGTAATCACGTTCGGTGAAGTAAATTTTTAAAAGGAATTTTCCACGGGGCGGAATGAAAACATATCGACGGGCATTTTCGATTTTTCTGTTTTCTTTCGTTACTAATCAACCCCTTTCAATCCCGCGATCGATCCCGCGCGGATCGGCGAGAGGGAGCTGAAATTTGTCATTGAAAGTTGTCCGGGCGATCCACTAAAATGAATACTTCTCGATTTCTTGCACAGATACGCGCGGCTGGTGCAAAGCGTCGAAAGCGACGAAGAGGACGAAGCGGAAACCGAGGAGGACCACGATATAGCCGGCGATTAAACAGATTGACTTGCTTTTTAATGAGACCTTGCCTACGCGATCACAAATATTTCATCGTGCCCGTGCCACAGGCCCCGCACAAACGCAAAGGAGAAACTTTTGAAACGGCGCCAGAGCGAGGATCGATCGTCGGATTATCGAATCTCGGTTTTTAATAACCATCCCGTCGCGGTCGCCGAGAAACTGTTCCGCGGAAGATAACTTCCGTTCCTCGAGAAATGTGCGAAACAAGTGACAGAGACTGACACTGCGATTACACCGTGGACATTAGTGCGAAGTGCAGCGATCTCGTTTGACAGGTGTAGCAACTATCTTTTCGTTTTCTTTTTCAATGAATATTTTCACCGATGATAGCGCGAGAGACGTTTCTCGAAGCCCGTGGAATCGTTCGAACAATGGACGACCAAAGATCGACGAAAACGTCGCACTAACTGCCAGCCTCGATCCTCGATCTCCTTTGTTCAAATAAACCGTCCTTTCAGAGTAAAGGGGAACGGACGAGGACACTTACCACGATCAATGCAAAATTGCGTGGACAGAAAAATGAAAAATGTTCGTAGCGCGTAGAGCGTATCAAATTATTTAATTATTTAATCACGAAATTATTGTCAAATGGATAGATTTTTTTTGAGAATTTAGGATTAATCCTTTGCACACGAAACCATTTTAATTCCGAAACGTTTTCGTTTCATGCTTCTGACATTTAATTAAATACAAACGGTGTCTTTTTAATGGCTCACCGTCGCTGCTCGAGTGCAAAGGATTAAACATTACCTCTTTGCAAGAGGAATTTCTATATACAGATTGTTGATCGCAATAATCATTTTCTAATTGTCCGAATCGTTTGTATTCATACTTGTTGCTGGAGCACTGAAAGACTGCCAAACCTGAAACAAATCGAGACTGCGAATCGATTAACCTGTAATTGCGTAAACACCGTTGTATTTAGTGTAGATAATTGTCGTATGTTTAACATTTTAATCTTAATTCTACGGAGATCAAGAAACTCGCAGCCAATATAACATCGTTTCTTAAGGGGGCAGACTCCAAGGATGCGGGATGCGTCTTCTCATTTCTCGATAATGCAAAGATGAGAGTTTTTAGTTGTCAAAAGCGCTAGATAAAAGATCAATCTATCTATTTTTAAATTTACGAGGCGTAATTTGCATTATTCGGCTGCACGTACTACGGTGAGATGAGAAGAAGTCCACCTGATGAGAGATGTCCCCACCATGGTGACCATATTCTCCGGGAACCAGTCCCCTTACCGCTGCGCCCCTCGTCCAGCTGCGCCGCCGAGCCCGCCTGGCTTACCCCACTCTTTCCACTAACACTGAGTCAGCGTCGCCAATCAGCGGCGCAGCTGGGCGAGGGACGCAGCGGTAAGGGGACTGGTTCCCGGAGAATATTGGCACCCTGGTCCCCACTCTACCTCCAGAGCACGAGAGAAAACTAGCGGGACGGGAACGGGGCAAGAGGAATACAAAGAACACCCGAGTGATCAGACTATAACGTAGACGCCTATTCACACACGCATTCTTAGCCCTGACGCGCTATTTGCTGAAACGGACACACACACTAATCGGTCGCGTGACGCGGAGAGCGAGTCACATGTATACAAACGAACGAGACAGAGCGACGCGGTGAACGGCAATCCATTGACGTAGTTGGCGTAAAAATATATAAACTCCTCAAAAGAATTAAGGGCGAAAGAATTAACTAGAGAAACCACATTTTCTTGAAATTCTACATGTTTAACGAATTTTCTCAACTTTAAAAAAGGTTCGTACCATAATCTCCCTATTTTTCTCATATTCTGCAAAGTTTCAGCTTTAATTTTTAAAAAATTTGATCGTTCTACCTCATTTCTATCGAAAGTTCTTTGATTTTGAATCGAGTTTCGTCCAAATTTTCCACTGTTGGCCGGCGCGGCGTAGCGTATTCAGAGATGTCAGGAAGCACTAACTTCAAACACAGCTGCCATATATAAAAAATTGTCGCAGCGAGTTCATGGGGTACTCAAGCGAATCGGCAGAATCTGTTTCAATCTGACGTTCGAATCATGGTATTACGATCATTTCTCGCCGAGATATAGCGAGATAAAGGAAAAATGGAAATTGTGCATTTTTTAAGCATATTTTCAGAAACACCTGGTATATCGAAATGTCAATGAAATTGAAAAAACAAAAGGAGTGCCTCGGAGAGAAAGAAACACTCTTTCTATTGCTTTTTTGCACAACATCCTACGATAACTTTTTCGCTTTCTGGAGCCAGTTAAAGTTAAAAAGCCTATATTTACTTCAATGTTGAATAACTCGAATAAAAAAAATTGCACAATATTCAACAACCACACAATTTATACAGGAAAAATAGCCCTTCCACATGATATTAACGCGATTTCTCAAAAAAATTTGTTGCTCCCCGTGTAATGTTCCACACTTGCACAAAATTTTTATTAACCGTCAATGTTGTCTTCATCTCGCTATAACATTGTAAAAAACCAATATAGCAACAATTTGAAACAGAGCATCTGAAACTAGAGGTTTCAGGCTTTTAAACCGTTGTTTAAAGATATCGATACGGCAATTTTTGACGGAGTTATGATCACGTAAAGTGGGACCAATTTTTCGGGTTCGCACAAGTGATCCCTTAATTCTTTTGAGTGTAGTAGCAATATCTGTTGCTACTCCTATAAACGGCGGAAGCTACGCGTGAGTCGAAAAGTAGGGATCGGCGGAGCGTGAGGAATGCCCCTCTTGCCCCGTTGCCGTCCCGCTAGTTTTCTCCCGTGCTCTGGACAGTACCTTCCCCTTCTACGACGCTATTCCCCACGCTTTCGAAGCGGCCCGGTCACGTGACACGTTTCGTCTCTGTCATACTATCCGCACGCCGAGAGTTGGCAGAGAGAAACTTGTGGGAGACACGTGACATTCCTACTACGCGATACACGTCTTCCGCGACTGGCAGAATCGCTAGACGAATACAGCAAACGAGCGTATTGAGTGTAACTGCAACAGAGCGATGTGACGACGAGCTGAACTCCTATGTCTAGCGTTCTCGCCCGAAATCTAAGCGTAAGAGTCAGTGTTACCAGAATGTAGACCAGTGATGCCAGAAATGCGCAACATTTCACGCGCATGCGCGGCGGTTAGCCTCAGTATAATAAGATTCTCGATGAAATAGGGTACCTTGAGCACCCCGCAGAATTTTAAAAAATTTATATGATTTGATTCTGAGAAATGAATGTATAACAAGTGTATTTGTGTATATTTTGTAACTCGTAGTACATGTCTTAGAGTCTTTTTGTCCCGTACAGATTGTTTCGGTACATTCCTGCCAATATAACTGCCTCAAGGCTCTGCTACCTCATATAGATACGGTACTGTTTGTCGCGCATGCGTGTGAAATGTTGCGCATTTCTGACATCACTGTACCAGACAGGGGTAATCGAAAAGGAATCGAGGGGAATACAAGTACCCCCTCTCTGATGACCAGAGTAATATGTGACACGTTGCGCGACTGCGCGACGAGAATAGAGTGAGGCAGAGTGAGGCGAATGGGAGACACGTTGCGCGTGCGCGATAGGGACTGAATGGTGGAATAGGATAATGGAAGGGGATAAAGGTGGAGAGCCTGGAGAGGGAATGAGGTTCGTTTCAACCTTAATCTGGCCACACTGGTAGGAGTGCAATCGTGTGATCTGCAGCCTGGCGTCAAGAGTGGGGACTCGCAAATCCCCCTCCACCCCACTACTGACGTCACTGCCAACTCTCGGCGTGCTGACAATACATGTCTCCGGTACTGGCAGAAAAAGGAGAACTTCTCCCCTCCATTCGTGCTCCCTCTCTTCATCTGGCGACACTGCTGACAGGGATCTCCTCGTCATCTCACCACAATAGCTGTCGCAGCTTTATAACGATACAGTAATGTAACATTCTAAATCAATTTTCGGTTCTGTGTTGTGACATAGATCGGAACTAGACACTATTTTGTTGTAGCTTCGTCGACTGTGCCGAACGTAAAAAAGGACGGAATATAAACACGGACCACGCTGCACAAGGCGTATCAAAAAATAGCGTATCGGTGAGATAATGCTAGTGGAGTACTTAAACTTCTTTAATTTTTACTTATTTTTAATGAAATGTTTTACCAATATATTTGAGATATTTTTCTGATTAAAATGACACCAAACAGGATACAATTTGGTCCATATTTACTGTACATGTAAAGCATAACTTACAATTTATTGTATATGCTATATGTAATAGCATATGTTTAAATAAACAACTTAGCATCTCGAAAATTATGTTCACAAAGAATTAGCCTAGAATTTTGCTAATTAACGGAACTACAGCCTGTTGGAGGTTTTTAAACGACTCATAGGTTGTATAAGAAGAATGGTGAAAATAAAAAAGTTAGCATCGCAGTGGTGTTTTAAACAAAAGAATAAGTTTTGAATTTTTGCCGACCGTCGCGATCGCTATTTCTCTTTTTGTTTCGCTCGCTATCCTCTTCTATGCCCTAAAGTTACTCCATACCGTCAATTAAACCACTAAATACAGTTGAAATTATATTGTTTAGTGTCATTTTAATCAGAAAAATGCCACAAATAAGTTGGTGAAAGCCCCATAAAAAAAAATTATAAATAAAGAAGTTTTGAAAGAAGTTCACACCAATATACCCGACGCGGTATCGGATTACGCGGCATGTTTACACTGCTCGGCGATCGAGGCAGTTCGAGTTTCTTGGCCCATCGCGGGGTATGTTCCCCAGTGGAATGGTAGGCGAACTGACAGAACAGTCTCCTCCGCCGGTCTTAGCATGGGACTTTATTGTACATGCGCAGCTTTATGCTTCCGAATAATGCAAATTACGCCTGATAAACATGAAAATAGGCTTTTGAGAGCGACTGCGGCCTAGATTGATCTTTTATCTAGCGCCTTTGACTACTGAAAACCCCCACTCTTGCAGTCCTAGAAACGAAACACTGCAAATAATTCTTTCGTTAAGAAAACGTTCTCGGCAAACGAAAATTGCGAAAACTTCTAATCGCAAACGTGGTGTCTATAGCATTGAGATTAAAATGAACGTAATCTTTGATTAAAGACTGCACCGTCTCGTCGTTAAGCGTCAAGTTGTCCCGTTCGCAATAAACGTCTTATTATTATTTATTACTCGCGGGATAAGCTGGCGCGTTAATTAAACATCCAATTGTAAGGGATGTATCCTCGAAGACGAAAATCTTTCCAACAAGAAGGAATTGCCGATGATTGAAAAGCTAGGATTTAATGATCTATTGTATAACTGTATCATGAACGTGTTCATAGTAAAACGTTAAACGAAGTTTTATCGTATTCAGTGTACAGAAAGCATGAGAAACTACCGATGTTACGAATGAGAATTTTTAAACAGTAAATAATATAGTTGATAAGATTTTTTACTGTAGTCAATTTTCCACTGAGGATTCGCCGGTCAGACTTTTCCAGGCTGGTTTGATGGTCAAACACAAATGAAAGTTGCGATACTCGTCGATTAATCGTCAGTCAATCTAACAGTAAGCGAGAACGTTTCATTGAAAGTCTGATGAAAGGTGTGTGTACATAGTGATAGCTGGAAATCTTCGTTACTAATTTTTGGAACTGAAAAAGGATCGTGTTGATCTTACTTTTACTCTCGTGTTGAATATTGTTACGACTTTTTTACACTGACAGCCATGCGTCATGTTTAAGAGAAGCGTTTTTTTCTGACAATATATATGTATAATTGTAATTGCGACTAGCGCCATTTTTATGACTCCATGTTACTCCAGTTTGCGTTTAAGAAGTACGTCTTAAATATAAATTTCGTCAATCATGAAAGTTCGAAGACGGTAAAATCATCGTGTAAGAATATATTTAGAAAGCAATATTTCAAGCTCCTGAATTTTATTTAAAGCATTTGAAATGCAGAGAAAACTACGATGTTATATAGAATTTTTACATTTTTTAAATTGGTTCAATCGTCCGATATTTATACTGCACGAAAGGAGTTTCATTCTTTATAGAACTATCTATAGTTTTCATGACTACCATGACTGATGATATTAAAACAAGAGAACCGAGGTATTTCATTGGATTTTACGGAAGTTGCCTGTAAATAAATGCGATTATTGCAATGGAATTTACCGTGAACTACGTGACGAGAAAGTTTGTTTTGTATTATACATATATATATTTGTAACGCTCAAAATTATAATGATAATGTTAAGATGCCAGGAGTTCGTGGTAGTCTTTGAACGTGAGAATCGCGTGACTTTTTGCTCGATGGGGTGCAACAAAAACGGATTACTATAATGAATATAATATTCGGCCTCGGACTAGAGAGTTAAACGAACGTCTGTCGACACGTTGGCATTGTTTATAAAAATAATCCATGTTCATTAGCGTACAATTGAAGTTTATTGTTTATGTATTCGATGGTGATAAGCTTGTCCCAACTTTACAATTTGTACAATAAAGTTTCTTCGAAATGAGTAATGCCAATTTCAATGATTCTTGTCATGTAATTATGTTCAATTATGAAAGTGTCACGTCCGGTGGTTCAGCCATCATTAATAATTAAATATAATTAATGATGCATAACATATACCTTTTGAATTTTTATGTTTAATCTAATAATGTTGTACGAGAAACGGAATATTAAATACTATTGTTAATAATCAATGTCGAACTATCGTATAATACACCACATTGCGTGCGATAGAATTAGAAAAACTCGTTTTTCATTTGAATCTTACTGAACGAAAAAACTGCGTAGCGAAATTATTTCATCAAATGATTGGGTCACTTTCAAATATAAATCGTGATCTAATATCCGCTGAAGGTTGTCCATCAAGAATCGATGAGCAATAATTGTTCGTCGTCACACGTGTGACGTAGATGTAATTCGATCTGGCCAGGGGAGTCATAGATAAGAAAGCATAAGAAGAAACTGATCTAGGAGATGCACAGAAGAGGAGGGTGCGGGATGCAAGCGATTACGGAGAATTGGTGACGAATTAATCACCTGACGAAATTTATAACAAAGGATTGATCAGCCTATAAAAGGGATGACTCCTCATTAGGAGCGCAATCTGCAGTCTACAAAAGTCCAGTCAATAGCTCATTACACAGTACACAGTCAATCAGTCTACAAATCTCGCAGTCTCCAGTCAATAAAAGAACAGTTAACATACGAATTAAACAGTGCGAAAATATCGGTCAGTTTTTGTCTAAAAAGTATTCAAGTGAAAGTTTCCTAAAAGTTAATTTTACAACGAAACCAAGCATCATACCGGAAGATTCACAATTATCAAAAAGAAGACTAATTAGCGGTAATTACTAACAAATTATAATAAGATTTCGATGAAATTATGTATCCGAAATTTGAAGCTTAAAATATAGTTTTGTTTATTTTTATTCAAACATATAAAAATATCAAATCGTATATTAAAGAAACCACCCAACTTCGATTTCCACGTTCCATCGTTAAAATCACTTAGAATATTAAGAAATCCTCGATTACCCGAACCGAAGCCGGTGAATGCAGGTAGGTTCAAAACTGCGTTATATCTCAATTATAATTTTTCCAATCATTTCAATCTATTTAAATTAAATTTAAATTTTAACTATTCAAATCTATAATACGTCCACCTCAGGACGTAACAAAAGGAAAAAATATATGTATACAACATTAGAATTTTTGTCAGAAATCATACATATTTTGTTTGTCGGACCACTAATCACCTTAGGACATAGAACTAACGATGGTCTAATATTCTCATGCAACTGCCTGCAATGCATATTTCTGTCTACGATTCAGAATTACCGACTCTGTAGAAATGCTCTAAATTTGTATATACGTATATGCAATTACAAGGTTTACGAGAATACAAAATGACGCTTCAACATTGCAATGAGGAATTCAGGAGCGGTCAATTGTGATTCCTGAAAGTCGAATCTATAGTGCTTCGGTGCCCAAAATGCATATTTTTACGTTGTAGAGGAATAATTTGTAATATTCGGCAAACATCGTCTGTCACAAATAATAATACAGCACCTCGAGGTTTCGAAATTTTGCACTAGTAGCAGCACTGTCTTTTTCCTAAACTGCACGTTACAAATGTTCCAATAGAATATGCCTGATAAAGCAGGTCGTACGTTATACCGTTATACCGTTATTAGAGTAATTTATGATATTCGGCAGATATTGCCTGTCCAACACCACTGGTATTGGCATGTCACGAGGCAACCGAAGTAAACAAGACGTCAAAAGATAGCAGCTTCGCGTACCAGTGTTTTTGTTCAATAAATTTAGTGTTTGCATGGACAATGGACACTGTATTATCGATGGACAATATAATATCGACCTGCATTGTCAGCCGTATTCTATTATAACATTTGTAACGTGCAGTTTAGGAAAGAGACAGTGGTGTTACTAGTGCAAAATTTCGAAACCTCGAGGTGCTATATTATTTTCCGAAAGATTTTTCGTGTTTAAATGATTAATTAATCAACTAAAAATACGCACCACCGCCTTTGTACATGTCCTGGCTATGTCAATGTAGAGCGATTTTTTCGATTCGAACGATAAATCTCTCAATATTTACGAAAACCTGTCAGTGGCGGCCATCTTGTGATATCATGCTTGCTTCGGATGCCTCGTGACAGGCGGTGTCTGCCGAATATTACAAATTATTCCTCTATAACGTAAAAATATGCATTTTGGGCACCAGACGCATCTAGATTTGACTTTTAGGATTCACAATTGACCGCTTCTGAACTCCTCATTGCAATGTTAAAGCGTCATTTTGTATTCTCGTAAACCTTGTAATTGCATATACGTATATGCGAATTTAGCGATGTGTGCGTGTGCCCGCACACCAGTGATGCCAGAATGAGCTCCAAATGGCGCTCATGTACTCTCCTTCTTACCCCTTCCACTATTCCATTCCAGCACCGCGCGCAGGTGCACGCTCCATGGTCCCCATCGCGCACGTGCAACGGGTCTCCCATTCGCCCGACTCATTATCCGTCATCAGAGACGGGGTACATCCTTTCACCGTGACTCCCCTCATCACCTGGCATCACTACCGCACACTCTTGCACGGCCGCGCCGGCACCCTTAAAGACTGCCAGCTTTAGGGTCGGGTCATACACGTCCGTCCGATAACTGGCGCTGTCTTTGGGTGTTCATACGTTTCCATCCATATTCTACCGCAACTTGAGAAGGGTTCAGGACAGGGTCGCCAGAAAGTGACCAAACCAGCACTCGAGGGGAATACAAGGTCCCCCTCTCTGATAACCAGAGCAGAGAAATGTTGCGCGTACGCAGCGCAGCAACGTGCCACTATTACTCTACTTTGGTCATCAGAGAGGGGGTACATCATCTCACCGTGACTCCCCTCATCTGGCGACACTGGTTCGGGATGCTCGAACAAATGCCAAATGCCGAAAAGCATGTCATTTGCTACCAGAACCCCAGGGGTTCCGAAAACCTTTTACTCCCCTCTACACCTCAGATGCCTATGCCAAAGCCTCCGAGAAAGCCGGAACATATTCTCCTCGAGAATACAGTGTTTCCGCGACTATTGTGAGGACCTCGGGGGTATCGAGTCACAGGAAACGAAATAGTACTTACTACACTTTTCTATGTGTACCGAACATAGATTTCTTGGATAACTTCTCCAAGTGTAAACGACGATCCTGGGTAAACAACGGTGCTAAGCGGGAAATTGTTGTATTGTACTAATGCTATTCCATACCTGAGATTGATACATCGAGTACATATCATAAAACCCCAATTTAAACACCCTAATACAGGGCTGGCCAATCTTTTGCATACCATGCGCAAAATTTTTTCACATACGAGTTCAGGTGCGCAATACAACTCAAGCACTTTTTCTACCTTCTTACGTTCGTCCTATAGGGGTAGGATCTGCTTCGATTATGGGAGGAAAAGGGATAACACAATCGCGCAACTAAATTGATTAACTTACGCCAGTTGAAAAGACATATGTCCATTGGAGCACTAATCTACAATAGTGAGAAATGATTTTTTGGACGATAGGGCGATCACTGTCTTGAACACCGCAATTCCCATCCTATAATTGTAAACTGTCAAAAAATAGCGACGAATTGATGAGTAAGAAGGCTGATTAAATTCAACTGAGAGCTCTCAGGTGTTGAAAATATGAAGATGAATTCAGTTATGGCGCCTACTTCAAAAGAATAAGTATAGGCGCAAGGATCCAATGCGCCACTTGTAATCATCCAATGCGCCACAGGTTGGCCACCCCTGCCTTAATACTTTAATTTCTTTGTAGCGCGGTCGAGCGTCCAAGGGGGAACCCCCTATTAGTGGGGATAAGAAAGTCACATCATCCGCATACCCGAAAGTCACATCAGTCGCGGGAACACTGTATGGTTTCCGATCGATGACTGGCGGCACGAAGGCAGCATCGTCTGTTCATCATTCTTATTCAAAATACTGGTTTTCTAACGTTATTGAAGTTGATTTGATTAAAAATTACATATTATAATTATAAAAGTTATTTATTAATGTTTCATCAATTTATATAAAATATTATTTTGAATTATATGTCACACTATAAATATTTTTACAATTTGTGTAAGCTGTAATTAGTTCTCTACATATAAAATAAAAGAATTGAATGATACTAATCAAATATCACTTTTACTGAAACTGTTTCTATATGTAGGATTGAAGCTTACTCCGCGTGGAAAAGAATTTTCGACTAACGTAGGTTACATATACATACATATAATGTTAAATAAAAAAACGTACACACCTCGAAAAAATTGACGAAATTCTTTTTGCCGTTCATTTAACTGGGACACAGAAATTATGTACCAGACAAGTCCATAATCCAAGTTTCAACTTCAATCAAATCAAATGTACTTAATACTTAAGGGAATATAAAGTGTAATCAAGAATGATTTATTGAAATCCACTTAAAGTACTAAAATGTAATACGTACTATAAGATATTTAAGAGGGTATTCTGGTTTTGAATCTTCAAAGTCATTTTTTTGTTGCACGCGTGTAGAAACGGATTTGTTTAAATTTGTAAAATTAATTTAGTTATAGACGTTTGGGAAATATATTTTTTCGTCGATGTCAATACTTCACGAGATATTTGAAACTTGTGTCAGAGTATACACGACATTAGTTCCTAGAATTCATATGGAGAGTTTGGATACTTCTTGTTGGGTTAGTACTTTTATACGTAGGATAATAAAAGGGATCAATTGGTTTAACAACAAAATTGGGTTGCATTAAAGAATAAAGTGCAATTGCAGCTGGCACGTGCATTTGTGCATCCACATAAAAAATAAAGTCATAGAAAGTTAGGACATATTATGACATATGATTCTTTCCTCTAGCATTTTTTTCTATTCTTACTTTAAAAAAGAGCAGTAACTTGTCCCAGTTCCCAGAATCACCCTGTATATTTCAAATATCCATGAATGCTTGTGCAACAAACTAATGCAAAAGATTTAATACTTCTTTCGAAAAGAATTCCTGTAAATTCTTAAAAACATGGCATTCAAAACCAGAACACCTCGTTAATTAGAAAGTGGCTGAAACTATTAAACAGTACTTAGAAATTCTGATTAATTAAACTATGTACATTCAACATAGTAATATGAAATAATTATCAAATCAGCATTTGTCGAGTGACAATTCCTGAATGTATATCACTAGTAATGTTACGAATAACGAGAAACTGTATATATTTTAAAACGTCGTAAAAGTACATGTTTTTGGTAATTAAAGTTTTGTATCCCTGTTAGGTATGTGTACAATTATATCCACAATTAATGTAATTTTACGGTGACCTCGAATACTAATAAATTGTTGTATTCTGATATATTTTTTTGTGTTGTTTTACGTCTTACCTACAAGATTACTAGTATTAAATTGTGTAACATCTCTCAACATATGATTAAAATGTTACGTGGTATTCATTAATGTTTATTCAAAGTTCATCAATAAAATGCAGTATAAAAAAGTTCGTGGATTACAATACTGTTATAAATAAAAATAACTGATAAATAAAAATCATATATAAACTTTTAAATTTCCCATTTTTGAAGTAAAATGAGATGTTGAAGTATCACACTCCTGTTTAAATATTTTTACGTAAATAAAATGCAATGCACTGAAATATTAACGTGACCACAATTGAATACAATCGATACCACATTCTGCGGAGTACATTACATAAAATGGTTTTAATAATATCTTTTTTAGTTCAAATTTTATATTACATGCGTTTCGTGAAATTAGAAAAGGATGCAAATATAATTCTCATCAGCAATTATCGTATTTCATGTCGAAAAGATATTTGCAACATTATTTTATTTAGCTCAACTTTTAGAAAACTTCAACATCGAGTTACAAGTATGTCAAGAAAAATAGGTAATGTAATACTTTTATTTTGCGCTTCCTAAAGTGTTCCAACATTTTCGATTGTTTATGGATCAGATGGAATAGACATTTTTGCAAAATGGTTAATACGAGAAAAGTACATATCAAATTGCTTTGAAAATTACTTTTCAACTTAATTTCGCAGTTTACATATTAAAATTCCGAATTCCCTGAACACATAGACATATATGTATTCAAAACAAAAATCGGAAAATTCGAATTATTTTTTATCACTTGTAGTGTGTACAGTAATTGACAAATAATACAGTGCGTAAAAATACGTTATGCGTTTTCCATGAAACGTTGCTATATTTAATGTAGGTATAATATTTACACTATTTTGTTCTTAAAGATTACGAAAACCAACTGTTCAAACAATTTCAAGTACTACATGCCAATCAATGGAACCGAAACGTAAGCATGTTTGGCCGATTACTTAAGTAATAATATTCAATTTGACCAAATCTTTGGAATTTTGACTTAAACAAAAATTGCTACAGTACTTTGAGTGTTGTATAAATTGACCATTTTTCAAAAGAAACAGAAGTGACGCATTAATACTTTCAGAGAATGAACCATTTTTTTATAAATTTTAGTTTTTGTTTGACATTCTATTTACGGAACATTAATGAACAAGTTATTATAGTTGGTGTTTTGAGTTTATTTTATTGTTTACCTTCGTAAAAATGTTGAACAAAACGAATGAAGAAATGTAAATGTTAATACGTGCTAGTGTGTCTGAATAAAAAGTGAACCTTTCTGCAGCAGTAAATATGTACAAGGAGATATAACAATTACTGTGATTAATATAATCTCATTTCAAATATTGTTGACAGTGTCTTCTACACATTGAACTTGCGCATCAACAAGCGTCAAACTATGTCAATCAAAAGAAATTGTTTCTGTTTCTCTTGAAACACAATATTCTAAGTAATTCAAATGCTAGACTACTATGCAATACCACTTTTATATGGACCTATCTGTCAAATATAGTTCAATAACTCTAAGGATGTATAATATACATATATCAAGTATAAAGGCTGTTGTTGTGAAAAGAAACTGAATGTGATTATAATCAATATTGATATAATGAACATCAGAAACATACGTAAACGATAAATCGATCCGACGTAACACATGATCTTTATTTTTTTGGGTTGTCGTTTACTTTTACCTTGGAATTCATACATTCGTAAAATGCTTGCAAAAGGTCTTTTTCGCTGAGTTTCGAAGCAACGGCTTTAAACATGCTCAGCAAACTTTCATCGGATTTATCACACTCTTTGATATGGTCAGCTGCAAATTGGTCAGACCACAATTTATAAAAAACGTTCTTGGTGACAACGGGGGACTGAGACTCCAAAGCCTGTGCTATATCACTGGGACTGTTGTTCTGTAAAGCTATGTCCAAAACCAGTCGCGATGGTATAAGCTCATCGTTCGCCACCGTGTGACTAATAATTACATCGATTGGCATTCTCTTCAACATAGCATCCAAACTAGACAATTCCGTCATGGGCTTCCTTATTCCTTCCTGTTCTTCTTCTTTCAGCTTCTTCGACAACATCTCCGCGAGCTCGGAAGACGTGCACTTTTCGCAAACAGCATCTTTCACTTCAGCGAAATCGAGGATATTCATGCAGTCGCTGGTTTGTATCTTCTGTCGGTAGGCGTTCAATACTTTAACGAAAAACTGTTTCTCAGAGGCAAAAATATCAGGCAGCCGGAGTAACACTTTATTAATTCCACAGGCACGGCAAGCGTATTTCAATGTTGTCTCATTGCTATTCGGCCTCTCTGTCGCGAGCATTCTTATGGTTTCATTTTCCAATTCCACCTGTGGGACGTGCCTCATTTTGTTCTACAAAAATTAAAAAATTTTTTGTCAGATTGTGGAACCTGTCATAAGCTAAACATACTTAAATCTACTTTTCGGCAGTGAGTCGTAAACAAATTTAAACACTCAGAAATGTGCAACGTTCAGTATATGTTATGCATCTATGTGGATGAGTCTGATAACGTGACGATCTCAAATAACTCGTAAGTTATTTGTTGTACGACAAAAAAGTTCAAACAAACGTTGCATGGTTTCTAGGGGAACATACAGTGCTGTAATCTGTTTTTTGTTACTTTGATTTTTCATCGAGATGTAAAGGTCACCTTTAATTTCTTAAATAGAATGCTTGATATATTTTCTCGAAATCAGGTAAAGCACAAAATTGAATATGGTAAATACATTATTTCGTTAATATCTTGTTAACCATTAGATTAGGACATTTGAAAGTCAATACCTTTTTACATTCGGGAGAGGGAGCTGGGATGACCTTGACAACACATATAATATCAAGGTCATCAGAGCTAGCTCCTTCAAACGCAATATTTATCCAAAGTGTAACTAGCACATACTAAAGTGAAGTTCTTTTAGCTATTAGAGGCTAGTAAGGACAGGTATTATAAATTAATTTGTTTAGAGCTGACTTTTAGTAAATGTTCATTAATGCGTTTAACCTTGACTTTGTACTTCAAGTCTACAGTAGAATGACCAAGGGCAAGATTAAGAATGTTTTCGAGAACTTTGCTTTAGAGTTTCTGGAGGCTGAGAGAATAGAATTTTGAATTTTTAGAACAGTGGACAAGCAATAGATGATGAAGATTACAGAAGGAAGATGATCCTAGTGGTAACTAGTAACCTTAATAGGTAAATGTGACATTAAACACGTAATAAAAAAAGATGATCCTAACAACTAACGAATTTTGATAGCACTTCGCGTCGCATGTCACTGCATTTTCCTGACAACCCCTCTTTTCTAAAGCGGCCCCTAGACGTTCAATAATATTGTCAATACGCCCATCAACAATATCGACGAGGCACATTGAAAGGGCATATTGACCGTTTAGAAGGGATTCAAACGCATTGATCAATATATTGAAGCATATTGATAGAAATTTTGATTGAAGCGCATTGACGTTTAGGAGGTTTATTGTCAATATTTCGTCAATCTCACTAGACAATGATGCGATATGGTGCAAAATTGCAATTTTTCAAGACTTTTGGCCTTTTTACTACTTTTGATCGATTATAACTCGTAAAGCAATTAACCAATTTCAATGAAATTTTCAGAGCGTATATAATTTATACGAGTTGACCAAACACACCTTTTAAATTTTCGTTATTGGCCCAGCTAAAAAAGTAGTAAAAATCGATTTTTACTATTTTTTTCGCAATTCCGACCAAATGCATTTTTTCAAAATATGTTTTAGACGTCATTTACTAAACTAATTCTTCTAGCCTTACAGAGAAATTAAAGTCGTTTGGTCCATTCATAAAAAAGTTATTCTGATTTAAAGTGTGTTGAATTAATTATGCTCATTAGTGTATATTACGATGATGAGGTAGCAGAACCCTGAGGCAATTATACTGGCAGGAATGTACCGAAACAATCTGTTCCGGACAAAAAGACTCCAGGACATGTTCCACGAGAAAATATACAGAAATACACATGTTATACATTCATTTTCCAAAATCAAATCGTACCAATTTTTTAAAATTCCGCGGGGTGCTCAAGGTACCCCATTTTATCTACTTTACTAAAAATATATAAAGCAAGAAAATAAAACGCCGCGCATACGCGATAAATCTTGCACCATATCGCATCACGTACAGGCAAAATGGCTAGCGCATTGGTTATAGATGACTCCGACGCGGAACGAGAATTTACTACTATGCTTATTGCGTTATACCGTGATTGCCCAGAACAGATTACGCATCACGGTATCTTTTTTCCAATGTTGGGCCTAATTAGCTCCAATAGATAATTAAAGGACGCTTCATCCATGCGGAGGAAATTTTTATAAATGTTCATGAGTATAAAGTTTTCTCAGTTTATACCACTCTTTAAACCAGCGTCTACTTCTTTTTTTTTAACTTCCCGATTTTATAGGGAAGTTATTGTAATTACCCCGAAAATCGAAAATCGATTTTTTAGCAGATCTTCACGTTTCATGGTCATTGGAGTCATTTTAGACTATTTTTATCAAAATGTTCGTATGTGTGTGTGTGTGTGTGCGTATGGCCGTTTCTATGTAATCAAATTTTTCGTTAACGTTTTCAGAAAAAGTAACAACGCAATCAGGATGATGAATGATGTAATCGATGTGCCCCGTCGTAACTTAGAGCTGATTAGATTCTGGTCCATATTGGTCAAGTAGTTTTTTAGATTTTTACTTTTTTTTCGAAAAGAGTTGATTCTACAATGCAATTTATAAGGGAGGACGAAAATTTTCCACCAAAGAACCAAACGCAATTACATAAAAAATTTTTTTCTTAATTTTTTTTTAGATTTAAAAAAAATTTTTTTTTTAACTGATGCTAATGTTACCGCTTGGAATAATCGAAAGTTATTCCAATGCAAGAGTGAATTTATCATCTCTATTCCCAAGAATACATTTTGGGAGAATATCGATGAAAGTACAAAAAAAACGATGTTAGCGATGTTGGCGCAGGAGTAACGAATCGGGAAGTTCTTTGTGTGACTCTTGGAGAGTCACACACCAAATAAAAAACATTAATCGCAGTAGGCCCTACTAGCCATGCGTATCACTAACCCTCTCGTAAGAGCAGTCCTACCCGCGTGCTCGCGAAACGAGCGAGCAAAAACAACCCTACTCGCGAGCGAGCGAAGCGAGCGAGCAACAATAGCCCTCTAGTTATTTTTTTATTTCACCGACTGCCAACGTAGAAAGAAACGCCACGTCTGTATTAGAAACCATTTTAAAAAGTAAACCTCTAATTTGAAAATCGCCACGTTGCACACTGGTCCACGCGCTCGATCTAGCTGTTCATTTGGTAAAAAAGCAACTTACCCAAATCGATGTTTATTGAATGTGTATTGCTTCCTAAATGTCCATGACATTCGAAAACGATGAAATTAATGAGATTTATTGAAAATTGTGATTAGAACAAGCATTTAAAAATCAACATTTTATGAATCCTATTTGCCTCCAAAAAAATTACCTCTTTTGTTATTGATACCCTGGAGAATCTATTTAATATTATGTGTCCATTTTTGTTGCAAATGAATAGTATTTGTTTGTATTTAGAGTATATCTATTGTACTAAGATTTAACATTTATAATTTATTGAAATAACAATGCTCAATAGACTAAAGAATCTTCAAAGTTTTCAATCTTTGGTGAAGGATATCTTTCGAGTCCCCCATGGGCCCTCATTGTATCAAAGTGCATTATTATCAACGTTCATTTCTCTATGAAATCGTGCAAGAATCACATCCTGTTCGGTCCTGGTACACAAGTTATTATTGTTTAAAGAGTATGTGTCGCCTGAATTGCGGCCGAACCTCTGACATTTTGATGATGCAGTCGAACAATTAATATAGAAAGATGTTGAAGAAAAAAGTGATGACAATAATGATTTTTCAATATAATATAGTATCATGTCAATTGTTATTGTTGTTTATACAATACAAAATTATACTTTTGTTTTTTATAATTAATATTATGTTTTCCGCACAGTTTTAAATAAAATATTTTTAATTATGTTTATAAAATTCATTGCTGATGAATGATTGATTATTGTGTTTATTTAAAACCTGAACCTGATTTATCAGACACTTCCGATAATCTGAGAAAAAAATGTTTTAAACAAAACTTAATCAACACTCAGCAGTCTATAAATTTCAATTGAAAAAATTAAAAAAGAAATTTTTAATGCATAAATAACTAAAGTCACCTTGAATTTTTAAAAGTCAATATGTATTTTTGACTTCATAATATTGTAGCTGATATCAAAACGAATCCACGACCTAAATCACTATACCTTTGAACTTTCCTATAGTGCTAAAATATTAATGAATAGCTAGATCGAGTACGTGGACCAGTGTACGTCGTAACAAATGCGTCAGATAGCTAGGTTGACGAGATTATATTGAAGCGTATTGACGGGAGCTTCAATATTATTGTCAATCTACATTGACAATATTATTGAACGTCTAGGGCCCTCCCTTCCCAATGAGCGGTTTTCAATTCTGTTGACCAACAACAATCGCAACGTCAATATCCTGCCAGCTTCAGTTCCTTAACCTCCAAGGTCCCGTCAGACCTACTGACAGATAACCTCTCCTTCAAGTACCTCTGCCTGAAAAGTATCATTTAACCGGGTGGTCTTTTCCAGACAGCTAACGATCTGACATTTATCCTCAAAGGAAAACTACCAAAAACCCTGAGTGGAGCGCCGGTACTTCTCATAAAGAAGAAAGTAAGTTGTACACTATCACTTGTCCTTCCTCCAAGCTCTTCTATCTAGAAGAAGACTTGCGAATTTCTTTCCTACAGTCTACTGCGATGCTTCCTCCCTCAAACAACCACGGAAACTCTTTTCAGGATGCACGTCCAATTACCGCAGAAATCAATCTGCAGTAATACGGCAGGTGCATCGCTTTTTGTGGACCAGTACACCTTCCTCCCCCACCGAACCGTTTCTTCCACAAATGAAAATAGCCCGTTGGTGCAGAGATATCGCTCTCGCCTGCTACGAAGACGGACGAGTCTCTCATGGGCAAAAGACAGTCAAAAGTTCCCATGTAAAGAGTCATAGCAAGTCGAACGATTTACGTGGACAACTTTCGGCTTAAATTTTTAAAAACGAGCAATCAGGTAGACGATATCGTTCATGCGAGCTTGCATTACGTAAGGACCAATGCTGGCTGGTGCAACCACACTTTTTCTCCAGTAGCAAATGAAATTGAAATCAAATTTTCATCTTGTCAGGGTTAATTCTTAATTTCTGGCGAATAAATTAATATATTTCAACCATTCTGGTTTATGTTTTCTGGATAAACTCGTCCTCCTCATATCTTGTACTGGGCGGAAGTCTTTTCTGTCAAAAGTACCATCTAACCATCTTGGTCATAACGAAATTACCAAGGCAGCAGCCTTCCTAAACCAGACCTTCTTAAATTGGATTTTATACTTCTCCCATGAAGTAGACCCGTTGTAACGCGTCTTCTTCGCTACGTATCTTAAATCATATACGGATCGCATCGATCCCTATTCCTCGCACCACGATGCACCGACTGAGGAGTAATTACCGGGGCATCCGAAAGAGTACGCACACTCGCGATGTTAAAGATATTTACACGAGCGTGAAGATTTTTTACATGCGCTTTCGTGTGTTTCATCAACGAAAGTGCCGCCAAATTTGTAGACATAAAATTTCGTAACATGTTCGATAACACCTGACATTGGTTCTCGATCTACGCGATTCTTCCTTTCATGCGAGCCTCTCGTTACGGACTCGTTCGGAGCAGCTTGATCCCGTTACTGTCGCTAATACTCCTGCAACTGCTCACTGATTACTCGCTGGAGATTTGCAAAAAGATCCACCACCGCCGGTGCTGCATTTCTGAATTCCGACGGCAGTTCGCGTCGCGGCATTTTATAATAGAACATTTTATTTACACGAATATACATTGATTCAAAGTTATATACAATTATGTTGAGTATATCAGTTATCTGTCTGATTCGATCTGCGGTCAGATATCGACTTCTCAATGGATATTCAGTTGGTACAACAGTTTTATGACAATCCGTCTCTTCGACTATTTTCGTAGGGGTTGTTCATCGCAGGACAGCTTTGTATAACGGCGACTGTATATTCAACACGCCTCCGTAACAATATTTTCCATTTGAAGCAATGGAAAATTCTAAAATCTATAGTATTTACAGAGTTGAATTTCTTAGAGAGAAGAAAACACACACAAAAACTTTCCAAAACATTCAACTATGTTTCTCGTCGCTGCACTTAGTATAATCTTCATCCCTTCAGTATGAATAATATCCGATAGAAAAATACGTATAATATGCATTTATAAGAACTACCTCACGTTAAACTCACATGAATATCATCGAATATCATTCGGGTGTGTTCCCGTGTAAATTGTCAACTGAAAGTCGCTCGTAGTCTTTACTGACCACACTGGCATGCGCACGAGCTTCAGCTTTCCAATAAAATGAAATGAAAATGAAATAATTACCTTATATTGCATAAGAATTTTCTCTGCAGAACACCTTCTAACTGCGCTTTCCAATACCAAATTAACATCTATTTCGTCCAGGAGATCTTCCAAAGACGTTTGCGCTTCGGAAGATTTTGTGAGTTTACTTGCCGCAGATTTCGACGAATAAATGGATTCACTACTGGTGCAAGCAGCGCTAGCCTTTGCTGCGTGTAAAGTAGACATTGCTTTCGACCCGGTAGTTTGTCCAGAATCTTCTTGTGACGAGAAGACAACATCTAACATAGATGACATCGGTATGCTCGTCATTTTTCTAAACAAAAGTATAAATATGTTAACTACTAATTGCCAGTTTGTCAAATTAATTCCAAAGCAATCCACTTAACATCCGTATAAAGGTTCTCCCAAAACTCCTTCTATTTTCGGAAAGGGGAGTCTTTTCCTTTGCAAAAATTACCGTCCGCGGCTTTGTTTAGGAGTTATTAACGAAAGACACGGGCCAATCAGAGCGCGACCTAGACGCATGTTGGGAAAGTCGACCCGACGCGCCGGCAGCCGAGCGTTGGCGGTACGCCGTGACATCGCAACGAACAAGAGTTTGTCGATGAAGTTTGTCCTCTCCGATTTCGATAAGAGTTGGATGGGTTACCCTGGGTTGGTCGACAACTCATTTCACCGACACTGTTTTCATCAACGATTGGACCGACAGTAACTTTCGTCGACACTGTGTTTTCATCTACACGGCCAAATCGTGGACAAATGTCTTCATCAACACGGTTTGGCCGACACTAACACGGTCAAATCGTCAATGAAAACATTGTCGGTGAAATGAGTTGTCGACCAACCCAGGGTAACCCGCTTTGGATATGTTGTCAAGACCATCATTCTGAACAACATTTGTCTGTACAGGTTTTGGCGGTCGTCTCTAGCTTACGACAGGCATGGCCAATTCGTAGCTCGTTCGGAGGCATTGTCAAGGAATACCCGTGGAATACCCCCACATCTCCTGGCCGTGCGTCTCGCTCCCCTTGGCGGCCATACTTGCTCCGAGCACTACGGCCTCCACGGGAGCGAGACGCGCGGGTGGAAGAACTAGGGATATTCCTTGAGAATGCCTCCGATCGAGCTACGAATTGGCCATGCCTGGTTTACGAGATAATCGTGGAAAACTTCACTTGTAAATCCAACAGGAGAAGGAACAGAAACTGATTGAATTAAAAACTCATTATTCAGCCATTTGTTGCTTCGAAATGAGTCACTGGGTCACTCGGTGACGAACTGCACAGATGTCTTCAGGTATACGGCAGTACCAAAAGGTAAGGGACGTCGTACGGTCAGGTCAACGAGCTACATAGCCGGTGGTAGGTAGTTGGTATACGAAAACCTAACTAAGGGATGCGCGGTCAAGTCAACGATCCAGACTTTCACCTTCACTTTCTTATCGATAAATAAGTCGTATGTTCATTTCACACAGATGCCTTGAATTTTTCCTCGCTCACGATCATTGTTCACATTTATCAACACCATAGCTATGCACTGAGTGAGTGTGGAAAAATTTCAAGTCATCTGTGTGAAATGAACATACGATTTATTTATCGATTAGAGAGTGAAAGAGAAAGTCTGGATCGTGGACTTGACCGCGCATCTCTTAGGCCAGCGCTCGGATTTACTTACTCGCGACGGCCGAGTTTCAAAGGCTACGCCCCCCCATCGATCCGGCCGCGCGTCTCGCTCCCCGTGGCGGTACTAGTTCGGAGCTCCTCAGGCGCGTTCCCTACTCGCTATTCGTAGCGCCTAGGAGAACTACGGTCGGGTCGAGGGGGCGTAGCCTTCAAAACTCGGCCGTCGCGAGTAAGTAAATCCGAGCGCTGCCTTAGGCCTTAGGTTGTCGTATACCAACTACCTACCACCAGCCGTGCAGTTCGTTGACCTGACCGTACGTCCCTTAGCTTTCGGTACTGCTGTATACCTGAAGACATCTGTGTAGTTCGTCACCGAGTGACCCAGTTCCAAAGCTCGTCGAAATCGGAGAAGATTCACTTCATCGACAAACTCTTGTTTGTTGCGATGTCACGGCGTACCACCAACGCTCGGCAGCCGGCGCACAGTGGGAACTTTTGACCAAACTCGATTCAATATCAAAGAACTTTCGATAGAAATGAGGTAGAGCGATGAAATTTTTTAAAAATTAAAACTGCAACTTTGCAGAATATGAGAAAATTGGGAGATTATGGTACGAACGTTTTTTAACGTTGAGAAAATTCGTTAAACATGTAGAATTTCAAGAAAATGTGGTTTCTCCAGTATCACGCGCGGAAAATTTTTTTTTAACATGCTATATATCATTTCCTGTAGATTTTCCACGCTGATTTCAAATCTGGTCTCAAATTTGTCGACGACCTCAGGATTTTGCAAGAAATTGATTTTTGTGAACAGAACTAATGTAATCATTCTCTCGTTGAAATGATTTGATAACCCACTAGTTTGAAGGTGTATTGCATTCTCATATATAAAACACAATAAAATGAAAAATAATGAACGGTTGACGAACGATTACCCGACGTATCGCTGCGATTGTCGCTGGCACTCCTTGTAGGCTATGTGTAACTGTAATGTAATTTAAATTGGATATCTATTTTCCATAATTAGATTTTCATTTACACAGGAAGTAAGGTAAGTATTTAATCTTTTTAAGTGACTTCTCATCAACGAATTCTTTAACTTCTGGTGATACCTTATTCTTATTTTTATCCTTCTTTTATTGCATGATTTTGAAAAAATCTATGGTGCATGGCTAAACACTTTTTAATGGAACCTTCAATAGCAACAGCTATTTTCATCGAGAACAAACAAATCACCCTGGATAACGTCATCTAATAGTTTCATTTAAGATTGCAATGTAAAAGAAAATTTCCATGCTTTTTTTTGGTACAGCACAATTTATTGAAAATCCTATCAATAGGCTTCCGGTAGGTAAAGTGTTAACGAATAAGTTTAGGGCATAAGTATGTCAATACTTTTACGTAGAGCACAACAAACTGCATCGATTGGTGCAGTCAAAAGTGTAGGTTTCCATTTTAAAAAAAAGTACAGTTGCATTTTTCTGATGCACCGATGCTCAAAAGTGCATAAAATTAGTTGCGTAGTATGCATCGTCTGAAGCCACTCAACTTTTTCTTATAACATTTTCCTCTATTCCCGACCGTTTAGGAGGTACAGCCTGTTCCAGTTGCGTGGGACACCCTGTATATAAGATTGCAGTATATGTACCTCCAAACTAGTGGGTTATCAAATCATTTCAACGAAAAAATGATTACATTAGTTCTGTTCACAAAAATCGATTTCTTGCAAAATTCTGAGGTCGTAGACAAATTTTGAGACCAGATTTGAAATCAGCGTGAAAAAATCTACGGGGAATGGTATGTAGCATGTTAAAAAAAAATATTTTTCCGCGCGTGATACTGGAGAAACCAGTACTTGAAATTCTACATGTTTAACGAATTTTCTCAACGTTAAAAAACGTTCGTACAATAATCTCCCTATTTTTCCCATATTCTGCAAAGTTTCAGCTTTAATTTAAAAAAAAATTCATCGCTCTCCCTCATTTTTAATCGAGTTTGGTCCAAAGTTCCCACTGTGCGGCGTACCACCAACGCTCGGTTGCCGGCGCGTCGAGCCGACTTTCCCAACACGCGTCTAATTCGCGCTCTGATTAGTCCGTATTTCTCGTTAATAACTCAGGAACCTCCCATTTCCGGGAAGCGAAGGAGTTTGGGATACCCTGTATACAAAACCGTTATACAAAACTATGCATGCACACTCGGAAGTTGAAGCAGGATTTTATGATTTATATTGAAATGAATAAATGTCAAGTGGATCAGCCTAAACTAGGAAAACATGCAGGATAAATACTAAGATAACATTTCGAACGTACATAGGTGTTGATATTTTCGAAACCGAAACAGAAGTAGGTGATACGGCAAGGTCATTTGGAGTTGCATCCAAACTTGACTCTATTGTATTTTCGGGCGAATCAGATTTTTCTTCCTTGGCCATACCAGTATCGTCAATAGCTCGTGGTGTCGTAGCATTCGTAGTCGATGTAGAAGTCGCTTTTGATGCTTGGTTGTCAGATATCGGTTTTTTTCCAGGTACAGGTACATTGTTATTTACATTAAGAGGTTCTTTGCTCTCCGAAGTGTTGGCCAATCGTTCCATCGTATTGTTCGTTTCTTTTGCAACGTGTGTTCTTTCGTAACATTTCAAGACGTTTCTAACTAATTCAACCTTCGAATTTCCTTTCACGGGCATCCTATTCACTTCACGCTCGGATAATCGTGCAAGGTCGCCAATAGTTTTAATGTTTCTGTTTTGAAGATATGAAGACAGATGTTGCACCCACAGAGGATTTGTTAACTTTTCAACGATAGTCTGTATAGACTCTGAAGATGTAGTCAGCAACGGATATATCGGCTGCGTGGAGTTCAAAAGCTCCGGATCAGAAATTTCTGCATCAAATTGGGTCATGTTTTGGCTGTCATTGCTCAATGGTAAACTTCCAAACATCGAATCTGTAACTGGCAAAGTATCTTGTTCTTCTGCACTGTCAACTGCTTTCGTACTGGTTCGCATCAATTTTCCACAGAAAATCTCATCCGAATTCGTTGTTGAATTCAAGCTAGAGAGATTCTGTACGTCCACCGTGTCCTCCAAATTATCGGTAGTTGAATGACCTTCGCACGAACTCTGTATAACTGAATCGTTCACAATATTGTAATTAAGAGAATCCTCTGATCTGTTTTGCACAGAAAGATTGTGTCGATCGTTCGCATTGCTGTTAGTGTTACCATCTACAGGTTCTGCATTGTCATGCTTTGTTTCTTCTCCATTAAATAGATCGTCGGTTGTGTCAGCTGCAACAGCTCTAGTATCGTTCTCAGGCACGTCATCAGATATCTTCATAGCACCTGTCTCAATATCGTCTTTTGCTTTTGTCTGTGCAGTAAATGTAGTATTTTGTGAAATTTCAAATTCGCCACTCAAATTATGAATCTTGATTTTATTTCGAGCGTTATCTTCGACAGGATGTTCGTCTATTAATTCGTTTTCAACAGGGTTACAAGACATCTGACCGTGATCAGTGTCTATTGCAAAATTCTCCGAGTACTCTAAATCCTCCGCTATTTTCGTTAGCAATTCATTTTCTCGTTCACATTGCAAATCAAGTTCGGATGCATTTGTCGCGTCTGTTTCTTCGTCGCACTCCATCTTCTCGGCCTCGGCGTGTATTAGCCTCGGTTTCATATGCTTCGATCTTAAAGGCGAATCTTTACGACTCAACAAGCCGCGCGAACCGAATTTATTCAACTTGTGTGAAGACTCAGTGGTTTCGTATCCCATTTCTTTTGAAACCGGAGGATCCGCGAAACTCACTCGTTTCCTCTATAAAGAAAGATAATGCATTATAGTTGAGACTACTTTACTGGCTACTCAAAAACAACAGGCTGCTGAAACCGCTATGCCATGGTTCTCACTGATGATACAACTTATCAATGAAACCACATGTCGCTACTTAACTCGGTACGTTCAGTATCGTCTGAGAGATTCGAGCACAACATCTCCAAAAGATTACTATTACTTTCTCTTCTACCAAAAAAGGATATGTGAATATTTTCCGAGGGCAATTACAACATGTCGTAGTTGTCCTGTTGTTATATAATAGTTAATATATAAGTTGTATGTAACAGTTTCTTTTGTAAAATTTCTATTCACAATTTGCCTAACAATGGTTTCAAAACATTTCACATATTATAATCAAAAGCGCACAAGTTTCATGTTTGTTAACACGTAACGTCTTCCAATCTCAAAAAACTTTAAAACGCTAAATGGCAGTCACTCGCTCTCTCTCTCTCTCTCTCTCTCTCTCTCTCTCTCTCTCTCTCTCTCTCTCTCTCTCTCTCTCTCTCAAAATCAGTCTTATACATGGTGTTTCCTACTTTTCCGACAAGATTGTAGGAGTATGATCTACAAGTGAAAATACTAAAAAAATGTTATATGAAGTTTGTTTATAAACGATGTCAAGTTTGTATCAATGCAGAAGGTGGTCATTTTGAAATGATGATCTAAACATTTTTAACGATCCTTGTCAAGTGCAGGCAAAGTAAACGCAATCGACCTTCTGTATTATTCAGCTTTAAATCTGTTGTTCCGCACCTATTCAGGCTACATTCAATATTTGCCTATAATATTGTTAGATTGTAATAATATTGTAAATTTCATACAACATTTTGTTCGTATTTTCACTTGTAGATCATGCTCCTACAATCTCGCCGGAAAAGTAGGAAACACCCTGTATATCATTTCTCTATCAGTAATCTTGAAAATGATCTAAATCTCGTTGGAATTCATGAACCTTCGGAGTTATGAAATTAACATAAATGGAACTACAATGAAAAACTTTGTGACACTACCTCATTAACTTCTGAGATGTTTAACCACTACAATTTCATATATTAATATACAGGGTGCCCCAAAAGTCGTGCACTTCCCGGAAAAAGAGATTCCTGAGGTCATTTGAAGCGACATTTTCCTTTGCAAGAATAGCCGCCGCGGCTTTGTTTAGGAGTTATTAACGAAAAACACTGACCAATTAGAGCGCGACCCAGGCGCGTGTCGGCGGCGCGCCGGCAGCTAAGCGTTGGTGGTACGCCGTGACATCGCAACGAACAAGAGTTTGTCGATGAAGTGAATCCTCTCCGATTTCGATGAGCTTTGGATATGTAAACTTTACTTGTAAATCCAACAAGAGAAGGAATAGAAACTGATTGACTTAAGAACTCACTTGTCAACCGTAAATGCATTTGCTGCTTCGAAATGTGTGTCACTGGGTCACTCGGCGACGAACTACACAGATGTCTTCAGGTATACGGCAGTACCGAAAGCTAAGGGACGTACGATCAGGTACAAATAAATCGTATGTTAATTTCACACAGATGCTTTGAAATTTTTCCACACTCACTCAGTGCATAGCTATTTGTTGACAAATGTGAACAATGATCGTGAGTGTGGAAAAATTTCAAGGCATCTGTGTGAAATAAACGTACGTCCCTTAGCTTTTAGTACTGCCGTATACCTGGAGACGTCTGTGCAGTTAGTCACCGAGTGACCCAGTTCCAAAGCTCATTGAAATCGAAGAGGATTCACTTCGTCGACAAACCCTTGTTTGTTGCGATGTCACGGCGTACTACCAACGCTTGGCTGCCGGCGCGCCGCCGACTTTGCCAACACGCGCCTAGGATGTGCTCTGATTGGTCCGTGTTTTTCGTTAATAACTCCTAAACAAAGCAGCGGCGGCTAGTTTTGCAAAGGAAACTGTCGCTTCAAGTGACCTCAGAAATCTCCCATTTCCGGGAAGCGAAGAAGTTTTGGGACACCCTGTATAACCGAATTCAGTTTGATAATCGTAAATAATAGAATAAATTCTAGTCATCGAAATATTTCATTCCTAAACTTAAACTGTATGTGTAATAAAATTATTGTAATCATAATTGAAAGTCTACATTTCTATAATACTTTAAAATGTTTAGTTACACGTGTACTCATATCTGTATTCTATTCCGCTTACTCTAAATGTGCCAAATCTACTATTACCAAACTGCGATATTAAACTGTGATAAAGAAAATATTTAATTTCGAAAGGTTTTTAATTTCAAGTTAAAAATTTAATATTCCTATATATACTCTGTGTTTACTTAAAAATAAAAAAATATAAGTTTTTTCTATACTTAATTAAATATAGTATTTTATTATAAAAATTTATCGAAAAATTAAATATTTAGTAGATCCTTGTATTACAGAAGAGATATGATTTGCTTTAGACGATAGTCCTAGTTCATTGCACCATTTGTATCAGTTGCTGTATCACGCAAGAGTTTACTAACATAAGTAGATATTGAAAAAGATAAGTACCTTATTAGGAGTCTCTGGATCTGGTTCTGGTATTAACTGCCGTTGACGTTTAAGAATACTAACACTAGGCGATGCAGTTAACGAAGGTGGATTTGCACTTGACCACTCTAAAATTTGCAATTCTTCCGTTTCAGTTGATGTTTCTTCATTCACTTTTTCAACCTGGACATCAATTTTAGCAGGTGCAGAATCCACTGGTTTGTCTATTTTCGAGAAAAACTTTTCCCCATCATTTTTCAAATTAGAAAACAATTTTATTGGAGGTGATGGGCAATAGTCGGACGACCTCATATTATTAAAAATTTTCTCTTGTCGACTACTACACGTAGCTGTTACTTTATCAGGTTCTTTAAGTGTAGGAGTCTTTTCTTTCTTTCCTGTTTCACTTTCTGTATCTTTAATCTTGAGTTTTTTTATTGTAGCTTCATCCTCTGTAGTTCCAGAGTGAGATTCAGATTCCATCTTTGCTTGTTTCGTCACTAACCCTAACATATGTGCTGCACGACCTTGTCCCGAATAAACTTTAAATTTTAATTGACGCTTGGTCACACCTTTTGGCGAGGAAAACCCGACAAGGGATTTAACCGATGACCCCTCGATCGCTTTTTGTACTTCAGCGTTTTTCCCATTATCACACATAGTGAGATCAGTGGTTGGAGTCGATATCTTTGGCTTATCGGAATCAACTTCAACGCTTTCCTCGGATCCCTTAATATTATCTTTAGGAACTTCATTATTGTCGTTATCACAAGTACTCGCAACAATGTCTCCCATCTTTTCATCCTCACCTGGAGTCCCTTGAATTTTTAATGTTTGCCTTGCCTCACCAATTTTATTAATTTTAATAAAACACTGTTTCTCGCTACACATCTTTTGTAATTCAGATACATCTTGCGAATTTTCTATTATATCTTCTGTATCATCGTCAGACTGTGTTTGTTGTTCAACCAATTTTGAATCTTCAATTCTTACAACACTTTCCCCGACGACGACGTCTTTACTTCCTATTTCAGCATTAGATTTATCGTTCTTAGGATCTACAATTTTAGGCGTATTAACTATCAAGTTAGCATCGGGCACTTCACTGCCTCCGTCTTCTACTGCAGTCCTTGATATATCTATCTGTACAGTGTCTTCTTCTTTGTCCTCTTGTTCTTTCATGTCCTCTTTATTTTCTTTTTCTGTGTCCTCTTCTTCTTCGATATCTTCCTGACACCTCTCTTCTTTGCTCTCTTCTTCTTCCTCCTCCTCCTCTTCTTCTTCGTCTTCTTCTAGTTTCTTCTCTACTCCCCTTTCGTCTTCCTTGTTTTCTAAAGTTATGTTCGCATTGTTATCTCCAGATTTAGCAAGTTCATTATTTTTGCCTGTATTTGACTTCGATGTGGTCAATCTACCTCCTTTCCTTTTTTGATTTTTCGATTTAGGTGTTTTATTATCAGGGGAATGTTTCTTACCAGTAACATCTTCGTGACCCCTGGATCGACGGCTGTTTGATAAAGGACAATCAAATACCATATTTATTCGTAATCGAGATATTTCACTCTTAGTTCGTTTACTTAAATTTCCTTCTTCCATTACTGCTTCCATATTATCAACTTCTGTAGTTTTGGAACTGTCACTATCGGTAGGAGTATCATAGTTTACTGCCATTGTTCTAACCTTGCTACGTCGACGTTGAGACGTACCTTCACTTTCGCTATCCGAAGTTGCTTTCCGTTTCATACCTCTTCTCCCTGTTTCAAGAAATTTGCTCTTCGAATCACTCGAAAGTCTATGTTTATTACCCATTTTTGACTTATTATGAGTTCCTCTTGTTCTTAATGTTCTTTCCCTAACCATAGTTGTGTCAGACTGTCCTGGTTGGCTGTTAGTTTCTTCTATTGTTTGAGAAATACTAGGCGTCATAATTGTGTTTTGTCGGTTTCGTCGTTTGCCACTATCTAATACAGATGGGGACAGACTTTGATCACTGCTTTTATTTGTACCTCCTTCTGCAGAATTGTCACAAGTTTCTACTACTGTGACTGCTGCAGTTAAATTGTCGTTGCTTTCTACAACATCCTTCATGTTTTGTCCAACATGTTCAACCGACATTCCATCATTCTGAATAGTTGTCTTGTCTATGATTTCAGATTGTGTCATTTTCAATTTATTCTCTTTATTTGCCTCGTCATTTATAGCGTTTTCCATTGAAATATTATCTTTTTTACCCAAAGCTTCGTTTTTCCTGTCAAACCATTCTTGTAAATTTTGAGTATCTTGAGAAGAAGACTGCGACAGATCGTTATAAAGTGCTGGAATATCATCTCGCTTTCGCTTTAATGACTCTTTTTGATGGTCGGTCAAACGGCTGACATCAAATCTTAGATCAGTCTTGATGAAGACATATTCCTAAAATTAACCGATAATCATAAAGAAATTATTCAAAGCAAAACCTTTTTTTAAAACTATAAACATTTACAGTGTAATGACAAGCTAGTTAAGCAATGAAATTAAGAAAGCAAAGAGGCTTTGATTGGTGTCTAATAACTTCTTTTAGATACAGTCTCGTTGTTGACTGAAACGGCGCATGCCAAACACGCATGGTACACGATATTGTAATTTATAAGTGTACTGTAAACTCATTCTATACAATATTTAATTTAGAACAAATAGTTGACTAAACGATTTAGTAGAGTACTTTTAAATCGTGAGAACTAAAACTAAAATCACCTTATATGTATAAGGACATATTACACGGAATATTAATAAAAAGTGACTACAAAAATTTGAGAATGTTTACAAGTAAACTGATAATTTACAAGTAATTGTTCAGTACTTCTTGAACGTGATTTTAATTATGTTATGTGATAGGCATGTATATTGATTGCAGATATATATTTACCTCAGACTTAGAATCAGGTAGTATCTTCTTATCGGTTTTAACAGATTCTTTCACTATAGCTTTCGGGCTGCAAGAATGTCTATTTAAAAAGCTACCAGCCATTTTAACTTGGTTTGTTGCTTTTTCAATCACATCATTCTTCTTTGTAGCAGCAGATTTGCGTGATATATTATCTCTACCAGACTCCCTTTCTATTTCTTGAAATACTGATTTAGCACTTTTACTTAGCACATTCATAAGATCGAAAAGTGAAACTGCTTGATTCTGTATATCAACATTTCTGTGATTCAAAGCAAGAATAATAGCTTTCTTATACGATAACATAAGATCATAATCAATCAGTTTATTAAGACCTTTGAAAATACTGACAATTGTCTCCCATGTACTTACTACCTAAAAGTTGAAGATTGCATATTAAAATATTGTAACTTATGTATTTACTAGAGATCTCCATTTCATGTGTACCTGAAATACACGTGTACACGTGCAGTTCGGATGTTCGTGTATTATTGTTTACTACACGGGTACACGTGTATTTCGATACACGGATACATGTGTATCGAAATTAGAGTTTCTGATTTCGAACGTTTATTGAAAATGCGTGTTTTAATCCGCGTACCGGGTATACGGGTATCGAAATACACGAATCGTAATATCTGTACAGGGTGTTTCAAAATTATATGCTGTGATTACTCTAGCGTGATTCTCCATCTCTGGATCATTGAAGGGTTAGACGTATTGTAGAAATATTTCCTGGCTTCTAATAGTAATATTGTAAAAGAAGGCGCGCGCACCCCTGGAACAAGAGTGTAGTGGCACACTCACACACTGCTAGATCTGTTTACTTATCTCAGAATAAAAAATTAATAAATTATACTTTATTAACCAAAACCATAATGTTTCTTATTTTCACCTGCAACTCGGTAAATTAAGTCTCATGAACAATTTACATATTTAAATATTCTGATATTTAATGACGAAATAAAATATGGGGTATGGGTTAATACACGTGAAACTATACATTTCGATACGTGTATCCGTGAACTTCAGTACAGTGCAGAGTTGGGCAAAAATCAACTAATATTTAAAAATGACTAATAGTCTGATTGAATGTTAGTCAAAACTTTAAAAAAGTCAGTTAAAACTTTTTGATTAGTTAGTCATAACTACATGGCACTAGTTAGTCACAGCTCTAAGTAATCGTTAGTTATGATTAATCATTAATTAGTTTAAGTGATCAGTCATCAATCTTTAGTCATCAGTCACTATTGTGCGATTAACATACATTAATATGTATACTTAAACTATATCAAAATTAGCAGTGACCAAACGTGTTATAATCTGTATTTTATATGTTTATAAACTAATAGGCCTTTTTTTGTTATTATTATGTCTTATCTTAACTTATAACCATTTTTAGTCATTAGTCATAGTGAAATTCCGATTGCGTATTTAGTCATTAGTTATGCCATTATAGTCAGTATTCAATACTCATCCTTAATAAAAATTTAGTCATTATTCATTAGTCATTATGCTCAAATACTTATAGTCACGCTCAAATATTTACTTAGTCATTAATTATTAGTCACTTTTGTAGAGCTTATGAAGTTATTAGTCAATAATCACAATCGTGACTAGCGTTGGCCCAACTCTGGTACAGTGGAACCTCGGTATACGCCTGCTTTGGAGTACACGTCTTTTGTTCGGTGTACGACATAAATTTTTTGTGTAAATTTTGCGTCATTTTAAAATAATTATCTCGGAGGAAAAATTAAATTAATAATCAATTATATTCGGAGATCATTAACTCGCTGATCATATAGGTAAGGACAGTCAAACCAGCTGAGCCTAGTGAAAAGCGACAGAAGACGGAAAAAGAAAAAAACACCAGAATGTCAGGTTTTATTGCAAGGGGACTCTTCTTCCACAGAATAGATTCTATTTAATAGTAATAGAATATCGTTTATTTATTTTTGTAGGAAGTACTGGTACTGCAGGAAACATCGATTCGATTTTGCATCGAAACATGGGTTTCCGTGCTGATGATTTAACGAGATTATGTTTATATCTAATAATATGAGTGTCCAAACTAGAATAAAAATTGAGAAAACGCCCGCATAATCCAATGTATTTTTCTGTCACTAAAAAATTTGTTTGACTGATATGATGGGGCACAGCGCGGCGCGCTGAACCTTCCTCTATCAAATGAACCTCTGTACAGCTCAAAACATGCTCAAATAAGGACAAAAATCGACAGCCCGCAAACCCCTGTTTCGACCCAAATCTAGTCAGATTTTAGTTCCCTGCAAAATTCTCTGCAGTTCCTTATCTTAAAAATCACGTGACTACACTTCCACCTTAAGCAGAGTTTAAATTGAAAAATCTATAATAAAATCTCATTTCTTATTTATGTGCTTAAACTGTATTTAAATTATTTTACAACCCCATTAATGTAGGTATAATATCAATAGGAGTTTTTTTTTTACATGAGAACGGATTAATCATTTTTACGCGACTTCTTATGGGAAAGGTTGGTTTGGTATACGTCCTATTCGGTACAAGTTCAAACATCAGGAACGGATTAAGGTCGTATATCGAGATATCACTGTATATACATTATGATTCATGTACCCGTGTATCGAGAAGTACAATACACGGATATGTTAACTACACGTGTACACGTATATTTTAGATACATGTGAAATCGAGATTGCAAAAATATACGTGTATTCGTGTATCTAAATACACGTTTACACGTGTATTAAACATTAAACGAACTCAAACACGTATATATTCGTTACACGTGTACACGTTCAAACTCGTAATCTCTAGTATTTACATAAGTATATATTTATAGTGGATTCCGGTTATTTGGTACATATCAGGGCAGATAAACATCAGTCCCAATAAAACAAAGAGAATCAAATTTGTGTGATTAGAGTAGACAGCGAATTTTACACATTTATGACAAAAATGAGTAGGTGCCATTTGAAACAATAAAAACATTAGATCAATATAAAAATACTGCCGTATTATTTTCAACCCATTAAACACATTAAGAAAGAAAATACTTTCCATTTCATTCCGGTTCGTAGCAATTCAGGTAGAACATATTTAGTTAGCATAAAGATCCGCTGTCTAATGATTAGATACTGTTCTTTGAGCTTTACCTCAAACATACAGCTGCCCCGATTAAACGATAGCTCAAATAAACAGAATCCACACTCTATAAACAATAAGCATATTAGGTACATACTTCTACATTTATTCCATCTGTTTTAGATGAAAGAATCAGTTCAACCGTTGGTCTACAGACTTGCAAATACGATATCACTTTTTGAGGATTATGACCATAAATTGTAATAATTATTGCTGAGAGAGCTTTGAGACCAGCTTCTGCATATTGAGACCAATATTCTGCAGTATTTATATTGGATAAGGAGCAAGTTATAAGTTCTACAATCAGGTGTATAATAGATGGAACTTCTACATTCGCTGAAAAATTACAATCAGATTAGCTACAAAATATTTGTACCTGTCATTAATTTTGATCATTAATATAATTATCGACGTACCCAACAAAAATTTAAAGTTGATAGTACTTGACAAAGTAGTTAAACATTTTGTGATCAGAAGACAAGATTTCTCATTTTTCACTATGCAGCACCGCATAGCATCCGCAACGCTTAATAAAATTTCATTACATTTGACAGTTTCAATGAGATCTGCTCGCATCTCGAATTGTTTATACAAATTTTTCCAAACTTTGACCAACTCCTGTGCCTAATGTAATGAGCATAAGTATTAAATTAAAAATATTTCTTTGTATAATTCCATAAAAATTAAAAATGTTAAACTAACTTACTTGCTTATGGTCTTTAAAACTCATATACATAAATGGAAATATTACTATTGATTCAACAGTCTTTAAATTGTGTTGTGCAACATTACCCTCGTTAATTTCTTGTAAATCATACATATATTTTGTTAGCACTTCTGCCAAAGTTCGCCACAATTCATAAACGATGATCCTAGAAAAGAATAATATAATTATATTCATGATAAAGCAATAATAAATAAAATATAGCAATAGAATTGAACATTACAATACGCGTTGTACTTCTAGCAACTTACTGATTTTTCTGTCCACCACTTAATAATGTAGATAATTTCTCATGTATTTCTTTGAAACATTTTAGTGCATGGGGATAATACTCCTTTTTCCTTTCAGATTTAATAGTTTGAAAAAACAGATATCTTAGTACATCATAGTGACTCCTTAAAAGAATAATATATACTCTTTTTATATGATTTCCCATAGTAATACATACATTATAATAGATATATGTTAAAAGCACTGTTTATAAACTACATAATATTTTATTTAATATCATACATTTACCATAATCTTTTATCATCCTTAATTTTTAAAATAAATCTACTTTTCTCCCTTTATATATGATATTTACAAATCATACGTATTGAAATAAACAATATGTTATACATGACATTGTATGTATAGCATGCTAAATGTTTTAATTTGTTTTGGACTAGCCAAAAGTTTTGTATGTGGTTTTCTTTGTACAAATAATTTGTTATATTCAAGAAACTAGTTTCTTATCATTCCGAAAAAATGTATATACATAGCAGTAACGAAATAAAATGCAATAAATTTCTTGGAAAAATTAAGAAGACTATGAGATTTCAGCGGAATATGACACTGTTAATAGGAATTTGTAACATTTTCAAATTGAAACCAATTTAATGAGTTACAAACGTTTCAAGATGAGTGCTGAAGGGTAAAAGTCGCAGATTTTCGGCCTTGTCAGCGAATTTCGCCCTTATGCGATCATCTTTAAACAAATGTTTAGCTCATTACAACTTTAACTGATTTTAATGAAATTTAAATTACCTTTATAGGTCCAGATAAAAAAGTGGAGAAAACATTTTTTAATTCTTTTATCACTCATACTTATCCAACTAACATAAGGAAAAAATATACATAACACGAGATATTCAAGACCCATACTACAGTGAACCTGTTAAAGTATTACTATAAATAAAATAGCATTAGCAAGAATAACATATCAATTACGTAAATTATGTAATTGAAATAATGTTTTGGGGAACTAAGATATGCATTATATTTGTAGTTTAACTCACTTTTTAGCATCATTTAATAATGGAATTTGAACAAGCTTGATTACCAGGGCTAATAATACATCATCTTCAAAGTCGAAAATATTATTAATCTCAACAACTTCAGGTAGAATTGTATCAAGAATTAAATTTCTGATCATTGGCTTATCTGCAGCAGAATTCGCCAATTCTGTGATAACCAGCAGTAAATCTTTATATATTGTTTCCTGTAAGATAATATTACTATATAAATATTTTGAGAGAAATACAATATTAAATATTATCACCTATAGATATCGACCAACCTGTAATTGTGTGCTTGATTCCTGTATGTAGTTAACTAAACTTGACCATAATGTTTTACCAAGTTGGTGTCTATTTTTCATTTCTGCATCTGTAAGTTGACTAAGGACAAGCCAAGCTTCTCCTACACTATGAATGAAATACTTATAACACTCTTGAAAAGTAGTATTAGCCAGAGAATGTGGGAGTCTCTCTTCCAAGATTGGCGAAAATACTGCGCTATTTTCTTGTTTGGTCACAAGAAGTTGACATAAAGCATCTACAGCAATAATTTTGGTTTTATAAAATCGTTTTCCTGGTGAAGCTACTATTTCAAATTTCGAAGACATTAATGGTGTGTCTCCAAGAGGTCCGAAACAGAAGTTCAGAAACTGTGCGATTACTGGATTGACAAATTTCGAAATGTCCTTATAAAGTTTGATAATAACGTGCCACCAGACTTCTAATTTTGTTAGTGCTATTAATTCACTTTTACTATTTTTAGCATTCAATGGAACACACAACAACTTTACTCGTCTAGCGGTAGCAAGCTCCTGTGGATCTAATGCAAAATTATCCACCAGTAATTTCCATGAAAGAAATGCTTGTCTGAAACATACAATAACCAGACTATATTGATTTCTGTAAATGAATACTACCTTCTTCACAATTATTATGTATACCTGCGTATAACCGTATCTGTAGACTTAAATGCTTTCTCTTCAACGCTCAGTAAGTTATTTATCAAACCAGCACCACGATGAAGATCCACACCAAGAAATTGAATGCTAATGTTCCACTGAGTTGCCCAATCTAATTCACACGTAGATACCAAAAGTAACATACGTTTGCAGTATGTAGATTGTAGCAATGATTTATATTGAGTCCATGCTTCTGGTAATTTAGTACGAATATACGATGTTATGTCTGTAGCAAGTGATTGTTCTAAAAGTTTTAAAGCATGACTTCGTTGCCTCTTATGACCCATATATGCTAATAGCATTATTTTGTCTAACAATAATGCATGAAACTGCAAAAATAAAAATCTTTATATTTTTGATTTTTAGTTTCACAAATCAAATAGAATGTATTTAAACTATATCTATTTTATTTTAAGTATTTATTTCAGTATACCCTTTGAACTTTTGGATCTGATGTTGCCGCAGCCACTTTGTACAACCTTCGTAACAAAATCATGCAATAATTAATTGTTTCCTCTTCTAATCTTTGGTCATCTGATAACTGTCTACTTTCGGCATCTGTCAAAGCTTGGATATTATCTGTGCACGCACTTGCCGCTATCCATGGCATTGTATTAGTTTGTATTGTACACATACAATTGTTAAAAAAATTCAAAGTATGTGCATCATAAGCAACTGTCGATATAGCATTATCCTCGACAACTTCTAATAATTTAAGAATTTTTAATCTGAAATTATATCAATATTTCGTATATCAAGTAATTTGTAAACTCATTCTTTTCTACAATTATTGTCTCATTTAAAAATCAATTAATAAACAACGTAAATCTAAACTGCATATTAATGTACAGATAATTGTACGTTATTACATATAAAGTTACACATGAAAATTCAATTTTATAAAAGAAATTTACATTTGTTATAAGCTTTATAATTTTTAAGTGGTACTTTCAAAAACTAACATTTGAGAGAATTTGTACAACAATTAATTAATATCCTAGATATTTGATTTAACACACCTAGATTTTTGACTTATTTGTGACATTGTTTCAAACAAATTTAAAGAATGATCTCTAAAGTCTTGAATGATTACATTTAACGTTTCATATGCTTCATTCTGTATATCACTGTTTCCATTTGCAAATACATCAATGACTAATTTATATAGTCCTTTGTATTGCTCCTCTTTAATAGCTTTCGTTTGCTCCAACCACTTGCTGTTGCTAAAAAATATAATTACTTATCGTTAATTAAGATTTCGTAGCATATTTTTGCAGATCTTATGCCTACAATTTTCTTATTACAATGGAAATAAAGAAGCATAAATGTATTTGAAATTATTTTCAATTATGAAAAGATTAGTAAGTAAGTTACTAGTAGTCATGAACATGTTGTCTACCGTATTTAACAATAGAAGTTATACCTGGACTTATAACAATGTTTTTGTTAGAAATGATTAGATTGATTTATTTCTCCAAGTACACATTGCAAACAAAATTGTATGAATTCTCACTAAACACATTTTTGTAAGTTTTATTAGACATTACAGACCACATTTTTGTTGATTTAAGTACTTATGTACTTGTCTTGTCAAATTGATTTTTCACAAAAGTTTTAAATCTTTAAAACGAGATCATTTTTGTTATAAGTAGACTGCAAATTCGTATAAATACAAATAGAAAATTTTATGAACCAATTTAGAAAAATTAGGATTAAATAACAATTTGTTTCTTTCATTACAAATTTTATTGTTGCAATAACCATTTTCACTCTTTATAGCTCACAAATACACAGCAGTAACAATGAAAGGTTATAAAATTGTAATATCATAAAAATAGTAACATGAAAAGCTACTGGTAATAGCAGTACATGAAGATGTTATCATTTGTGACGGAGAGTAGTCAATTAATCTATCTCAGCTTCTAATTAACAACTTTTGAATAGAAAACAAATTTTTTATATCTCAGTAGCAAGCTTCACAAGGGTTAAACTTCAATAAAATTGTTCATTTCATTATGTTTTATATCGTTGCAAATACTATACATGAATGAAATTCGCTATGTATAAAGAAATGCAAATTTCTTGTATGTTTTACGTTTATCATTTAATATAAAAAATTGTCTTCCTTTTGAATATTTAATATATAAATGTGTAAACATGCAATACGTAAATTTAGCAATAAAAAGTCGTCAAACTTACCTACGAATATAGGTTAAAGCTTCGCGTTTATCCTTAATATTACTATTTTCCCGCAGCATTTTCAGCATACGCGGGAAAGAAGGCGTATTAGAAGCCATTCTAGAAAATCAAGTTTCACAAGGTGTTAGAATAACAATATTCATTCATCTCATCACAAATATTCCTATAAGGGCTTTCAGGAAAATCATGAAATTATCACAATGTTCGGTGTAGTTTCACTAACAGTTCACGCATACAGATGAAATCGCTCACCACGTCCTTTCGTGTTTATTTTGCAAACACTGGAAGAAATAAATTGCAATAATCACTTTGAAGTATCAGGGCACATTAATCCACAACACACATTAGTACACACTGCGACTTTAACCTTTTCGTCCGTTCTTTAACTTTTCCTTCTTTTACTTTCTTTTGTTCCCGCCTTTTCGTTATTGCTCAAGCATTCATAATGCAACGAAGAAAACACCGTTTGTTTTTGAAAATTGATACGAGTAGAAATATGTACAATTACACACAACAGCTAACGCTTCATAAACCCGGTGAGTTCGCAAAGTATGCATACACCTTGAGATTTTGTTTTCAATAAATTTATTTGTACCGAATGGTACGATAATAAACCTATTTCTTAGAACACAACTAATTTGCAATTATTTGTATCCGTCAAGTATAGAATCGTTCTATTAATAATACCACATGATTTGAAAAATAAGTGTAGAGAAGAATTTACGATCATTTGTGCGCCAAAATACAATGCAGATTTCTCGTAGATATCCCTACCATATGCTACGCAAAATACGCATGTGTGGTGCACTGCTAAACACCAATGTCGCTCAATGTCGCCAGAGTACAGTGCCACCGAATCGAGGAAATCGAGGGGAATACAGTTTACCCCCTCTCTGTCTACGGCCTTAGTGGGGGATGTTGGAACATGCTTATGGTGCTGGAATGGGATAGTAGAAGGGGAAAAGGAGGAGAGGAAAAATCGACCAATTTTGATCGATTCTGAAGGCACTGCCAGATTAAAACTTATCTCCCACTCAAAGCTTCCCCTTATACGACGCTATTCCTCCACGCTTCTGCCATGGCCCGGTCAAGTGTCACGTTTCGTCTTTGTCGTGCATGTGTCACAATGTCACGTGACTAATCTTGTAATGACAGGGAGAGGGTAACTCTGTATTCCCCTCAATTTATTAGAGATAGACCACGCGGTCTGTACGAAGCGCTAAAGCCTACAATGGCGGCCGGTGGGATCTCTATCTCACTCGCACACCGATAGTTGGTGGGGGCGCAGCGAGCCAGTCAACTCTCACTTCCTACGTACTCCCCACTTTCATTGGGCGAATCTCTCCCCACTAACTCGTCAATTAGAAAGAGAGAGCGATTCCACTGGTTATTGCTTTCTCTCTCACTCTTTATACCCCGCGCCGCCATTGTAGGCTTTAGCGCTTCGTACAGGCCGCACAGTCTATCTCTATAAGTCTATGGGGGACACTCGCCAACACTACTTATATATATTAGATATATACTTATAGAGCCGGTCAGTGTCTCCAGATCGGGGAAATCGAGGGGAATACAGTTTACCCCCTCTCTGATAACCAGATTAATACGTGACCAGTCTACGGTCTTAGTGGGGGATGTTGGAGTATGCTCATGGTGCTGGAGTGGGATAGTGTTAAGAGAGAAGGCGGAGTGGGAAAATCGACCGTTTTTGGTCGATTCTGGCGTCATTGGACCCGGTATAGGTATAGGACAGGCATGGGCACTCTTTTGTGCTCACTCGGAGGCGTTTCCAAGGAATACCCGTGGAATACCTCCACTTCTCCCGGCCGCGCGTCTCGCCACGCTCCCCGTGGCGGCAGTAGTGCTCGGAGCAACTACGTTAAAAAATAATAAATGCATAAAATCCGCTGTCTATATATTACAGTTACAGTTTCTATAAATACTGATACAGGATGAGATACAGCGACAACTCCCCTTTCCCTTCTAACACTTTAGCTTCGCAGTACACACTGCGACTTCTCAACAGACTATAGCATTTTGCCCACAACCGTCATCTGGTAGACGATGTAATCTGTGAACAAGGCATTTCTCGTAGTATAATTGGCGCCCTACTGTAGTACAGAAGTCCAATTTTATTTTAATTATGGTGAAAACCTTCCCCTACAAACTTTTGAGATATTCGAAGAAAGTTGTATAAATACATAATGTAATTTTTTCACGGTCATAGACTTATAGAGATAGACTGCGCGACCCGTACGAAACGTTGAAGCCTACATTAAAGGCAGGAGGTATCTCTATCTCACTCGCACACCGATAGTTGGTGGGGACGCAGCGAACCAGTTAATTCTCACTTCCTACGCATTCCCCACTTTCATTGGGTGAATCTCTCCCCACCAACTCGTCAATTCGAAAGAGAGCGCAATACCTCTTACACGTACGCCAATCTACATGTTTTCATTGCTTCTAGGCTTCCAACCAGCTTCCAACATCGTTTCGGAAGTTATTCTTTCTCTTGTGATATACCTTCTTTTCCGTATTACAGTTTAAGAAACGTAGCGGTGAATGAACATTGTTAATAATCATTACATGATACCACGTGTGAAAAATTGGAAGGAAGCAAGCATAAAGATTTCATGATCATTTGATTTCTATAAAACCGTTCATGACTCCTGACAGTAAGAAAATGCAGAAGGTTGGAAAATTGAATGCGTCGATTGATATTATTCCGTTACAAGGATCCAGCGGAGATTCTAAATCGAAAGCTGTGAATAATAAACCGAAAGTTGATCTTTCTCATAGAGATCTTCGGGATCAGTTATTAATTTCGCGTGTGCAAACGGTAATTCGTTGATTTCTTTCTTTAAAGTTCCTTCACTCAACTATGTAGATAAATACGTAAAGTTGACATATTTGTAATGCGCACTTTGCGCGGTAAATTTATCTACTAACATTTAAAGTACATAACAAAAGAATTTTACAAATTATTTGTTACTTTAACATTTAAGTCTATGCATAACAAATTATTTATTATTTTTTTATACCTCACAATATAATGAAATAAATATAATGAATCAAATTTGTTTATAAAACATTCAACTATAATTTATCATGTAATTGTAAAAATTTAGAATTAAAATTGTGTTTGGAATAAAATTTTTTCATATTTTGTATTTTAAAACATATTGTATATATACCGTTTAATTTTTAGTATATGCATGAGAATGAAAACAAAGTTTACATTGATGTTCATGAAATGGCAGATACATTGCAAAAGAAATATCGTGATTATCGTATAAAGAAACGAGGCCCATTTAGAGCTTTGGTACGCAAAGCATACGACGAGCTCACAGAGATGTTTGCGAAGAAACATTGTCCTTGCGATTGGCCTGCTTACGAGGACGAGGATGATGAAGAGGAAGTGGATATAGAAGTATTGGCATATACTTTACATACATATTATTTTTAGTTGCATATCTAAACAAGAATATATTGGTTTTAGTCAGATCCTCAAAATACTATGCTGGACGATATGTTATTGAAAGTATATAAAAAGTCACAGAACAAACAAAATGGCAATTCTAGTGACAAAGAATTAATAGACATCAGTAGCGACGACGATGCAAGTAAAGCAGATTCAAACACTTATAATAAGACCGATGAAACCAAACTGATGAATCGACAGGTCAAACCGAATTCATCTTCGCACATAGAAAAACCTGTACCATCTAAGGACGTCGAACAGAGAAAACCAGTAAAATTTTACTTTCATTTATTTGGTTTCGAAAATATTTATATTGCCTATAAAATTATTACATTATGTAATGTTTTCTTTACAGCCTACAAAAGAAATACGACAAACTGCAGCAAGTAGTACACCGATTGAACCAATTAACAGAAAAAGGCAACGTGATAGAGAGAGCGATAGCAATCAATTTATATTCACGAAAAAAGCCAAAGGGATCCCTGTCTCGGGATCAAAAGTTACGTTCACTGACATAGGTGGTTGTGACAAAGTTCTAAAAACTGTATGTAAGCTACTTGCTCATATGAAGCATCCAGAAATCTTTAAACAACTTGGTATATCACCACCAAGAGGATTTTTGCTTCACGGTCCACCTGGATGTGGCAAGACATTACTGGCATATGCTATTGCAGGAGTAAGAATGCAATTATAAGTTATTATATTGGGTTGGCAAATAAGTTCGTTCGGTTTTTTAGAGTGGAATAAATCACAAAAACTGAACAAACTTATTTGCCAACCCAATAGTTTTTTCTATTTCATTCATTATTAATTTTTTATCTTAAATGTAGGAATTGGGGATACCTTTGCTGAAAGTTGCAGCACCGGAACTCGTGGCTGGAGTATCAGGGGAAAGCGAAGCACGAATTAGAGATTTATTTGAACAAGCGTTAGCTATTTCACCGTGTGTAATTTTCTTAGATGAAATTGATGCTGTTGCGCCCCATAGAGCGACTGCTCAGAGAGAAATGGAAAGAAGAATTGTTGCGCAGTTATTATCATGTTTAGATGGTAAATTATTTCTATTACTAAATTGTAATTATTAGATTGTATTGACCTCCAATTCCATTTTTAAACGAAGAATAACGTTTTATCGTGCAGAATTGAGTTTAAAAGAAAATGGTACTGGGGTATTGGTACTTGGAGCTACAAATCGCCCCGATTCATTGGATCCAGCATTAAGAAGAGCCGGCCGTTTTGATCATGAAGTGTGTCTTGGTATACCGGATAAAGATGCAAGAACAAACATCTTAACTGTACATACAGAAAAAGTTGCACTTGCTTCCAATGTTAGTTTATCTACAATAGCTTCACTAACGCCTGGTTTTGTTGGAGCTGATTTAGTTGCACTAATTAGAGAGGCTGCTATGGCAGCTGTGGATAGGTAACTTATTCGATGTTTTCTGTATACGTAAAAACTAATGTATTATATTATGGACAACGAATTGTATCACTTATTTTGTTTCCACTAGAATACTGGAAAATGTAAACAGAACTGAACCGGATACTAAACCATCAGAAACAAGAGAAGTTGAACCAGACGCTGAGAAGGAAAACTTTGAAAATACTGGTAATTTAGACGAAGAAGCAACTACCGAATCATCTCCCTCAAATCAAGACGAGACCGTCAAATTAAACAAACCGAGCGATTCTGTAAGCCCTCAAGCGCTAATCGAGATGGACGTGATACCAGAAAATTCAAAATCTCCGGATTTGGCGGCATTACTTACTTGGTTACGTAATGATCCACCACTGTCCTCAGAACGATTAAGGAATTTATGTATCGAACACAGCGATTTTGAAACTGCTCTTCGCGTTATTCAGCCATCAGCCAAAAGAGAAGGCTTCGCAACTGTACCTGATGTTACGTGGGATGATGTTGGTTCCTTAAGAGATATAAGAGAAGAATTACAAATGGCTATACTGGTAATAGCATATACACCTCCTTAAATGTTCTCTGTTTGTTTAAACTGATCAAGTATGTTTTTTTGAGTTGTATTTTTTTTCTGTTCAATTTAACATTATAGGGTCCAGTTCGACATTCCGAACATTTTACAGCCCTAGGATTAACAACACCTACCGGAGTATTATTGTGTGGCCCACCTGGATGTGGCAAAACGTTATTAGCAAAAGCGATTGCAAATGAAGCTGGCATCAACTTTATATCTGTTAAAGGGCCAGAACTTTTAAATATGGTAACTGTTTTAATTGCTTGAACTAATACTTTGTAGCGGAACATATAGTGTAATTAGGTATTTACAAACAAGTTGTTCTCGTAAACGATAAGTAATATTTTATAAGCAATATAATGGTGTATGTACATTTTTTGTGATTGCACTATTTGTTGAGACATCAAGGTATGTAACTTTCAATTATTTAAATGGGATGCTTACATAATTTGTTATATTGCACGAAGGCGTATAACAAGACGAATCCAGTCACTGAATACAGTTAGTAGCTACATTTAAGGTCATGTAAGTACCAAAGAAACCAAAACAAATTTTTTTCACCAGAAAACACTGGTTAGTAAATGCCTGATCACCCTGTATATAGAATGTGAGCAACTTACTTAACTTTGTTGCCTTAAATTATTTGTAAAATGTTATACAAAGTAAAAATATTTCAAACAGTTACAGGTAATTTATACAGAGATAGTGATTTACTTTTTATTTCAATGTATTTTGGCTTTCTTTTAGTACGTTGGTGAAAGTGAGAAAGCGGTTCGACAATGTTTTATGAGAGCAAGAAACTCAGCACCGTGTGTTATATTTTTCGACGAGCTGGATGCTTTGTGCCCAAGGCGATCGGATGGCGACAATTCTGCTACTTCACGTGTAGTTAATCAAATGCTTACAGAAATGGATGGAGTAGAAGAACGTAAAGAAGTATTTTTAATGGCTGCGAGTAATAGACCTGACATTATTGATCCAGCAGTTTTGAGACCAGGAAGATTAGATAAAATTTTATACGTAGACCTGCCTACAGCAGCAGATCGTATTGATATTTTAAGAGCACTAACAAAGGTATTTTATGTATTGATCGTAGATAAGTAGAGTAATATTCTTAAGATGATTTTTATTGTAAATAATTTATGTATACAGAATTCAACTAAACCAAAACTAGCTGCGGATGTAAACCTCGAACTAATAGGGTATAATGCCAAGTGCGATGGTTATACTGGAGCAGATTTGGCAGCCTTAATCAGAGAAGCTGGTGTAGAAGCATTGAGAGAATTAATGGACATACATTATACAGGTCAGCCGGAAATCTCTATGCGGCATATTTTATCTGCATTTGATAAAATAAGACCATCTGTACAAGAGAAGGTACATATTTTCAACATTTATACGAACTACAAACACACCTTTGTCTTCTAACATGATATTGGGTTAACCAACTATAAATTTTAGGACATAAAACATTATGAAAAGCTAAAGAAGCTATATTCAATTAAAAAGAAATCTGACGACTCTCCGATGGAAACTCCAACAGATGCCACTATAGTAGATGTAGTTATGGAACCTATGGAAACGTGAAATAAAAATATTACACATGTATGTAACAATCTTCCATTTTAAAATACTCTTTCAGATTAAAAATATTAAAATACAAAAGTGAACATACTTTGACTTTATTTTTATAGTCAAAGCAGTTTGATCTTAACTAAGCGAAGATGTAGTTGCAATATTAAAACTTAGTCGATCATGTCAACCTAATGACTAAAATTATATTTTTCTTTATTATTTAAACACTAGACATATGCGATGCGAAAGTTGTCATGATTCATTTTTAAAAATAAATGAAATTATATTCAACATACACAGTTTACATAGTCATTTCCATAACTTAATATAAAACTTGTATAGTTGCTGTAACGTAATAGAGCAACTTTATCGACAATAAACATTATCTGAATATCCGTTTTGAAAACTAAATCTGATTTCCGTATTTTAATAAAATAAATGGAACTGAAATGATTGATAATGCATAATACAATGTTATCGGTAATTATTTAGAACAAGGGTTTCCTCTCAGATTTTGATCATCTTGAAATATGTTATAGATTTCTACATTTTGAACAACTTTTTCCTATACATGTTACCGCCGCTCGATTTTAGTTTCCGAGATATTCGAAAAAAACTATCGCTAATACAGTATTGAATTTTTCATAGTCCTGCACGTTCCGCGGCAACGTAAACCTGTTCCGGCGCGGCGTTTGTTTACATTTTGCTTCTAAACATGCTGCGGAGATGAGGGAGAAAACACGGTCTCACTGTGGTCATACATTGTATATAGGGTGAGCTTTCAATTTTGAAAAACTACTCCTGAATTTGCGTATGCGTGGTCGGGCTGGTCCTCTCCGCCCCCCCCCCTCCCCCCTGCCCACCGCCTATTCCTGACTAATTCTGATCGCATGATTTTCAATACAAGTTCAAATTCTGTATGACGGCTAAATAGAATGCAAAAATTATGCGATCAGAATTAGTTAGGATTAGGTGGCGGGGATGGAGAGGGCCGGTCCGACCACGCATACGAAAATCCAGGAGTAGTCTTTAAAAATTGAAAGCTCACCCAGTGATGCCAGAATCATGGGTCGTGGGTTTTTTCCCCTCCGCTCGCTTAGCCGACTCGACCCCCCACTCTGACGCACCGTCGTCGCCACGTTGCTTCTACTGCGCACGCGCTACACACGAACGTACCTCTATCAGAGTATGTCGGCGGAGTAGAGATACGTTCGTGTGTAGCGCGTGCGCAGTAGAAGCAACGTGGTGACGACGGTGTGTCAGAGTGGGGGGTCGAGTTGGCTGAGCGAGCGGAGGGGAAATAACCCACGACCCATGATTCTGGCATCACTGAGCTCACCCTATATATGTATGACCAGAGTGAGACCTTGTTTTTTCTCTCATCGCCACAACGTGTTTAGAAACAAAATGTAAACAAACGCCGCGCCGGGACAGGCTCACGTTGCTGCGAAGCGTGCAAGAGTACGGAAAATTCGATACAGTATTAGCGATAGTTTCTTGCGAATATTTTAAAAACTAAAATCGAGCAGCGGTAACATGTATAGGAAAAAGTTGTTCAGAATGATGACCTTGACAACATATTTCAAGATGATCAAAATCTGAGAGGAAACCCTTGTTCTAAATAATTACAATGTTATCTTCTTTATATTATATGTACATACAGTTACCCACATCAATATTCGAACACAAACATACAGTAAATCGTCTATAAACGCAAAAGCCTCGGGGATGTTCGTTTGCAAAAAACTTATTTGAACTATATTTAGACTATCTTAAAATATTTTTTCGGAAAAATATTCTTGGAGTACTATCGGCATCTAGTCATTTACGGACTGTATTACAGCTATACTTTACATTTTTTATGTGGATTTGTGCATCGACTTGATTTTTTTATCTTTACTGGCCGAAAGTACTCCAAGAATATTTTTCCGAAAAAATATTTTAAGATAGTCTAAATATAGTTCAAATAAGTTTTTTACAATGGTTCAACAATAATCTTAGAAGAATAATCTTAAAAAATTTAGAAAAAAAAATTGACCTGATCGGGACTCGTACCCGGTCCAAAAAGTCTTCAGCGGTTCCGCAGACGGAGACCATAGCCACTGCACCAACCGGCGCTGTTGAAATTCTCTTCGAAATATTCGAATATATGTACATGGTATAATTTGCGTATTTCGTATTAGGCAAGTTTTAAAGTCTGGGAGATGTTTTTCTGAACGTAGGAACGTTTAATATCACATAATATATTTTTATGATTCAGGGAATATAAGTATAACTTAGGAAAAACGCCGAAAAAAGCGGTTTTTATTTTTTTTAACTATGACGCACCACTCACAAAAATCTGAAAAAAATTGAGCATAATACTTACGGTAATACCTCATTGCTAAATTAAATCTGGAGTAGCACCTTTTAGATTTCTATATAAAACCTGCATTTTTTCGATTTTTTTCGTGTTTTTCATTTTTCACAAGCAGAGCTTGCAGCAGAAAAATCTGGAAATGATACCTAATATGTGGCTCGATATCCGAAATGTGCCAGATTTTTTCCAGAATTTTTAATTGTCAATAAATAGGGAAAATGGGCCAAAAACTGATTTTTCGTTTTTTCTCAATAACTACCCTTACAGATGAGATAGGGGGCTGAAACTTGGCAGAGAGGGGTTTTTTTGGGTAGGCTATCGAATGGTCCAAGCACGATTAAAATCCCGCCGGGGGCGAATTTCACTATCAAACCCGGCTATAGCCTTTGGTCGACCTCCTGTGCGCGCATATGCTACGCCAGTGTCGTCCGTAGGACCAGGGTTTGTCGGGGTCATGATGGGGCAACCATTCGAACGATTTCCCCTTTATCCAGGTAATCGGTAAACTATTGGGAGCCCAAGTTGGCCATCCCGCCTCATAAGGGACCCGCCCCGGCTCTATCTCCTCTGTTTGGGGGATAGAGTAAGGAAAGGGGGTGGTCAGCGAACAAATGGTACTACTGAGAAAACTGGGCATGGACCCTACCAAAAAACGGAATCAAAAACGCAAACGGCACATCAATTAGAAACCTTTAAGGGAAGGCCGGATGGACGGAGCTAATAGCTGATCACACCGACCAGAACCGAGGATGGTGGTCACATCCGACAACAATCAGCCATATTTTCTAGGATGTGTCAAGCCCACCCAAGAAGGAAAATCCTGATGAACCTGATATCAAATCTCTCAGAAGACAGATTTCGGTGAAGTTGGTGAACCCTTCCTTCTCAACCCCATCGCGAAGTAGGTCGGCAGGTGAAGACCGAATGGAATTGATATCTCGGCCCAGCCGAGATTTCGATGAAGTCGGATTGGATCCGAAGTAGCAGTAACTTCTTCCCAATGGTAAAAAACAATACGCGGTCCCTTGCATTTGTACTCCCAATAGACTCACAGCATAGGCGGAGGGATTAGCCCTAGGGGAGGGTGTGGGCAGGTTTCCGGACTATCTGGAAACAGAATAGGGACGGGCTTCAAACACTTGACACATTCGACATGAAAATATGGTGAAGTGGGGGAGTCTGAAAGGGCAGGCGAGACACCCTGCAGGTCTGAAGGTGAGGGGGCCCGACGTTCACACCGAGCCGTAAAACAGCTCAAAAACTCACAAAAATTAGGTAGCATGGCCCGCGCCGAATAAAACAGAGGGGACGGCTGAAAAACGAGGACAATTGCAACCCGCTAAAGGGCCGAGAGCCGGCAGCGCCAATTGTGATACTGGTGATCAGTGACAGTGATGCCATATAGAGCTCCAAACGGAGCTCCCGTACTCTCCTCCTTTCCCCTTCCACTATTCCATTCCAGCACCGTGCGCAGGCGCACACTCCACGGTCCCCATCGCGCACGTGCAACGTGTCTCCCATTTGCTCCACTCATTCCCCGTCATCAGAGAGGGGGTACATCATTTCACCGTGACTCCCCGCATCTGGCATCACTGATCAGTGATGCCAGAATCATGCCGACTCGACCCCCCACTCTGACGCACCGTCGTCACCACGTTGCTTCTACTGCGCACGCGCTACACATGAACGTATCTCTACTCCGCCGACATACTCTGATAGAGGTACGTTCGTGTGTAGCGCGTGCGCAGTAGAAGCAACGTGGCGACGACGGTGCGTCAGAGTGGGGGGTCGAGTCGCCTGAGCGAGCGGAGGGGAAAAAACCCACGACCCATGATTCTGGCATCACTGCTGGTGATGAAAGAACCGGTGTGCCCTAAGGAAGCGAGGGGCGGCCGAACCGCCCCTCCCCGGCAATAACACTACTACTACTACTTCTACTACTACTACCCTCGCTGACGGTGCTGCCTTGTAAAACGATATTCGCCAGGCACATCGATGCGACGGTGCTGCCATTCGGAATGCGCCATATCAGTGCGACCGTGCTGCCACAAAAGCAGATTCAGCGTCCAGCGGCCGATTTCATGCCGACCTCCTGCCCATGTCCAAACCCTGGTCCTACGGACGGCACTGGCGCGGCATATGCGCGCACAGGAGGTCGACCAAATTTGGATTTTTGGTTGGCTGGGTATGTATAAAATTTATGGGAAATTGTAGTCTAATGTGTTCTCGCAGAATCGTTTTGTTTAATAACCCCATGTAATTGTTTAGATGTGTTAAAAATAATTGTTCTTTAAATGTTCTGAATAGAATTACTTTTTTCTTTTAGGTTGGTTCGCAATTGTATCTCTTGCTTTATTAATATGTTTTTTTATTGTTTAGTCTAATTTATTTCAAAGATTCTGTATGGAACTTAAGTCTGAAGATCGTGAAAGTGGGTGTCAAACTTTATGACGATTATATAACAAATATTCTTTGATAAAATAAGTTTTGATAAAATTTGAAGCCCTGTATACGGGAATATAAATCCCGTATTATTTGCACTTTCCTTGTTTGCTTTTATTATGTTCGTAGCATCGTAAAACATCAATTATACGAAAAAGAAACCGATGGTTGGAGGCGTTTCTGCAGGACTATATATAATACAGGGTGAGGCGCCAGAAACAGGCAACCTGAATAACTCGGCTGCTATCGGTGTTAGGAAGAAATGCATCAGATGGAACCAATGTGTCCAGACAGGGGTAATCGAAAAGGAATCGAGGGGAACACAAGTACCCCCTCTCTGATAACCAGAGCAATATGTAACACGTTGCGCGTGCGCGACACGGGCCTGAACGGTGGAATAGAATAGTGGGAGGGGATAAGATGGAGAGCCTGGAGGGGGAAATGAAGTTGAAACCAACTTCATTCTGGCCACAGTGGATGGAACTTGCTTGGTTTCGAGGGGGCATCAATCTGATGTTAGTAGCTTTTTTGTAGGTGTACGCGTAAAGGACATATGAAGGTCAACATAATTTTTTTAAATGGAATGAGGTATTTTTTAATACACCAATCGATGCAGTTGGACATTCGTTATAAAAAGGTACTAACCTATATATGTCGAAAAGTTAATAGTTCAGGAGATATTTCAATTTAAATAACTCTAAAATGCCATTACTGTCGCACTAAGATGTTACACAAGTAAGTAAACACTAACTCTTAGTACGACATTAATGGTATTTTAGAGTTATTTAAATTGAAATATCTCCTGAACTACTAACTTTTCGACATACATAGGTTAGTACTTTTTTACAACGAATATCCAGCTGCATCGATTGGTGTATTAAAAAAGAACTCATTCCATTTAAAAAAATGAAGTTGACCTTCATATGTCCTTTACGCGTACATCTACAAAAAAGCTACTCAGATTGATGCCCCCTCGAAACCAAGCAAGTTCCATTTGATGCATTTCTTCCTAACACCAATAGCAACCGAGTTATTCAGGTGGACTGTTTCTGGCGCCTCAGCCTGTATAAATGATTTTCATAATCTTATTATTATCAAGCAAATTGTATATAAACACGATTTGATTTTGCATTGCGTTTTTATTTCAACAGTTATGTCTTCTTACTAAAATATAGATATATGTACTCCTGTTAGTAAAATTTCAGTCTAATACAAATAAATTCAGTTTAGTATTGGATTTGAAGAAACCTATGTAAAAAAACTTCAAGAGTTAATAACATTAAACGTTCATTTGAAGAAGAAATGGTCTCGGTAAAATGTACTATACATATATATTTATATATGCAATGAAAAACATGCAATGAATGCCTGTCTTAACCCCTTGCCCTACGATTTATTTTACCGTTTCAGTGATTAAAACTTTTTTTATAGTTCGTAATTTCCTAGAAAAGGAGAAAATTTATATCTATTGTATACCTACATGTTCTCCAATAACTATACATTAACAAAACCAAAATAGAATTTCATCTCGGATTAAAGGATATTAATAACATACATATTCATTAAACTCTGTTCTGAATCTTTAACACGAGTCTGACACGATATTGTAAGGCAAGGGGTTAATCTATAAAATGCGTATATAAGGGAAAGTTATTTCATAATAATTGCATTTATATTGTTGTTGAACTTTCACGGTATATTTCCTTTGTATGCGTGGTGCATAGAAGAGTATGAATTAGAACCAAATTTATTCATTACTGAACATGCGGCTCTGTTGTTCGATTTTGTACAATCCAAGGATGTTTCAAAACATCTTCTAAAGGCAACCTTTGATCCGGATCAACAACTAATAACTAAAACAAGAAAACATTGAACATAATAAATGAACAGACAAAAAAATCTTAGTTACCAATGTAAATAAAAGCCTTACCTTGGATATTAAATTTCTTGCACCTTCGCTGACATAATCTGGAAATTTATATTGTGCTTTCTTGATTTTCACATATGTTTCTTCGTAAGTTTTAGCTAAAAACGGCGGTGTACCAACTAAACATTCATAACATAAAACACCAAGACCCCATAAATCTACAGTATGATCATGTGTCTTCCCAACAACCATTTCAGGTGGCAAATAATCCAGAGTCCCACATAAAGTGTTTCTTCTGGAAGCAGGAGCATGAACAGACCATCCAAAGTCTGCCATTTTTAATTCACCTTTCATTCCAAGTAACAAGTTTTCAGGTTTAATATCACGGTGTATGACTTTCTTGCTATGACAGTATTTCAGAGCATCTGCTAATTGAGATACATATGTAGCTGTTCTGACTTCATCAAACCGCTTCTCTGGTTGAGAATTTAATTCTTTGAATAACTCTCCGTTTGGGGCATATTCTAAAATTAAGTAGACCCTCTTTTCATCATGGAAGTAGCCATACATTTTCAATATATTTGGATGTCTATATTAAAAAATAAATACCTATTAATATTTGAAGGTAATTTTTTTCCGATCTTCAAAATATTATTACTAGACAGTGGATCTTTATGCAAAATAAAAATTTTCTACCAGAATTGCAACAACCAGGAGTGAAATAGAAATTTATTCTGTCTCTTAATATGTTTAATAGGTTGAAAATAGTATAACAGTACATTTAAATTCTTCTGATTTGTTTATAGTTTTAAATTACACCTACTCATTTTTGTTATGCATAAAATCCACTGTCTAATTATTACTGTTCTATAAAAATCCATATTTACATGCCCATGTATGTAAGAGGTATGTAAAACTAACTTTTGTAGCGAAAACAATTTTGAAATTTGTTACAGTATTCGATACTTTCTTACCTTAGATGCGACTGAATTTCTATTTCTCGTCTAACTTGATGTTCTACATCAGCTGTTTGTATTTGTGCTTTAAATAACACTTTCATAGCGATGATAAATTTGGATTTCTTTTCTCTAGCTAAATAAACATTACCAAACTTTCCTTTCCCTAATGGACGTCCAATATCAAAATCTGTTAAAACCCACTTCTTGTCACTTTGATATTTATTCTTTACACTGCATTGGCCTTCATTTCTCTCTGTGTCTTTTGTTCCATTTCTGTTTTCTTTATCGTTCTCTTTATCACTTTTATTCTGTGTCGATACAAGCGTCTTTGAAGCCAAAGGTAATTTTGGTGGTGGCATCAATTCTATAGATTTATTTATCTTTTGTTCCTTCTTCTTATTATCTGTTAAATAAATAGTACACTCGTCTGTGTTACTGGTTGTATTCGTTGAATTTTGTTGTAAATTTTCACTTAAAACAGACTGTGACTTAGATATTCGTAATTGTTTAAAATTGTTATGCACTTGTGAAATCACGCGTTGTGACTGAGAATTTGTTTTTTTGTCCTTAAACATCTCTGAACGTGTAATGTACTGTCTAAAATTGACAATAATTTAAATTAATACACAGAAATTTATTAAAAATTAGATGGTAAAAAATTGAAGAAATGAAATATTTAACGTTATATAGGTTTATATTATAAAATCATCGATTACTTCATGAAGCATACAATTTCTACATAAAATGCCATAGTGTAAAAAGTATTTATAAAAGAGAATAATTGAAAAAATTACGCATTTCAAGTCATAAATTTAAAATTTCTTATAAGAGTATCTATCATGCATAAGAAGACGACAAAACTAGCATTTATTATAAATATATCAGTCAAATTAATATATATAAATATATTTTCAAATATTGATACAGATTAATGTGTATAATATAACTACTCACGTCGACAGTAGAAGGTTCCTGCTGATTCCTGCTGGTTCCTGCCAAAAATGTGAAGTTTTCACTGCTGTTGCATTTCAAAATAACGAATTTTCACGCTTTGCTGTGATTGGTTACGACTGGTTAGTATTTAGTATATATATATAGAAAGAATTACAACCATGGCGTAAAAATTACAAGATTGTTCACTATATAGGAAATTTAGATAACGCCATTATTTTTGCAACATACAGAAAAATAGAAATATATCAATATATGTATATCAGTATATATAATTCGTAGAAATATTGTTTATATATAATTAAAGTATTTTAATTCCATTAATAAAAATTATAAATAAGCAAGAGGTGCATAGTAAAAATGTTTTATATAACTTTTATGCGTTGCTATTGGTTGCTAAAGTGTCCTGGGGTGCGTTCCGTTTCACCACAGCCTACTCTAGTACCAGAGAGGATAAGAGAGTGCTCACGCCCGGGTCTGAGTTGCCACCACTTTCTGGCACGCTCACGCTTAGCATGGAACAGCTCCTACACCGACAGTAGAGCCCGCTTTTACCACGAAACAGCGACCATACCACCGACGAGGTACTATCACCACCGACGAGGTACTATCACCGACGAGATACTATTAAAGACTGCCAGCCTTATGGGAGTTGGTGTGTCTCGAATTTTTCGGTGTTCTCTTACGCCCTCTAGGATATATTCTGCCTGGAGTGAGAACCAGAACGTTCCTTTCCCAACGCGCCCGCGCGCTACACACACGAGCGTACCTCTACTATATCCGTGTGCGCTGCTTGTGCGCTTGCGCCAGCCACAATCTATTTTTAGCACTTGCCGTGTTGTATTGCTCTACAGAAACGAAACTGAAATTCGGCTGTCGAGCCGTCGAGCGTATGAATCGCAATCTGGAGCTAGCCTTCGAATCCCTGTGCAGCGATTTTTATTTTTATTTCTCATTACTTTTTTAATTACATTTTTAACCTTGCAAAAAATTAAAAATGTAAAAACTATGTTCAAAATATGTATTCATTTTAAATAGAAATGTTTTGTTACTGTCATAATTGCATTAATAAAAATTGTTATATGAGAACCGGTTGATGGTATTTATTTGGACTGATTGGAGAATACGAAAATGCAGAAAGTATTTTTTAGTTTCTGAAACAATTTATAGATTTATTAGTTGTTAAACAAATAATAGAATGAATTGTATAATATATATAAATTGATTTTACTAGCATACACAAGTTTATTTGATCTTCTGTCTTCCTATAATAAAAAAATACAGTCATAATTATAATTATAATAGAATTTCATAGAATATTGAGGTTATTGCAAACTCATCTTTTTTCGCAATGATGTTCTAATTTCATTGCTTCTCTCAAATGTCCATTTCCTTCCGAGACAGTGGCGTTTATAGGTGTAAATAACAAATGTTGATATTCATCATAATTGAACTACAATTATTCTAATAACGTGGAATGTAGTACATATTAAGTGTTACTTACCCGGATTTTCGTCTTCGACGTTAAGCATTCTTTACTGCTTCTCGTAATTTACGTATATGTAACATTAGGGTTGACCTTATTTTTCGACCATGACATTTTTTTGGTCACGTAAACCAGAATTGCAACAAATGTTGAGAAAATGTTCTGGAAAAATTTTGGGGCCGTTGGGATCATGGGAAAATGAGGCGCAGCAAATTTGAAAATTTTGAATTTTTTAAATTTTGTCATAAATAGACGTTATGATATATCGTTGAATTTGTCTTTTTTCTCTTTAAGAGTCCATATATAGTATAAACAGTTGTTGACAGAAAAAACATCCGTGACCTTAAAAACTTTAAATAATAACTTTGAAAAATTGTTTTTTCTTTGAAACTATATCCACCTCCTTATATACTACAACTTTTGTTTGAAGAGTTTTTTCATATATACATAACTGACCGAGATATTAAGGGGCGGAATTTGCATTATTCGGAAGCATACAACTGCGCATGTAGCTATTTTTATAGCTACATGCTGCCGAATAATGCAAATTACGCCTCGTAAACGAAAAAATGGGACTTTTGCGGCAGATAGTGCCCTAGATCGATCTTTTATCTAGCATTTTTGACTAGTGGAAAACCCCGTGTTTGAGAAGGTGAATCCAGCACCCTTGCAATCCTGGAAGTCTCTCAACTCCCTTAAATAAATTCATTAATACGCTCCAATCTACAAAAAAACAGTTCTAATATCGGAAAAAGAAGTTATTATGAATAATAAGCAGTCTGACTGAAACATGGACTGAATGTGGTCAATGATACCGCTGAACGGGGCGTTAAACTAATGGAGGATCATAATTAAATTTTATCTAGAAACAAAGAGGAGAAATAATATATACTATACAAACTGTGATGGAATATCGAAAGCAGTACATCCTGACGCCACAAAATAGAATTTGTCAAAGGATTTCTAAGTATTTTTTAATATAGAGAGAAACACCTGAGCAATCCCTGCATGATTAATTGCATTTTTAAGAGGCATTGAAGACTGCTTATTAACTAAGAGTTATTACATTTTTAATTTTCCTCAGAGTCAGTAAGTTCTTTATTTTTTTCGGAGTCATTAAGTTTTCCATTTGTCTTCGAGTTATTCAATTTTTCATTTTCCTCAGTGTCATTAAGTTCTTTATTTTTCTCGGAGTCATTAAGTTTTTCATTTTTCTTGGAGTCATTGAATTTTTTACTTTTCTCAGAGTCATTGAATTTTTTATTACTCTCTTTAACTTTCTCAGCCGCTGAGTTGGGCGTTGGGCATGCCTGTACTCCAACTTGTCTGATTTGTTGCATGTTTAGACTTGTTTTCATCAGCAAACCATTTACTAATCGATTGATAACATTTCCATGGCAGAATTCTGAATCGTAACAAACATTTAATTGCTATTAATAAATGATGGTGAAACGCTTACATTGTTGTCTCTAGGAGGCACACAACGCGACGCGACGTTCGATACGGTCGTGATTCAGCATCAGAGGCAACATTGTAACGCACAGCGTATTGGCATTTACTAACTAAAACCAATATGTATTACTTATTATGAACGTTACCATAATGATATCACCACCTATCGATTGAAAATGTTTTCCCAATCAAAATAAGCTCAAACACGGCATAAATCGGATAATAATAATAATACAGCCAGGGTGCACTAGAAAATATCAGGCGAAACAGTCATGTTTCAGGCGTACGAATCGTCAAGTCGGGGCACTGACAGGACAGACAGTCGAGGCGTCGAGCGAGCTCAAGCGGACTCGAGTCGGGTACGCGATACATCAGACACATCCGGCGGCCCATGACTCACCTTTGTCGGGCGGCTTCTAAAAGAATAGAACAAGACCGCGCGAGCGTGTTATCACGATACCCGAAAATCAACTCTGGGTTCTTATGAAATAGATAATGATAATAATGGTACGTATTTCTTTCATAACTTATAATGTGATTTTTAATATATGTACTTGGATTTTTTTATAACTACATTAGGTATATTTGGCACACATGTGCATGATCTCCATTTGTATTAAAATTTGAAATAATGCACGTTTCACGTGAAAAAATTATAAGAAAATATTGACAACGTGGTAATAAGTTATGATACCTTTTTAGTAGGTGATGTTTTTATTAACTGTTAAGTAACCCACTTACTTAACTATCATTAACCTTACACAAATTCTTAAAAGATAATATATAATATACAATATAAAATAAAATAGAAATTAACTTAAAATAAAATCATATAAAATACAAAATTATACATATAGAGCCTATAGATAATACAGAATAAAATATAAACACGAAATATAATATGTATAATGTTTATTTTTATATTTCGTTTTTAATTATTGCTATATTTTACCATATTGTAACCTTCTAGGTGTATATAACTCCGTAAGGATATTGTAATGATATATTATCGATACATATCTAAGTTCACTGGGAGAAAATTCGTTAAAAAGCCAGAAATATTGTCTTTTAAATTTTTCACATGAAACGTGCATTATTTCAAGCTTTAATATAAATAAAGAGCAGGCACACGTTTGCCGATTATACCTAATGTAGTTATAAAAAAAACCAGGTATATTAGAAATCACGTTATAACTTAAGAAAGAAAACCATTATTACCATTATCTATGTCATAAGAACGCAGAGTATTTGAATCTCGGATATCGCAATATGTAACTCGTTCGCCCGAACTTGTTCGATTCTTTTCGAACCCGCCCGACGAATTCGAAGTCGAATCGATCGACGGGCCGCGTAACTTTCTGCGACCCGACCAGAACCCGAACATCGAGCGGCCCGCAATCTCCCTTACGTTTATAATTAAAAATTATATTATATTAAATAACCTATATCATTGCGAGTTATGATCACGCTTTAAATAAATAAATGTGGCTCAAATTATGACGTATTTAGACTCATTTTAATTAGAAGAATCTCACAAATACGTTGGTAATTTCATAAAAAAACAATGAAAAATAAAATACTTTCCTATGTGTATTGACGTAATCGGTACTCAGCCTTTTGAACTGTGCCGGCTGCCTCGTACCTCAGTCCCTCTTTGTCGTTTACGCGCTGTCGTAAAAAAGTTCTGGTATGTTGCTAGTCTAAAAATATGATCAATGCTATTTTTTAATTTCTCTAAAAAACCTGCATTTGTCGAATTTTTGCGTATTTTCACTTTGTGTAAATAACATTTTGAACCAAAAAATACGGAAGAAATCTCAAATATCATTTCAATTATATGCAATTAAATGATTAAATTAATGCAAGTAAATGGGAAAAATTGACCAAAAAATGAATGGCGCAACGGCTGTTTGAATAATTCGAAGGACTACCTCATCCGGCTAGGCCCTTTATTCCAAATTGTAATATTCCAATATTTCAAATATATTAATGATAATAATATATTAATGAGCAACAAAATATTTTAAATAGAAAACTAAATTTTGACAAATAAAATACGATTATAGCAAGCTTCCTATAAATGTCGAAACCTTGAGTCTGGCCAGAGACATCAATTTTCAGGAAACACTATTCTGTGATGACGAAAGGAGAAAAGGCAAGCGAAGCTCGAGGGCTTCGGTCGCCGTGGAATGGAGCGAAACATTGTAACATGATACGGGTTGGGTCGGGTATAACAGTGTGAGACTTCTAATCAAATAACAAAACTTAATTATTTATCACTATTTTTTTATAGGATTTTTCTTAACATATTTGGTGAATTCCTTTGGTCCTTCTTTTAAGATTTCGACTTCCGACTTCAACTGCTAGCTCTTCGCCTCGTCGCACAATGTATACAATGTATAAGCGATTCATATTTCAGAAAGTGGTTCAGTTCAGAATGAAATAAAATCATGTTACACGCACTTTTTAAATAGCGTCATGTTGCAAGAAATTTTCGTATAGAGTGAAATAGAATTATTTTGTTAGATATCTTCGTACGAAATACTGCCTCTAAATAACATTGTATGGATAGGAGCCGCCGAAAATTAGTTTAATTAGTTAATACTTTTATCTTATTGTTACTACCTCTACTATATCATAATTGCAGTCAATTCTGTCGAGCATTACAAGTATGGGATAAATAAGTAAAAAAATTAATTTTCTGTTTCCTACTAAGGATCTTAATAAGAACGATTGAATTTTGTCATTACATAACATAACAGAATATTTTTTAAGAATCATTATGTTATATATAACGCAATAACGTTCAAATTACTTTTGAATTTCGATAAATTTGTAGAATATTACGTAGTAATTACTATCATTTTTCCTACGTCTATAAACTATCGATTATATTGTAAAACAATTATTACAATGGTAATAATAAGGAAATAAGAATGTAATAAGAGAATTATATATAGTATTATAAGGCAATTACAGAATGGCTAATGTCAGCATTCTATTATACTATATCATTCTTCTTCAACTTGACGAATATTTCGTCGGTGGTGGAACTTTTGACTATGTGGTATATCAGCTCACTGTAAGCTCTACGTTATCTCCGCGCCCATCGCGCCCACTTACCCGTCTCGCTGTTTAACACAGGGGCTGGCAGTCTTTAATAGTACCTCGTCGGTGGTACTATTAAGGGTGTGGGCACCGACGAGGTACTATTAATAGTACTATTAATAGTACTATTAATAGTACCTCGTCGGTGCCCACACCCTTAATAGTACCACCGACGAGGTACTATTAAAGACTGCCAGCCCCTGTGTTAATAGTAGTCTTTAATAGTACCTCGTCGGTGGTACTATTAAGGGTGTGGGCACCGACGAGGTACTATTAATAGTACTATTAATAGTACTATTAATAGTACCTCGTCGGTGCCCACACCCTTAATAGTACCACCGACGAGGTACTATTAAAGACTGCCAGCCCCTGTGTTAAACAGCGAGACGGGTAAGTGGGCGCGATGGGCGCGGGGATAACGTAGAGCTTACAGTGAGCTGATATACCACATAGTCAAAAGTTCCACCACCGACGAGATATTCGTCAAGTTGAAGAAGAATGATATAGTATAATAGAATGCTGACATTACCCATCCTGTAATTGCCTTATAATACTATATATAATTCTCTTATTGCATTCTTATTTCCTTATTATTACCATTGTAATAATTGTTTTACAATATAATCGATAGTTTATAGACGTAGGAAAAATGATAGTAATTACTACGTAATATTCTACAAATTTATCGAAATTCAAAAGTAATTTGAACGTTATTGCGTTATATATAACATAATGATTCTTAAAAAATATTCTGTTATGTTATGTAATGACAAAATTCAATCGTTCTTATTAAGATCCTTAGTAGGAAACAGAAAATTAATTTTTTTACTTATTTATCCCATACTTGTAATGCTCGACAGAATTGACTGCAATTATGATATAGTAGAGGTAGTAACAATAAGATAAAAGTATTAACTAATTAAACTAATTTTCGGCGGCTCCTATCCATACAATGTTATTTAGAGGCAGTATTTCGTACGAAGATATCTAACAAAATAATTCCATTTCACTCTATACGAAAATTTCTTGCAACATGACGCTATTTAATAAGTGCGTGTAACATGATTTTATTTCATTCTGAACTGAACACCACTTCCTGAAATATGAATCGCTTATACATTGTATACATTGTGCGACGAGGCGAAGAGCTAGCAGTCGAAGTCGGAAGTCGAAATCTTAAAAGAAGGACCAAAGGAATTCACCAAATATGTTAAGAAAAATCCTATAAAAAAATAATGATAAATAATTAAGTTTTGTTATTTGATTAGAAGTCTCACACTGTTATACCCGACCCAACCCGTATCATGTTACAATGTTTCGCTCCATTCCACGGCGACCGAAGCCCTCGAGCTTCGCTTGCCTTCTCCTTTCGTCATCACAGAATAGTGTTTCCTGAAAATTGATGTCTCTGGCCAGACTCAAGGTTTCGACATTTATAGGAAGCTTGCTATAATCGTATTTTATTTGTCAAAATTTAGTTTTCTATTTCAAATATTTTGTTGTTAAAACTCATTAATATATTATTATCATTAATATATTTGAAATATTGGAATATTACAATTTGGAATAAAGGGCCTGGCCGGATGAGGTAGTCCTTCGAATTATTCAAACAGCCGTTGCGCCATTCAATTTTTGGTCAATTTTTCCCATTTACTTGCATTAATTTAATCATTTAATTGCATATAATTGAAATGATATTTGAGATTTCTTCCGCATTTTTTGGTTCAAAATGTTATTTACACAAAGTGAAAATACGCAAAAATTCGACAAATGCAGGTTTTTTAGAGAAATTAAAAAATAGCATTGATCATATTTTTAGACTAGCAACATACCAAAACTTTTTTTACGACAGCGCGTAAACGACAAAGAGGGACTGAGGTACGAGGCAGCCGGCACAGTTCAAAAGGCTGAGTACCGATTACGTCAATACACATAGGAAAGTATTTTATTTTTCATTGTTTTTTTATGAAATTACCAACGTATTTGTGAGATTCTTCTAATTAAAATGAGTCTAAATACGTCATAATTTGAGCCACATTTATTTATTTAAAGCGTGATCATAACTCGCAATGATATAGGTTATTTAATATAATATAATTTTTAATTATAAACGTAAGGGAGATTGCGGGCCGCTCGATGTTCGGGTTCTGGTCGGGTCGCAGAAAGTTACGCGGCCCGTCGATCGATTCGACTTCGAATTCGTCGGGCGGGTTCGAAAAGAATCGAACAAGTTCGGGCGAACGAGTTACATATTGCGATATCCGAGATTCAAATACTCTGCGTTCTTATGACATAGATAATGGTAATAATGGTTTTCTTTCTTAAGTTATAACGTGATTTCTAATATAACTGGTTTTTTTTATAACTACATTATGTATAATCGGCAAACGTGTGCCTGCTCTTTATTTATATTAAAGTTTGAAATAATGCACGTTTCATGTGAAAAACTTAAAAGACAATATTTCTGGCTTTTTAACGAATTTTCTCCCAGTGAACTTAGATATGTATCGATAATATATCATTACAATATCCTTACGGAGTTATATACACCTAGAAGGTTACAATATGGTAAAATATAGCGATAATTAAAAACGAAATATAAAAATAAACATTATACATATTATATTTCGTGTTTATATTTTATTCTGTATTATCTATAGGCTCTATATGTATAATTTTTTATTTCATATGATTTTATTTTAAGTTAATTTCTATTTAGAATTTTTAGCGATGTGGTATTTCAGATCACTGTAAGTTCCACGTTATCCCCGCGCCGATCGCGCCCACTTACCCGTCCCGCTGAATACCACAGGGGCTGGCAGTCTTTAATAGTATCTCGTCGGTGATAATTCTAATAAATTTAATGTAACTATAATAAATAACTTCATTAGAAGAACGCGTGTGGAATTGACATAAAAAGTGTAATAAAAATAACAATTGCAATGGAAATCACAATAAACATAATAAAAATAAAAATTGCAATTACAATTAAAATCACAATGAAAATTGAAATTGATATTGATATTGAAATTGAAATTGACGCAAAAACACTAACTCGAACAAATAATACCAATGCTAATACTTTCTGCTGGATTATGGCTATTTATAAAAGCCACACTGTTTTTTAGGACGTAAGACTTTCAGACCTAAAATAGACGTAAAATGAATGTCTTTAGGACATCGTGTGCTATCTGGGCAGCTCGAATAAAGGGCGATGAGGTCCGACGAGTGCCGAACGTCAGAGACCCAGCGACTAACAAACGTAACAAACAAACAAATGTAAGCAGATGGGGAATCATGCACGAATGAAAGTTTAAACTTTTAGATTTTTCATTATACTCCCCTACATTAAATTATTGCGAGTTAATTGCGGTGCTTTTCCTGATGAAAATGGGGACCAAACTCGAGTGTAATGGAACAATTTTTATTGATACGTAGTGTTATGATAAAAATTATGATTTTATTGAAGTTGTCCAAATGATGTCGTATTTGGTCTCATTTTCATCGGGATAAGCTCTACAACTTATTCGTATTAAAATTATAAAAGTTTAAATTGTCAATAATGCTCGATTCTCTATCTGCTTCATTGTACGTTGTTGCTCGGACGCTAGTCTTTAAAGTTCGGAGTTCGAAGAGTCGTGAGAGATATCGATGTGCAAAAACTGCCAATTCAATTGCGGAACTTCTTTATTTTTCATTATTCTCTTATGGAACTTGTACCAACTAACTCGTGACATTTTCTGATTAAAACGATAGTAAACACGGTACAAATAGGACTGTATCTAGCAGTGTTATCCGCGGATTTATTCGAAGGCTTCAGCCCTGAAGCTACGAGCTCAGACTGCCTCAGTGGCCGAGTACTACAATAAAAATTAACATGGCCTATATTCTATGTCAGGCATGGGCAAAAATAGCACGCGAGCTAGGGAATTCAAGGAATACCCGTGGAATACCCCCACTTCTCCGGCCGCGCGTCTCGCTCCCCGTGGCGGCCCTAGTGCTCGGTGCAACTACGGCTGCCAAGGGGATTGAGACGCGCGGCCGGGAAAAGTGGGGGTATTCCTTGAATTCCCTAGCTCGCGTGCTATTTTTGCCCATGCCTGTTCTATGTATAAATTATTCTTTATTCCATAATTTATTTTCCCGATCAAACATTTATTTCAAGGTTTTGGATAAAAATTTGAATTATGAAAATATGGAAAGGAATATAAAAGGGAAATGTTAATAAATAAGGTAGAATCGGCGTATATGTATACAATTTATTTATTGTGACTCAGGTAAATACAAGAAACCGCTTTGACATTTTTGATTCGACAAAGCGACGACGCAATCTTTTCTTAATTAAATAGATAATTTTATTTAACTAAAAATAAAAACAAATAAAATTTTAACTCTTATTTCAACAAAAAGAAGAATATAAAAAATACAATTTAAATTATATAATTTCATAATACTCTTTAAAATTATATACAGGGTGTCCCACATAACAGTTCTCACGATTTTTCAAGTACTTGCGATAATCTTACAAAAAAATGTTTTAAACAAAAGTTGATCAGTCTTCGATTGGCTATACATTGCAATAAAAAAAGTTCTAATTCTTAAATTTTTTTTTAGTATTGTCAAGGCCTCCTTCATTTTTTTAAATGGAATGAGGTATTTTTTAATACATCAATCGATGCAGCTGGACATTCGTTATAAAAAAGTACTAAACTATGTATGTCGAAAAGTTTGTAGTCCAGGAGATATTTCAATTTAAACTAGAGGGCTATTGTTGCTCGCTCGCGAGTAGGGTTGTTTTTGCTCGCTCGCTTCGCGAGCTCGCGGGTCGGACTGCTCTTGCGAGAGGGTTAGTGATACGCATGGCTAGTAGGGCCTACTGATATTGTTTTTTATTTGGTGTGTGACTCTCCAAGAGTCACACAAAGAACTTCCCGATTCGTTACTCCTTCGCCAACATCGCTAACATCGTTTTTTTTTGTACTTTCATCGATATTCTCCCAAAATGTATTCTTGGGAGTAGAGATGATAAATTCACTGTTGCATTGGAATAACTTTCGATTATTCCAAGCGGTAACATTAGCATCAGTTAAAAAAAAAATTTTTAAATAAAAAAAAAATTTTTTTTAATCTAAAAAAAATTGAGAAAAAAATTTTTTTTTATGTAATTGCGTTTGGTTCTTTGGTGGAAAATTTTCGTCCTCCCTTATAAATTGTATTGTAGAATCAACTCTTTTCGAAAAAAAACTAAAAATCTAAAAAACTACTTGACCAATATGGACCAAAATCTAATCAGCTCTAAGTTACGACGGGGCACATCGATTGCATCATTCATCATCCTGATCGCGTTATTACTTTTTCTGAAAACGTTAACGAAAAATTTGATTACATAGAAACGGCCATACGCACACACACACACACACACACACACACACGAACATTTTGCTGAAAATAGTCTAAAATGACTGCAATGACCATGAAACATGAAGATCTGCTAAAAAATCGATTTTCGATTTTCGGGGTAATTACAATAACTTCCCTATAAAATCGGGAAGTTAATAATTCTAAAACACCATTACTGTGGTACTAATTGTAGGGGTACGCGCACAGTGGGTCGACGTCAGCAGACCTGGTGACGTCAGAGCCGTCTGGCAGACATTTCAAATGTGTGAGTAGGCCCAGGTAGGCCCGTCTGTGAGACCCTTCTAGTTTCGTCCTGCATCGACCGACAGGACGGCCCTCGTTTTGGAAACTCGGAGTTTATTGTACCAACATTTGCTGGCCGTACCCGGGGCTGTTCTCTATGGAGAGGTTTATGACAGGTCATTACTATTGAGCTGGAAGTCGGCACTTTCTCGGACAACGCGTGTTAACTGTAAAGTAATTTTTAAATTGCTTTGCAGTAAAAAATTATGAATTGTACGCGCTAAAAACAGCTTTCTGAAAAATAGCTTCACTGTCGATCTCCCAATAAAATGACCCGTCCATTTGTATGCCCAATGTTTTATTGCACGTGCCGATAGCCGCTACGCTATTGTACATCGCACAGTGGTGCAAAATCCTCAAGACGTGTCAAGAATTTGTTTATTATGGTAATGTCATTTAAAAAAAATCTATGTGTATTGAAATACATTGCAGTATTAATACGTATTAACGTACGTTACAGTATTAATGCATCGATCGTAGATTATAATAGGACCTAAACACAAACACTGACATTGGGAACAACTGCGACATACACTATTGAAGGAAAACATTTTTTCTCATTTCTTTGTTGTTTTGTGTATATGCACTCCTTGATTTTCAAAAGTTTCATAGTGTAAGTATTATTCAGTGCGGTGAGTACATTACTTTAAATTATAAAAAATGCAAAGCTAATTTTTAAAAAAGATAATTTTTTTGTTAATTTTTTTTGTATACATATTACTGAGACCCTTCGGGTCCCACCGATTTTTATTTGGTTATAATAAAAAAATTTGCGATTTTTTATTACTTTTCTGCAAATAAGGTCACAATGGTTTTAGAAAGTGTGAGGTAAACGATATTTTCGAATCCATGATTATTAAGCTTAAGATTTTTAAAACTAAGAAAATGAAAACACTATCCAAATACCCAAAGTCACAAGTTTTTCATTAAATTATATCATAGTGTAACCATAAGAGTATTTAATAAAAATGATTTCAGTTGAAAAAATATTTGTTTTCATAGTTTATTTTGCAATTGTTTTAAACAGGTCCATTGCTATCATAGCACCAGAAAATTGAAAAAATAAAAATGATGATAATATAGCCCCAAGTGTCCTCTTTAAGGACCCGTTTTTAAAAATACGGATACTTCAAAATTGGCGACATGAAAATTATTTGAAGTGAACGCTGCACCGTCCTAATCCGGACGAAAAACAAAATCATTTGATTTTTCTCCTTCATCGTCCGGCGTCGAGGCCCCATGGGGTTTGTCCATTGTTACCCTTCTCGAAGCACTCGAAAAAGGTTCGGTTTCCCGTTGACTTTGACCATTTCGTCCGGTGTCTGGCCCACTGTGAGCACCTTGCCGGACGAAATCTGGCGGAAAGACACCAACACATCCCTCCCGAACACTCGTCTGTGTGGGCTGATGTCTGATGTAGGACGAAAACGGATTCACTGTGCGCGTACAGTTCTAGAGATTTGGTTGAGACAAAATCTTCTCGTTTCATTCCATACAAAATGAACCTATTTTTTAGGCAACTCTTTATTTTATTATAATAGTCATGAGCAGTATATAATTACGCATGCTCGCATTGGAGCTTATTCTCAAAGACAGTGTTCTCAAAGACAGCGAGCATGCGCAATTATATATGATTATAAATATAAAAAGAGGATATCTATATCTTACTAAAATTACCATTAACTCATTTTTTTCCAAAAGTGGACTTATTCCACTTTCAAAAATAACGGCTCACATAATTGGAAGTGTACAATACGAAATTTTATAGGAATATATATAGGAAACCCCTCCATACCTTCTATTTACTGTTCTGATTCTGTTAGAGTCGGCAGAAAAAGGAATATAGCGATAAAATAAACTTAAAAACTTGAAAGGCAACGAAAATGAAGGCCTAGTGTCAGCTGGTTTGTTTAGGAAGGTTTCTTTTACATCTTATAATCTGTTTTTAGTAATGTCCACACTTTTGGCATATTTTCTAGATCCCAACAAGATTTAAGATTTTATTCCACTGAAACCGATGAGAGTTTCAAGGTTTTCTTTAACCTTTCATTAAAAAGGTGTCGTTGGCCAAGAGTGGTTTCTAATATTGTTCTCAAGACATAAAGAGGGTCATTTAGTCGTATACAGTCTCCTGGTATTTTCCCGAGACCTGCGGTATAGACAACGAATCATAATAGCGGTGCACTTGACACGCCTCTACCTGAAACGGGGGTACACGGCGCCCTTTTTTTTTAAATCGCCAGTCTTTTCAAGGAAACTGCAAGGAATATAATCATATTTTTCTCAAAAAAATCACTCTGGCCTCCACCGAAAAAACGTAATAAAAGAGTTTGTTTAAATTTTTCGAAATTATAAAGCTGATTATCGAGGTTGAAAATAATATTTTATAATAGTCCAATTCTTCCCGAATAAAACGAAAAAAATGTAGCTCAATCGGACAAACAGTTCCTGAGATAAAAATTCGTAAGTGAGGTCCGTTTTCGCCAAAATGGGCAAAAATTGTTAATTTCGTAGACCTGTCATTTCTAACAAAAAATTCGAAATCGGCAAAATGATAACTTAAACCTCTCCTAATTTCACATGGACTACAACATATTTCATTTAGAACAAAATCGACAATGGTGACTTCAAGAAGTGATCGATTTATCATGGAACGACCCAATACAATTGTTATTAACTTCCCGATTTTATAGGGAAGTTATTGTAATTACCCCGAAAATCGAAAATCGATTTTTTAGCAGATCTTCACGTTTCATGGTCATTGGAGTCATTTTAGACTATTTTTATCAAAATGTCGGTATGTGTGTGTGTGTGTGTGTGTGTGTGTGTGTGTGCGTATGTCCGTTTCTATGGTATCAAATTTTTTGTTAACGTTTTCAGAAAAAGTAACAACGCGATCGGAATGATGAATGATGCAATCGATGTGTCCCGCTGTAACTTAGAGCTGATTAGATTTTGGTCCGTTTTGGTCAAGTAGTTTTTTAGTTTTTTTAGTTCTTTTCGAAAGAAGTTCATTCAACAATGCAATTTATACGAGAGAACGGAAAGTTTCCACCGAAGAAACAAACGTAATTACACAAAAAATTTTTTTTTCGATTTTTTTAAAATTAGAAAAATTTTTTTTTTTTTAAATCTTTTTTTGTACCTTACGATGATGTTTCCGCTTACAATAATCGAAAATTATCCCAATGCAAGAGTGAGTTAATCATCTCTACTCCCGAGAATACATTTTCAAAGAATATCGATGAAAGTACAAAAAAAAATTTATATTACAATCTGTAAAAAAACAATCAGTTCAAAACGAATTATTAACAGAGATTAAATTGAAAATTAATATGGACTATATGATAATTATTAATAACAGTGATATTGAAAACGGATTGGTTAATGGAGCACACATGCGGAATATTAAAATTTATTACTTTTTAAGAAAATACTAAAATTCCGTCTATATTGTGGTTAGATTTTCAATTGGCCATAGTAGGAGTGAAAGTAAGAACTCGTTATCGTGATTATATGAAAAACGCAAATATAAATCAAAATTTAACACCAATAATAAAAAAATATCGAATCAAGTAAATATTTCGAGTGTAGAAAAATAAGAAATCACATGTAGTCAATTTCCAGTGGTTCCTGCTGAAGCGATTACGATTCATAAAAGTCAGGGACAAACATACGAGAAAGTATGTATGGATTTTAAAACATCAGAAATACGAACTTTACAAATGTTGTATGTAGCACTGAGCAGAGTTTCAAAATTGAGCGCGGTTTATATATTTCGGGACAGTTTAAATTAACAGTATCGAATAAAACCAAGATCAATACTGCAACCCCGGATAATGAGGAGTTGTATCGTTTGCGAAAAACTAATTAAGACAATTTATTTTGCAACATTAGTATACTATAACAAGGAACCAAGCGAGCAACGAGCCTGCGATGTTCGTTTAATGCGACGCCATATAGCAAACATTTTGATAAGTAGAAAACTATTGAATTTCCCTGAAAACGTATAATCTTCTTAAAACGTACACTTAATAAATAATAATAATAATATACAGCAACTAACGAATCGGGAAGTTCTTTGTGTGGCTCGTGGAGAGTCACACACAAAATGAAAGACATTAATAGCTGTGGGCCCTACTAGCCATGCGTACCACTAACATTCTCGCAAGAGCAGTCCGGCCCGCGAGCTCGCGAAGCGAGCGAGCAACAACAACCCTACTTGCGAGCGAGCGAAGCGAGCGAGCAACAATAGCCCTCTAGTTTGTATGCTTTATTTTAATAAGGTAGTACAACATAAAGAATAAACATTTGTATATGTCTAACATCCTATGTACAGGGTGAACCACGAATCGTGATCAGTGAGTGATTAATCTGTTATCAAATAAACAACGTTCTGTCCTGACTGATTCCCATACTGTAGACTCATTATTATTATCTTTGTCAGGATATACACCTAATTATGATTGCTTGGTTATAGACATGCAAACTCAGTCTTCCCATTAATGTTAAGGCAATAAAAAAAGGTTTTAATTCTAAATCTGTCTTTATCTGTAGCTAATTTGAACTAATATTGTTAATAATTACTCATGTTATTTTAATTCTCCTGGAAGATTTTTTTTTGGTCCGTTAAATAATCTATGTACTGAAACACAGTGTATAAACATCGTATGTATTTCACACCTCCCTCTCCCCACTTAGACTACGCCTATGACAACAAGTTGATCGCGATTACATTTTAAGATAAAAAGTAGATCTTATGTACACAAAAGTTGGCCACCCCTGAAATACAGCATGGTTTCAACCTTTGGTAAGAATATCTTGTATGATATACGAGGAATTTGGATGACAATAAGCAAATTCACTCTAGATTACGAAATCATACCCCTAAAAGGAGACGTCTAAAAGGCGTTTTCGTCCAGCAGTAAAAACGACGTCTCCAAAAAGGCTCTTTTAGACGTCTAAAAGACGTCCTTTTGGGACGTAAGACGTTCAGACCTAAAAAAGACGTAATAACGACGTGTATAAAACGTCGTGTGCTATCTGGGTACGATTATTCGCGATTAGCGTAATTACTAGCAATTAAATTGATATTAAACGGTTTGAATTATCTCATACAACTAGAGTATAATCTATCCAATGCTGAATATTAAATTAATTTATATTTTTATGCCATGTTCTGCAGAAAACTACGCAAAATATATATTAATTTGAGAGTAAAATGTGTTCTAACTCTCGGGAACTTTTCTCCAAGTTGTATATTAAATCTAGAAATAGAGAGAGAGAGAGAGAGAGAGAGAGAGAGAGAGAGAGAGAGATTGTATTTAAAACTATTAATTTCTCTTTCTGAAAAATGATGTGAGATCTCATTTTCTCTGGCGCAGGAGGGGGAAATCCGCTCTACCGTGCACCTAGGAGCTGATCCAGGCTAAGCGTCCGCTCTACCGTCGGTCTAGGAGCTGATCCAGGCTAAGCGTCTGCTCTACCTTCGGTCTAGGTGCTGATCCAGGCTAAGCGTCCGCTCTACCTTCGGTCTAGGAGCTGATCCAGGCTAAAAGTGGGAGGGGGAAATCCGCTCTACTGTCGGTCTAGGAGCTGATCCAGGCTAAGATTTTGGTGGTGGCAGCACTATACCGGTGGCAACTCAGAACCCGGGCGTGAGCACTCTCATATCCTCTCTGGGCCAACACAACACTTGGATCGGCTCGAGGCCCAGGCCGGTTGATTCATGCTAGGCTTTTATGCGCGCATAGGCGCGGATATCACTTGCATGGGCCTCGAGCCCAGGGCCTGACGGCCGTGCCGGGAGTCAGTCTGTTTTTGAGAGGGCAGCACGGTCACACTAATGTGGCCAATCAGTGCTTCGATTGAGCCCAACTTTTCTCGCGCATGCGCGTCACAGTGCGGGTCGCATGGAAATGAGCTAGGATTGCAAGGGTGCGGGATTCGCGATACAAAAATTTGATTTTTCAGTAGTCAATAACGCTAGATAAAAGATCAATCTAGGCCGTGATCGCCCTCGAAAGTCCTATTTTTACATTTACGAGTCGTAATTTGCATCATACGGAATGTTATTTTCATAACATTATATATGCACGCTATACGTATACATGCTACATGCTATAACATACATTAATATGTATGTTATATACTATATATAATATGTATGTTATATAATTATGCCCTGTATATATACACGATGTCCGCAAAACTATCGAGTATGATCGAGTATCCACGAGTATCCACCAGTATCCACTCTGCTTTCCAACTGTTTCCAACTGTTCACACCGTGTCATTTTTTCAAGTGATAATATTTATGTAGTGTTAGTTTTATAGTATTTCAGTATAATATATTCATTTTTATATATTATTATTATTAATTTTTGTTTTATATTTGTGGTGCGTTTTTTTAAGTATTTATATAAGATTTAATATGGAAAAACGCACAAAAGGGAAAACAGTCGGGATCGAGGCGCGAAATATGGCCAGACGAATCATTCAAAAATGTGACGAAGAGGCAAGACAATCGAAATTAAATTACTGTCTTCGCCAAGCAACCCTACGGTCCTGCGACTATACGGGACTTTCAAAATCCACACTTTTCAGAATTAAGAACGAGATATATGAATCTGGTGAAGAGCCATTAACTTCTCTAGGGAAGAAACGAGCTACTAGTACTTCGAAGAAATTTCAATGCACTGAAGAGTACAAAGTAATAATTCACAGGATTATCTACGAATTTTATACCGAAAAAAAAGTAGTGCTAACTTCCTCAGCATTGTTAATGGCAATACGGGAAAAGATTTATTTCCCCTGGCAAGTACGAACGCTACAACGGCTGTTGCACACTATGGGATGCAAATGGAAAAAATGTAATAGCAACAGAAAAATTTTAGTAGAAAGGGCCAAGATTGTAGCATTGCGCTGCAAGTATTTGAATCAAATAGATCAATATAGGAGAGACAATAGTAATATTGTCTATATAGACGAGACATGGGTGGATAGCACTATGTGTTTTAATAAGAGGCAGCAGAGGAAGGAAGAAATGGGAGTGCTCAAGAACGTAAGTTCTTCCCATCAATATATAATTGCCCATGCTGGTAGTAAAGAAGGATTTGTAAAAGGGGCAGAATTAATTTTCAAAGCATACAGTACTGAGGGAGATTATCAGGGGCATATAAACGCATCTAATTTTGAAAAATGGGTCAATGAGCGCTTATTACCCAATATTCCTCCGCAGTCCGTAATTGTTATGGATAACATACCACACCATGCTGTACAGATAAACAAACCACCCTCCAAATACTCACAAAAAGCTGTAATGATGGAGTGGTTGGCACAAAATCAAATTACTTACTCCGAATCAATGAGAAGGTACGAACTAATAGAATTAATAGATCAGAATAAAAGTAGGGATAAGTTATACAGGGTGTCCCAAAATTCGTGAACTTCCCGAAAGGGGGTGGTTCCTGAGACCATTTCAAGCGACATTTTCCTTTGCAAAAATGTTATCCGCGGCTTTGTTTAGGAGTTATTAACGAAAAACACGGACCAATTAGAGCGCGACCTAGACGCGAGTTGGCACAGTCGGCCAATAGACAGTTGGCGCGCCGGGCCGACTGTGGCAACTCGCATCTAGGTCGCGCTCTGATTGGTCCGTGTTTTTCGTTAATAACTCCTAAACAAAGCCGCGGATAACATTTTTGCAAAGGAAAATGTCGCTTGAAATGGTCTCAGGAACCACCCCCTTTCGGGAAGTTCACGAATTTTGGGACACCCTGTATAAGGTGGATGAATTGATAAAATCAAAAGGTCACAGTGTCCTGAGACTGCCAGCTTTTATGTCTGATTTCAATCCCATCAAACTAGCATGGGCAAAGATTAAAAGAACAATTCGAGAAAAATATGTTTCAACGCTTTCAGCTTCGCAATTGGAGACATTGATAAAACAAGCGATTGAGGAGGTAACTCCTACAGATTGGGCAGGGTTCTGCAGTGAAGTGGCAACAATTAAACAAGAACATTCCCAAAGGGATGACATTATGGAGGATGTCATCGAGAAGATGAGCAATGGTTTTGCGAATGGAAGCAGCAGTAATAGCAGCAGTAGCAGGAGCAGCAGCTGCAGCAGGAGCAGCAGTGATTCTGAAGATTTATAAGGTAAAATAACATAGAAATTACTCCACATTATATTGTATTTACAGTACAGTTATGCAAGATAGAATATAGAATTGCAATATATTCATTTGCAGGTGGCAACAGCACCAAAAACAGAAGCAACAGCAACAACAATTCACAAGGTTTGTGAGATAGGAATATGTAAAAATGATTTCATTATATTATGCTATATACAGGATAAAATATGCAATTACAATGAAAACTATATTTCTCATTGTAATTGTGCAGTTTATTTTAATAACAATAATTTTAAGTACGAATACTAACTAACAAGTAGACCATAAGGTTCTGGAAATCGCTATTTGAACGAGATCCTATGGACCTTGTAGTATGTACCCAGTAGTGAAAAACCCTAATTGCTTATTGTCTAATGGGCCTTCGTTTTCGAGGAAAACGAGTTTATCTGCGTCCACTTTTGCCAGTATGGACAGAGATAGATCATACCTACTTTTGAACAGAACTTATACACACCTTTAGTATGCCAAAAGCGAGTATGATGTACCTGTACTGACAAAAGTGGAGACAGAAAAACCTGGGCGTGAGCGCTCTCATATCTTCTTCAGTACATACTACAAGATCTATAGAGTCTTGTGCGAAAAGCTATTTCCAGAACCATACAGTCTCCTTGTAAGTGAATTTCAACAATACGAAAGTCGTTAATGGAAACGTTCATTAAAACGTAAACGAAAACTTAGTTATATTTAGATATATATTGTTTACTATACCTTATTGTATAGTATTACAATTATTATTAGTATTATTCTATTGTATTGTATTACTTACATATTACTAATTAAAATGCCTAAATTAAAATTAAAATTTTGACAGATGAATAGGTGGGCGCTCAGCGATGCTTCAAAACTTTCGTTAATTTGACAAATCAAGATGTGCTTCCTCGTTCCTTTATTCTAATGAGCATCATCATCGTTCTTACACGAAGTGTCTTTCTTATCATTCTTTTATTACATTTTACTTAAATATTTCATTTAAAAAAAGCGATTTAGTTTACTGTACATAAGTCACTGTTGAAGTATCTAATTTATGTAGTATGCAGATTAGAAATATATAATGAGCTATAACAGGCATGGGCAAAAATAGCACGCGAGCTAGGGAATTCAAGGAATACCCCCACTTTTCCCGGCCGCGCGTCTCAATCCCCTTGGCAGCCATAGTTGCATCGAGCACTAGGGCCGCCACGGGGAGCGAGACGCGCGGCCGGGAGAAGTGGGGGTATTCCACGGGTATTCCTTGAATTCCCTAGCTCGCGTGCTATTTTTGCCCATGCCTGACCTAACCCAACCCACTGAATCAGACTCTCAATCTCCCCTACCGGCCTCTCAGTTTCCCGCATAGTTTTCAAATGTTCTCATCGATCAATGTGTAGTACACATCGTGTACTAATTATTATGTAGTGTAGCTAATTTTCGAAAATAAAAAAGTGCAATAATGGAGATAAGTACCATTTATTAACTGTTTAGGTCTTTATCTTTTTATGTAGCACATTTACTTAATAGAATATATTATTCTTTTAATACATTTCAATTTAGTATTAATAATAACATTCTAAAGTTTTACAAAATCGTATGTATTATATATATATAGAGAGTTTTTCGAAAATTTGTTTTACATAGTTCTTTTCACAAGTTTTCTAATATATTTATTAGTTAATAATGCCACGGCATCCCCACTGGTAAGGGAAATTATGATAGTACACTGAAAGAAAATAATTATATTTCTATATTTAAATTCCCCAAAAATGAGTAATTGCGGAAAAATATGGATGGCTGCTATATTCCCCGTAAAAATTGGACACCAACAAAATATTCTGCAGTTTGTAGTCTGCATTTTGCAGAAACTGATATCCAAAGGTATCACAATATTCTATCTCCTAACGGTGTACTGGAGAATGTTTTGTTCAAATGTCCAAGACTTATTATGGAAAATGCAATACCTTTCATTTTGTTTCCAATTCACCATCAAAACGTGTGCTACTATAAAGAAAAGATCCTGTAGAGCGCAGGGAAAGAATAATTGAAAAGCATGAAAATTTAGTTATAGACTTTATTGATTCTGATCTAATTAATGGTTTCTGAAATTTAATAAACAATTATAAAGAAAAGCTTGTAATTTCGAACCATTGGAGTATTAAAATAACAAATTCAAAAATTTATTTTTGCATGCTTGTAATTACAAGTTTTTCAAGAAGGTAATGAATTATTATTTTATGAATTGCGATGATGATAGTAATGATCTTCATAATCTTCCTGTTGATGTCAGCGGTTTTTCAGTGATTACTTATCCACTTGTATTGTTGATGATTCCATTAAGATTAATATATCCAGTTATGGGTTCCACTCTGTTGCAAAAATATTAGATTTTAATATATGTAAATTATTAATTATGGAGGATAAAGGTACAATTGTAAATAATGTATATTTTGATCATTTACAAAGGGGTGGTCTTTCCACTCCTACAGAAGATGTAACAAATGTATTTACTCACATGTGTGCAATAATGGAAGCCATAATAAATGTTCCTAATTTGGAATCAGATTTTTAAAAATCTGAAAATCATAAACATATTTTATGTAAATTAACATATATTAGTATACAATCAGATATACATCATTTAGCATTTTTAGATAGATGCATTTGTAGTAAAGATTATCACAGTATTTTGTTTAGATTATTATCAATTTTTTCGAATATTTTACTAAATGATTATGTTAAAACTATAAACAATAGTCAATTAGAAATGAATGCACATACCATTTCTAAAAATCGTAAAATAAAAACTTTCAATAGAACCTAAATTTTCAATTCAACTTTTTTTAAAGCATTAATTTTTATATATTTAACTTATTCTTTCTAATATGTGTTAGTTAATACATCAACAGAGTTTTTTATTTGTCTTAGTTTATTTATTATCTTTTTATATTTTTATTATTAATGTTAGTATATATATACAAGATTCTCAAGGTTGTATTAGCAGTATTTCAAGAAAATAGCAGAGTATGGTTTGTTATTAATATTAAAGATTATTTATTATTGTTGAAAACTTTAATATTTTATTTTTGTGTTTATATGTGAAAAGTTATTTTTTTGTTTTCTAAAAATAATATCTACTAAGATATTATCACATATAAGAGAATATCATAAGATAGAATCATCATCGAGATTATTTTATTCATTGTTATCTATTATAAAATTGAATGTTTTTTCATTTGTATTTTCTTTTTATTTAAAAAAAAATTCGTTTTATTTTCTTCCTATTTTAAAAAATGTATTTCATTTTGTAAAATGGGATGATATGGCTATTGGCGAACCACCCATTATGATAAAAAGAAGGTAACGCGCCACAGTAATACTCCTAGGGTGGTGAGGAAATTTACAACAATTATAAAATTATCATTTATAAGACGATATTATAATAAATATAATATATTACCTGCACAACTTTTCTCTTCAGTAACTGATTACCCAACCGCTTTGACGTATACACGCAGTCACTTAACCTCTTCGACTTCGTCACAATAATTTCGTCTATTTCAGGCTTCTATTGACTTATATATTCCTTCATTCATTTTCAAATGTTGCATTTTAGTCCAAAGATGATTTCTCATTGCTTCATACTTCTATTTTCTTAAAACCACTGGAAATATTTCAAATATTATGTATCACAACACCAAACTGTTCCGAGAGTCCACAAAATGTAAACGCATTTATAAATACTAGTATGCTTTAATATCACTTCTACTTATCATAGTTATAATAATGACACATTGCTTAAACATAATCAACAATGAACTGTGTATTTTAACATAGTTTTCTATGAAAAAAGCTTTAATTATAATCTCAAACACAAGACTCCCATTATTGAAAATCGGACTCTCGAACTGTAAACACGACAGTGTTGTCAAGTTGTACAGCACTGTACAGCACGGCTAGTTAGGCTAGTACTAGAGTAGGCTGTGGTGCAGCGCGTGCGCAGTAGAAGCAACGTTCAATCAGACTGTCATTCCTGATTGACCGTGTAGGGGCCGCTATTTTACCATGGATATAGGAATATAGGAATGCAGCATGTCGTTGCGGGGTGGGCAACTTTTTAGGGGGGAACAAGGTAAAAGACGCACATGTTTCATTGGCTGTGTCCGGCGCAAGCGCAGTACGTCATTATGAATGCAGTGTCACGCATTGAAACAGAGTTACATAACCTTCTAATGCCAGAACGGAGAAATCGAAGAAATCAAGAAGAAATAATGTAACCCTCTCTGATGACCAGAGTAACGTGAGTAACGTGAGAGTATGTGACGTTTTCTAAAATCTTTATTTTTACTGACATGTTTTTTAGCGAAATGTGGTCTTTTCTGCTTATTAACTTTGCTTACAAACGGCTTCTTTCAAGGAATACGACCATGAAAATCATTTTTACGAAGGATTCTTCGACAAAGTTCAGGGTGCATTTGTTGAAGAGGTAGTCTCATAAAAAATACTAAGCCCAGGATCTTTTCCATAATTAAAGTCCCCAACAGCTGTGAATCGCACCTCGGGGTTTATGACCCAACAATCCCCATTGAGCGAGAAGTCAGAACTGTGCTAAGTAAGTATGTTCCTTTCACGAAAAAACAGTAACCTAATATACTTAGATTGCAGGGCCTGACTCTAACAATTAACCCAGGAACGACCGAAAGTCCCACTGCTAAAACTTTTTTAAAAATAACGGAGCTCAATCGCCACAGTCGCAAATACCCTTTTATAACGTTTGGCTCCGTTATTTTTAAGAAAGTTTTCGGAGATTTTAAGAAACCGTTGATTCAACTTGAAATAATGAATAGAGTACTGCAACGTTTTATCAATGCCAATATATTTAACAAATTAAGAGATCACAATAACGATCAGGGTTTAATGAAAACTCATACGTCACATTTGATACGTTTGATTGCTAAGAGATACATTAAAATAAGATTGCACTACGTAGCGATTAATAGAATAGATAAAGCAAATAGCCAATGATCATTTTTAAATAAACTGACTCTGTTTAGAGGACAATAAATTCTCTGCGAAGCCTGTAAATTATGTTGTAAAACTGAATCCATTTCTTGGCCAAAAGGCTTAAATCAAAGAGGATTAGATAGAGGTGAAGGTCCCATAAGAGCCCTATGTTAAAAGCTGTGGCTCGTTTTGCAGCGCTCCTAACGAGTCAAATACCGAACTATTCATCTATCCCCTTGCTCCGCACCCCGAAGACAGTCCCATCCTCTATACCTCATTTTACGGTTCGCTCTACATTAAACTCCAAGACTAAATTTTTTTCTGACTACACAATTTAAAAAATTTTGAAACCTTAATTCATATACATACATGTTATATAGTTAGGAAGGAAGAATATAAAATAGAATTGAAAAGTACATTTACATTTATTTTCAAAAGAAATATACGTATACATCAGTGTCATCAGTATACATATATACATACATATTTACAGCACTTATACATATTGACTCGACTTACATACCCAGATAGCCAAGCGATCCTCGCGCACAGATCGAGCCCGGCGTGTCGGGGTCAGGTAGACGGGCCGAACGTCGCTTGAATGGGCAAAAGGCACACGATGGCTATAATTTGAGGAGGGCATTTATGACCGTGAGGGCTCGTAACGTTCCCTCGGCGCAAAGCCGGCACAAGCTTCCCCTCGGCCCGTCGGTCCTGATTTCTGCCAAATTTTAAGTAGGTCCGAGTGGCGAATGTCGTAAAATTTGGCAGAAATCAGGACCGACGGGCCGAGAGCAGCTTGTGCCGAGGGAACGTTACGAGCCCACACGGTCATAACTGCCCTGGCCAGAATCGAGCATTTTGGCTATCTGAGTATGTGGCTCTTTGGGTATATTAAACAAACTACGAACGTTCTGCTCCACTTTTTGCTTCCAAATGCAGCAATGTATAGGCATTTTTGTCTAATTTCGAAAACACAAAACCAAAAATACTTGGAAATATAGGAAGCAATGAACCAGTCACAACGATTTGATTACAAATGGCGTACATATTTCAGTCATGGATATAGGAATATAGGGATGGAGCGTGTCGTTGCGGGGTGGGCAAATTTTTAGGGGGGGACGAGGTAAAAGACGCACATGTTTCATTGGCTGTGTCCGGCGCAAGCGCAGTACGTCATTATGAATGCAGCGTCACGCATTGAAACAGAGTTACATAACCTTCTAATGCCAGAACGGATAAATCGAAGACATCAAGAAGAAATAATGTAACCCTCTCTGATGACCAGAGTAACGTGAGTAACGTGAGAGTATGTGACGTTTCCAAAAATCTTTATTTTTACTGACATGTTTTTTAGCGAAATGTAGTCTTTTCTGCTTATTAACTTTGCTTACAAACGGCTTCTTTCAAGGAATACGACCATGAAAATCATTTTTACGAAGGATTCTTCGACAAAGTTCAGGGTGCATTTGTTGAAGAGGTAGTCTCATAAAAAATCTAAGCCCAGGATCTTTTCCATAATTAAAGTCCCCAACAGCTGTGAATCGCACCTCGGGATTGATGACCCGACAATCCCCATTGAGCGAGAAGCCAGAACCGTACTAAGTAAGTATGTTCCTTTCACGAAAAAATAGTAACCTAATATACTTAGATTGCAGGGCCTGACTCTAACAATTAACCCAGGAACGACCGAAAGTCCCACTGGTAAAACTTTCTTAAAAATAACGGAGCTCAATCGCCAGGGTCGCAAACACCCTTTTATAACGTTTGGCTCCATTATTTTTAAGAAAGTTTTCGGAGATTTTAAGAAACCGTTGATTCAACTTGAAATAATGAATAGAGTACTGCAACGTTTTATCAATGCCAATATATTTAACAAATTAAGAGATCACAATAACGATCAGGGTTTAATGAAAACTCATACGTCACATTTGATACGTTTGATTGCTAAAAGATATATTAAAATAAGATTGCACTATGTAGCAATTAACAGAATCGATAAAGCAAATAGCCATAGATCTTTTTTGAATAAATTGACTTTATTTCGAGGGCAATAAATTCTTTGTGAAGCCTGTAAATTATCTTGTAAAACTGATTTCTTGGCCAAAAGGCTTAAATAAAGATATACATACATATAAACCTATTATGTGTAAAAACTTATTGTACCCTATTTTTAATTATAAGAAAAAATTACATTTATGATATATTTATTAATTATTAAATATATAACACCTATTTTTTTTTAATTTACTAAAAATAATGATTTTAAAATATAAATAACAAATTATGTAAAATTAGTATGTTCTTTAATTCGTGTTGCACGTTTTAATTTCCTTTCTATATTCTCTAATTTCAGCTTTCTTTTTTAGTCCCTCGTTCTAGAATTTTGTTCACATTACAGATTTATGAATTATTTGAAATTGTACATAAGAACATGAAATATGTAAATAACTACTAATTGCATAAAATTAAAAAATGTAGAAGATTTGCCGTTATCGAAAATTTATACAATTTTTCATTTCCTTTACTTTTAATTATTTAACAACGTTCATTATAATATTTGGAACATAATTCATATCACGAGTGTCATACGTTATTACAGGACAAAGGGTTAACCATCACATTTTTTTCTAGTTTCAACTTGTCAGATATATGTAAGCAATCTGTAAACATTTTTCATACTTGGCGGTACAGAGTATGCGCAGAAAAACCACCAATCAAACATGTGCGTCATTTGGTACCCTGCCTCCTCCGCAAACTTAGACCACCCCCCTTGTCTAAAGTGCTAGCTCACGCTCCATCCCTATATTCCTATATCCATGGTGTATCACGTTGCCTCCATTGCACTCCATTATGGAGCAGCAATGGAGTGCAATGGAGGCAACGTGATACACTGATACAATGATACCTTAGAACACGGATCCATCTGGCGGCGACCAGAGAGAACCCAGCGCTATCTTTTTCACTTTCCCGAGAGTAGCCAGAACACCTCTATAATACACCGTGGGTCTGCCTTACCAGGCGCTACCAACCTCGTCGGAGCATACATGTATCTTATCAGTGATTAAAATGGCGTCAATAGCAACAAGAATTTTTACTGTGAGTAAGGGGCATCCCCAGTATATTTATACAGATTCCACATCTCAAATTGCACTCATCGTCAATTGTGCATTTGAACGGAAAACGTCATAAATTGGGTGAGTTATTAAAATACTACGTAGATAAAATAAAGTAATTACTAGACTACAGATTTATGACAATATTTATGACAAAAATGAGATCTTCGGTGCACTTTAAAACGGTAAAGAAATCAAAAGAATTCAAGAATGTCGATTATGCTATATTCAACATGTTAGAAATAATTAGTATTAGACTATTTTCAAATAATTAATTAACCTTAAAGGTTAACACAATTTTTTTAGGCTGTCACGATGAATTCGCTAATGTGCTATATGATACAATTCTTTATAATAAAACTATAAACTGATGGAATTGTTATGAGTACCAAAATAGTGGGTACTGTTTGGAAAAAGTATTTTGGCTTCCAAATAACCTGCACTACTTCATATATACTACATAATGTATCCTGTTATAGCAAACAATTTGTGTAGGAACACTTTGTTTGATAGCTTCAATCCTCAAAAAGATATTCTACTAGTTGTACTTGAATATAACACTCTATACAGGGTGTGTCCATTAACTTATGTCACCATTTTTTATGCATTTCTGGTAGTGTAATTAAAAAATGTTTTACAGACAAAAGTTTCTCAGTACTTGGTGAGCTATATGTTCGCATATTCTTAAATCTGAAAAAATGCTTTTTACATAAAAAAGTAAAGGTTACCTAGACTTTTTTAAATGGCACGAGATATGCATCTTGATATACAACAGATTGCAGATATCCCCAAAGATAAGAATCCAACGGAGACAGATCTGGAGAATGCAGTGGCCAACAAATTAGACCATACGTTCCTATCCAATGATTTCTAAACTTGTTATTAAGATATTCCCTAATTATAATAGCATTGTGGGCAGGATACCTGTCTTGTTGAAGGTAGATATCGTTCCTAATGTTCAGTGAAATATCTTGTGATAAGTGTGGAAGTTTTTCTTCCAAAAAGTTAAGATATCAAGCAGCTGTCAAATTTTCTTTGAAGAAATATGGTCCGATTAAGTGACCATTTAAAATACCACACCAAACATTGACATTAATTTTAGTTTGAAAGTTGCGATCTCTTGTCCAGATCTCTTGTCTCTTGTCCACTCTCTGTTGACCAATAACGTTGATTTCGTTGATTGAATACACCATTATTTGTAAATTTAGATTCGTCTGTCCACATAATTTTAATCAAAATTTAAACATTTCCATAAAAATTTCAAGATCCTCTTTATTAGCAGTAGCTAGCCATTCCAGAAATTCTAGGGTGCGTTCCGTTTCACGCATTAGGTGCATAGATCATATTCAATGTGATGCGCGCATTGATATCGTTCCGTTTCGTTAATGCACATGATGCGTGATGATGTGTGTTTGGACACGGAACACTTTTCCATACATTTGATGCGAATCAAAAATGGCTGCTTACATGGGTGATAAAACGTTATTTTTGTTAAATAAAAACATTGAAAAAGAAGAATTGAACAATTGTAGTGATTTGAGTGATACTACCAATATTGATTTGGAATTAATTTATTTATAATTACATGTTATGTAAAAAATATATTGATTGTATATGTATATTTTATACCTTGAGTAGCCCTCACAACACTTTCCTTGTCAAGCAACAAGGTCAATACTTCGTTGCTTTCTTCACAAATTGTGCTTTGTTTCACAATGTGCTTTACTTGCATCTACATTTTTTAAAATGTACCGCTAATGCATCGACAATGCATCAAACGCTTCACTTCTGAGCTGTGGTAGCTGATGCATGGTAATATTTGTATCTTTTCGTAATTCTATTAATACTTTTGACCGACATATTCAATTCTTTTGCAACTTGTCGAATAGATGCGTGCTGATTGGCTTCAAAATAACTGAGGACTAATATTGCATTGTCTTCATTTGTGACGGGTCTACTGCGACTAGGATGTTTCCCATTAGGAAATTTACCACCCAAAAGCAATGATTTTTGAAGATAACGGAACGTTTCTCTAGAAGGACAAATCCTATTTGGAAACTGTTCTTTGTACAATCTTTCCGCCGTGTGTGCACTTTCTCCACATTCATTGAAAACAGATACATATCACATCTTTCTGTACTTGAAAACTAACTCATTCTGAAAGATCAAATCGTGATATACTAAACTACGACTGAAGGAATACTGTCTATAAAGCTGATTAGCTGATTAGCTAGACACTACGTATACAATATGTGCACAATATGTGTACGTTTAAGTGAGACCTGCAGGATATTTCAGAAGGCGTTGTCATTATCAAAAAAGTATTCGTACAAAAGTTATTTATTAATTGTTTTCTTGTGGGTGGAGTGGTGGAGGAAATCTGAAGATCAATCTATTTTTTTTAAATGGAATACTATATTTTTTTCAAATGGAATACTATATTTTTTTCAAATGGAATACTATATTTTTTTCAAATGGAATATTATTCAGGGTGTCCCAAAATTCCTGAACTTCCCGGAAATGGGAGGTTCCTGAGACCATTTGAAGCAATATTTTCCTTTGCAAAAATGTTATCCGCGACTTTGTTTAGGAGTTATTAACGAAAAACACGGACCAATCAGAGCGCAATCTAGACGCGAGTTGGCACAGTCGACCCGGCGCGCCAACTGTCGATTGGCCGACTGTGTAGAATAATATCATATAGCACCTTTTTGGATTTGTCTCAATACCTGCTATTATTTTCTGAAGAAAAAATATAGTATTCCATTAAAAAAAAATAGATTGATCTTCAAATCTCCTCTAGCACTCCACCCACAAGAAAATAATTAATACTACGTAATGTAGTCTGTCATACCAAACAACTTTTGTACAAACACTTTTTTGATAACGAAAATGCCTTCCGAGATATCCTGCTATTCTCTCACCTAAACAGGATACCCTGTATATTAGCCAATAAATATACATAAAATAAATGATCTTTCCAGGCTTCAAAAAATTTTGTACGTAAATATAAATGTATCATTTTTATTGATAAATAAAATGAATAACACTGGAAAGAATAATGCCAAAAAGGATAACACTGGAAAGAATAATGCCAAAAAGGATAACGCTGAACTTGCTACAGATGCTGACTGGGTAAATATCAATTATAAATATAATATTAATAATTAACGAACTAAATATAATATTTATGTTTGTGTAGCTTTGATAATCCAATTGTTTCACTAATTTCTACTTTCATTTTCATTTAGGATAATGTGCGGGAACTTGTTAAATGCCAACAACAAGAATACTATGAACTTTTATCAGAGTGGATAAAATATAATAAGGATGAATACAAATATTTGAAGCAAAATATTGGATTTTCTATTTATGGTCCTCCAAAACAGTCTACAACTTCTAACGAATCTGAAAGACAAATGGTACAATATAAAGAGAGTTTAAATGATGGTAGTTATGTCACTGATGTGGTATGTTATGACCCTAAAGCACAAGCAGTAATAGATAAAATATTTAACAAAATATATGAATTTGGACATGGATCTATTGATGCTGACTTTATTTATTATGGAATTATCTTTAATACCATGATTCCCATAAAAAGTAAATCACTAAAAAAGAAGGAAATATGTGTAATGACGACACCTGTTTTCAAAATAAGAAAATTAAAAAGTGGTTCTTCTGAAACTTCTGCGTCTACGAGTAAAGCGGAACCAATTTCATATGAAACATGGTATATTGACATGGGTGGCAGAGTATATAAAACTTGGAGTGACTATAAAGACTATAATACACTACCAAAATATAAAATGTTTCTCCCAAAAGATGGATTTTATCAGCCTGATAGATCATGTGAAATTACTGAAACCTCTTCAAGCGTATGGTTGGAAGAAGCTGATACTCCTGCGTGCGGACCTGTAGAAACTGTTCTTCGTGGTATAGATATAGCAGCTAATATAACAGGAGTAGGAGGGTTGGCATTAGGTATTGCATCTTTATTTACACCTGCTGCTCCTATAGTACTAGGTAAATAACTTTCAATTTTTAATCTTGATGTAGTTTTCAAGTTTTTACCTCTTACATTGATTTCAGAAATTACACGCAACAGAAATCCTCCTTTGTTTATTTTGGTACATCTTATGCATAATTTTATAATGTTTATAGTATTATGAAGTGATTTATGAATTGCCCAGAAAGCATGTATACTTCTTATTATGCTTAAAATCATGCTGTAATGCTATAATGCTGTAATACAATACGTAATTTACTTTGTGGTATTTTTGTGCTGTTTACATTTTATTACTGTAAATTTAAAAATGTGAGAATTAATTTTTACAATAATTAAAGTTACTGACTGTAATTATGTGTTCTCAGAAATTAGACGATTTATTTTTATTAATATTTTGTTGAGCATAAGAAGTGGTAGAATATTATTAGTATAAATTAATCATTATCCTGTGGATCAGTACAGTTATTTTAATTAAATTATAGTAATTACGAGGTAAAAAAGTAGAAACCCCGTAATTAACGAGATCCAGCATATAGATGTTTGTGTCCTATGCTACGCTGTTGTTTTGCTCATCTCCAATAAATCTTACATGGATACAATAATCTTAATAGCAAGTATAATTAATAAGAATAGAAGTAATACGTTACAGATAAATATTGTCACGATTTTAGGAGCAGCAGCTGCTGCTGGAGGGACTGCTGTGTGGGGTTCTGGACGATCATTGCAACAACTGAGAGACCGGGCAGTTCATGAAGAAAGTATTAATCCCTTTGCAGACAGACACGCTTTTAGTTCATGGTTATCGATCACTGGTAGTGTAGTCGGGTTAGCAGCGAGCGGAGGAAGCGTTCTTCTTACACAAGCTATTCGTAATGGCAGCACGATCAGTGCGGCTACTAAAGTTGCTTACAACTCATTAACCATTGGGAATTTAAGTATCAATGGAGTTGGTGTGGCGTATCAGGCATATTGTATTTATGAGGAATATAGAGAAGAAGGTCGAGTTAGTTATATGTCTTTAGGGAACCTGGCCGCACATATCCTATTCTTTGGTAATGCTGTCATCAATTTACAATTAGCGGGAAATCTCATTGAATCAACGCAAGGACAATATTTAGACGAATATAGAAATGCTATACGTTCGAAACGTCTCAAAAAACAGTTTAATCGTGCTAGACGCATTGCTGCTGAAAATAATGTAGGACAAGCGCATGAGAATGCTGAAGTCATACGATTCATTAATCGAAAGTACGAAGTGTGGCAACAAAATAATATTAACGTTCCTAATTATAACATCGTAAAGTTTGAAAATGGAGTAATGAAAATTGATGATAAAGTATTGATAGATCCCATGAAATTTGTATCGATATTATTAAAAGCAGACCAGTGTAGAAAAGAAACTGCGTCTTCCGAGGATGTTAACTCTTTTATGGTTTGTGCTTTAAGGAATTTATTAATGAATTTATTAGAGAGCTTTAATACAAGTAATAGTGGGAGATATTCCCCTGTTTCTGATATCGATGGCTTCGAACACATTTTTATGGAATTGAACCATATGCAAAATGCACTGGATATTTTCCCTGTGATATTTAAAACGGCTATTATTTTAAGTAAAGGTTGTCGATCTCCTTCTGACTGTTTAGTAGCAGCAGTTCATTTTATTTGGTATTATGCGAAAGAAAATTTGATGCAAAGATGTTTAGATTTAACTAATTTAATTGAGAATCCAGTCGCACAAGATGCATTGCAGGAATTTATAATTTGTATGTTTGAGCATGCAGATAATGTAGTGAAACCATTGATACCTGCTTTTGTAAGATATCTCTCTGGGAGTGGATAGTACCCAAACTTAAAATTCTACACAACAACATCAAATATTAGTAACATGTTACATCCACAAAAAGTTAATAGATGAGAAAATATCTTCAATTTTGACCCACCATAAGAAATGCGACCTATATACAAATCTGACTACATAAATAATGAATATTAAAAATGTAATCTGCAAGGAAGTACCAGATTGATTTACAAGTGCTCAGAAAACACTCTACAAGAAGTACACAACAATTTTCGTGAGTATGGATCCAGAAATCAGTGTTCTTAATAATATGTATATGGTACAATGGCTAAACATTCAAATGATGTTCCGTCTATGCGCACAATCGTAGCATATCTTAATACAGTATGGTTCCACTATACATATTGAAAGATGCAATTGTTAGAACGTTAACGATAAAAATTAAAATAATTACTAAAATGATAACATATAAACGTAGTATAATTACCATAAGAATTATAACTCTTTTATCCGAAGATAAAATTTCTACACTGCTACTTATAAAAACGCAGTTTAAATGTTATTTTTAAGGGTGTACTCTGTTTTTGGTGACTGTCTTTCACCGAATTTGATGAACCTTTTTCTTTAAACGCCTATAATTAATATTTACGAATTCTTGAACAAATTTTTTTGTATACATGTTCAAGATTATTCATGTTTAAAGAAAATGCAAAAAGTTGGTTTTTTGAAATCCAAACCAGAATACTCCCTTAAGATCGAACAACTGTAGACGTAGCCAGTATGATTTTATGCACAAGTGTAATAATCTCGCGTACAATAGTGCCTTATTAAATATACATTCGCGTATATATATATACATATTTTATAAATATGAAAATTTATATTTTATAACGCTTAAAAATTTTGATATATTGGAAAGAAGGAAATTTCTTACAAGTATGCACAAGTTACTTACAGTCAGTGTTGGGCAATAAATAAATCTATTTAAATAAATAGTTATTTAAAAATTTAAATAACAAGTTATTTATTTTTTATTTTAGCAAGTCTAAATGAATTTATTTAAAATAATCAAGTTAATTGTTATTTGTATTAACAAATGATAAATTAAATTGTATTTTTATTCATTGATCCGCCCTCCGGACGGGCCCGACCACTGGCGGTGTACCTGAAAAGGTTGCTATAGCAGACAAAAACGCGCACGTGTTCATTGTATGTATATACAAAATACAAGAAATAAGAGAAGACCAAAAACTATTTATTTGATTTCCACCTCAATCCAAATAATAAATAATCTTTTATTTGCAAATAAAAAATAATAAATAGATCATTTTTGGAATTATTTAAATAACTTTTATTTAAATAAAAAGTTTAGTTATTATTTGCAATTAAAAACACACGTTTATTTATTATTTAAAATAAAATTTGCCCAACACTGCTTACAGTAAGAGAAATGGAAGAGAAACGCATCTTGCTTATATTTAAAGCTTTATTAGAACAAAAATAAAAATATTGAATCATGATTGATGTTTTTTTATTCTATCGGTTATTAAATGGTTCTCCAGGATACTCCTGCATGAAACCTATGCATGATTCTCACAATCGAATAACCATTACCTAAATGATACGGGTGACTGGGTATCTGGTTGCCGCTGGCTCCGACATTTAAACATCTTGGCACTAACCCCAGACAGAAGGAGGTTGTTTACTCTTACCTACCCAAGTTGGTGGTGCGATTCGTCCATCTGAGGGATAGGCTTCCCTTCGGATAGGTTCGCAATTGCGCAGTAGGGTGGACCTTATTTTTTGATCGTCAAATTTTTTCGGGATTTTTTTCTAGGATTGTGGCAGTGGCTAAATAAAATAGTTATGCAAAATTTTAAATCGCTCGAACAACGGGAAACCATCTAAAATATTTTTGTACTCTTTACATTTAGCGTGCAGTTATTTCCAGTTCAAAACTTCGCATTCGATGTGCCACATCTTCCCGCCGCGCGACATCCAATTGATCTCCAATTTTGTATGTATCATTTTTTCATGAAACGGAACAAATGTAGGGGGCGGTGCGTTAAAAATTTCATAATTGAAAAATAAGTCATTTTTTTGTTTAAGGGCGGTGGGTAGATGCTTTTACGCACAGTTGAAAAATAAGCCTAATGTGTACAAATGACACATATCTACAAAACGTATTTTCTAAATTGTCTGTGTACGTCTACATAAAAAGTTTTAAAAAGCACCTTTTAGTATTTTCTTCGGAACTTTTCGAAAATTTGTTTTATTCATAATTTAATAGACTAATCCTTTTAGCAATATGTTATGTCGTTATAAGCCTTACGTAAATTATTAAGGCAGATGCGGCCCCACTCAAATTTATGCGAATAATTATTTAATATGTAACTATTAATAATCTAACTATTTGTGTGAATTTAGCTGAAATTTTACTATCTCACTACGTTTCTATTTACCATTTCGATAGCGATGGATATCAGATATAAATATAATATTAAATATAATTTGATTGAGTCATATCATTTTTAAAATGTGTATAAAGACTTTTTTGACTGACTGTATCTATTTCCGAGTAGCATCGTATGCCGCAATGTATAAACCTGAACTAATCCCTGTTTTACACTTTAATATGTGCATTTCTAGCGTAAGGCTATTCGTACAAAAGGCTATTCGAATTTGAGTTCATCGAGCGTCCGACATTTGCACCATAATTGCAGGTTAATTTCAGTTTCTATCAAACGGCCAGCCAGCCCTTTGACATCATAATACGTGTCAATTAATTTGAAAGTACCATAACAAGCAGGCCCGTAAGCAATCAGGACACTCTCCGCCCAACAAAGATGCATCGTAGCACTTTCAATTCATTTGCTGCTCGACTACCCCTCCCTCATCTTCAACCCTGCTATCGCCCCTCAGGCTAATTACCGTGAAATTTCGTGCATTCTATGTCTAACGTGGACCTACGATCGACAGAGTTCCGAAGTTGCTTACATGCCCGTGGAACTATCAAAGTTGCGACTGTGTGCTACTTACTTCGAAACAGCTAACTTTCTGGTCACTCATACAGATCAAATAAGAAATAATGCGACCGTAATTATACTCGTTAAAGCTCAATGCCGGGTAAAATGGTATTTTGAATAGTAAATAGTAAAGATCTTACTTTATTTTAAAGTATGTGTACAACTTTGAAAATAAAAGTAACATAATGTAATAGAAATGAAACGGAGTTTCTTGTGACCAAAAAATTAGAATATTTACTGAAATAATTGAATGAACACATTTCTACAACTGGATTACAGTTCGTTTATGAATTATTGGGGAAAGGTAATTTCGATAAACGATGAGATGCGTATAATGTTTATATTTTCTCACACGTAAAGGGTCTTCCATTAGTCCGCGCTTAAGCGCTTTTTTATCTGTGACGATTAGAGTTGTCACCCTTCGACACGTGGTTAGTAAAAGTGTAAAAATATTGTGATTTGTAAACAATTGTTAAATGTAAAAAAAACAGCGGTTTTCTATAATTTAAAGGAACACTTCTTAATGGATAACTTTGATGTATAATATAATACCATAACAATATCATAATAATAATAAGGTAATTATTTACAAAAGCACTGCGTACTCCGATTTTGATCAAATTTAAATATGTTATGCAGCAACACATTCTAAACAACTTTTTCCTTTTCCAATATAGGGGGGTCGCTTTTAGTTTTTGAGATATTTGCAAAAAACTGTCGCGAATACTCTATTGAATTTTTCGTATTCTTGCACGCTCCGCAGCAACGTAAGCCTGTTCCGGTGCGCCGCACAGTGGGGTATTTGGCCTGAAAAAGTGGAAAAAATTCAATTTCTAAATTTTTGCGTATGGCATAAAATTTTTGTTGTTCGTTGTAGTTAAAGGTCTGAAGAATAAGGCTGCAATATTATTTTTTCTATTTGTACACCCGTGAAGTAGTAAACTTCATCGAAAGTCGAGAGATTTTAAGGCGCGCTTGGCGTTCTTAAACAGTCTTTAAGACAGCGTCTGTTCATTGGCGATTTTCATGTGTTTGAAGGGAAATTCTGTAAATTCTTGTATTACAAAAGTTGTTCAGGTAGGTATACAGAGAACTTTCGCATAGATTTTATTTTGTTATCTAAATTAGTATAGTTATTAATATTTGAATATTACCAATCATTCTGTAAGCTTTTTAAAAATTACAAAAATTTATTGACAATTTTGTTATAGTATAAAGCCGTATTGAGTGCTCTTTTTGGTGTCATTACATTCGGTAAAGATTCGTGATTATAAGCCAACAAAGTTTGATTCCGGATATGTCTGGATTCAAATTTTATAGCTAATTTAGAATTAAGTGTTTAGCAGCGTTTCGTGTACGCGTACGTTCGGCTACGCTTGGCCTCAAATGAAGAAGAAACATTATCCGAGGAAGAAATTTCTTATGTATTTTCCGATGAAAATTAATAGTAATCATTTTAAAATATTCTTATAATATACCGGGTGAGCAATTTAACGTGAAACAGACGTATATCTGGGAAATGAAGCTATTTTGGAGAAAAATGTTTCAGACAAAAGTTGTATGATTTAGAGGGGGGCATAAAATGGTGTCATTGATTTGACCTTGGATAGTCATTTGAAAATCACGCGAAGGTCATCTTCCATTTCTTAAATAGAACTCCCTATTTTTTGTTGCATATTCTTGTAGCTTGTTTTGACAGCTTTCCAAAACACTTAAAATATTTTTTTCTTTAAAAATATTTAAGTTATAATAGTGCAAATATTCCACTATCGCCTTGCTTTTTCAAGGGTTCTCGATAATCTGAGGAAAAAATATTTCGAATAAAAGAGGAACAGTATACAGACGTCTACAAATTTCAATATATAAAAGTTTAAAAAAAAATTTTTTTTCAAAAAATTGAGGTAAATTTGATTTTTCAAATACTAAAATGTACTTTGGATTTCATAATGTTGTAGCTGATCTTAAGGCGAATCCAACGATATATAATATTATAACCTTGAGCCTATAAATAACGCTACAATAGTTTTTTCCACTTTTTCAGGCCAAATACCCCACTGTGCGCCGTTTGTTTACATTTTGACGCTGTAGAGATGAGGAAGAAACCAGGGGGCGGAAAGGGCCGGCCTGACACCACACACACCCACTCAGTGTTTCACACGCACCCAGTGTTTCTAAATTATACTCTAGATTCTTACGTATTTTGACGTGCTGATTACGAATCTAATAGTGAAAATTGGTGCAAATGTTAACTTCATAATGGAAACCTTCTTTTGAGAAACACTGGATGCATGTGAAACACTGTATTAGGACTGGGTTAGAACTGGATTACGACTGAGTTAGGATGTATGCTGTATTGGTCTCAGTTGATTTTATATTGTATAATGTGAGAACCTTCTTTTTAGAAACACTGGGTCCGTGTTAAGCACTGGGCGGTGTGTGTGTGTGTGTGTGTGTGTGTGTGTGTGGTATTGTTGCTTCTCATCTCCACAATGTGTTTACAAACAAAAAATAAACAAATGGGTGCGTGAACAGGCTTACGTTGCTGCGGAGCGTGCAAGAATACGAAAAATTCAATAGAGTATTCGCGACAGCTTTTTGCAAATATCTCGAAAACTAAAAGCGACCCCCTATATTGGAAAAGGAAAAAGTTGTTCAAAATGTCGAAATCTATAACATATTTAAATTTGATCAAAATCGGAGTACGCAGTGCTTTTGTAAATAATTACCTAATAATAATATCATAACTTGCTCATTGTGTGAACTGATTTCAGTTGTTAGATTAAACAGTTATAACTGCTTATAATTCAATAAGATTACAGTGTTGAAAACATTAGTTTTAGTTGACAGAATAGAATTTATTCAATCGATTTTTTTACATACATTGATGAAATAGGTTGATTCTTTCGTGCCTATTTCCCTATTTAGAGCTAAACGTATCTTCTGATTTTCCGGTTTATTTTGCGATCGATGAGATCTGTACTCGTTTCGAATTAATGAGAAAGTTTCTCCAATCTGTATACCAAATTGATTGCAATTTGCATTTCTATGACCTCATTACTCATGCATTAACTTCTTTATCGACAACTGTGGCGAAGTTTGTGCATACACGATGTACAATTTTTGTAACACTTCAACGAACTATTAAAAGGCACAAATTTGATAAGGGTATTTAATGATTAAAAAAGATATCGCTGCTCGGTTGACCATTTTATAGTCTACCGCACAACTTTATGGGACCCATCAACTCATGGCCAACTCAAAAATAAAGGTAAGCCGAACAGGTACGCTGATTCGAGAAACGGTAGATGTTGATTCCGTGCCACTACCGTTCCTCGAGATAAAACTGTAGCAATTTGTATGTTGATGCGATTCAATGGTCCTATGATAAGTTTGTTTGTGTAATTATCACTTACACTGGTGTGCCTCTATTTATTCGTTAGAAATTGATGTTCATTTATTGGTCATTTAGCCCATTTTTCATTTAATCCTGTGCCAGATTTTGAATACAACCCAAACACAACTATCAAACATTATTAGAATTGTGTTCTGGAATGTAAGAGATTAAAAATGACAGAGCCCTCTTACAGAAAATGAAATAACGATTTGTTAACTATTCATTCATTGGACACGTCACTCTATCACACATGTGCTACCATTATGTCCAGAAGTGTGCAGGAAAATTCAAACAAAAATTTCGATTTTGTCTGATGATAAAGGTCTAGTTCTTTGAAGGTACTCGATGTATCCCGAGCTCACTATTTGTCAGTTTCCTTTGAAAAAATTGCTCGAAAATCGTGTCGTATTTGGAGGGTGAAATTGGCGGTGCCCCTTCAAGCGGACTACCCGGCGCACACGCGTGCAGGCATTCCGACAATCCCGACAATATTATGGACAATACCGTGCGTGATATCGGAAAATGCTGTGCCGGAAGTTGCGGCCGGGCGACCGATCGAATAAACCGAGCGATTCATAAAACGTTCGGTCGAACTTGGAGACGCAGCGGCGCGGTGGGTCCTAAAAACCAGCAATCTGCTGTGGTCGACCGCGATACTGCGACCAAGCTGTACGTGCATCAGATTCCGTGTTGCGCGATGCATTCGGCCGGGTTATCGTTATGTCAAATGATGCGAATACACTGCGCATTTTGATGCCACGATTACGATGACGACGACCATTACGACGAAGACGACCACGACAACGACGACGACCGGTTCCGGGTTTTTTTTTCCTGGTTGAAAAAGGACCGTACAGTGAGCGCGCGCACAGCCCGCGTCTGTGCCGGATTCGAATTATTAAAAAAGCAATGGCGCACGGGTCGCGTGGCTGCCTTTGTCGCGGCGACCCTTTCGCCCTGCTTTTTATGTTTAAACGTGAACCGGCTTCGTGGAGCGGGTACGTTAGATCGTAAGCGAAAAGCGTATCCGCGCTGCACCATCGAATCTTGCAACCTTTCTCGCTCGCGTGGCTGTCCCGGGGCCGCTTGCGGTATTTTCTTTATTCAAATATGGAAATTGTAAGCATACGTTGAATTCCCATTTTTTTTCAACCCCCTCCGGCTGTGATCGCGCTGCGCCACTGTTTCACGCACTATTTTGCGCGCACCCGAGAATTTTCGTACTTGATCCATGTGCCATTGCTATGAATGTGTATTTGTTTCATCGAGAGGAACGTTACATTCTTTTTTACCTTTTCTCTTTTTTTTTTTATTTCGGTGGTTGGCATTTTTATGGATCGTTCCAGGCCGAAACGCAGCGCGGCGCGGCGCGGCGCGCCGGTGTACGCTTTTATGCGAGAATATGTTTGTCTTCGACTGTTTGTTGTACTAATTGTTCGAGACGCACGAAACGCAGAACTTCGTGTAGCTTGGCTGACGATTTGTGAAAATGTTCGAGGACTGTTTGTCGCATGGCTATGCAAATTATGATGCTCGACGAAGGATCATTTCCATGCCTTTTGTTTTGTAGATGTTGTTCTCTTTCTATTTTTATTATATCGAAATATGTATCTCTAAATAATGAGAAAACTTTCCCCTATGCAATTTAAAGCAGAATAAAGAATACACAATCATGTGAACAACAGTCCTTTGGTGATCGAGATAGAAGTATGGTTTTATTTTTACCTTTTATGAAGAATGTTTTTCAAATCTTGAAATTATTAAAATATGAGAATGATTGATAATTTTTGAGTGTACTTCCGAAAAGCCCATATCTCCGATTTTTTTTATACTCTGGATTCTTACGTATTTTGACGTGCTGATTACGAATATGATAGTGAAAATTGGCAAAAATGTTATTTTCCTAGCCGAAACCGTGAAAAAACCATAAAAATCATAGTTTTTTCCATTTATTTCCGTAAATAATGAGAATTTTGAAAAATACTTGCGATAAAAGTTGTAGGTCTCATCGAAATACACATTTTATGTCCTATGGTATGGGCTTTTCGGAAGTTTATCCCAATTTTGTTTGCCTCGCCAACGAGAATATAGACTCATTGAATTGTACAAATTTATTCAGGGAAAAATATCTATTTGTACGTATTTTAATCTCATTGGGAAAAAATGACGTAGTGAAACGTCGTACACCTGTAGTAATAGCAGAGAGGATACCAGAGGATACTGGGATGTCGACCCTTCCCGCCAGAACCTAAACGTAAGAGTGCGGTCTGGCAGATCCCCCTGCGCCCCACTGTCGAAATCACTGCCATCTCTTGATGGACGATCAGTACATACCCAGCTAGGTCGCATAGATCCGAAACACCATAGAAGAGTTCCAAGTAAGATTTGCATTTCCAGGATTGAAGGGGTGCGGGATGCGTCTCCTGATTTCTCGATAATACAAAGATGGGGGTTTTCAGTAGTCGAAAGCGCTAAATAAAAGATCAATTTAGGCGATCGCCCTAAAAAATTTGCATATTCGGCAGCGTAATTTGCTTTGTTCGAAACCATGACGCTGCACATGTAGCTGCGTTTTCATTCATTTTCATGAAGCTGCGACAGCTACATGTTGCCGAATAATGCAAATTACGCCTCGTAAACGTAAAAATAGGGCTTTTAAGGGCGAGGTGAAAATTGCATACATATCCGCAGTCTAGTTATAACAAATGTTACTTATTGTTAGTAGTGCTTAACTCTAAAGGTAGAACAATGTAGATACATACAACCGGATACTTATTTGCTAAGATCGACAGGCGAAGAACATTTTTAATTTATTATAAATTACTAATGCCTACTTTATATTTCCCTTATTATTCCAAGTTGATCTAGAAAAGAGATTACATTACCAATATATTTTTTATTGTTCAAACATACTTTGATGAGAGGGGGATTCTTGCTTTTCAGTTTCAGATTCATACTTTCAGTTTCAGAGTTCTAGTTGAGCCAAACATTTTCGTGATCATTTTAATGATATTCGGCAGCGTAATTTGCATTATTCGGGAGCATACAGCTGCGCGTGTAGCGCATGTAGTATTTTCATAACGCTGCGACAGCTACATGCTGCCGAATAATGCAAATTACGCCTCGTGAACGTAAAAATAGGACGTTTGAGGGCGATCGCGGCCTAGATTGATCTTTTATCTAGCGCTTTTGTCTACTGTAAAACCCATCTTTGCATTATCGAGAAATGAGAAGGTGCATCCCGCACGTTTGTAATCCTGGAAACGAGTCAACAATAAACAATAACAACAGTAAACTGGTTACAAGAAACTGTTTACTAGAATACACTTTTAAACTAATTTTCTTACACATATGTATATCTTATAATTTTGTCGTGGGGTGTATGTCTACATGTAATAGTCAGGGTAAAGGACTGGAGCAATGCGCGAAGCAAGAATTGAAAAAAAACACTTGGAATGTAATTTGAATTTCAATGTTACGGACAGAATATCGTGAAAAATTCAGCTTTCGGAGGTTACACAATTTTTTCATTCTCACGAGAAACGTTTCGCGAGAGCCGGACGAACTTCACAGTTCGACAATTGAATTTCCCAGCGCAATACTAGTGGATCCTCTGTTTTCTGCCTAGTCGCACAAACGAGGCGGCTCCACTTTTCATTATAAATCCCGCGCGTATAATCTGCTCTTTGTGCGGTTAATTACAAGTTACGTTGTACACAGCGGAATTTTCTTCTTGTTGTAGGTCGCTGGATGGGTATTATTACTTTCTAACGTGTCCTTTTAATTCGAATCGGGATGGATGATCATTCGTGTTTAAACTTTAAACGGTGAGCTGACGTAATCGCACGGACCCCCGACCACACGACCAGAAAACCAAAAAATTTTCAATCAGGTACAATTACACTCCTCTGTTCGCCATTCATCGGCGATTCTTTTGTAAAATCCGCGGCCGAAATGGGGTTTCCATATTCAACTGGAGAAAGCCGACGGGAACAATTGACGTTCTCTGTCTTGGTCTTTCGTTCGGAAACGAATCGAAAGCCTCTTAACAACCAGAACGATTCAAAATAAAAACTGTCTCGTGTCGCGTCGTTGATTGTGCTTTGATTGGTTCCGGCGAAACTATATTTGGTCGAAAAGTTCTGCACTCTTTTTACCAGAGGAAATATCAGTTTTCGTAACTGGACCGCTTACTAATTTAGTGGTTCTTAAACTGTGGTCCGCCAAACAATTTTGACATTAACAGATTGACAGATATTTTTTCTAAAAAAAGGGTCATTCAAATCATTTTCATGTTTTTCACATTTTCATGTTTCAAATTAAGTCTCGAGAACTACGTAAAATGCCTAGGGTTGGGATGGAGTCTGCAAAAAAAATGTTGTTCAAGAGGGGAGCCCCGGACTACATAAGTTTAAGAACCACTGTAAGGCGGAGTGGAGTAAGTCCGCCCTAGTTTTTGCAAAGTTGGACTTTAAACTGATGTATTTTCAGTCTGGTATGTAAAAACTTGACGTTCTTGGTATCAAACTCTTGCCACAGTTATTACTGATGAATTAGTGTTATGTAGGATTCTAATTTTGCTTGAAAATTATAATTTTTATAGGATATTGTCCAAAGTGTCAACTAGGACGTACTTGCCCCGAAAATGGGGCAAGTCCGTCTCTGAGAGTTAAAAATGCTTTCTAACCTTGTTTCAAGTGCTACGGGGCAAGAAAAGAATGATTAACAAGCCTGGTCTAAAATGCTTCTTATTGCATTAAATATATTGTTTAGTTTTATAGTTACCTATACAGTACGCACTTACCCCACCGTGATAGTACATACGCACTTGCCCCGTGTAGTAATATTTACAGGGCAAGATCATCTTACAATTAGTGTTTTTCTCAATAAATTTTAAAAGATACAATAAAAGCGGTTTATTTAATGTAAATCTACATCAATATTTGTTGTACTTACCTAAAATAACAACACAGAATATATTAATAACTTGTAAACTATTGCACGTTCAGGGTAACCTCAAAGTTGTACGTGTACCTCGCACATGACTGTTTGGTATTGGTTGATTTAAGCGAGGGAACACCTTTATTCTTGAGCGACATTTATGTAGAATAGTTCATACTAACTTATACTACATTAATAAATATGTACAAGCTAGAGAAATTTCGTTCATATTATAATAAAAATAACCAATTAACGGACTTGCCCCGTAGACGGACTTACCCCACTCTACCTTACTAATTAATATTCAATGTAATATCCATTGTTGTGATACGGATGCTATCCAATACAGGTCTGTGTCCAATTTGCCTCCAATATCATTATCGTTTGATGGTCTACCGCTACGTGGTTAATCATCGAGATTAAAATCGTTTGATCAACATTTTTGCAAAAGTAATGTACAACTCGTGGCCTACGGGAAAACGAGTGGAGCGTAAGCTTTAATTAGAACTTCCTTTGTGCAACGTTGCTAATCTTTCACTTTTTGTTTCATTGGGGTATTAAAATTGTCATTACCGAATCTAGGTAGCGGTGATGTCAAAGGTGAAATCTCGAGCTCGTTAGCGTTTAAGGCCTTTGTCTAATTGAATATCATTTACCTATTGACCCAGAAGCATTCAATACCCGGGGAATTTCGATTACCTCAAAGCGCCCGATTTCTCTGCTAAGTCTTCCTAATCTTCACAGACAAGCACTGCAGATTCGTACAAGACATCGTTGTAATAACAGTAAACACAATGGTTGAGGCTCTGCGCATCGATATCTAGATAGCGGACTTTATGTGAAAGTCACCACGAAAAATTGCTTTACCATTATTCAAACTATTTTTTACATTATTCAATATGTTGGTATCTAATCAACTACTGAACATTTAAGTATTGTCCTTAACCTTTGTACTCGGAGCTATTTTAACTCGAAAATTAAACATCTTCCAACCTAGAATATTTCCATTCAGCGAACTAGTGAACGAAACGTTTAAGAAACGTTTAACAATAACTGAAGATTATAAATATATGTAAGAGAAGAGATGTTAAACAGTTATTTTATTTTAGAAAAGGAAGCACACGACTTATATACAATTTAACATACAGTGAAATAACATTAAATTCTTTAACCGTATTCCGTATTATATAAAACTTGACGTACAAATCCACACTTCCTACATATATTTATATAATATAATATTTGTACATATACATATATCTACCAAAACATTTATGTAAGAATTATTACAAACAAAACCATATTTTACGTGCGAAATTCGTTTAAACCCACACGTAAAGAAAAAAAATTTTAAATTAAAAATACAAATTTAATTTTTTGTATGGCCGACATTGCTTTCAATTAAAGTAAAAATTCGATTGGTCATTGAATTTACAAGATTGGTAATAGCGGTATTAGGAATTTCTTCCCAACAATGTTTAATTTCTTCTTTTGAACTGACTGTATTGGCGAACTGACGACCATTGGCATAAACTTTTCTTACCAGTATAGCCCATAAATTCTCTATTGGGTTCATGTCAGGGCTAAATGCTGGCCATTTCATTATACGAATGTTTCGTGCTTCGAAAGATTCACGGGAATGTCTTGTCACGTGAACCGCTGCGTTATCCTGCTGAAGTATAAATCCGTTTTCTCCAACTACGTCTTCTAAAAATGGTATTAACACCACATCGAGCATGCCTATGTATTTTGAATTCGTCTTGGGAGAAAGCTTCCCAAATCATCATACTACCGTCATGAAAATTTCGGCTCAATCTAGAATCATTCTTTTGAAGCAGATCATGTCAATACGATGAGCATCCGTCTGGACCATCCGAATTAAACTCCTTTTCATCGGAAAAAATGACTTTATGCCATTCGTCGGTCCAGTGCATGTGATTTTCTGCGAATTGTAACCGGGTAGCCTTTTGATGTTGTTTTAACATTGGCTTTCTCATCGGTTTTCTGAAAACTACATTCGGTACATTGTGCAAAATTTGTTGCACATGTCTGGACGTTATTAGTAATTGTAACTGTGCAACAAGGTAATGTGCAACAATTTAATGTGCAACTAATTTTTTTTGTCGCTTCACTTATATTATTTTTTTCTCGTTTTGTGATTTTTGTATTTCCTTTTATAGCATGTTTTTTGCCGTAAACTTCACCTCGTTTCAAAAAATTTCGTGTTACGGACTCGAAAAGTTTAATTTCATTGGCAATCTTTCGATTCGATTCCCCACTTTTTTAAAAGAAGATATTGCCTTTTCAGCTTCATTTAAATATTTTCCTTTCACCATTCTGTTCTGTTACATAAAATCAAAAATATGACTTAATCAGGAACACGGGACAACAATACTTTATGATGACTCTTTAAATCAACCACTTTCCTTTATAATTTCTCTCAATATCTGGAGGAAAAAGCACTACGTTTAAACGAATTTCGCACTTGTAGACGCTGTCGTAAACTTGTAACACGTTTCGCTCTGCAACATATTCTGGCATGTGAATACGGAACATTTCGAAGCATAGATGTTGAAAGTAAAGGTTTAGCAAAGTAAATAACCCCATTTTGACAACATTATCTGTCCTTTTCTTCTAAATAAGCATGCAAATTTGTCAATTTTGAAGTGCGTTTAAACGAGTTTCGCTCACTGTATCTAATTAACTACTGAACATTTAAGTATGGTATGAGGTATTATATTAACCCTTTGTACTTTGATCAGTAGACTGTGGAACAAACAAGGTCCAAGTAATAATTTCTTTCATTCTTTAATAATGTTCATAAGCTGCAACTAATATTCTTAAATTTTCTAAATCTGTCCACTGTTTTAAATTGCAGCTATCCATTTTTGTCATAAATGCATAACATCCGCAGATTAGATACCGACACATTTAATAATGTAAACAATATATTGAATTATGGTACAGCAATTTTTAGAGTGTTAAGGGTTTATTTCATATCCATAAAATGAAAAGAATTATATAGAACGGAATTATTCTAGGTCGGAAGAAATGTTTAATTTTCGAGTTAAAATAGTTCCGAGTACAAAGAGTTAAATATCGAAAAAATTTCAGAGCGCAATAGTTCACAAATAACTGTTGCTGGTTCTAATGCATGACTTATTGCGCTGTACTATAAAGTGGTCGATACTCGTAGAACTAGTACCTTTACCCGAGTATATGAGATACCCGGGTACTCGGGTACCCATGAGACACTCGGGTACTCGGGTACCCATGAGATACCCGGGTAGATAAAAAATACCCGGGTATCTCATAAGACAGCCAAGTATCCCGGTACCCGGGTGCCCAAGCATCTCATGAGATCTCAGAACTGGCTACTAGAATTATTACTACCCGAACTGAATTTCAGTTATGATTCGGTCCTGTTATTCTGTATTCTCTTCGGCCGAAGAACGTACCGTAAATTAACATGTATATGATAAAACACAAAAATTGTTCGGCATAATCGGGCAATTATCGATATCTCGACCACTACGCTGATTTCGATGATTTTTTATTATGGTATACAAATCGATATTTTGAACAAATAGTGTTCGTTATTTAAACAATTATTTAAATACATTTTTATGCCTGGACAAATAATGTATACACATTTGTTTACATAATAATTATTTAAATAGTTTTTAATTATTATTCATTGTTTAAACAATTTATAAATAAATTAATTTTTATAATGTATAGAAACTTGTTTTATTTGTTATTTTCATTATTATTCCAATAATAATTTATTGTTAAAATAATTGTTTAAATAAATAACTTTTTGAATGGATAAATATAGAAATATATTGTAAAAATGTATTCATTTAGAATTTAAACAATTATTGTAACAATAAATTATATTATTGAAATAATAATTCAAATATTGAATATAGAAACAAATTATAAAAATTGATTTATTTAAACAATTATTTTGACAGTAAATTGCTATTTAAATAATAATTCAAATAATAAATATACAAATAAATTACAAAAATTTATTTGTTTAAACCAGTGGTGAGCAACCCGCGGCGTATTGTGGGTCAAAAGTGGAAAGTGGAAGACTACGCGCGAGCCGCAACCGGCAACGAAAGCAATATTAAATACTTTGTTGCGTCGCGCGGATTCATGTTTCCGAATAAATTTGCTTCTTTGACAAACTTGCCGCTTGCGCTCGCATAATTACCGCGTAATTAGCATAAATTTTTCTTACGTTTTCTTAGTTCATGCTTGTTTACGTTACCGCTTGCCTACGCTGACATCAGCAGATTCGAAGTCCCGCTGGTCGCGCAAGACAGGAATATTTCCGTTGCTAATCCTGAATAGAAATTGTCTGTCGAAATTGTTTGCCTCGCAGTCTTCGCGTGTAATAACAGAGTATTCGTATTCGGTAGAATTCCATTATGCACATATCCTGCGTGTGTTTCTGCAGACGCAGCGTTTGCTGCGCCGGAATCGCCGGCTGTTTCAAGACCCATCGTAAGAGGACATCATGCCGGTGAAGGAACCTCTGTCGAATGCGGAATGAAATTAATTCGGTAGATGCTAACGAAAGCAATCCGAGATTTCACTGTTTTCTTTTCGCACTGCTAACTGCATTTTATTCATAAGGGACTGTCGTTAAGGTTGGGACACGTCTTGTTTTTACCACGCTTATATTAGCTTGCTGAGTTGTTGTATGTGTCAAATCTTGTAATCGAATTTTAAACCACTTCCCGATGAGCTAGAGACTTGAAGCTTTAAACATAGCTCAGAACTGAATGACAGTGCAATATTAAAAAACAAATTTAAAAAGAAAACCGTGCGTCTAGGAGAAGAAAAGTTTTTATATTAACCGTTACACCTAGCCGCGCGGCGCTCAGTAAGTACGTCATCGCGTTCAACGATCCCCACTCCGTGCGCCAGCGCTCCCTACTCCACTACGTGTCCCCACTCCACTGGCTCATTTCGCACCGAAGCACAGTGGCCCCAAATCGCGAAAAACCGGCCGAAACCTCTAAACGTACTTGAATGGACCCAAAAATTCGTACTCGGGGGTTTTCGGGGTCTCTGATTACGAATATGAAGTTTAAATTCCAAAAAACAAAATGGCGGATCCAATATGGCGGACATATACATTAAAAAATAGTTAGGTCTGCTTGGAAAATAATCTTTTTGGGGTCTTGGGTGTCACCGATTACGAATATGAACTCGAAAATTTGAAAAATATAATGGCCGATTAAAATTTAGACAACAATTCGCATTAAATGAGTTTTGAGAGGTTGATAGGTAAAAATGTATAAATGACAAACAAAATTGCACTTTGTATATCAAGAATTAGTATAATTGTAAATTGTGTACATAGGATTTAATCATCCGAATCGTTTTTCATTACTAAAAGTTGTAAAATCGCATTTTAAAATCCATAGAAATGAATCAAAGTTTACCTTCGTAAGAGCCAACAGGATACTATTGGAGGTTGGTTTTTATAAATTTTGAAAGATAAATGTATTAGCAACACATCAGAAAAGGAATTTTGGTGGGACAACGTGGGACTTTAAACTTATGTCTACGTTTCTGTTTCTACAATACGCGCATCAAGTTTTACCTTCTACGTTCTCCAAAGAATATTGCCATCGTGTAACGTAATGACTAACAATTTTTGAGTTACACAAACAGGTAAACATTCTACTTACTTCCAGGAACAGCATCCATTTTGCAGAATTGAAATTGATGCACTATTTTGAAAGTTATGCACTTTAGAAGGGGGCATTCAATTTCCTACTAATGCGCGCGACAAATGCTCATCAAACGAAGGCTAACTTTTAACTGACTACAGAACCGTTCCATAAACTTTTTATCTTTTTCCTTGGTGGCATTCAGTGGTCATAACATCACTTTACCCAACCCTAGAATTACAAACTCCTAGGAGGAAGTTCATTTTTCAGGTTCTGGCCGTGTTTTCGGGATTTGGGACCACTGTACGAAGGAGTTCGGTCAGTATGGTTTTCCGTTCATTCAGTTCCATTTCGGACAATTTCGGACTCCATCAAGAGACGTCGTCTCTCGGAGTCATCCCCTCATTCTATTTCGCGTATTTCCATATCTTGCGCTTGTATATCTTACTATTTCATACCAGTATTACTATATCTTGCGTTCCATTTAAAAAAGACTAAAAAGTAGAAAATAAAAAAATACATATAAAAAAAACTTTTTAAAAACCACGCACGTATTAAAATGCACTAAGAAAGACAAAATAATTATTTTAGACATTAGTGACTATAAATAAAAGCGTGGAGCGCCCAACGAAGATTACGTCAATATAGTTCAGCGCTCCACGCTTTTATTTATAGTCACTAATGTCTAAAAAAATTATTTTTTCCTTCTTATGAAGTCAAAACGCCTTATAGTCAATGTTTCTCAAGTGTTTATATCTTATATCATGATTTGACACAAAAAACATTGCTCACTCAATAATAACCGGCTAAATCGTCTGATTCACTTTCACAATGTTTGTTTTAAACACGACTTGTTGCTTCTAATGCTCATGGAAAGTTTGTTTATGAACAGAAATAAAGTTGACAACCATGACATTGGTGTGTGCACTGCCCAACTTATACGATGTCCCAAACTTTACGACAATCCCTTATTGCTGTAATAGTTCATGTATCATATCCAGGATATTCCGGTGGATGTATTATGGAAGAATTAATTGAAAATATAGAATAACAATATCTCGTTTACGGTTCGTTTCCGGGAAAATGAAGTATAAATATTCCCCGCGTACTCATGCACTTGCCACGCTTTGATGAAAGTATTCGAACGCTCGCAATTAGATTCTCTTTTATTTTATGTAAAAACACGAATATCTAGTGGCTTATGATTGAAAACATTCGGAAAGAAATTATTTTGTATTGTAATTGTAATTGTTTATATTGTAATTATCACACGGGGTTTTCATCGAGGGAAAATAAACATTGACGAGATATTGTGCAGTCGGCTTCGCTGTTATGAAAGATATTTACGTGCTCTTGTGTATTTGCATGGTCGTTGAAAAATGTGCGCTGAATTATCGTGCGGCGCCATATTGTGAAAGAAATATTTTACATACCATTGCCTTGTTTTGCGAGACTGTAGAAAACGCTGTTTCATCGAGTCTCGTGGAAAAACGGTATAATACGTGCTGCAACTGTGTAAAAGCAAATTTACATTACCGAGGTTGATTAAAACAACGTTTAGGCAGTGTTGAGAGTTCCAAATCGTTAGTAAATCGTTAAGGAGAGGTTCCGATCTAGATTTTTGAACACAAAATCGAATTTTCTTTTACATTGCTCACTTCTTTGATATTTAAAGAACATGTAGTTGAAAGGAAACCTCGACATTTTGAGAATTACCAAATTCTTACCTTCATTCAAGATTTTAAAATGTTTTTTTTTTCGAAAAATCACACACTTCTCGAACGGATGGGAGAAATATCTAAAAAATTAATTAGTCAATTTGAGTGAATCTTTTCTTAAATTGAAGAGTATTCTTTCTCCAAGACAGTGAACTTTCGATATCTCGAGTTTGTTCCAATTTACTAATTTTTAAGGAATATTGTGAAAAAATTTAAACAGAAATTATGTCTACCATTAAAGTATCAGGAAAGGGATAAACATTTTTTACAAGTTTTGTAGATTTACTTCCTCGGAAATTTCATGTAGTTTAAGAATTGTTTCTTTGTTTAAAATTTAAAGCTTAGACGTTCTTACTGCGCCTAAAAAAAGAATTTTGCCAGAGCTGCTACGGAAAACGACGCTGACGAAAATAATATTTGGATATAACCAAAACACTGCATACATATGTATACCGTATAGTATTTATATGTCTAAAGGATGTACAGGGTGAGTCACGTATCGTTCATACCTTAAATATTTTTGTTGTTTTTAAAGCTACTTCAAGTACCTTAAGGATAAAGTTAACTGATCCAATGGGGTTCACACGATGCCATAAAAATATTTGTTTTCATGTAAATTTTTTTAGAGATTTCAAGATCACTTTTTTCAGCAGGACCACCCCTTCTGAAACACGTACGATGATAGTTCTTTTCATTATAATTACTCGAGGTCATTCAGAAGCACAGCCAAGAGGAACAGTACCATAATAACGGAAAATCAATACTACCTCATATTTAACAAAATGTTGGAAGCCCCCTTTTGATTCTTTTTACAGTAAAAATGTATTGACTTTCGTATGTCCTAAATCTAACAGTTAACGAGATGTTACCGAAATAATTTTCCATATGTCCCTACTACATACATTAAAATTATTTCGATATCTCGTTCACTGTTAAATTTAGGATACTTGAAGATCAATACGTTTATACTCAGAATTTGATACCCTATTGGTTTACGATACAAAAAGTAGGCCATTCCGTAAAAAAATGTAGGTGAAATCTCCGAAACGGAGCCTCTCGAAGTCATTTTCCTAAAGTGTATTGTTGAATAGTTATTCGGGGTGAACAAATTAGCTGGGACACCCTGTATATGACAGGACGTTGTGGAATATGTACTCGAAATCAGCGTGAATGGTGCACGTATTATAAACCCATGCTTACACTTTTTTCGAAGCAGTTTTGCCTGTTAACCATTGCCATAATCGATGCCCGGGGTTGGAGCGGATAATTAACCTTGGGCAGGCGAGCGTCAACAAGTAAAATATGAAAATATCTTATTACAATAGGTAATAAAACGGAAACGATCAAAGTTTCATGGGGTTCTATTTCAGTTCAAGCTCTTTTTAAAACAAAAACTGACATTCAATGTTACAGAATTCGAAACTACAGCAGGTGCAATTACTTGGAAATTATTACTTTGAATCGATTAAGACAACTTGATGTACGAGTAACCATTTCAAAGCAAAAAAAGAATTGTACACCGTGAGATAAAGTGCGGCGTCACATAACGCACGAAGGCAATTATACTTCCCCATTGATATGTTTAATAAGGCTTTTAATAGCCATTGCTGTGAAACCACGTTCGCCCCCTTGGATTAAATTAATTTATTAGTTACACAGTTGGCTACACCCATAGGTCATTAATTAATCGCTCTGGGGACACAATGGTCGCCTTCGTATGGCAAACAACTGCTCCAGATTCATTTGCCAATAACGCAATCTGACGATTGATAAATTGAATGATCGATGAATGCCCTGCTAAGGGAACAAACTAATTTAATCTGTGCACAACTCGTCGCGCTTTCGCGACACTCGTATTTACGTCGGCAGCAATTTAGAGAGTGACTCGATAATTCCGAGAAACTTCGCGAAAAACAAATCGCGACACTCCGTATTCCGTTTCTAGTCTTCTAACTCTTTTTTTTCAACATTCTTTCTTGATAACAATTGAGCTGAACAAGTCTTTTCACGTTAGAATTATTGGATGAGTCAAAATGACGCATTCCAGGTCTTATTTTATTGCGAAGAATAAATATTACGTTTAGGGGAGGAAACTCGGGTGACCTTGACTTTGACATATGTTATTAAGTAACCCACAAGAGGTTTTAGCTGTCGCTCGAAAAAGATATATAGGGTGTCCAAGACCTCCTGTCCAGGGGTGTTAACTTCCTAGATAAGCATATTCGGTAAAAATGTTTGGAATAAAAGTTGCAGGGATTAATGGAGGATATATGTCCATGACCTTGGAATTGACCTTCGGATCCATTATCAAGGTTATTTGGAGGTCAGTACGTATTTTTTAAATGGGAACCTCTACTTTTGACTACGGATTCTGAAAGAACTCGAAATTTCACGTTCAGATATGTACTTATGTCCTAGATTAAAATGACTGCTAGAGGCCATTCAGAGGTAAAATCACTGTTTGGTGGTAAATAAAAGATGACAGTAAATACTGGCATCGAGATTGGACAAGGCTTCTGATTCATAAACTTGTCTCCGACGTTAAGCTTGTTCTCCATTTCCAAGGCCATTGAAAGGTCGATTACTGGAACACAACTTCCTGGTGGACGAACATTTACGAATGTTATTGTTCGGGTCCAATATTCTATCGCAACTCGAGGTCAAGCATAGAGACCGAGTATAACGTAAATCGACTTTTCAAGACTAGTTTATGAATCAGAAGCCTCGTCCAATCTTGATGCCAGTATTTACTGTCATCTTTTATTTACCACCAAACAGTGATTTGACCTCTGAATGGCCTCTAGCAGTCATTTTAATCTAGGACATAAGTACATATCTGAACGTGAAATTTCGAGCTCTTTCAGAATCCGTAGTCAAAAGTAAAAAATACGTACTGTCCTCCAAATAACCTTGAAAATGGATCCAAAGGTCAATTACAAGTTCATGGACATATGTCCTCCATTAATCCCTGCAACTTTTATTCCAAACATTTTTACCGTATATGCTTATCTAGGAAGTTAACACCCCTGGACGGGTGGTCTTGGACACCCTGTATATGTATAGCAATTATTTCAAGTATTTAAGATGACAATGACTAACATGTATTTATTGACAATTTAAGTTTTAACAATATATTTTTGTTCATAAATAGACTTCGGATTTTTATGCAAAATACAAAATTTGTGCATAAATTGCAAGAGCTATATCAATCAATTTATATTTTTCATTAATAATTTTAATGTAGTGAAAATAATACTTAGTACTATTACAGGTTTTTAGTCTGTTCAGTATTTGGAATTGCATGTACTCATTTTTGGTGGTTATAAATGCATAAAATCTATTCATAATTTTTCCATGAAAAACGAGCGACGGCTAAAACCAACTAAAACCCTTATAAGATCAAAGTCATTCGAGCTGCCTCCCCTAAACGAAACATTTACCTAAAATGATTGCGCTCTCGAGCATGTATTCGGAACTAACACATTCTTCTAATCGTGTACATCATAAAGCAGTTACTTTTAATACAAGGTACTCTTAAAAGCGTAGGTTTATGCGGTCCAAGGTTAAAGCTAAAAAGTGTAATTCGTTGACAAGGAACCTGTTGCAAATGTATTCCAAGTGTGTTCATCACGTTGATTAATGTCGTCGGAGGAGTCGCAACATACTTCCGGGAATTGTTATAAACTATTACAATCCTGGTTTTATAATTGCTGAACAACGCTGGTACACACCGAGGTCATGCAACACGGCCAATCACTTTTTAATCGGCTTTCGCTCGCGAGTACGAACAGATTGGATTTGACCTCTGGAATTTCAACTGATCCTCAATTTAATTATCTAATGGCTGCAAGCTATGCAGTACACGATGGAAAACCGTCACAACAATATTCCCTTTGTTTCTTGATTAGAATACAGATCTCCCCTTAAATCTTTTTAATCTCACTACAACTCGCTGGATTTATAGCGGCTCAGCATTGTGTCAGCCATTTAACGTCCTCATTGAATTCATTATGCAGAGCTGCTAGTGCCTTTGTGTTATGCGCATACGCAACAAACTATATTTCTATTGTGTAGTTATAAATGGATGAATTGATCTTCATAAATCAAATTAACCGACTGCTAATATCCAATAAACGTTTGCTTCAAAGGTATGATTGTTCAGACGAAAAGATATAAGATAATATTGTTTGATTTTATGGATGTTCGGAAAATTCTTTACTTTTACTTTGCTTTTCTTTAGTATATATGTATAAGTTAAGTAACAATTTTCTTCTAAATAACAAACTCAAAAAAATTATTAGATTATGTTACTCGAAATGACTCGATAGTTTACTAAACTGAGAATCATCCAATTGATATAATCTTTGACTTCTAAAAGAGATACCCAGGACAAAATGATGAAAAAATATCGATTTTTATACTTTGTGGTTACAAATACATAACAGTTATTAGTGTCCAAAAATTGGATCCTCCTCGATAACTGTTATCGATGCAGAAAAACTGCTTCAATTGCTCAAAGCAGTTATCAATGGGAGAAATTTATTTCGGTCGCTCATAACAGTTATCGATGATCGAATTTCTTTTCACTTGTTCATGATAATTATTGATGAGAAAACTCACTTTGGTTGCTTATTTAATTATTGAGTTGTCTACTCTTTTGGATGGAGGAAGCCTGTGAAATTCATTGAGAAGGTTACGTACAACAAGACGAATCAATAGACCATAAGAACAACGCAAAATCTGTGTGTTTATCACATTAAATTTTGATTGTAGCAATTAATTTTACATTACAATTGATTGTCTACCATTTGAAAGTTGTACTATATAATAATAACTATTACAAATTTGCTTCATCAATAACTGTTATGAGCGATCTAAATAAATTTATTTCATCGAATAACTGTTATGAGCAATCGAAATAAACCTATTTCATCGAATAACTGTTATGAGCGATCGAAATAAATTTCTCTCGTCGACAACTGTTATGAGCGACCATCGATAACTGTTATAAGTGATCGAAATGAATTTCTCTCAACGATAACATTTAGCAGCAAGAGAACAAATTTTCAGTTACTTATAATCCTTATTTGTAACCAATACGATTTTAGTCGATGAAATCCTTGTTATTCTCTGACTTTTTTTCTTTTTGGTTATAACAGTTATGGTCTCTGCTTTGAATAGATGTGAGATAAGCGAGTAACAGAATAACGAATTAATTAATTAATCCTTCTTCATTATGGGTTTGAGGTACGCTTCCGGAGAGAAGGTTCAATGATGAGTACACCCGTATAGAACCTTAAAAAAATCGGTTTTTTTATTGTTGATTTTGACAGATGAGAGTCGCCAGATGAGGAGAGGGAGCACGAATTGAGGGGAAGAAGTTACCCCGATACACCCTGTATATCAGTCGCGTTTGGTGTTCGGTAGTATTATTGTTACGGTTCTTTCTCGTGAAGATTGCAGGGTCTTTACAAACCATCGCGGAATAAAAGTAGATTTTTAACGAAATGTAAGTGACCGTAGAAGTAATCTCTTTTTGGGGATACGTTGAAATGTAAAGAAGCTTTCTGCCGATTCAATGCTCATTCTATGCATTCACGTCCTAAACGTAAGAGCAGTTGAATTACTGTTTGCGATTTCGCGAGTATCAGGCCGCAACATGACTTGCGAATTCCTATTACCGTCCGCTTAATCGTTGCGGTTATCAGTTTGAAACTTAGAGCAACCGAGTCACAGCACTTCAGCTTTGTCGAATGTGACCGGGAAACTTAAGCACTGTCGATGACGACAACCATCCTTAATGTCTTTTGGCTACGACACGATGTAAACGTTACAATTAAATTACAAGCCTTTGGTTTCCAGCTTGTGAGCGCTCCTCGCCGAACAGGTTTACGCGATTATCTTTACGACCGGAAAAAAGATAGTTTTGCCTTAAAACGTTCTCCGCTAATACTGGATATGGAGCTGAACACATTTATCGCATCATTCTCAAATTTATTTATTTCGACCGAGATAGCGAGCCACAAACCTCTGCCGTAAATGTTTGCCTTAATTAATTTTCCGCCACTAAAACCATCAGACGGACAGCCGATCACCTGTTCAATAACAAACAGGGACCAAAAATAAGTTATTCTAAAATTTTCTACGACAAAAATCATTAATAAAATGTTGATTATTATTGAAATTTAAGATGTACATAAAATATAGAGAAAAAATTCAAAGAACAAAAAAATGATTACAAATAACAGCTATTAGCGTTTAAAAAATTGGATCCTCCTCGGTAACTGTTATCGACGAAGAAAAACTGCTCCGATTGCTCGAAGCAGTTATCGATGAGAGAAGTTTATTTCGATCACTCATAACATAACAGTTATCAGTGGGAGAGATTTATTTCTATCGCTTGTAACAGTTATTGATGAAGGAAATTTGTAATAGTTATTATTAAATAGTATAACTTTCAAATGGTACACAATCAATTATTTCATAAATGTTGTATTTGTAAAATTAACTGTCACAATCAAAATTTAATGTGATAAACAAACAGATTTTGTGTTGTTCTTATGGTCTGTTGATTCGTCTAGTTGTACGTAACCTTCTCAATGAATTTCACAGGCTTCCTCCACCCGAAAAAGAGTAGCCAACTCAATAATTAAATAAGCAACCAAAATGAATTTTCTCATCAATAATTATTATGAACAAATGAAAAGAAATTCGATCATCGATAACTGTTATGAGCGATCGAAATAAATTTCTCCCATTGATAACTGTTATAAGTACACTGTGGATCTTTATGCAAAATAAAAATGTTTTGAATTGATTGTGCGAAGCAGGTATAACATAAAAATTGATTTCGTCTCTTAACGACTTTGTTATATTAAAAGCAAGAATACAACATTCTGGAATTTATTAAATCATTTAGTGTTTAATATTTCACTCAACAAATTTCTTCATAAATGCATAATGATCCGCAGTCTAGTTATAAGTGATCGAAATGAATTTCTCTCAACGATAACATTTACCAACAAGAGACAAAATTTTCGGTTACTTATAATCCTTATCTGTAACTAATACGATTTCAGTCGATGAAATGCTTGTTATTCTATGACTTCTTTTCTTTTTGGTTATAACAGTTATGGTCCCTCATAACAAATGAACATAGTAGCCATTTCTATAGTTTTGATTTTGTCTGTACAATGGACGAAGATTATTTCGAACAGTTGTACAATCTTAATAAATTTATACATTATTTATGTTTTGTGATTGTGCTTTTCATCAAACAAACACAAGGGAATAACTGCAAATGAGCACATATTCATAAAAACTAAGTTGCAAATTAACGAATTAAAAAATTTCTTAATTACTGTACCTTATCGTTGCACGTTACATTGATTTTCAATGTTATCTATTTCCTCATCTTCATTTTTGCTCTCATGTTGTGTCGTGTTGGTCCACGAAACAAGATACTTGAATCACGACGAGCGTAAAGGATGGATACATAGACTAACGAGACTCCTAAGAACAAGTTTCGATTTATTTGGTATAAAATCACAAAATCTCGGCTCGTGTTCTCCAATTATAAGACAGCCTCAACTGTTCTTAGAATATGGGGTTGTTGAAAAGTCATTGTAAAGACAAATAGTTTAAATCCCAGGAAAATGTCAATACATTCTTTCGCCAGTTTGTACAAAAATAGTGAATGGTAAAAGGAATTGCATTACTGTATGTAGCCTTCACTAGCTGCCATGAACATCTCGAGCTTGGACCTGAACCCGCTGCAGGCTCCCACTTCACCTCCTCTCTGTACATTTTCGTTATCACCTCCGTGATGGTGGGCTTTAGGGTATGTTTGATGTTGTGATGCTTTGCATTTACTTTTGTCTCGACTACGCCCCACATGTAATAGTCAAGGGGATTGCAGTCGGGGCTACAGGTAAACCGTAAATTGGGAGAGAAGTGATAACAGAGGTTTTTGTAAAGCTTAATTATTTGTTGCTTTCAATTCAATCACGAATTCCGCAATTCTGTAAAGTTTGGAAACCATTCCTGTGAATTGCTTGGGACACGGTATTGTTTATTTTATATTTCTTAGAATTTTAAAATATAAGAAAAAATTTAAAATGCCGATTTCTCTTGTAAAAGTGATCAAATACTACGTTTATATTTTTACAGTTTTAGCAATCTCGTTATTTTTTTAAAAGTGGTGACACACATAATTAATGAAATCAAAAACCTGTAATTTTCGAGCGCCCTCTGCCTTAATATTATTATTATTTGTAGGACTGCCGAAGAAATTCCGGATTTCCCTATACCATCACATATATTTCGTAAATAAACTTATGAGACAATGCTAGACTAACATCTTCTATCTTTTCGTCGTTGTTTCTAATATATTTGCCAACCTGGTTCACCGCAATTTGATGCAAAGCGATTTAGCAGCGTGACAAATTCAACCACAAACACGAAATACCATTGAAATCACTTTATACAACATTTTAATTCACCGTAGTCTTTGACGACGTGATCAGTCGATACAATTCTCTAAAGAAAAAAGAAAAACAAGCGTTGCTAGAGCTTGGGGAAAAGTGATGTCTATAATGATCAATCGATTTTCGTTACACAGCACTTTGACGCTGTATCGTTGTCCTAAATCCTTCAAACGAGAGTCACTGCCGTTACTTCAACGGAAGTGACAGCGAAGTGGCATTATAGGACATCCTGTAACACCCGAGGAATATTGAACGAACAGTGAAAGGTGGTACAAATTATGAAAGGGATGAAAAGTTTTGAGCGTGTCTCTTCTCTTCAGGATTCCTGAGTCAGGAACCATCGAGAATCGTTTCTGAAGTTCAAATAAATGTGTAAACTCATATGTTTGTAAGTACTTGTTCGTAAGTACAATGATTTTTTGAAAATATTGTTTGATTGATACAATTCTGCTTCTTACTGTATATGTGCGATGAAGAAAGATTCGCCTAAAAATCACTTGTCCACTTTGTCCAAATAGTTTTGCTATACTTATCGTGCGCGAGTTCAGATTGCACTTTAAATGAAACGATTTCCATGAAATTGACACTGCAATAGTAACGAAGAGAGAAGGATGCGTTATCGTCGAACTGTAGCACCTGGTCTGTAGAGACGATCAATTTCGTGTTGTCAGAGAACACGTAATCAACAAGTTAACCCAGCCAGATGGGCCAATTATTGAGTTAATAAATCTGTATCAAGTGCCGCGCAAACGAATCGATTCAGCCGAACTTCCAAGGAAACTATTACTATTCGGCCACTCGGTGCTGCTGCAACAATAGTAACGCATTCCATCCGAGTTAATTATTCCGTTCGGAAGTTGATCGGGATTTCGCGGTGCCGTGTATAGAGGAGTTTCCCTAGTACCGGACAGTAACTATAGCTTTAACATTTAAAACTTCACTTACCGTGTAAGTTGTAGAGGAACAAAAGCAAACTATAACTATTTACTTTTTATCACGTTGTACTACCGTGTATACAACTAAGGACCTCAATTGATTGTTGCGGTTAACAAAAATGAGATTATACAAATTATAAACTATTATTTATACTCATTTTTATGGTCAGGAGACGTGCGACGTGTGCTATTATATCTCTTACCGTCATCGATCCCTATATACCATACAGGGTGTTTGACCACAGGTGGCAGAAAATTTAAGGGGTAGTTCTCCATGACATATTATAAGACGAAAATGAAGAACTAAAAAATTGCAATTTCGGCTTCGTTTTCCAGTTATTGACAATTAAAAATATCCCTAAAATGCGGCAATCCGAGCAACAGAGGTGTACACGTTACCTAAGTACGTCTTAGACGAGCGCTACAGTTATGTATTAAGTAACATGTGGCGTACACCTCTGTCGGTCGGGTTGTAGCATTTTAGGCGCATCTTTGACACTAAATCTACCATGAGAGGCCAAATGACCAATCTTAGATTTCTTATTTGACAATTGTTGAAATTGTAAAGGTGTTTTCATGGGAATTTATTGAATATATTTTTTGACTTCAGTAAATATTATAGTAAAAATCGCACAAAATATAATTAAATTTAATCTTGTTATTTTTATAATATTAGGTTGACAACTAAATGCGCGACCTTTTTATTGTATCATTATAACATCATTCAGTGACCATTCCTTTTGAACGGTATATCATTGGAGAGCTCTGAATTTTGCGATTAATTTGATATAAAATACTCGTGCTTAAAAAATATATATAAATGACTTTGTTTGAGAAAATGTGAAGGTCCAAACTTAATTGCCAACCTAATACTATACACATGATTCACTTTTGATGGTCGGTAGGTAGGTTTAGTGTTAATTGCCAGTAACTGAAAAAGAAAGCCGAAAGCGCAATTTTTCAATTCTTCATTTTCGTCTTACATTGTCATTGGTTATTTTCTTTTCATAAAAGCAAATAAAGTAATTATCTTCTCCATTTGTTGGAGAACAAGTTCAAGTGTCCGGCATTAGGAGAACTTCCCCTAGTATGATTTCTCTGTTTTGCCACTTCATCTTGCCGTGTCAAATGATACCGCGAATAGCGAGCGCTGCGACAAACTCGACATGGATGTGACGGACACAGAGTTGAAAACTAAATCGCCGCTGGACGTAAGAAATATAATTGATGGCATCCTGTTTTGACAGGGCCGCATTATTCCGAGTCCTGGCCAAACCCGGGGGGGCTACGTGACCAAGCATGGCTTCAATGATAATTAATACGTGTTTCGAACTTGCATCATTATTCACGGGAGTTTTCCAGTTTCCAGGATCTTTTTCGAGTCTCTTGCCTCTTTGTTTGCGTCGATTGTTCTTGCATCGTTTCGACGAGCACAGTGCCTCAGAGGGTCTTTAAAAACTTCGACCATTGAATATTCATGCGGTACATCTGAATAATAGAAGTTTTTTTTCGAACAAGTCCTTGAAAGTGGATCATGATCTTCTGCGAAATATGATAGTCGGGGGAACGTTAATAAATTCGTTCGATACGGATAACAGAATAAATGTGAATACATTCATACTGTTTGCTTCGCTGTTCTACTTTGGAATCATAACATTTCATTTGGTTGGAAAGCTTATTAACCTTCTGCCCTAAGGGTTAAATATTATCATGATAAAATATTTTTTTATCGAGTCAGACACAAAGTCTAAATATCTCGAAGAAATAATACATGGCTCACTTCATTCTCATAATCACTGGCACAAGTAATAAGCAGAATGAACATGATTCGGTAGGACCATTTGAGATATGAGGCAATCTTTCATGCAAAGTTTCGCTGATTGGCCCATCAAGAAACGGAGGAAACTCCACGCGGAAGAACTTCGCTCATCGTCTCTGATAACTTCTTCGTTATCAGTTTTTTTCCGTTGTCTTTCCGAACTGACGCAGATTAATGAAAGCGGGCGAGTGACGAGAGAAATAAGGACGCTCTTGGTCGCCGGAAAAATGCTCGGATCGGTGTGTAGCATGTGCTTTAACACACGACTAATCTTTCTGTTTTTCTCTCACGGTACCACAGTGTTCGATCCAGTGTACAAAAGTCGAAAATTTGAAGTGTACGATCTAAAAAGTCTTGTAACGCAAAATATTCTTATGTTTAAAACTACCCACAATTTTTGCTGCGTATGTCAATTTTTTGAAATTTAAACTTAAAGTTGAATGCAAAACATCAATGCATTTCTTTAATCACATATCATTGGCAGAATATCTGTTGTTTAAAACTGATTTTTATAACTTGAATTCAGTACTATACAACCTTTAAAACGTGTAATAAGTGTGATAAACGTGTATAAAGCTTTTTATGAGAATAAGAATATATTTTTATTTATAATTTTTCTTATGAAGTATTTATCAGCTTTAAAGAGACTTTTTAAAAAAGTATCAAAAGGTACCTTCCTGATTTTTAGTATACTACTTCTGGGCACATTAAACTTAATTGTGTCGATTTTTCACACGTTTCCGATAAACTGACAAAAATATTCTTCGAACAAAAGTTACTCAGTAATTATTTACATGACAACCAATTTCATTAAGAAAATATGTACAAAAAACATTTTATTTAATAAGAAATTGAAATTATTTAAAATCTTCATATGCTTTTTATAAAAGTATTAAGGGTCTTAGATCAGAAATCTATTAGTTTGGAATGTTATTAATTTAAAATTAATAATTTTGTCCCGAAATCACCTACAGGATCAGACACTGTGGCCGGCCGGTTTCCGTGAAGTCGGTTGAACAGTTCAGAAAAACGTGGGTTTTTTTAACTCTCGTTAGAAATCTTCGTGTTACTTTAAAACAAGCAAAGTTCGTGTCGCCAGGAGGCAGTGTACCAACTCCCTGTCGAGGAAACTTTCGGATAAACTTTAGAAACGTCTAGTGCTCATCAAAATAAACAAGGTGGTCCCGACAAACGTGCAGTTGAAACTCAGTCGCTTTGCGTTCCCGAGCAATTTCATATTCGCCTATAACAAGTCGAAACATGGGAAAAGAAAGCTGAAGTATTTTGTCTACTATAAAACGGCCTATAGACGATACGTTTTGTCGTGCTTCGCGTCATACGACAAGTTTTGCTTTTTGTTACAAGGAAGGTGGGTGATTGAATATATTTGTCAATATTAGAAGTTTATTCAAACGTACAGCTCTATGAAATGTACGTTTGAAACGTACTGCATCGAAATATGTATTCTCACATGCATTTATTACGTACCAATGAACCGGCATCAGTTTAAAAATTCATGGAAAATGGGCAACGATGCTACATATTAACTTCCCGATTTTATAGGGAAGTTATTGTAATTACCCCGAAAATCGAAAATCGAGTTTTTAGCAGATCTTCACGTTTCATGGTCATTGGAGTCATTTTAGACTATTTTTATCAAAATGTTCGCGTGTGTGTGTGTGTGTGTGTGTGTGTGTGTGTGTGTGTGTGTGTGTGTGTGCGTATGGCCGTTTCTATGTAATCAAATTTTTCGTTAACGTTTTCAGAAAAAGTAACAACGCGATCAGGATAATGAATGATGCAATCGATGTGCCCCGTCGTAACTTAGAGCTGATTAGATTTCGGTCCATATTGGTCAAGTAGTTTTTTAGATTTTTACTTTTTTTTCGAAAAGAGTTGATTCTACAATGCAATTTATAAGGGAGGACGAAAATTTTCCACCAAAGAACCAAACGCAATTACATAAAAAAGTTAAAAAAAAAAATTTTTTTTTAGATTTAAAAAAAATTTTTTTTTTTTAACTGATGCTAATGTTACCGCTTGGAATAACCGAAAGTTATTTCAATGCAAGAGTGAATTTATCATCTCTATTCCCAAGAATACATTTTGGGAGAATATCGATGAAAGTACAAAAAAAAAACGATGTTAGCGATGTTGGCGAAGGAGTAACGAATCGGGAAGTTCTTTGTGTGACTCTTGAAGAGTCACACACCAAATAAAAAACATTAATAGCAGTAGGCCCTACTAGCCATGCGTATCACTAACCCTCTCGCAAGAGCAGTCCTACCCGCGAGCTCGCGAAGCGAGCGAGCAAAAACAACCCTACTCGCGAGCGAGCGAAGCGAGCGAGCAACAATAGCCCTCTAGTTTATTGTTAGAATTACTTCGCCATGAAATTACAAAAGAAATCGCAAACACGGGTAGGGTAAACTGTACAGGGTGTTAAGAAATTATATGTCGCGGCTACCATAGGAGGTTCTACACCCTCGATTTGGTTGAAATTGAACCAAGGCACGTGCTTGTAGCAAGGAAGCATGACCGCCATGACTATCCATACACAAGAATTCTCTTCCGTGTAATTTGATTGTGTATGCAATTCATACACAGTGCAACAAAATTCCTCTTTCCTCTCCAAACAATCTTCTCTCTAATATACATACACTGTATACTTGTGAAAATCGATCTTTTAGTGTCTTTTAACGTTCTCTATGTTATCGTTTTCAACATGCGTTCGACTACTGTCAGTATGCACCTACTTAGCTAGCCTTAAACGTCATCCCAGAATAGCATTAAAATGTTTATTGTGCGAGACAAGCAGTTCGCTTTTACCGGGTAACCACACGATATCCGGCCTACTTTAAGGCTATTTTCAAAGTTTACGGATATTTGTGTGTAAAGTGATTATTTTTGGTTGCAGGAGAAACTACAGGAAACTAAATCAGGTATAGAAGTTATCGTTAGTGTTTTACAAAACAATTACATCATGAAACCCGAAAAATAGTACTTTATTTCAATACTTATGTGTATAATATTCTAAATTAATTTATATGATATTAAATAGAGATCCTTCACACACGTTCAGTTCACTACAGATTCCATTTTTAAACGATGGTATTTACGGAAAATTTACATAATTATTTTTATTTGAACGGAAGTCTATTAATGGAATTATGTCCTTCCACAGTATTTATTAACAGTGTACCTACCGGAAGCTTATTAATAAACTTCTCAATGACAGGGCTATATTAAACAGAAACTCAATAAATTTCCTTTAAAATGGTTCCGAAAAGAACCAACCGAGCACTCAAAGCGACTGGAACGTGGTGCCTTATAAAAATAAGATTGAATTCATTCGGACTTTATTGTATATTTTTAAGATAATTTATTCTTGAATAAATGAATTAATTCAACCATTTCTTGTGAAAGTAGCTTTACTTAAGCCCCCTTTTGCTTGAGGCCCCGGGTATTTTACCAAGTTGCCCACAGGGTAACGCGTCACTGACCTCGATATTTCCTGATGCCAGTTGTAAAAGATCAGTACTCTATGTTCGCCACAAAAACATGGCGCGCAATTTAAAATGTCAGGTCATTTTGAGTCACCCTTTATTTCACCTAGTCAACTTATTCATAAATGCATAAAAATCCGCAGTCTACTGATGATGACCCGCGATTCACCCTGTATACAATTACAAAATTCAGGGACCTTTAGGAAGGGACAACGTAAGATTCAAGTTGCGCATCCACGGTATCACGAAAATCCGCGCAACCTGTTCGAGACAGTTCTGCCTTGATTCATTTGAAGATCACGGGATCACGGGTCGCTCGCCGGATATTCGGTGTGTAAATCTTTGATGAATCGCAGCGGGTTCGGCCTCGTTCGGGTCTCGGACGAAGACGAGCAACTTCTTCGGGAATTCGAGCCGACTGGCGCAAACGGTCGTAACGTTTAAAGTCGAGGGAAATATGGTCGGGTACTGTGGTGCGAACGTACACACGGATGTTTCTCTATTATGGGAATAAATCAAACGTATAAAGCGGTAGAATTTAAGAGAGCTGAGCATTTCGACCCGGTTGCTTTTCGGGTAACGGCTATCAAGCAACGATACTTTGAAGATTTACTGGTCGTAATAAAGAAGGGGTAAAACGAAACGGCGCGGCGCGGCGCCGCGCGCGATTCTAGAGGCGGTCGAGGGTGAAAACACGAAAGAGAAACTAAGCTTCCGGTTACGTGAGTGGCCGGCTGCATTATGTTGTACCAGGGATGTATGCTGCTCACGATGCCCGTTTCGAATAAGGCACGGCCGATGCTAATAAAGATGCTTCGTTACACAGAGTTTTAAGGAAATTGGAAAAGTTAGGGGGACCGTCCCTAATGCGGCCTGTCACCAAGAGAAAACTTCGCCTCTTCGTCTCGAAGAAAACTCCGCGTCTAAAATATGCAAATAGCATCAACTGTATCGTCTTGAAAATTGCACGAACAAGAATACGACGACGTTCGATCCACTTTCAGATTAAACATCGTGCCTATATTTGCTTTCGAATCGGTCGGATTTTAATATCGGAGCCATGGATTCGGCTCTTTCTGAAAGTTGCTTGCAATAGTTCGGGAAAAATGATCCGCTCCGCTCGTATTTCATTTTACGATATAAACGTGTAATTTCCGATTATCGCGTTCGATCGATACTCCGATTGCTCAGAAACCGATTCCGAGTTATAAGTTCGCGTAGCACTGGTTCGCTCGTAAATTCAATTTATTCGATGAGAAATAGCTGTGCATACAGTAGCACTACTAACTAATTAAATCGGTCGCTCGAATGAGAAATATTTGTTTGCCCACTCCTTCGCAGTTGTACTACTTTCCGAGGGCATACATATTTACATGGAATTTGTCTTCTCCAAGTTACATATATCTGGTATTATAGGAACTAGATGTAGAAGAAAATTGACTTGTTTCCTGGATTCTACGAGTGTTGGTATGTACGGGTTACATCCGCGACATTCGAGAATTTACCAGTAGCATTGCGTCTGTCAAGTTTGCAGGTTCGCGTCTGTATTAGCTCTGCTATTGACTTTTCAACTACGCGTGATTATGCAGATTTATTCGACTGCAACTAATATTTTGGAATGCGCAAGCATGCTTGCCACGCTGGTGTTGTAACCACTTCAGCGCGTTAATGAAAATATGCGCACCAAATATTTGTCAGTCTTCGAATTAGTCAGCTATGAATCTTGAAATTTTAACGGATTGGGAGAATTGATATTTCACTGCTATACCTTTTGGTATCGATCATATCTTTGTTCAACATTTATTACTCGAACCGTTTTATCATTATATAATAATAATAATAATTTGCTTTATTTCAGCCTTACAGCTAAGAAATGTGACTTGGTTTACAATAACCTATCTGTACATAACTATCTTATTTCACACATTCGGTCCATATCTTCTCTCATTCATTTCTATGTCTCACACAATCCTATCCTGTTTTAGTATCCTAATTATCACTAACCCACTTAATTCCTTACTTATTGCTTCCCTCCCCATTCCCTAACTTTTTCATTTTTGGTTTATTCTCTTTGGTTTATTTGTGCACTCTTTTCTCTTTTTTTTCCTCAACTTCTACAACCACTCTTCAACCTTTCAATCTTTTTTCCCGCTCACTACATCCTCGAGCTTTATCATTTCCCATATTATCCTGCAATCCCTTGTCGAATGCTCTAGGTTTTCAAACTTGTCCCCACATAGGTCGCATCCTCTTGCCTCTTCCCCCAGCCAGTATATGTTCCAATTCTCTGAATTTCCGCACCTTACCCGCGCTATGAACTTATGACTGTCCCCCCTCCTGTTTTATCATTACATCGAAAAACAAAACGATTCGTTCAAATATTTGTTTAGTACTTATATGCCGTGTGTTCGTTTTGTATTACTTCTGAAAACAAAAGTTCTCTCAGACATCTATAAAGTTCGGAGCGCTGATAAGTTACTTTCAGTTTCTATGCGACAGCAGAAAAAGTCCCTAGCACTTCCTGCATTCGGAGTAGTAGCTGCGATGGAGGAACCCAGTTTCACGGGCCAGCTCGAAAATAAATCCTACGATTCTCAATAAAGGCATTCGACCATAGACCGGGTCTTAATCTCTCTCGCTGCTATTCAGCGCTCATTTTTACCCACGCCGAAATCTCCGGCATTCTGATCGTCGGCCTCTCCATTATCCGCGTCTCGTTTAACCTTCTTCGATGTGCCGTTTCGCTCGGCTATCTCCGTTTCCCTCGAATTCTCCATCTTGAGAGGACTACGGCGATGCTCGAGGGGGGTTGGGGAGCTCAAATAACCGGGCGCCGCGTCGGGTCGCAGAAATCCGGATATATTCCACCTTCGACCCGTATCCTTGCTCGTTATCGGCACGCTTGTTTAGCATGCATCCTGCGCCGCGTCATCACCGGGACCATCGATGATAAGCAACCTCGATACTGTCTCCGTTTGTATGGGTTCAGTGAAGTCTACGGGTCGAGTTGTTGGACCCCTTTATGATCGATCTGGACAGTACCATTTTCGAAGAAAACTTCAATTCTGCCAGTGCACAGTTTCGAAATCATTGGAAGCGTTATTTTAACCTTCTTGTTAGACTTGATAATTTGGGATGATAAATCGTGAAATAATATAAATCGTGAGGAATTAGTCTGTCTTTATCAGGGACCAAAAATAACAGTTATTCTAAAATTTCCTACGATAAAAATCATTAATAAAAAGTTGATTATTATTGAAATTTAAGATGTACACAAAATATAAAGAAAAAAATTCGAAGAACAAAATGATTAAAAAATATCGATTTTTATACTTTTTGGTTACAAATAACAGTTATTAGTGTTCAAAAAATTGGATTCTCCTCGATAACTGTTATCGATGAAAAACTGCTACGATTGCTCGAAGCAGTTATCGATGAGAGAAGATCATTTCGATCACACGTAACAGTTATCAAATGAGAGAAATTTATTGATTTATTGATTTATTGAAAAAAATTGATTTCGATTGCTCATAACAGTTATCGATAATTGAATTTCTTTTAACTTGTTCATAATAATTATTCATGAGAAAATTATTTTTGATTGCTTATTTAATTATTGAGTTGTCTACTCTTTTTCGGATGGAGCAAGCCTGTGAAATTCATTGAATCAAAAGACCATACGAACAACACAAAACCTGTTTGTTTGTCACATTAAATTTTGATTGTAGCAATTAATTTTACGAATAAAAAATTTATTAAATAATTGATTTTTTACCATTTGAATGTTGTATTATTTTATAATAACTACTACTTTCCTTCATCAATAACTATTATGAATGATCGAAATGAACTTCTCTCATTGATAGCTGTTATGAGCGATCGATATAAATTTCTCTCATTGATAACTGTTATAAGTGATCGAAATGAATTTCTCTCAACGATAACATTTACCAACCAGAGGAAAAATGTTCGGTTACTTATAATCCTTATTTGTAACCAATACAATTTTAGTCGATGAAATATGTACTTGTTATTCTGTGATTTTTTTGCTTTTTGGTTATAACAGTTATGGTCCTTGGTTTTTATTAATCGGCAGGCGTAACAAGAACAAGGAAAAATATGTGGTAATTCGAATATACTTACTCGGTCAGGCATAACCTGCCTTACCCTCGGCTCGTAACACATACGAATTCATAACAGAACCTCTATTATAGGAGTTCCGTGGAACATGGTCCTTCAAGCTTCAGCTTCAGCTTCTCTCAGTAACATAATAAACATTGTTTTCAAGTTTTCTGTTTTGCAACTGTCAATGACAAATATTTGCTAAATCAACCCAACCTCCAGCATGCCACTGCGTGTAGCTCAATGCATTAATGGCCTTGACCTTCACACATGTCGTCAAGGTCACCTTCCAGAATGACTTTCTTTATTAAAAAGTTATTGATAAATATATACATATACACGATCTTGACTTTGACATATCGCACCCCCGCAAGAAAAGTGACACAACTCAAAAATGCAGCATTTGAGAAAAGTCAACTTAAAGAATACTATAAAACTTATATTGAAATAGTTTAAGCTTCTTCTTTTAAATTCCTGGTAAGTATGATAAATTGCGAGATAGAGATGTGACGCTTTTCGTGCATGTTGAGGCACTTCATACATATTTTTCAATGACATAACATCAAAATTGCCATTTTTTGACTTGTGTCACTTTTCTTGCGGGGGTGCGATATGTGTTATCAAGAATACTCTTCGAAATAATTTTTCCTTAAACAATTATGCATGAAATAGTTTTCGTAGATAGAATCTTAACATGATAGAATTAACACTGGGTACCTATTTAAAAAGTCAGCATGTGGTACATATTATAGATATGTACGTGTTGTGCACGGTGAATTTGTCGAAAAGCTACAGCCTCACCAATTTGGAGTTAGTTGGGGTTGGGGACTTGAGAGGTGGAGAGAGGTTGGAGAGGGCTCGCCATACGTACAAAAATTCATGCAAAATGTGTAACATTGCAAGCATAGTCGCTCCTCACTAATTCCAACCAACTTAAACAATACCACTTCTTTGAAATCCTGTATATGATCTTGTATACTAGTTATTAACAAAGTAGCTCTTATGGATAGATCATACATTTTTCATACTGGATACCTTAAATTAACAAAAAGGATTTGTTACCAAAAGGCACATACCGATCCACGACTAAAACCTTTTATTAATCACCCAAGACAGTGTCCTTGACAACATAAAGGGTGGGGCAATAACTATTAGCACCTCAGATATCTTCGAAACTATAAGTTTCACAGAAATATTTGCTGAAATAAAATTGCACAGTACGAAGGGGACCATCCGGTGACGATAATAGTTTTTTTGTAGGTAGAGGTACTTCGGACATTTGAAGGTCACCTTAATTTCCTTAAATGGAATGAGGTATTTTTTAATACATCAATCGATGCAGCTGGACATTCTTTATAAAAAAGTACTAACCTATGTATGTCGAAAAATTAATAGTTCAGGAGATATTTCAATTTAAATAACTCCAAAATACCATTACTGTCGTACTAAGGCGTTAGTGTTTACTTACTTGTGTAACGCCTTAGTACGACAGTAATGGTATTTTGGAGTTATTTAAATTGAAATATCTCCTGAACTACTAACTTTTCGACATACATAGGTTAGTACTTTTTTATAAAGAATGTCCAGCTGCATCGATTGATGTATTAAAAAATACCTCATTCCATTTAAAAAAATGAAGGTGACCTTCAAATGTCCGAAGTACCTCCACCTGCAAAAAAGCTATTATCGCCACCGGATGGCCCCCTTCGTACTGTGCAATTTTATTTTAGCAAATATTTCTGTGACACTTTTAGTTTCGAAGATATCTGAGGTGCTAATAGTTATTGCCCCACCCTGTATATCAAGATCAAGGCCATTGGAACATTTGGACTGAACGTAAGTTTTACTTTCGGTTTTACTTTCAATGAACTTCTTTTCTTTCCAGGATTACTGGAGAAACTGTCCTTGTCAACACATGTCAAGGTCAAGGTCAAGGTTATCGAAAGGTACTCTCCTATTGTAAATATTTACCTAATTGACCTATAATATGTTAAAGCATGGCTGATCTCACCTAGAAAATTTGAACTATAATAAGTCGAGCGTACTTTCAGGTGTACGCGCGCAAGTGAGTACAGTCGGTGTACAAAGTATTCGTACACTTATTAAAAACGAATAAATTTATATAAGAATTGTTCAAGATTGGACTCAGCAGCTTGAGTTTTTTGAGACGTTAGAAGGGTTAGTTTATTAGCTGATGTGTAAATAATTTTTTTTGTAATTGTTATTGGTCGCAATTACGGAGGGAACAGTAAAGACCACGATTTTTAAATTTTTTATCCGTGCCCGTAATGAAAATTTAAAACATGTATTTTGTAAATCTAAGTAAGTTATATATATATATATATATATATATGTATAAAGTTTCATTAAAATTGGTTGACAGATTAAAATACTATGGACATTGTAAGATGTAAAAATGTTTGAATTTGCGGTTTGCGATTCATTTAAATCGCAGATTCTTACGATTTTTGCTATTGTATTTTCCAATTAATTATATTTCGTAACGTCCTTGATCGATTTCGTTGAAACTTTGTACAAGTATATAACTTACTTAGACCTACCAAAGGAGCCTTCTAAATTTTCATTACAGGCACAGATGAAAAATTTAAAAATCGTGACCTTTACTATTTCCTTCGCAATCGCGACCTATAACAATTTAAAAAAATTATTTACACAGCTAGTAAACTAATCCTTCTAACGTCTGAAAAGAAACTCAAGCTGTTGGGGGTCCAATTTTGAAAAAGTAATTCGTTCTTTTAATGTGTACGAATACTTTGTACACCGATTGTACTTGCATACAGATAATCTAACATTCTACAAGCAAATGAATGTTTGGTTCGAAATTGTTGTCCAACCCCAGTTATTCGAACGTCGACTGCTATTGCTGGAAGTATATGTATAATATGAGCAGCTGGTGGTGAGCCTCTATTAACTATTATATCCGAACTATTGTGTTGGTCAGAAAGTAATTTCGGTATTTTAAGGTGAAATAAAACCGAATTCTTTATTCAAACGATGAACTTTAATCAATAAAATACTTTCTTATTTATTCCTTTTTGCAAAAAATTATCGAAAAAAAGGGAAAATATCTTATTCATTAAAGTTCATTGCTTGAATAAAAAAATTGGGCTCTATTTCACCTTAAGGATGTTCTGGAAGTATATAAAAACGCAACAAAATTTTTGAAAATTTGACAAGATATAATTCTTACTAAATTAATGCAATTATCATAGTTTGGGTTCGATTCACTGCACCGTTTAAGAATTATAGCAACTTAAAGTTTGCACATTTTAACAGGTCTTCTTATGGAGAATTCATAAAATTCCACTTCAAACCCTATTAAAACCTTGAAAAAACGCAACTAGAAACTCCAGTTTTTTCTTATATGTAGTAAAAATTATGTAATTAATTATGTTCAAAATTTATTAGTATTCACTAAACAGTTACAGAGCAAAAAAATTATAAACTGTTACAAAACGTCAAATTTATCATGTTGTCTCTTACTAGCATGGAAACGCGGCAAGTGTAGACCACTGAATATAGCTACGGAGGGTACAGTATTCGCAAAAGTTTAATCCAAAATATACTCATGAATGGATGGATTTCGAATTTCTTGTACTTTTGTCTCCCATTGTACCTCCAGAACATCCTTAAAATACCGAAATTACTTTCTTGCCAGCCCAATATGTATCTCCTTACAAGTTCATATAAAGTCTACTGTACCCTAGTGCGAGACCTCACGCAACCGGAGCAGTTCGAAGAATTGATGTGTTTGTTTTTCCGCGAACTAATTGTCAGACTCGGTAGACGTTGCAGTTTCGAGGAAAAAGGCCGTGCTGGTGGATTCTGCATGCTCTTGTGCAATTGCGTCTCCTTCGAGGACCGGACACGCGAGCTTCGCCGCGCGTTGATACGAGCCAAGCAGGTGGATAAGATAAGGTGGTACGGAATCAAAGGTGGACGTGCCGGCACGTAGGTATAGGTGGTGCACGCTCGATCCTCGGCATCGGAATGCGTGGCTGGTGCCCAGTATTCCGTGTAGATTTCGTTCCCTCTTCGTTTGACTCGCGGCCCAGGAACGGAAGAATGAAAACGAAAGAGAGAAAGAGGCGAGCTGAGAAACCAGGTTGACGGAGCGTCTCGCACTTGCGGCGGAAGACACCGCTGCAGGAGACGTATTGGTACGTGCATACAGCTAGGAGTTAGGAGACCGTCCAAGAGCGAGGCAGAGGATCACGATGGAACGGAGAGGGGCGAACTCCTTGTGGAACCCCCAGGGACGATCCAGGACCTTGTCGGGCCCATGTCCGATGGAATGAACGGAGCAGAGAAAGTTCTCAGAGGTAAATACGAACAGGTGTTTCGATGTTTCGCAGTTTTCTTTCATTGTGCCTCTTGTGTTGATGCTCAACCCTCTGTATCCGGTTCGTGGTAATTTCAGCTTCACCAATGGCCAGATCAATTTGCTTTCGTGTCAGTGTTTTATTTAACGTTAGAAACACGTCAGCTCCTATGATTTCGTTTTTTAGTTAGCTTGGGAATGTTTAAATTCATTATTATTGTACATAGTGAGATAATAATCCTATGAACTCAATAGTTGTAGACGGCCTTAACTATCCTTTATCAACTCCTAATTATATATTTTCAAAATTAGGAGTTAGGCAGCTTTTCAAGTACTCTAAAAAAGAATTATTTATTGATACCTTAAACAATGGCACCGAAGAAACTTTTTTGCGAGTATAAACACGTAACAACAGGTAGTGGATATCATTTTTTAGGAGGAGTATTGTAATTAATATTTTATATGCAGACAATTTGGTTCATCGAGAATTTCGCTTTCTCTAGGGCGGAGCTCAATTGCACGAGACAGATCACTCGTGGCATATTATATTTTCTGTTTATTTCCTGTATCCGCGGCGCGAGTATTAATAACAGCGAGTGGGGGCAAAGAACGAGAACGCCGATGCGTTTAGAGAGACCCGGAACTATGGCAGCATCAGCTTTCAAAGCTGATTCTCCAAACGCGAAGCGAACAGAGGCGCGACGATTTGAAAAATTTTTCGCAGCTTCCGGAAGCTGTCGTGTTGCACGGAATTGGAAAATTCGGAATGGCAAAAATGCTTATAGATAAAGGCGGACAGGTGATCTTAACGAAATTAAGAGGATGTGACGAGCGTGTAGCGTGTGCAGTAGTGTGCACCCATAACATCGTGGTTTCGACGACACTGGTATCGTCCTCAACCTTTCACGCGACTCCTGGTTGTCCCTCTCTCTCTCTCTCTCTATTCCGTTGGACGGATGTATAACACAAAAGAGAAAGAGAAGTACACGGCCAGGCGGTTGCCGAGTGACTGAACTGGACTGAACGTCGCTGCGGGTGGCGTGGGACGCGCGGGGCTTCTAGTTGCGACGGCAGCGGGAGAACCTGACGGCGGCGGTGGGGATTGGTGAAGCGGGTGGTGGGGAGCGGTGCGTCGCGACGCCGTGGTGGTGGGGGAAGATCGGAGCGGCGTAGACCGACGGCGGGGCGGACCGAGCCGTCAGTCAGCCGTGCTACGTCGTAGGGATGAGATCGCAACGAGGCAGGACGTTGCACGATCCGACATTCGCGCGACGACGGTGACACGATACAAAGACTGTGCACGCGACCCGCAACGCATACGTAACGTGTCGCGATTCTGGGATTCGCTTCCGCGGCTTGCGATCGGTGGATGTTGTAGTTTGGCGGCAGAAGAGGCGTGTTTCCCAGGCTGTGCAACTGTGCGGTGCTATCCTCGTTTCTCCATCTTCCGCATTCCTTGCTCCGATTGGGAGTATCTTTCACCGTGCACCGAGCGTGCATCGACGGTTCTCTTGGGATTATTACGCGGCCAACGAAATCCGCTCGAACGAACCGGAGCCGAAAAGGAACGCCGGCATCATCGTGAGTGAAAATTCTATTAATAAGCGTTGCCACGGCCGAGCGGAGAAGACCACCGTGTGTCTTCCTCGGCACTTTGTTATCATCGATTCCGAACTGTCAAGACGCGTCCGACCGCGCCGAGTCGCGCCGTCCGTATGCCTCCTTCGCCTCTTACTCCCGCAGCGAGAGATACGCGTGTCCGGGAACTCGTTACATACCCTGGCATGGCCTCGCGAAAGCCTGTTTTCAACGGTGCCGACCACGCGCGAATCTCTCTGACTGTCTGCGGGTTGTGTCGTCGTGCTCGTCTTTCGACGGGGCCCGAATCGCCCGAACGTGTTCTTAGTCTTGACAGTTTCGCGTTTCGCCGCGTGAATACTGTTCAAACCGTTTGCCAGCGTTCGGCGACGCGACGCGCCGAGCGTGTTCTACCCACGTGCATTCGGTCCTCCTTTCCAACCTATACGCATTCTTGTCCGATTTCGTGAACCGCGAGTTTTAAACCGGCTCGCATTGCGGCATTTAAATCGAGATTACGGACAAATATAATAAAATTACTTAAAATATATCTTAAATACTACATTTCACTATTCAACCACACACGATCACGTTCAAATAAATAATACCGATTTTTCAACCGCCAAACTGTAAGCATTGAGCTTCTCTTCCATTTCGTTAGATATTGTGGTTATATTCAACCCTTTGCACTCGGTACTATTTTAACCTCCGCAAGGTAATGTGAGGTCTCGGTGATCCCAGCTTCAGAGTTTTCAAAAGAATTTTTATACGAACAAAATTAGATCTGTTTGTTTACTTTTTATCCTGTGTTATTCTTTATCCCAAATTTATTAAAAACGAGGCTATTTATGAAAACACATTTGTCGGTCATCTTACTATTTATGTGTTATTAGACCTTATTACCTCGCGAGGGATAACCCGAAAATTAAACATTTCTTCCTAACTAGAATAATTCCATTCTATATGATTTTTTTCACTTTGTGGATATGGAAGTGATATAATACGTCACACAACACTTAAATGTTTAATAGTTGATTTGATACCAACATTTTGAATAATGTAAACAATATTTTGAATAATGGTACAACAATTTTTAGTGGTTACTCTCTGAGTCACCACTCGAGTGCTAAGGGTCAATAGATCAAATTTTCTGCATAATATTTTCTCGCGATATAATGATTTCTCTAAAAAAATAAATAATTTCTCTGGCGCCAAAAACTTGCATGGCGATGTGATACAGTATCTTTTTGATATAAAACCATTAACAGGATGTTTTGATCCGTTTTTTAATTACACTCTCTTTCTATAGAAAAAAAGAAATTTTTTAATTTAAAATTAATATTATACATACCTGTGTTCAAATTCTCATCGTTTCAGGTATAACAAACTATTTATGGCTCGTCAACAGATAACAATGCATATTGAACAAATGATTTTCTAGTAATTAGGTTTTTACCAATTTTTACTAATCCTCTATCGATTTTTCCGGAAATGGATGTTTACATTTACATAGTTTCCTTAACGACCGAACAATTAGATCAAAATCGAACAATAACAAATTCGATTGCTGTCCACGAAACTCCAAACGCGAGGAGCAAGTCAATAACTACAAATTGCCAAATGCAAATTTAAAATTTTCTTCTACTATATTATTTTGGGGACATACCCACATTTGGATGTACAGTTACTCGAAATTAATATGAAAGACGATAACTTTTTAAATATTGTACTATACGATTTGAACTATTTTGGGATGCTGGAGCAATTAATTAGTTTACTACAGGATGTGAAAAGAAATTATTTCAAAAATGTAATTGATCGAAATTGTAGAAAAAGTATAAAAGGTTGTATTTTACAACTTTTTTATGTGGACCTATATTGAAAATTTAAAAAGTACGTTTTGTAGATCTGTGTCAATTATACGCACTGTGAAAGTTTCATCCAAATCGATTGATACGGAAGAAACGACAGCCATTGAAAGATGGAATCCTTAGATTTATTGCAGTTAGAGGCCGAAAATCGTGAAAATCTGCAATTTTTACCATCTTTGGTAAAATCTTTGGTTTACCATCTTTTGGATTTTGACGAAATTTTCAGAATATGTTTAATTGACACAGACCTACAAAACGTATTCCTCAAATTTTCAATATAGGCCCACATAAAAAAGTTGTAAAATGTAACTTTTAGTATTTTTTCTACAATTCCGATTAATTGCAATTTTTGACAAAATTTCTTTTCACATCCTGTAGTAAACTAATTGCTCTAGCTTCCCAAAAAAGTTCAAATCATATAGTACAATATCAAAAAAGTTGTTTTTTTAGAGCGTCCGAATATTAATTCGAGTGCCTGTACATAATCGTTCATGTACCTAGGGCCTAGAGTGTCTTCAAGCAATGAACTGCGAGGCACGTTCGATCTGGTCAAGAAACACCAATCTTCGGCTTGCCACGCAATGTTTGTACATGTACAACAGCTTTCCGGTTCATTATGTGTTTAAATTCGGTGCCACTGCTTCTTGTACGCAAGTACAATTTTTGAGGATTTAGTTCACATGTATTATGATCTTCCTCTCTTATAATCGTGTCTCTTATTAACGATAAGGTCAAAAAATAAAATAAGAAAATAAGGTCAATGAAGTGTAAGGTCGCGGCGTTGGGGGCGACCGCGTTGTTCGTGGGAGCACATATTTATTTCTATCGAGTTTAAAGTTACGAGTTCACGAGTTACAAATATGAATGCATGCAGGTTTAAACTCTTAAACCTCCTAGTATTTATTTTGTGATTACCGTGATTAGAAATTTTCCATTGTTCGGGATTTCATAGGCCAAAGAAGAAAGTTTATATTTATTCTATGTTTTCTCCAAAGGCTATACATATATCGACTACAACAAAATAAAATTTCATTTTGGTTTAAAGTAAATTAATAATATTTATTAGACTCTGTGTAGAGTCTTCATCACGAGTCTATCTCGATATTGTACGGAAACTCGGTAGGGACTTCGTTGCCATCTAGCAATATTTAGAGGTGTGCGAGAACCCGAAATATCGGGTCGGGTCGGGAATACGAAATTTTTTCGGGATCGGGACGGGTACCCGAAAATTTTGAGATTCCCGAAAGAATCGGGATTCTCGAATTTATCGGGATTCCCGAAAGAATCAGGATTCTCGAATTTATCGGGATTCCCGAAAGAATCGGGATTCCCGAAAATTATGAGCACACCCAGTAATCATTTATATTTGTTTTAATGAATACATTCATTGTTTTGGATTTTTTATTCTAGATGTTTTCGGCAAATTATGTTATTTTAGTTTTTACTTATTTAATTTATTATTATAAAAGTATACATTTCGGAATATATAGTATAGTGCACAAATAAGTATAATTATTCATTGTAAATTTTGATGTAAAAAAGCCACTTTTTCGACATTCTCTGTCAGCAATCTTGTTCGTCGCGATGTTATATTTCCAACCGTGGAAAATAGTCGTTCACTAGTTGCTTGAGTTGCGGGTATACCTATGTATCGCCGTGCTGCCTTTGCTAATATTGGCTATCTTTTGCAATTTTCCTTCCATCAGTATGAAATGTCATTATTTTGAGGTATATTGTTCTTTTCAAAATATATTCTTATATCTTTTTCTTTAAGTTCATTATAACTCTCTATCCGATTTGTAGCGTATGTTTTGTTGCCAAGCTTATCATCAAAAAATTTGAAAAGCTTTGATTTTGGTTCCTCTTTAAAGTGAATTGTAATATATTCATAAAAGCATATAAATTTAAAAATTCTAAAGTTATTAATTGATAAATAATTTTATTAACGTTACCATCATCTTCATATTTTTCAATTAATTCATCGCTATTGTTATTCTACACAACTTTACTCCCATTATCACTCCACATTTTTTAAAAAGATTTTTAATCTTTATAAAATTTACACAGATTTTGAAATATACGTCTAAGCTTCCCGAATTTCTCAGCGATACTGCTCAACAGCGTACACAATGTCCAAGTACTAAGCACGCAGTCACACGTTTGTTTACATCAGGTGACACGATTCTTAGAATCCGTGTTTCCAATAACTTTACGAAAATGGCAGAAGAAATTGAAAGAATCTTGTCCATTACGAATTCTTTTCAAGAGTGTCTCATGTCATATTCTCGAAATTTTCGGGAATCTCGAAATTTTCGGGAATCTCGAAATTTTCGGGAACCCGATCCGACCCGACTCGACCTCTTCTCGACTCGTCCTGACCATCGGGTTCCCGATATTTCGGGTTCTCGCACACCCCTAAGCAATATACATTTTTTAGTAAGATCATGTAGATATTGTTTAATTTGAGTTGTCGGATGCTTTATTTTCACATGGGAAGGACGTGACGTGTACACTAGATCTGTCTGAACTTTCAGGGTTATGATTAGACTGCGGATCTTTATGCATTTATGAGGAAATTAGTTGGGTAAGAAATATAAGACAGTAAAAGATTAGAAAAATTTATGAACATTGTAATGATGTTTTTGATATAACAAAGTCATTAAGGAATTAAATAAATGATTACTTTATTCCTGCTTCCCACAATCAGTCTAGAAGATTTTTATTTTCCATAGAGAACTGCAGTCCAGTTAACATATTTTCAATAATCTGATTTCTTATACAACATTACCGAACCATAATTTCTATTTTATTGATTTGAAATATTTCTTGAATTTGCTAGAAAAAACGAGTTTTTCTTATCGAACTTACCGCCTTCCATCCACTATGCTGAACCACTGTCAACACTATATTACAGTATAATAAATGGTATTTTATACTTTCGGGGGAGTAACAAACATTAACACATTCACAACCACTGCGTATTTAAGTAACGTTCTACTCAGTTACAATATTTTAGTAAATGCGGAACATTCTCTGTGTACATAAAAAAATACAGTGAAGATATCTCGTTAAGCTTCTGAATATTACACTGTGCGTTACATTTTTAAATAACAACATGAACGAGATTAATTTGCGTTTCTTTACGCCAAATTTTGGTCGTTGCAACTAGCTGCGCAAGCTGCAAATGTATTAAAGTTAAAAAAGCATGCAAGATTAATCATTCAGAACGTACAGCTGGATAAAAATAATAGTTTCAGATATAATTATTTAATTAATTGTAAAAGACGAAGATAGAGAGTTCTTTATAAAGTACTTTAAATATTTGTTCAAAAATCAAACGAATGTAATCGTAAACGTATTCGCGTTCTAAAGGTAATGCTGTAACAAAAGAACAAATTTTTTAATGAAAATAATATCAATCAAATAATCTATTGTTATAGCGTCAATAGGTTTCTTTAACAACTGTTTGAATGCTATCTAATTCGTCTTGAATTATCTCTAGAGCTCATTTTCAACCTTTAGCCGTTTGGTTCTAGCTTCTGAAGCTATAGCTTGTTAAACAATTCAAAACCACACAGTTTTATCTCGATATTTATTGATTTTAAGTTGTTTTGAACCCATGAAATGTGCATGCACGCCAAATTTAATCCAAGTAAACATATCAAATACATTGCAATGTAGAGAAAGAAGAAAACATGAAATAAAGTCGTCTAGAACTGGATCTTTCCATACGCATTCGATTAACTTTCACTATTACGAGTTTATCACAATATTACTTACGTTGGTCGATAATATACTATTTGTAGTATAACGTATACAGTTTAAAGAAATTGTACCTATAAGATTTTGCGTTGCTTCTACAAATGTATATCTACCTAATTAATTAGTAGCATCGCACTACACATTAATAGCAATGACAAAGAGCACAGCTCAGTTACTGAATTAAGGGATACCCTGAGCGTGGGCGTCTGTTGAAATAGAAACACTTCAAAACATAGTTTTATCAATGTCAAACCGAATTTTTAATGTTATTGGACAAAATAGAGGTTACACTAATTATTAATATAGAAATAGTGGAAAAATAATTGTTGATTTTGAGTTTATTCATCTTTTTATGTCTTTCTTTAAATAAATGGTGTATTTATTTTTTGAAACGGACGCACATGTTTTGTTCAATTAATTGCGATATGGTACCAAACTCGAATTTTTTATCGATCTAGAATAATAATAAGATTTTTTCAAGAAACGTGGTGGCTTTATAGCAATTTCGGGTAGTGTAATTCGAAGGCTCGTATCAATACTGTTTTTGATTGAAATCAGGTCTGTTCGCGTCACCATATTTGACTTGTAAATGACATTCGGAACATTATGTACAGGGGAAAAGTTTTTCGAACGCACGATCTCGTGAGAGCGCTGCGCGCCTTTTTCTTTTTCTGCTGCTCCGTCGCGTGACATACATATTTTCGTGATTATGAAAAATTATTTATTTAATAAATGAACTGTAATTCTAAATTTTTGAGGTATGCATCTTCAAGGTAAAAGAGTGCTCTTCATTTAAAAAGCAATTTTTTTAGAAATATTAAATATGTTCGGGTCACGGTTCACCAAAGAAAGTTAGTAACTTTCTCGATCGAAAATCATATGCACAAAATGTGTTCATTTTTAAATGCTTGTTCTAATTAGAATTTTTATTTAATTTTGTTAATATCGACATTTTCGGCATTGCTACAGTGAGCGAAATTCGTTTAAACGCACATACAAAAATAAGGATTTTTGGTTGAAGATTCAAAATTTTAATAACAAACGTTTAACAATAACTGAGAATTGTAAATATATTTATATATTATAATATTTGTACATATATATCTACCAAAACATTTATGTAAGAATTTTTACCAACAAAACCATATTTTACGTGCGAAATTCGTTTAAACGCACACGTAAAGAAAACAATTAAAAATTAAAAATACATGAAAATTACAAATTTAATATTTTGTATGGCCGCCATTGCTTTGAATTAAAGCGAAAATTCGATTGGTCATTGAATTTACAAGATTGGTAATAGCGGTATTAGGAATTTCTTCTCAGCAACGTTTAATTTCTTCTTTTGAACTGTCTACATTGGCGAACTGACGACCATTGGCATAAACTTTTCTTACAAGTATTGCTCATTACTTCTCTATTGATATTGGGTTCATGTCAGGGCTAAATGCTGGCCATTTCATTATACGAATGTTTCGTGCTTCGAAAGATTCACGGGAATGTCTTGTCACGTGAACCGCTGCGTTATCCTGCTGAAGTATAAATCCGTTTTCTCCAACTACGTCTTCTAAAAATGGTATTAACACCACATCGAGCATGCCTATGTATTTTGAATTCGTCTTGGGAGAAAGCTTCCCAAATCATCATACTACCGTCATGAAAATTTCGGCTCAATCTAGAATCATTCTTTTGAATCAGATCATGTCAATACGATGAGCATTCGTCTGGACCATCCGAATTAAACTCCTTTTCATCGGAAAAAATGACTTTATGCCATTCGTCGGTCCAGTGCATGTGATTTTCTGTGAATTGTAACCGGGTAGCCTTTTGATGTTGTTTTAACATTGGCTTCCTCATCGGTTTTCTGAAAACTACATTCGGTACATTGTGCAAAATTTGTTGCACATGTCTGGACGTTATTAGTAATTGTAACTGTGCAACAAGGTAATGTGCAACAATTTAATGTGCAACTAATTTTTTTTGTCGCTTCACTTATATTATTTTTTTCTCGTTTTGTGATTTTTGTATTTCCTTTTATAGCATGTTTTTTGCCGTAAACTTCACCTCGTTTCAAAAAATTTCGTGTTACGGACTCGAAAAGTTTAATTTCATTGGCAATCTTTCGATTCGATTCCCCACTTTTTAAAAAGAAGATATTGCCTTTTCAGCTTCATTTAAATATTTTCCTTTCACCATTCTGTTCTGTTACATAAAATCAAAAATATGACTTAATCAGGAACACGGGACAACAATTCTTTATGATGACTCTTTAAATCAACCACTTTCCTTTATAATTTCTCTCAATATCTGGAGGAAAAAGCACTACGTTTAAACGAATTTCGCACTTGTAGACGCTGTCGTAAACTTGTAACACGTTTCGCTCTGCAACATATTCTGGCATGTGAATACGGAACATTTCGAAGCATAGATGTTGAAAGTAAAGGTTTAGCAAAGTAAATAACCCCATTTTGACAACATTATCTGTCCTTTTCTTCTACATAAGCATGAAAATTTGTCAATTTTGAAGTGCGTTTAAACGAGTTTCGCTCACTGTAGACATTTAGAAAGAACGTAGATGCATTAAATACCGATATGAGACAAGTCATATTTTACTACATGAACTGCTAGATCGATCACCCGGACCACTGTGGCTTCGTACGAAATCGGAATCGGAATCCGAATTCGACAGAATTTCTAGCGCCGCGTCTGTATTACCGGCGATGAACGTCAGTCATACGAGCCGGTTTTCTGCGCGTCTCGTTGCGCGTATACCATACGCTACACTGACTCTACGCTCCGTATACACCATGCTAGCCTGAACTTCACGGCAGTCCGTGACCCCGAGTGTTTCCTGTTACGAGAAAGGCCTTTGCATGGTTCGGTACGTTGGCATTCCTTTTGTCCGCGGTAATGATCATTGCGTAACTCGTAACATTTGGGAAAAACTCGGGCGCGTGCGAACCTTCAGGATGCTTGCTCTCTCCTTCTACCGTATTGTACTGTAAACGATTTCATGTACTTACTCTTCACCGTTTGTTACAAATGTTAATTATTTCGCGCTGTTTCTCCCATCTTTGATGGAGTTTACTCGCGCTTGCAGACTAGATCTTATCTGTTGATTCAGTGGAATATGTTGCCTTAAATGTTGGGATATTGTTTCCAGTTGGTTTTAGGTATCACTTTTTAATAAGCTCACAATATTGCTCTAAGTATTTAATTATGAAATTTATTATTATTAAACTGCAGATATTTTATGCAAAATAAATATGTTCTGCGCGAAACAGGAGTTGTATAAAATATATTTCTTCTCTTGATTGTGTATATCATTATTTATATTGTACTGTATATTATTGAAAGCTAAAACGCTGATCTAAAGCCAATTTTGTTTGTTTATTTCAATATAAATCAATGTGATTGTCGCGTATTCTCTTTTTATAAGTGAAAATATAAACATGTTGATTTATATTATATTCGTTTAAAATCTGGTAGCAAATGCTTGTCGAATGTTCGCGATGGTAGAAAAAACTCAAAAATTGAGATGATAATCAATTTAATAAAAAAAAGTGAACGACCAAAAAAATTAGCTTTTTAACGTAGTATAATCGAGAAAATTATAATTCGTTTACAGAATATGTTAATTACAATTATCCGTAATTCGATCAATAAGTTTTATTTTGATAAAGGATACGTTTATTGAATGTTTCTGTTGAAATGCAGACAATTCATACAAAACAATCTAATACAGTAGTATAGACATTAAAATAGACAGTTAATTAAAGGATCTTAGGATTAAGTAATAGGTTACCTTTAAACTTGAATCATTTTTAACAGGCAAACAATAAGGAAATTAAATAATGTATACCTGTCTAACACGTGTCTGTAAAGAAAAAGTAGCCGAGCGATATTTCAGAAACAGGCGAAGAGAAAAATTAGTACTACAAAAGCTTTTACTTTCAATGTATAACAACGCTACATGCGTACACAAATAAAAAATCCAATAGCTCGAACAACCAAAATTTTTCATCTTACGCGAGATTTAAAACATTGTACGTATTTTGGCCAGCTTCTCGAGGCAAATACTCCACTGTGCGACGCGACGAGAAGGTTGAGACATCAGCCGAAACCTTTAAATTTACCGAAAATGATTGCAACGATCTTTAGAGCGTAGTTGAAGAACGGTTTGGTCCGGAGAGGTATAAAACTGGTAGGAAACGTCGTCGAGTCGGTCAAAACTTCGATATACCTCCAGAGGGCATGCATTCTTGTGCCATACACAAAAGGTCTATCCTAATTGTCGTTCTCTTCCTTCCCTATTCGGAGTGAGCGAATCGCAAGCGGTGGGGCGCGGCGCGGCGGTCGGGCCGAAGCGGACCGGGCCGACCATCGGAAGTAAAATTTTCTACGGTCCTCGCAAGCCGGGTCGGGGTCCATGATTCGTCTCGCTCGAGTTCAAAGCAAACTGCCTATCGTAGACAATTTTTGCGAGCTGCAGCTGTGTGTAGCCTGGCATTCTTCCGGCGCCACGCCGGAATATCCAACGAGATGCGATGCTCTGGCAGGCCGTGCGTAAAAATTCGTCCTCTTTAGACGGAACTCGGTCACGTACCGGCCAGGTAGGTAGATCGTTGGGGGGTAAAGGTCGGCGGTTATTACCTGGCCAAGAGGTATAGCCTCATTCGTTTTCATTTGGTTGGTGTGCGCGCACCTACCGTGGCACCGGGGGCCTCTCGTATCTGTTGCCAAGGCGATGATCAATTCGTCGAGTGGCTTCCTTCGCGAACAGAAAGGGTTTTCGCTCTCTTTTGTTTCGAAATCGGGGGAAAAAATTCTGGTCGCCCGTATCCGCTCTGCGGCGTTTGTCATTCGTGCCACTGCACTGGTGCGTAGCGGAGAAAGACGGCCCGATCCCAGACTCCGTTAGATAAAGAGAGACGACCATCGGTGAGGCCAGTCGGCTTAAATTTAATTCACTTCTCTAACGCTATTCCTCTTCGTCTCTCCCACTTCTCCGCCCAACCACCCACTGTGCCAACCCTCTCTTATTCTCTCTTTATCACTCGAGCACCGAGCACGGAAGTGGAGGAGGAAGACCGCAGAATGCAATTTCCTCGGGGCACGAAGTAGATGTTCCACTGGACTGCAATGGTCCAGTGTAGGTCAGCCAATGCGTCGCGGAGTCCTTTTTCCGGAAATCTCCTCTTCCCGGCGCGGCGGCTGTCCTTTGAGCACCGTGACAATGTCAGGATATTTTACCGGCCAGGCTTATTGCGTGGTAATTTTCATAATTCGTCTGCTGAGCATGCACGGGGTTAGCGATAATGAGGGGCGAGCGCGCGCGCTTGCGTGCTTGCTTGCTCGCACGCAAACATTCTAACTTGCATTTCCTCCGGACTTTCCTAGATGACTGTGGACATTTTTCCGGTCTTCGAACCCAGTGCCGGTAGACTCTTCAAAATTGAGGCTCCATCGATAACAATTTTCCTGAAGATTCTTCTCTTACTTTTTGTTGGGAGCGTATGATGCTTCATCTATCAGAAATCTACCAATCAGGTTGTCAAAATATAAGAAAGTTGAACGAATAATCGGTATTGTACATCTTAACTTTTCAATATCTATTTCATTAAATAAACTTCTGTGGAATTTTCGAGATCGCTAGATTGGTAATCGACGTGTTAAATAAGTCTCAAGGAAGTTATTCAATTATATTAAGGGGCCTATTCGCGGTCAATTATTGTGCAGCATGATCTTACGCAAATCCAAATTGTATTCACGTTGACACATAATTTGAGCAATCGTTCAGTTTTTCACTCCGTAGTGATGAGACTCGTCTGACAATATTTGTGCTACACTGCCATTCACAGTACAAATGCAACCCGTTTGTTGTGCACAAAATATCAGGAAATTCTGATTTTACACAATAGGTTGCGCAATTAGTCAATCACTATCATTCACGATCAATCATGTTGCGCAAAATGCTTGATCGTGAATAGGCCCCTTTACTCTGACATTTATTGGTATTGTGGTGAGATGACAAGAAGGTCCCTGGCAGTAGTGTCGCTAGATGAGGGGAGAGAGCACGAATCGAGGGGAAAAAGTTACCCTCTCTCTGCCAATACCACCGGACACATACACGACAGAACAACACAAGTCTTGTACGGCTAGTTGAAATTTCTATTGCTGATGAAAGATTCACTGAAACAATTATGTGTGAATTATACATAGATTTTCTTAGCAAATGAATGAAATGAAAATGTTGAATAATCACCGGTAGTGCTGAATTTTACTTATTAAATTGTTTAACCTTGGAATGGAATCATTGGGTCTCTCTCATGACTTCAATATTTCTGTTCTGTGTTGCACAACAACTGCAATTACGATATTTCTTTAACTTCCTCGAAACATTTGGGGTTTTCAATCTTAAAACTACCTTAGTCAATTTGTACGGAATTTTAGAAAAGTCCCAGTATGTTACTTCGTTGTCTTGTAAGCAAACGTAGTACCACAATTGGAAACATTACAAAGCCTGTTGCGATTTTTAAGATAATTCGAGGCTGGACATTTTCTTTAGCAATAAACTAAAATTTTCTTCAGCATTGGTATTGAATTATGGAAGTCTCCCTTTCATACATCCCATACAACAGTAATTTTGTTTCAGGTTTGTGTTTCGAACGATTTCGTAGCTATTAGTGGTTGGTAATTACTAACAGAGATAATTCCATGTTCTATTGAAAACGTGGGTCGATAGTAATTTTGTATTAATTGGATGCACGGTGATTATACATGCTTTCGATTACTCAATATAGTTTTACGTACTTTAGGTAATAGATTATCTATTTATTATCTATTTATATTGATTATATAGTTTAAAACAATCTAACAAGATGTACAAACGAATGGTTTTATTGGACTCTATTTTTCATTTCTTTCATTGGAGAACTAATTTTATATATCATCTTTCAATTTTTCAGTTACAAGCAATAATCTAATTGTAAACATTTTTATTTCATATTTTAGCTATTCGCATATTTTTAGACATTTACAGAAACTGATTTCCAGAACTTACAGAAACTGAAACAAGATTTCCTTCTAACCCACTTGTTGCATAAAAAATGTTTCAAACAAAAGTTGTTAGACATTAACAGGTACATACAATGTAATAATTACTTTTCTGATATTTCGATCTTTTATCGAGATATGAAAGTGACCTAGAATTTTGGTTTCTTAATTTGTGATGCTTTTAAATATGCGATTCGAAAGAGTATTGACGACTGGGTAAATAGGAGCGTACAAATTATAACCAATTATGTTCATGAAGAGGTGCATTCGTTCTAAATATATTTTTGTACAACTTTATGATCAGACGCTACAGTAGAACAATAACGTGCTCCCACACAATTGCGAGCCGTTCTATGTGTTTCTGCTTTGAAAATTCACAATAGTGTTCTATTTAACGAGATGGAAACTGTCAAGCGCACTTGTAATTAACTATACAGCTTCGTAAGTCGTCCTCATAACTCACTATAGCCCTTTCCTGGCCAGTAGCGTATATGTATAGGTACATATGTCCCAGTTGAGGTCTCGAACTAAGATTGATCCCAATTTAGCATCCACTACGGGCGAGATGTTTGATTGATGAATTATAAATTCTTTTAAAATATTATTCGGCTACGAATGACTTCAAGAAATTAAGTAACAAGACAGTTTCGTTCTAATTTTATAATCGTAAGAACATACTGCTACTACTGGGACACAGTACAGGTTTGCACAGTGTACGTCTTTCAACTTTACTAAATCTATTATATTTTCCAAGAAGCAAAGGATACTTTTAGAAAAACCTTTTATGCATCTGTAATTCAATTTTTTTACGAATTCGATGTCATGTCTCCATATTCTACTTTTCTTCATCGATATGCAGTCAATTTTCCTAATAAAATAAATCTTTTTTTTCGAAATCTATTGTGATTAGAAAAAAATGAAAGTATGACCTCGTATAACCTTGTATGATCGGTGTGTCGTATACGAATGAATTCGTTTTGGCACACGCTTTCATATGATATAAAAAATGCATAGCATTCCATTTAAGAAATTGAAAGTCTTCTTCATTTTTTAAAAAATTACAGACACCATTACATTGCTTGCAAAAAACAGTATAACTCTTTCCTCTTTCAGTTTTTACAAATCACTGAAGTTTTCGAAAAGAACCGCTGGCTAGTAATGACGCGAACACCCTTTTATCAACAAACGAACAAATTTTTATTTCAACAATATTTTTGCCCAACTCTGTTATCTATGCATAATTTTTTGAATTTATTTGAAGTAAAATATTACGTTCTTATACACCAAACAGTAAAACGAAATTAAAATGCACCGAACAAGAATTATGAATTAACAAATTCGAGATCTAATGAAAACGAATTCACTGCAATTAAATGTGGGAAATGCAGGATTAATGGAACAGGTACTTCCATTAGCAGCTTTAACACTCTAAATCCTAGTAACTGTTATTAAACCTACTCTAATTTATTGGTCGAGCAGATAGTCACATTTGCAAATCTATTATCGAATAGTTTTATATAATCTGCATGAAATTTATATGCTGCCAACGCACATTTAAAACTGCTCCGACTGGGTAAATATCGCAAACGTAATTCCACCTGATCGCAGCGCAAACGGTCGATCGAATTGTAACTGCGCAAACCGCGGCTTGGAAATGGAATCCTTTATCATGAAACCCAGCGACCTTTAAAATGCATCGATAATAAGAACCGACGATCGTTCCTATTCTGTTCTTTGAATCTGCAGAGTTCCGGGGAGCGCTCTCTTTAATATCAAACGTTATCAGAATAATGGCGAACGTCTGAGGAAAAAATTAGTTGCGAGTGAAGTGCTAAATTTCGCTGGTCGCGGCCATTTGTAGGAGTAAAAGTCGAGCGCGTCGTGAAAAAAATTGATATAATCAATAATCATATGGAACAGTATTGAGCTTTGAATTTTCTCTTAAAAATCATACGCGATATGGATAATCGAGACCCGAGGTGAAATACTTAAAATGCATATTTCATACCAACATGAACTCTGTATTTTTAGAACATTTATTTCCTTTTACAATATAATTATAAACAAACGTATATCTGTTAAAGTGTCTATCTTTTTGCATCTTGCATTTCAATTTCTGAAAATCTCCATTCTTTCTTTGTTTTTTAAGTTTTCAGTTCCATAAGTAAATCTTTTCCTGCACTTCACTTTGTTTTATATTTTGTTACTGTTTTTTCGTTACTTTTTGATTTAATTTTTGCCATATTTTCCACGTTCCTCATTCTTTCTCATTCTTAACCTCGTTTCTTATGACAAAATAGAAATTAATAATCGAAGTCCTACTGGACTTCGAAATATTTTCAATGATACTCTTCTCTTTGTTATCGCACGCGCGTTAAATATATTTAAATCGTTCATGCATTCCTTTTTCCTGGTTACACAACCTGGTAGATCTGTGGGCAGCCGTGAATGATAATGATAGAATTAAACCTGACTCCTCAGCGATAGATTCTACGTCTAAGAATTTTGTATTCGACGTACGTTTCGTCATCCGCTATTAATTTTACCTTGTACATGTTTAGAAACTGTGATGACGATGTTTTGACATGTTTCAGAGAATTGTTGAACAGCATTAGTTACTGTTTCCGTACGTAGTGCTATTCAGAATTGATCGTTGCAACTCGATTGCGAAACCGCGTGCGTACATAGCATGTAATTCAAACAATTCGTAAAATGCAAGATGCAATGGAATTTCTCGCAGTCTTTTATACACTTACATTTTTTAGTTACACAAGTAATCCTGCGTTAATATACTGGAGTAACTGTCCTTAGTGAAAGCTTATTGCATATTTTGAATAGTTTAGCAAATTAAACCTGATGGTTTCTACATATGTCTATATCGTATTATTCTCAATATTCGATTTTTACACTACGATTGAGACGTTTATTTAGAAAGTGGCCTAAGTCCATTTAAGTTTCAAATAAGATATTTAAGAGTTTGTATTTCAATGAAATTAAAAATATACGTATAGGATATAAATGTATCACACTCCTTAAGTCTATCTAAGAGAGTTAAATTTACAATTCCTATTAAAATAATAGCAATTATTAAGTGAATAATATGTCTTCTCACCAAGAATGGACTTAAGCCACTTTCAAAATTAACAACTAGATTTGTCATAAAATTTGAAACAGCCAATCGATATAATTTAAAATGCTTCAAACTGAAAAAACAATATTCAATTTATTTTATATTTCATTACAAAATTTGGAAATCACCATTTATGCAATTCAGGAAATCTTCTAACTATACAGGGTGTCCCAAAATTTCTTCAACAGCCGGAAATGGGAGGTTCCTGACGCCATTTGAAGCAACATTTTCCGTTGCAAAAATGTTATCCGCGGCTTTGTTTAAAAGTTATTAACGAAAAACACGGACCAATCAGAGCGCGACCTAGACGCGAGTTGGCACAGTCGGCCAATAGACAGTTGGCGCACCAAGCCGATTGAGTATCAATGACGTCAGGAACCTCTCATTTCCGGCTGTTGAAGGTATTTTGGGACACCCTGTATAAGGATTTGAAGAAGTCATGGTGCTCCGGTGGTATATATCGTAATAAATCCATCATATCCGTGTATTTCGCTGTTGTAATTTGTCTTATATTTTTATAAAGTGGTATCAAGACAATATTTTCGAATTTTCTTGGTATACCCCGACGTGGTAATAAATTCAATATTTTAAACTCTGCATTCTCATCCATGGATATCTTGTAGAAAATTTTATATGGTTCATTTTTCAAACAACGCATCCAGCATATTTTTAACCAATTTACTGTTTCTCCGTTAGAATTTTTTACCCTTTTAAAAATTGCATCCTCCAAAAATCTTGTTGATACGAAATCCTCCTGTTTCATTTAATTTAAAATAAAGATTATCTTTTCGGCACTTCTTGATAACATTATAATAATCTTGGGGGACAAACAGTAAATTATTTTTCTTTAATGACATTTCTACGACGCCAAAATCTCTGTCATTCGGTTAAAACGAATGTCCTGATACTAAGAATATATATGGTCTATCAAACAACTGACAAATGGACTTAGGCCACTTTCAAAATAAAAATTTGTTTCATTCTATTAACCAGCTAATTTCCTTTCTACAAAATCTCTGTGATTTTAAATATATTAGTTACAATTTGCTTCAGAATGAAAAAATAATGTAGAAATGTAAATATTAAAATTGCTAGCTTGATTTTTCTCGAAAATGGACTTAGGCCACTTTCAAAATAAACGGCTCAATTATTTGTTTTCCTTCACAAAGTACATTTGCATAATTTAATTTGATGATTTCTGGTTTCATAAGAAGAATGGTACGACAGAATTGATATGTTTTATTAAAACAATATGTACCATGCCAACGAGAACTTTTATTCCGCTATACATATACACACAATGGATATTCCCTGAAAAAGAAAAATTGAGATAAACGTTGAAACAGAAGTGCAGTTTCTCCAGGGAACGTAGCTATAGTTCAAAGAATAGTAATCATCTTGCGGCGAAGTGATGCGTATTTTCGTAGTTTCCGTGACATCTTTTCCTCATCCGATTCTTTAACATATTTTATAGTAAAACCAGATGATTCAATACTCGTATAATAGCATTAAGATGTTTATAGTAAAGGGTGTCAATAAGAGCGCCGGATTTAGTTTTTGAATTAAACACATTATTTATTTGAAAAGTGATTATATTTTTATTTCATTACAAAGTACAACTGTTCCGATTATGTATGGAATAAAATGTCAAACACTCTTGCTCTTTTGATGAAATTTAAGATAACATCATTGTATAATTGTGGTTCGATTATGACAATAACACGTCGAAGTGGCTTATTGACATACACACATGTGACTTCAAAAAACCCCATACAAAGAAGTCGCATGGTGTCAAATCACACGATCTTGCTGGCCAATTCTGGTCCGCATTTCTTGAAGTTACACGACCAGGAAATTTTTCTTGCAAACGCTCAATATTACATATAATGAGTTTTAACAATAATAACGCGTTGTTCTTTTACATAGGATACATATTTACTAATCGCGAGGATGACAAATGAAACACGAAATTATTAGAGCTGCCAACTTTATATGTATAAAAATTTGGTGCGAAATTTAATTCCGGCGCTCTTATTGGGACACCCTTTATTAGAATAAGAACGAGTTGGGAGTCGTCGAATTTCATTCCAGTCGTCAGGTTTTTAATTATCTACATTTAGACTAAAATTGAAAACATGTACGTATATGTTATTGCACTAAATTATATTATGTTTTGATGCTACAATGTTGTTACAAGTTATGTTAGTACAAGAGAAGCTTCTTGCTCAAGCGTTTCCGTTCAACCGACTGCGCATGTTCAAAGTCTGACTAATTACACCTTCGAAAAGTGCCGTGTTTATTGATGACTATAAAGAGGTAGGACAACCCAGGTATAAGGGACAGCGGTAGAGGGGACTTTTCTTTCCTACAAGTACTTGCAAGATATACAGGGTGTCCCATAAATGTTCTACTTCCTTGAATGGGCCGATTTCCAAAGTCATTCGCAGTAACTTTTTCCTTTGTGAAAATGTTCTCCGCGGCTTTGTTAAGGACTTATTAACCCCTTGCATTACAATATCGAGTCAGACTCGTGATGAAGTTTCTAAATGGAGTCTAATAAATATATGTATGCTATTTTGGTTTTCTTAGTGTACATTGGAGAACATGTAGGCGTGCAATAGATATAAAGTTTTTCCTTTTTTAGGAAATTAAGAATTACAAAAAAAGTTTTAATCACTGAAATCGTAAATAAATCGTAGGGCAAGGGGTTAACACTAAAATTTTCGAGCACTGAAAGCGATTAAAATGTTTTATCTGATTAAAATGACAAGGTTCTATTTATTTAAATTTCGTGCAATTTTTATTGCAATATGTGCTTGGATAAAGAAATTTATCGAATCATCTTCCATGTAAGCAACGTCATAATTTCAACAACTATAAAATTAAATATGTAAGACCGGTTATTTGACAGCAGACGTTAAAGTGGTGTGGGTATTGGCTGAGCCGGAGTCTGTCTGCTGAGAAAATTATTTTGAATTGTCTCAGGAATCGCCTCTTCCAAGGAAGTACATACAACCATTTTGTCAATTTTTAATGTCTACGCTATTGCATTAGGTTGTTGCATATGAAATGTCCGATTAAACAAACGCAACCTTGTGTACCTCAATGTATTCTATTTACAAATTTCAAGTTTCTTGATTGTATTACGGAAAAATAAAATATGGCCATTCACGTTTTTCATTTACAAGATTGTTACCTTCATTTTGTAGTTGTTTTTACCATCAACGACTAGTACGTTAATTAATCGCCACATTTTAACCAAAAATCACATAATGCTATCGTCAATAAATTATTTTTCCAGACATATAAAAGGAATACACGACAGTCGCGTTGGTTGACGTTGAAATAAACTTGAATTAAAATTAAAACGGAACATAGGACATTAACACTAAATACCGAGCTATAAAAGTAACAGGCACGTGGTTGCCTTATAAAAATTACAAGAATTACTTTATTTACTTTGCGCGATTCTTATTATAATATGTGCTCTAATAAAAATATTTATTAAATCATTCCTTACGAAAGCATCTTTATAATTTCATTAATTGTGAGATAGAAAAATCTAGAACCGGTCATCTGACCGGTCGTGGTACGTTTAGTAACAATAAACTTATAGACTATAATAGTATTCCTTGATCGAAACGTTTTATAAGAGTCGTATTCTAAAATCGGACATTTCATATGCAACAACCTAATATTATATTGTGCAGACAGGCATATTACGCGCAAATAATCATCTACGATTCCGCCGTATGAAGCTTATTGCAAATTTATCAGGAGCATCGCATAAACGTGAAAAAAATAGGTATACATACCCTTAGTAAATCTGTCGTACGATGGAAATCAGGTCGCGTTACATATTGAACGCGATTTTCCTGGCGCACCATGCAACTATTCGAACGCGGTATCGATCCTGTTTCTTTCATTTCAAAATCCAACTCGTTCGAGCACTCTTCAACCGTGAAGATGATACAAGTTGAGTGAACGCAGCTACTGAAAACATGAAACTCCGAAACCAATGAAATTTGCACCGAACCACGACCTTTCCCATCTATATAAATCCGATTTTGCGGTTTCCTATTTGACAAATCACATATGAAACATGGCTGCAGATATATATTTAATACTGGAGCATGCCACCCGAGTTTTTCGGGCACCATCCACATCGTAAACAGCACAATTTATTTCCAATACAGTATTCATCAGGGAGATAAGTAGCCTATGTTCGTCGTTTTAGGAGCCGTACATTTTTCAGATGCTTAATATTTTTAGAGCATGCACTTCCTCAAATTACATTTCCTTAAAAAAACTGTGCATCTTGCTACTCGCTCTCATCAGTTTCATCAGTTTGTTCATATTTTTACCTTTTTGCTTGTCACACTTTTTAATATAACAATATTACATTATTCAATATATTGGTATCTAATGAACTACTAAACACTTAAGCATTGCATGAGGTATTATATCAATATCATAAAATGAAAAAAATCATATAGCATGGAATTATTCTAGGTCGGAAGAAATGTTTAATTTTTCAGTTAAAATATTTTGCACTATAAAATTACATTTGCATGCAAATTGATAAATTATTTGAAAAGAACAGTCTTTTCCGGCGATGATTCAAACAACAAAAATGTTTCTACCCTGGTAACCGTGATAACTTGATATAACCGATATAAATTGTTTTGTAAAAGTAGTTTTCGTAAAACCTCATTTTCATCTGTTAGTTCAGCCATTCTAATTTAATGAAAAAAATGTTGACACTTCATTTTACACGTCTGCGAAACCAACAATTTTGAAGATTTCGAAGAATTCCTTCGGGATACGTTCACATACCTATCACTACAGATTCCAACATATCCGAATTCGTATAAAATCCGAAACACTACTCCGAAAAGTGTCCGGTTTCACGTGGAATCATTTGCGTCTGGACTGCTTCTGAAGCAGTGGGTCGAAAAACGCGTGCGTTGCGTCGGGTGCGACATTTGGAGGTGTCGAAGCGTAGGTATAAACGCAAACGTGTGCGTCGAACGCTTATACGAAGTGGTCTGACGCACACGTTTGTCAAATGAAAAAGAAGGAAAGACATACCAAATCGCGCCGTACTTCCTCGCAGGAAGTTATGACGAACGGAGTATAAATTGCAAAACGCAGCGTCGTGACTTGCCCAGAAAATATCACCTTCAGAATGCGGGTATAACTTATTGACAGGTCTCCGTAGAATTGCTATGGAACGTTTATAGTTTGCACCGTGGTTCAAATCATACCCAAATTCTGTCACTCTAGGATTGAAATCCTCAAAGGTAATCACGAGAAAAACCGGGTTAATCACTCCTTTCGTCCACGTATCAAGGCGCCTGACCTAAAATTCTTGGAACGGTTTTCAGATTCCAATTTGGCTACCAGAGAGGAAGACGGAGCCGATGTCGGAATCGGAGGACAGACCGGCCTGGATTAAATAAAAAACCAACTAGGAGGACGAGTTGCCGCCGAATTTTCCTGGTCACGTGTCTACGGTGGATGCACGGGTTGTACGTGAGCCCATCGGATCACGGTCGATAAGTTGTTGGCTGTGCGTGGATTGAATGGCAGATCGAGTACTCGACTCCTTGTCGTAGGACGGTCTCCTTACGCTTTCGAATGACCCGCGGATAAGCGTATCTCTTATTCGACAGACTCGTCTGCCGGAAGGCTAGTCAAATCCGTTTGATCTCCTCCCAGTCGGCGATCATTAGTTGCTATCATCTCCGGGATCTCCCGAGTTTTGCGAGATAAGAGGAGCAAAGTGCGAGGCGAATCGAGAAGACCGAAGAGACAGGAGATCCCGAGCAGCTGCGTGGCTGCGAGTCATCAGCGCTAAGAGTTCTCTATCGGGAGGCCAGCAGGGAAGGTCTTTCGGAGGGTTGCCAGGTAGAGCCCGGGACCGTTTAGGGTCGTCCGAGCAACCAGAGGGTGAGGGATTCGCCATTGATGAGGGCAACGGTCTAGAACACGTCGGCTCCTCGAACGTTGTCGGCCTTGATCCATCCTCCACGTCAGCCACGTGCACCGTACACGTTCACGATTATTGGCATCACGAGGATCACATTGATTTCCCCACCAATAACGGCCACATGACTTGACGATCGCCCCACCTACCGCTGCTCGTCGTTAAGTGAAGGCGGCGACAGTGGCAGCGACGTCATCGAAGGAACGACCAGCACGACGACGACGGCGACGACCACGACAACGACGACCGACGACGACGACCGACGACGACACCGACGACGACGACGGACGTAGACGAGGAAAGAACGCGGCAGATTGGCAAACGGTTCCTTGCACACTGCGGGTGGGTATTTAACCAGTGACACACGCGGCTGGTAGTTCAGTTGGCGGCAGTCGGTCAGAACGTGCGAGGCTCGACGCTTCCATTCCGCTTTCGCTCGTGTCGGTTCTCGGGATCAGAGCGTCCTCGATCCTGTTCGCTCTCCCCTGGGTTCCCGATCGCGTGTTCATCGGTAGTGGCAGTGTCCTGTGCCGTTGTTTGTGTCGTTGTTCTTGTTATCGTCGTCGCCCCCCGCGCCGGTTGCAGTGCCGGTTTTGGTGGATAGTGGTGGGTACCAGTGTTGAGTGTGAAACTGGAGCCGGTGGTGGTCGCGGCCCTGAGGAAGAGCTATCATGTGCCCGCAGATGATTTTCGGACTGGCGGTCTTCGCGCTGCTGACTCTAGGTGGTCGGGTAACAGCCTACTCCAATCAGTGGGCGGTGCACATCGAGGGTGGACCGGAGGCCGCGCAGAGGGTCGCCATGGACCATGGGTTTCAGTATCTTGATAAGGTAGGACACTATTTTTCTCTCCATTATCAGAAGCAATTTAACACTAGGCTTACGGCATCTAATATTTTTAATTTACGATTATTGAGATCATACAGATGCATCCAACTGGAATTATTAACCCTCGATTTATTAGCACTCGAACGGTGAACCTGAGGCGCCACTAAAAATTATTCAAGATATTGTTTACATGATTAAATGTGTCGGTAATATGTCTAATCAATTACTAAACATTTAGGTATTTTATGAGGTATCATACCAATTTCGTATACATAAAATTTAAAAAATCGGAATTATTCTAGGTCGGAAGAAATGTTTAATTTTTAAGGTAAAATTGCTCCGAGTGCAAAGGGTTAAACAAATCTATTTCTTCAGGAATACGGGGTGAACCACGACATCACGCGATCAGTTCAGATTACTCTGTTATTACCAGGCCGATCGAATATTTCCTTTATACGACTTTCACCAACTTATTTGTGGCATTCTTCTGATTAAAATGACACTGGCACTGAACACACTAGGTGACGGTGTTCCGTAAGTTTTCGGTCGCGCGGTTCGTGTTTACACGAACGATGGGACGATCGGTGGGATTACGAAGAAATAGTAGCACCACAGGATCTAAGAAACAGCACGGACCCGAGAGTTTTTCTTATGTTAAGGCTTTCTTGGATTCATGTACTATTGATTTTACAAAATAATACTCCACAGACTTAGAGCATCTCCATACAGAATTGTTCTTCAAAATGAATTTTATTTATATTTTGTTTATGATAACATTGTAAATTGCAAAGTGCTAGTTTGAATAGTATTCGATTACGTGAAGATACTCAGCATGCTAGTGATATTCGGATATACCTAAATACTTATTAATATGTTAAATAACAAATTGGCAACGTAGAGACGTAGATAATCCCATAAAAACTCCTTTAAAAAATGATTAATCAGTAGACCTATTAACATTAGAATAGAATATTATGTAAATGTTTATCAATAATTGTTCTTCCAACTTGCACGCGTCCTGTAGACTCGGACAAAATTTGATTCACATTTTAATAACTTATTATTTCGTATACAATTATCTGTTTACGGAATTAAAAAAAGTTCTTGAAGATTCGTTAATAGCGATATACCTTGTTGATTTCAAACGCGATGAATACATATTTCATACCTAAACCGTTGTGTCAGTGTATTTAGAAATTAATGAACCGTGCAGTGGTACAGCGATTGGTATTCTACGTACTGCGAACTGTTTCCAATTATCTCATTGTCGTGTGATAAATGACGGTCATAACAACCACGTAAAGTAGCGTAGCGTACACGATACAATGTAATGTTTACTTCGTTAATAATGATATTAAAGCGAATATGTCAAACATAATATATGCCAAATACAGATTCTCGGAAGAGGCCTTTAACGGACGTCGTCAACAATTAATATTGTGTAACGATAATTATATCCAATTAATACTAGATTTGTGGAGCACTAGAATCTACTATTTTACATTACTTAATAAAAATAATGTATCTATTCAAATTTTTAGCCATTTTTAAAAATAATATATGCACCCAAAGTAAATTAAAAATATTAGAACTTGTCAGTTTGACGAGTCCCGTAAACTCGGTGTGAAGAAAAAGAAATAATTGCCGAGATTAATCTTTTAGATTGTCTCAATTGTTTTATCTACTAACGATAGAAAATCGTGCTTTTAAAGTGTTTATAATTGAGACGTGCAGATTAATTAAATTGGTGGTAAAAAAAGATGATAAAAAGCGAGCCTTGATAATGTGTATTTTTAAATTACTAACTCTCTTTTCAAAATGTTTGTTTTTTTGCGAGCTTCATATTTTTGCTGTACTCCCTGGCAACGATGCTGAAATTCGCTGTTCCGCGTATTGAATATGCCAACACTGGTTCTGTTTGTTGAAGAACGATTTAAATTTTCATTCGAACGGTTAAAATCACGATTCCGAGTTTTCAAAGTTAATTGCACGAAACTGTAAATCTTCATTTCTATTGTATGAATTCATCTGTATACAATTTTTATGTATATTCTGTAGATTCGTGAATTTGTGATTACACTTTTCCCATAGTTTCACTCGATATACTTCATCGCAAGTCAATATCAACTTTGCCATTAAAAGATTGCCTTATCAGAAAGGTTTATTTACTTACAGAATTATAATTACTCGATAAAGATCAGGACTTATCAGTGTATGATATAAATAAGTCAAACAAAGGATAAATAACTTGATCAGTTGTGTCGTGTAACGTTGTAAACCGCGTCGAATATATTTTTCAATATTGTATGCTCGCGAATGAAACGGGAATTGTTTGTTACTTAATTGGATGGGAACGATTGCAACAATTCATACGAACGATATCGATCAGTCATTCAGCATTGATGGTTGCAGAAGCGGCGCAGTTGAATAAGTTTTTTGTGAACAGGTTAATTGATCATACAGTGAGAATTAATTATTCCTATTACATGATAGGCGCTATGCATTTCATGATAGTAGATGTGCTGGTTTTGTACTTGAGAAATTCGGTTGCGTAAAACGAGATAATAATGTGTACGACTTCGGTGAATCAGGCGGAATTACCCGCTTGCGCATACATCAAACATCTTTGTAAATGCCGGATAAATATTAAAAGAAACATCGGAGAACGGTCTCTTGTCGGTACTTGAATTAGCAGTCTTCGCGAGCTCGTAGGATAACCTTTGGAGTATTTTTCGCGCGTTTGTTACGTTGGCATCATTACACGCACTGCTGGACATCATTACGAATTATGTATTCATATTCTGCATGTGACGAGACAAGTAACTTTTATTTAATCTTTTGTTATAGTGTTAACGCATCGAGCATAGCCGCCAGATTAAGACTTGTGTCCCCGCTCTACCTTCCCCTTCTACGACGCTGTTCCCCACGCTTCCGCCACGGCCCGGTCACGTGATGCGTTTCGTCTCGGTCGTGCACGTGTCCCAATGTGACGTAACTAATCCGGTACTGACAGAGCGAGAGAGCGTAACTTTTACCCTTTAATTCGAGTCAATTCCCCTGATCTGACGACTTTGGCTTCACCACCGGGTCTCCACGTGTCGAAAGGGATCGGGTGTTCCGTCTGCCTCGTAACTTATGAAAATAATTAGACACACCTCGAGCGGAAAAGGCGTATCGTCGTAGAATACCACCTACTGTAAATACGAAGGAATGTGAGAAATAAGATGGACTCGATTATATTAATGTAGAGTAATATATTTTAGTTTAATACCTAGATCGTTACAAATGGTTTGTGTGATTTGTCGCGTGCGTCTACGTCCGACGCTCTCGGTTTGATGCACCGAGAAGTGCGAGGATGATCCACGGAAATGCCTAACAAAAATCGATCCAAGAGATTAGAATTCAATTCTCGAAAATTATGCAACTTGCTGCATCATCGAAACTGCCCTTATTCAGAATAACTTTTTTCAAATTGGACCAACCGACTTGACTTTTTTGAGCAATTGGAAGCACCGATTTGCTGAATGGCGTACAAAAAGATTTAGAAAAAATTGCAATTGAATTACATGAGAAAATAAAAAAGGGCACTTTTTAAAACTTCTTTATTTGAGCCCGTAATAAAAATTTAAAATATGCGTCTGTGGGTCTACGTTAGTTATACCCAGTGTCGCCAAATAGGGGAAATTGAGGGGAATATAGTTAGCCATATTACATAACCATATAATAACTTCACATAACCAACATTTAGGTGTGAAAAACTCTACTTGTGAGTTAGTAGCATTTCATTAATATTCATCCATATTTTAATGGAACGTTCGATCATGTGTCGTGCACCTTTTTATTAGCTTATTTAGAATTTTTAAATTTGATATCGGAAAACAATCCATCATTTCAAACGATACTAAAAATGTTGTACGTGTAAATGAGTTTAATGTAAATTTCGGAGAATTGGTTACCATACACATTTTGCATAAATCATTTGTCAATCAAGAGGAGCATGTGACAGGAATAAGTCGCGAAAGCACAGCTCGTAGAACGAGTCGTACAAATTACTATTTCCCCGTGAGGAAACGAGAAAAATGTTCCATAAGATATGAGTCTGGCGCGGTCGGTATTACACGTCACAGGGAAAGATGAGCCTGACATGATCGAGCTTCGCTTCTCAGGAATTTCTCACTTTGATCGCGAAACCACGAAAAGATTCCCGGCCGCCATATTGGGGCCGATATGGAGGAATCTATCTGTGCTCGGAATAAGAGTCGTCTCGACTCGGCGCGGTTTCTGAACGATAAGCTGCGTATATGAAAAAACCAAGCTGAAACGGGAATAGATTTAACGCATCGCGTATTTGCTTATGCCGCAGAAATCATCGGGAGTTGAGACGAATGATAGAAAATCGGGCTACTGCTCGATCCGAAACGCTGCGACAAGAATTGCTTCTTCTTCTTTTATAATGTCAGTTAATTTATTTGTCCGCTTTCCTGATTTGTGCAATGGAAATGCTACTAAAGTCCGCCGAACGATAAATCTTCGTAGTTCAAATATTTCTCATCGTCATTTCTCTGTCTTCGTTTCATCGGTTAGTTTTCAAACAGTTGAATTTGCATGAACATCCACAGACAGGACAACACGCAATTGTTTCAGGTTATATTTTTTACCGTTACACCCCAAATACTTCTTCGAATGACAACAGGAAGCCAATTATGTGGAAAAAATATACGTTTCCATTTTTAAAAAACATGACACGAAACGCGTTACGTGATCGGGACGGGAAGCGTGGGGAAGGGGAAGTTAGAGTGGGGACACAAGTCTTGTCTTCATATTTCTCTTTTGTCGTTTTTTCTGTAATTGCACTGGTAGCTAGAGTTGTGCAGAATTACAATTGAATTACTCCAGGAATTATAATTACAAAGTAATTGAATTACATTCTAATTCGGTTGTATTGTAATTTATAATAATTCAGATCTTCATTCAATTAAATTACGATGTAATTCGTAATTGCAATTGGAGTGCAATTATAAAATACATTGTAATTAAATTACAATGTAATTCGTAATTGCAATTGGAGTGTAATTATAAAATACATTGTAATTAAATTACATTAATTACGAATTACGATGTAATTAAATTAAAATTAAAAATTAAAGAATAATAAAGTGATGGGTAAGAAGAGGTTGAAAAATCCAGGTGAAGGTTTGAAACAGAAGAAATTTATTATTTATAAATTTATAATATCTGAACAGAAATAACTTCTGCGTTACACATTTTTTAAATTTCAACCATAAACATGAAATAGCGTTACGTATTATGAACGAGGACGAGGGATAGAAACTACGCCGCACAGGCAGCAAACAAGTATATGAAAGAAAAACATGAAAAATATATCGCACTTCTTCAAAGTTCTGGACTATAATTTGGAGAGCTGTATTTTAATTATATTGTATTTCAATTATATTGTATTTCAATTACACATCTGATTAAAATACTTAGTAATTGAATTAATTGAAAGTTTTTGATTACTATATAATTGAAATATAATGCAATAATTCAATTGCGTAATTGAATTACAATGTAATTGAGTTAGCACAACTCTGCTGGTAATGGTATAACAAATATTGTATAATATAAATAAATAATCTAGTAAATGAAAATAATCGATACACAATACTTAACATCACGTTCTCTTTGTGTTGATCCACAGGCTATAACATAGAAACGATAAAAATATTTTCTGAATACACAAAATAAAAGAAGTTTATGACTGATTCATTGAAGAAAATTTCGCAAGTTCGACTTCATTTCTTCGTTTAACTAATTTCTGTTAATAATGTTGATTGGCTAGCGTGATTGTGTTTCTACGCTGTCAACCAACGCTACGGCCGCAATGGCCGTCCTATTCACTTCTCATCAAGAAGGACGACGGAAATGAAGCTACGGGCGAATCTCCTTTCTGCGTAAATAGTTTTCGTCGAGACTCGCCCCTATCTTCGCTTTCCGTGTCAATTCCTGTTCGATCACGAAAATTAAATGAAACACAATCTAGCGAAATGTACCTTCCAGTGGAAGGCAGCTTCAATTGGGCTACAGATGGAACTAAATCAATCGACCACTCAAGATCGATGACTGAGAGGGGGATATTCTCACTGTATGCTTCGAGTAACTTTGTGTTGCAAGTATTTTGTCCTTGCAACTTCAAATAACAATATAAAGTAATAGACATAGTCACGAACAAATGTGTTGGCACAGTCACTTTTAATTACAGTGTCTCAGGTTGAAACAAAGGTCTGTCACATCAATTTATTCAAACTTATACCAAATTTCAAGGTTTACGTTAAAATTAATATAAATGTGTTACAAAAAAAGATTAATACAATAGGCTGCACAAATATTATACATATATGTGGTGGTCATGTAAAAATTTTTCCACTCAATTTTCATTCTATAATTGTAACTAGTCTATAACTATAATTTTACAAAACAATTCCAAAGCCAAGGAAAACACTATGATTTATGTACATGTATTGAAAATAATTTTTACAAGAGCAGAATTCATTTCTTTTAATATTTGTATATTTTCCTTTATATTTATTTCTATGTATGTATATCATACAGTCCACCAGTTAAAAATCTATCATTTCTCTTTGATGTAATATTTGAAAGTACAATTAGTTGACTTTTTTGTATTACTTTTGTAATAATTGGAAATTTGAAATAACATTACAAGAATTCTCGAAATGTATTTCTGTAGGAAAGAACAAATTCTTCTCTGTAAATATTAAAAGTTTCGAATAATCAAGATACATACATTTCTTCTTCCTAACTGGAATTGAAGTTCTGTAGCTAGTTGAATGATTCAAGCTGTGTATGTAAAGACATGTGGAAACATTTGCAACGGTTATATAACATCGTGTAGTTAATAGCAGTGGGGAGAATATGTACACATATCGTGTACACTAGAACAGCAATAATTCCAATGACAGTGAAAGAAACGTCGCAAAATGGAATTGACAATAACTTTCGAAGTACGCGACAATTTCGTTGCGTGTGCAATTCAAATGTAATTTCAAACTGGTACACACGCCATTATACGTACAATGGAACCTCGATTATTGGTACTCATCGGTGGAACACGAGTGTTCGAATAATAGAACAATTACTTAGCTTCAGTGCTGAACTAAATCCTTACCGAGTTGTACAGGGTGTATAGCAATTGATTTTCAAGGTGAAAAGGTCAACAATTTTGTTTTACTGCGTCGTATTTTATTCATCACGAAAATAAAAAGTTCCAAAGAAATGATCGGTCAAAACACAACCGTTTTGTTAAAAAATTGTAATAAAGTTTTTTCATTAACAAACTGATTTTATTTGTACAATATTTTCATTCTTCAGTCGGATGGAGTTTATATGTATAGCGTGCTATGAACGAACCAGTTGGTAATGATTTCTTTGCGCGTGCGATACACGAAAATAAATAGAATCAGTTCGATAATGAAAAAACTTTATCATCATATTTTATGAGAACGGTTGAGTTTTGACCGATGCTTTGCACTTTTTAACACGCTTATAGTAACTTGCCGTGTTGTTGTTGCTGTTATATGCGTCAAATCTTGTAATCGAATTTTAAACCACTTCCCATAGTTCAATCTTGCTGAAATTTCGTATACACACTTGCTTCCGATTACAACAAAAGTAGAAAAGAAAATATATAACAAAACTTTTTAACAACCACGCTTATATTAAAATGCACTAAAAAGGAGAAAATAATTTTTTCCTGGTTCTCCATAAAATACCGAATCCAGTTAAATGATTAATAATGTTTTTCCCCCAAATTTTAAGGAATTAGTTCAAAATTTCTTCTGTTCTGAAATTAGTGTTGGATTAGACAGAAGAATTTAACATTACGTTAAATAAAATCACGACATTAGTGACTATAAAAATAAAAGCGTGGAGCGTCCGCGAAGATTACGTCAATATAGTTTAGCGCTCCACGCTTTTATTTTTATAGTCGCTGATGTCATGATTTTATTTAAATTTATACATAATTTTTCTATCTATTGCGACACTAATTTTATAACAGAAGACATTTTGAACTAATTGCTTAAAATTTTGGGGAAAGATATTATTAATCATTTAACTGGATTTGGTATTTTATGGAGAACCAGGAAAAAAATTATTTTCTTCTTTTTAGTGCATTTTAATATAAACATGGTTTTTGAAAAGTTTTTTTATATATTTTTTTATCCTTGTGACGAGTAGAGAATAACATTAATTGAAATTATCGAAATTATTCATCCCTGAAATCGAGGGTGTAGAATCTTGCTATGATAGCGTGATTTACAATAAATCGTGTAGTATATGGATTGTTCGTGATCGAATATTACTTCTGTGTTAAAAATATTCAATAATCGAGGTTGCACTGTAATATGGAGAAAACTATAGTAACAAAAATAAAAAGAATAGAAGTAATGCATTCGTTGATGAGAGTTCTGGTAAAATCTGTCGAATATATGTAGTTAACGTAACGTCAGACTGTTATCTTTATTGCGCGGGCCGCGTGACTACCACGTTTAATCAGATTATTTCGTTGCCGGCCGATATTGCCGCAAATTAAATTTCACTCGCGCTTGCTTCCTCGCGTGTTAACTTTAGCACATTTCAATGACCTCAGGTGATGGAGCATATTTACTTATTTTTCTTAATAGAAGCATACACACCGTCGACCTACCTATGTGTGCACAATGCGCACGGTCATAGTTTACTTAGCTATCTCGAATACGGTTACGTTTTCACTGGCAATTTACGTCCCCTTAAATATGCGGCAGGTGGGCCGAGTAAACTTGAACGACGAAAAATGGCGCACACATTCTTAAATCAGTTAAAACTAAACACTTGAATCTAATTTAGACTCTTGAAAATTTCCCTTCGCATTCTTTTTCAAAATACATTCGTGCAGACGTGTCTGCCGCGTCAATTCTATTATTCAGTAGGTGCTTTAGGCACGACATTTATTATAAAATCAAAATTAATCTCTCAACATCATTATTTCATTTCTAAAATTCTATCTACTTGATTATTAAGATAAAATTCGCATCGTTCGATCCCACTAGATACAAGCTCTTGTACACGTATTGAAAATAAAAGATTCTTCTGAATTCGAACTCAAAACCACCCTTTGCCCATTTAACGTGACTGTATCTGTCACGAGTATAAGTACGAGGACATTAAACATAGTAAAGACAGCTAGACCACGCAAAACAAATTTTGCGAGACCTGCTTCATTTTTGCTCCAAGGCGCTGAATATCTAGCTACGCTACTGGGTTCAGGGTTAAATGCTCAAGTATTTAGAGACTATAAATGCCACAATGCCCCTCTGTAGACTTACATAAAGACTATCATACCGATTGGTAGTTGTAATTTAATTTTGGAGGTCCATCATTTGAGCATGAGCAGAGATTGCCCTGTGGGGCACTGGTTTGGCTCCGAGAAGATCGATAGAAATGAATCCATGCCAAAGCACTCTACACGAAAAAGCAAATTAGAATCTTCTCTTGATATTGAACCCGCAAGATTTAAAGTTCTCTCTTTCTTTAATGCTATTTCGAAGTTTAAACTATTGGTAGCCTCTTCAACTAGTAAGTCATTTGTTACACTGTTTCTGGCAAATGTGAAATATTTCCGTTTAGTGTATGCATCCTTGTAAGCCTAATGAAATGAAGCGAATCTAACATTTTTCCGCATCTAAAGATACTGTAAACAAAAAGATATATTTGGGGAACATTAAGAAACATTTTAACTTCATTTTCACATTTTTTTTATTACTTGAATATAAAATATAAAAAATTGTATTTTTATCTTCAATGTAGCGTAGGATTTTTTAATAATTTTGACAAATGAGAAAATGGTGACTGTTAAACGCAAAAATATCTTTTCCGCTGAAAAAATTCAAATTTAACCATTTATAAAAATTTAAGCAAATTAAGATATCAAACAAATTGTACGCTACGTTCAATATGTTCTATTTTCGGTTAAGCTCATTTTTATATTTTGGTCATTTTTGTCGCTGGGTGCAAGCTGTATTTCGTACTTTCATGTAATAAAAGATGAAAATAAAGCTAAAATGTTGCTGTATGTTCCCTAAAAATATATCTTTCTTTACAGTATTTTTACACGCGAGAAAAATTTGATTAGACTTATACAGGGTTATATAGACTTATACCCCCTTAACATTTATTTTTCGCTTTGATATTTCGTTGTTTTATGGATTCCACTTTCGCTTGTATTTTCGTAGTCTTCCCGTGTTTGCAAATTAAGCACAGACAACGTTGGAGGGACAGTAAATAATCACTAGATATCGCCACAACAAGTACCGTTGTTACTGTGTCATTAACTTAGGCACGAGGGTATATTGCGAATTCGCAGCAGCGGTCTCTCGTTGCACAAGCGATAATTCACCGATATTTCATGCGTTTTAGCGTTTGCTTGCAATGTAAGAGGGAAAAGCGACAACGCCGGTCGATAAGACGGGGGATTCACAAGAGTACACGCCGAGACGAATGCCGTTTCCTTTGTGTCGTCGCCACGATCGTAAAACGCGGAACACGCAGAGGTTTTATTACGAATTCTTTCGTTTCCTTCTTATTAATTCTCGAGCACAGATTGCAACCTTTTATTAATGCCGCTCCATTATAAGCCGTATATTTTCTTACATCATCCTCTTGTAAGAGTGCAATAATTATGAGTAATAGAAATTTTATTAAATCCCTGATATTACGAACGAAGTTGCGCTGCAGCAACATCCAGCAGTAAAACCTGCCTTATGCGAAGATTATCGTGTCTGAAACTTGTCTGTTAATTTTAGTTCCTCTTATTTTAGCGACAAAAATTCGAAAATCAAAAATTCTGTAGTCGGCATTCGTCCTTTGTGTCAATTTCATGCACTTGTTACTGCTGAGAAGGTAGCACATCCAATACATCTTGTTTTCTTTTACCATAGTTCATTATTTTCAAAGAAGGGATTTACAAATTTAATTGTTCATCTACCCATCATATTGATTTTTGCACCTTTTCGGCAGGAACAAATTAAGTTGAGAAATTGTTCAATAATTAGTTATTGTTCTGGTGCATTGAGTAATTTTCAAATTTTGGTCGACAAAATAAACTATGTATTAACATTTGTTGGTGTTACAATGCAATAGATCATCCTTTTCATGTTCAGACGAGCCATTGCCACAATAATTAATAGGCTCTTTAGAGGCCACATTTAGAGTATAACAGTTTGCTTTCGTAGAAAATAAAATACATAAAAAAAACTTTTTAGAAACCATGTTTATATTAAAATGTACTAAAAAGAAGAAAATAATTTTTTTCCTGGTTCTCCATAAAATACCAAATCCAGTTAAATGATTAATAATATCTTTCCCCCCAATTTTAAGCAATTAGTTCAAAATGTCTTCTGTTATAAAATTAGTGTCGCAATAGATAGAAAAATTAAGTATAAATTTAAATAAAATCATGACATCAGTGACTATAAAAATAAAAGCGTGGAGCGCTAAACTATATTGACGTAATCTTCGTGGGCGCTCCACGCTTTTACTTATAGTCACTAATGTCATGATTTTATTTAAAATATTAAATTTTTCTATCTATTCCAAAACACAGTTTATAACGGAAGAAATTTTGAACTATGTAATTGCCTAAAATTTGGGGAAAAATATTATTAATCATTTAACTGAATTTTCTCCTTTTTAGTGCATTTTAATATAAGCGTGGTTTTCAAAAAGTTTTTTTAATATATTTTATTTTTTACTTTTATTGTCAGCGAAAGCAAGTGTGTATAGAAAATTTCAGCAAGATTGGACTATGGGAAGAGGTTTAATAAAATTCGATTTCAAGATATGTCGCATACTTCAAAAGTGGTAATAAAAAGTAATTAGTTTTTGTTACTGAACCACTTGCAAATTTATAAATTATAAAATGTTAGAAAATTTACTTTTAGCTATGCCAACTATTCTAAATGTAGTATCTAAAAAGTTAGCATTGCATCAATGCGTAACGCTTTGATGCACAAGTATTTTGAAAAATTATTCACAAGTAAAGTCCGAAGGCATTTTTAATTCACCTATTTTGTTGGAGTATTCGTTTTACGTTGCCTCTGGACTCTAGCAACGACTTGGTCTAGATATTTATTTATGTATGGATTCGTTGAGCACTATTGAGCTCACAGTTTTTTAGTAATAAAAGTGGAATAGTTCTTGCCGTAACAGTGTATTCATTTATATGACTCACAGTCCAGGGTTTCATAGTTATGATAGTGACTGACATTATGTTTTCCTTCTACTTTTTCTTCGGTACACAGATATATTAGGTATTCGTCTCGAGAAATGAGCGCTTTATATCAAAGAAACGTTATCATAAATTAATCTTGAACAGCTGTGAAAGGTAAACTCAGCTGGTTTTCTTGTATGCTAGATATCGAAGATTATCTAACACAAGCCACGTGTAAGTTTCCTCATTTTCTACCCACTAGTTTGATGTAAAAGTGACTAGCAAACGTTTATCCGTCAACACATATTTTATAGTTTAATTAATTTCTTGCAAACTCATATTTCAAATGATCGAGGCTACGTTGCTGTACTGTTTAGCGAACTGTTCAAACTTCTGTAGCCCAGTTTCATTTATACTGCTGTACTTGTACGAGTTATTGCCTTAACATGTGCGGTTGTCGAAACGTGTCCGGTCCGCTCGAACAGAAAGATTAAAAGAAAGTGTGATAAGTAGACGGTGGATCTTTATGCATTTCTAGCAAAATTGAATAGATGAAATTTAAAATTGTTGTAAAATTTCAAAAATTGAAAATGTTAAAATATGATTCAATTTAGTTTCTATTTCTTGCAATTGATGCAGACAATTTTTATTTTGCATAAAGATCCGCTGTCTAGTGATAAGAGATATCAGCTTGTTGTATTATTTACTATTGTATTTTTTCGGTAGTACTGGTAGACGACAAGGTTTGAGTAAGAAAGAGTTTACCGTAATGCAAGCTCCAATTAAAAAATGTGACACCGTCGCTTAGCTTCATAGTCATGAAACCATAAGTCAAACCTGAACGCGCGTTAAGTCGTTCCGTCGCTTTGCAGCATTCACTTTCCAATGGCTAAAGATTTGTTAGGGTATTTCGGGAAGTTCTTTCTGCGAAGTTCAATAAATCGTTGTTAGGAAGACATAAGGTCGCGAACCAACGCGGCGGCCATAAAAGACTATGTTCCTTTAAAGAACGGCGGAAGATTATAAACTTTTAAAGGACTGCAGTTTTAGTATGAGAACGCGATCGCTGTGGAGGTAGAGAGAAGTTTAAACTTGACTTTCTAACCTTTAACAGGCCGCCTATTACAGTCAATCGGGGTGTTCAACTCGGGCTGAATAAACCGAGCTGTTTATGGAGTAACTGTTGTAAAACGTGTTCTTATTTTCCGGTGTAAAACTGTTACCTTGGAGTGCAAGCATGCGATTAACGTGGTCACGCTACGATACCAGATCGAGTGCCGAGTCTTTGTAATTCACCTTTACGTTCGCAACTTCTGTCTTACTATTCTTCTCTATATAGGGTAAATGTGCCTATTACTGCGAGTGTACGTTTTACTGCTGTATTTTTACCCACTAAGATTAACTCCTTGCCGTACCATTTTCTTTACAGTTGTAGTGATTAAAACGTCTTTATCCCCAAAACTTTCGTAGAAGAGAAAAGAAAATTTATATTTTTTGTTCAATTCAGTCAATAGAAGTTTCAATGGCTATAGTAGACACCAGGGACTAAAAATAAGTTATTCTAAAATTTTCTTCGATAAAAATCATTAATAAAAAGTTGATTATTATTGAAATTTAAGATAATATACACAAAATATAAAGAAAAAAATTCGAAGAACAAAATGATTAAAAAATATCGATTTTTATACTTTTTGGTTACAAATAACAGTTATTAGTGTCCAAAAAATTGGATCCTCCTCGATAACTGTTATCGATGAAGAAAAACTGTTTCGATTGGTCAAAGCAGTTATGGATGAGAGATGTTCATTTCGATCGCTCATAACAGTTATCGATGAGAGAAGTTCATTTCGATCGCTCATAACAGTTATTGATGAGAGAAGTCCATTTCGATCGCTCATAACAGTTATCGATGAGAGAAATTTAATTCGATCGCTCATAACAGTTATCGATGATCGAATTACTTTTCACTTGTTCATAATAATAATTGATGAGAAAATTCATTTTGGCAAGCAAGCCTGTGAAATTCATTGAGAAGGTTTCGTACAACAAGACGAATCAACAGACCATCAAAACAACACAAAATCTGTTTGTTTGTCACATTAAATTTTGATTGTAACAATTAATTTTACGAATAAAAAATTTAAAAAATAATTGATTGTCTACCATTTGAATGTTGTACTATTTAATAATAACTATTACAAATTTCCTTCATCAATAACTGTTATGAGTAAACTGCGGATCTTTATGCAAAATAAAAAGTGTCTGCATCGATTGCAAGAAGTAGAAACCAAATTGAATGTTCTTCTCTTTCATAGAGGAGAAATCATATATTGACGTCTTCTATTTTCTAAATTTTCCAACGATTTTCAATTTCATCCACTCAATTTTGCTATAAATGCATAAAGATCTGCAGTCTAATTTATATGAGCGTTTGAACTGAACTTCTCTCATTGATAACTTTTATGAGCGATAGAAATAAATTTCTCTCGTCGAATAACTGTTATGAGCGATCGAAATAAACTTCTTCTACCAATAACTGTTATGAGCGATCGAAATAAATTTCTCTCATTGATAAGTGTTATAAGTAAACTGCTGATTTTATGCATTTATGACAAAAATGAGTACATACAGCTTAAAGCAGTGGACATATTAAAAAGATTTAAGGACATCAGTGTATTAGTTTCAGCTTAATAAGAAAATTATGCTTAATAGACATTTTTTATTTGGCTCTTGTGTCTTACAATCAATGCAAATGCTTTTTATTTTGCATAAACATCCGCAATCCAGTTTTAAGTGATCGAAATGAATTTCTCTCAACGATAACATTTACCAACAAGAGAGACAAAATTTTCGATTACTTATAATCCTTATTTGTAACCAATACGATTTTAATCGATGAAATACTTGTTGTTCTATGACTTTTTTTCTTTTTGATTATAACAGTTATGGCCCCTGGTAGAACTAAAAATCTTTATTTAGGTAGTAATTCTTATAAGAAACTTTAGGTATAATGTTAATAGGCGTAACTATAAAATTGCCATTGAGATAAAGAGAGAGAGAGAGATGTTGAAAATTTTATCAAGCAATTTTTAGCTGATAAAATCTCGTATACTTCTAAAAGCTATTAAATAATCGTCGGTAGATAATCTGTGAAGATGCCTCATACATTTAACTCCTTGCCGTAACATTTTCTTTACAGTTGCAGTGATTAAAACATCTTCATCCTCAAAAATTGTATTGAAGAGAAAAGAAAATTTAGATTTTTTGTATGTCTACATTTATTTGAATGCTTAAATATTGACTACAAATGAATTAAATTTTATTTAATTTAAAAAGAAACGCATGACATTCATATTTGTTAGACTTCGTTAAAATCTTCATGACGAGTCTGACTCGTTAAAATACGGCAAAGGGTTAAATACGTAAAAATCAATATTTTGCCTCTGTATGAAGTACAATTTAACGAGATTGTGTTGTGATATTTTTATAATCTCAGTATTTGAAAAAACATTCTTCGTAAAAGATAAAAATAAGACCTTCTTCTATCTCGATCGGTAAAGGACTGTTGTTCACACGATTGTATATTCTTTATATTGCTATAATTGCATAGGGGAAATTTTTACTATTATTTAGATACCTACTTCACAAAAAGAAATTTCTCTTGCCTTTTTAATAAACAAATTAAGCCCTCAGCATTACATACATTACAATGAAGGAGGAGTTTATTTCAACGTGTTTGTGAGATGTCATATTTCGTTTTGGTTCTTATCTTGCCACAATTTATTGAACAAAAAAAAGGTATAAACCTCTGGCTATCATATGAATAAAGAATTCTTGTATTATTAATCTCATCTGAAAGTAATTGAACTACATTTTTACTGTTAAAAATGTACGATTAAGTGATTGCAAAAGTTCATGTCCGATTTGAGAATAAAACACAAGTGTTTTCTGCAATTGTCTGCCAACGTTTTACAAGCTCTTCTTCAAAGAGCCTGAAGTCCAATAAGGATCCAGTATTCTGCAGTAGAATAATTTATATACGAATCATCGCTCATATTGCTACGAAAATTACAGTAATGTACTCTATTATACGAAATTGTGCTGTCTATTGCAGTAATATGAACGGAATATATCGTCATTGTTGTATTCGGTATGATAGTTACGTATTTTGAAAGTAAATACGCGAGACCCGTATAGGGTGCCTACACTCTAGAATTAAGCTAAACACAGTAATGGGTACAATTAGTGGTATAGAGTGTACTCGAAGGCCAGAAGATACCAGGTAGATAGATTACATTATGAATTATTATTATATTATCGATAACAAGTATCTCGAGATAATAGAGTATATTTTTCGTTTTATCAAATGGAACTAATCGCATACAGTGGAAGCAAGTACAGGAGGAAGGCAGACGATTATAAACTTTTAAAGGACTGCAGTTTTAGTATGACAACGCGATCGCTGTGGAGGTAGAGAGAAGTTTAAACTTGACTTTCTAACCTTTAACAGGCCGCCTATTACAGTCAATCGGGGTGTTCAACTCGGGCTGAATAAACCGAGCTGTTTATGGAGTAACTGTTGTAAAACGTGTTCTTATTTTCCGGTGTAAAACTGTTACCTTGGAGTGCAAGCATGCGATTAACGTGGTCACGCTACGATACCAGATCGAGTGCCGAGTCTACAATTAGTGGTATAGAGTGTACTCGAAGGCCAGAAGATACCAGGTAGATAGATTACATTATGAATTATTATTATATTATCGATAACAAGTATCTCGAGATAATAGAGTATATTTTTCGTTTTATCAAATGGAACTAATCGCATACAGTGGAAGCAAGTACAGGAGGAAGGCAGACTAGCTGAACCATAGAACTTAACTGGAAACTGCGAAGCTTACAATTAGCGGTTTCAAGAACGTACTCCTTAACTCCTTTGGAAACATGATAGGGATACGGTATTTCCTCCCCTTGATCATGCTCTCTCGGCCTCCTTATAATCCCGACATTATCTTCATCATATCGCCGTGATGGTTGACAGCAGGGATGGGCTTCCTTCGCTCTCGTCGACAACGTGAGAGATATAATAATGGCCATTTAGACTATGCGTTTTATACACTCCGCGACAATGCTGTAAGACATTGTACAAGGTGTCAAGAATTTATATGTAAATTATCATTTCTACTCATCGAACCGTTCTGTTGAAAACTGACGTTAACGTTCATATAACACATAAACTTACTGGATTCAGAATTTTATTACAACATAACGTAATATAATAGATTAATTCTGATTTTGAAGAATCAAAAAATACGACTAGTTTACTATTACTTACAATATTGTATGTTTATTATGTAATAACTTAAGTTCAAATAACACATAAACTTATTTGATTCAGAATTTCATTACAACATAACGTAATATAATAGATTAATTCTGAATTCCAATTCTGATTTTGAACAATCAAAAAATATGACTAGTTTACTATTACTTATAATATTGCATGTTTACTATTCACTCTTTCAATCAAAATTCTCTTCACATACATTAATCAACATTTTCTACGATATTGAACTCATAGTTTTAATTTATATCTTTATATCTAAAATATAAATTAGTCTGTGATCATCTGCATCATCATCGAGAATATAAAAATCTACAATAATTTTGCCATTTGTCCACAAATATATTAAAGAAGTTATAAAAAGAAATTAAATTAAGAAAAGGTAAGAAAAGAAGTTAATAATAGTTTTCTTATATTTTCATCGTGGTTAATAGCAAGCCTTATCAGCTATTCTTATCCAGTTTCGTAATTCTTATCAGGTCATTAAGTATGACACTTAACAAATCTGTTTGAAATTTGTGTTTTATTTGTCAAGTTTCATACTTAATGACGATAGAAATATTAATTGCAACAGGGTGTTGAAGAAAGTCTCCTCAAGTGAACTATAACAAGAACTAGTACACAGGAAAAAGAAATTCCTTTTTACCTTTAGCCAAACCATAATATAAACTGCTCACTTCGATAAAAAAAAATATTTTTATTTCCCAATTTGAACGCGTCAAAATTTTTCGAACGATAAATATGTATTTATTCTGTTCTAGTTTTTCGTAAATTTGTGCGATAAAATTGTGAATTTTTGCATTGTGACCTCTGACCGCGGGCTACGCGGAAATCGCGTTCTAATTTTACAAAATTTCGCGGACCTCGCATTATCGTCTACTACTGAATACATCGTGTATATAAAAAAGTTTATTAACAAGTTTTTTGACTTGTTTATTCATATTGTGCTTCCTCGACAATGTACATGCAATTTTAATATACTTTTCCTTTACATTCCTGTTCCCGCGTCTTATTAAAAAAACTGAATTAAAATTTCGCGTACTTCGATGGTGCATTAAAAAGTTTGTAAAGCTTGCTAGAAAATGTCGTTCATTTGAAAATTCGGAATTTTTTAAAACTTTAGTAGGTGGTTTCAATAGAATTTGTTGCAATTTATTACTATAGTGCTCGTCCTATTTTCGGAAAATTGGTATTTTTGTATATTTTCCCGTTTATGAAATGATTTGCCGAAAAAATTTTCCTAAAATGTGCAAGCGCATTTAAAATAGTACAGAAATTTAACACGTTCGCTAGCAGGATGTCTTTCGATAACAGATGTACATGTCTATCCGTACATGGTATCGGATAAAAAAAAATTTTTCTTGTAATTCTGCAAGTTTAATACAGATTTCGAGTTAAAAAACGTTTATACCATAATATTTCTATTTTCCCATATTCTGCAATATTTCAGCTTTAATCTTTAAAAAATAGTCGCTCTATTTTTTTTTATCGAAAGCTCTTTGACTTTGAGACGAAATTCATCGGTTTGTCCCACTGTGCGGCGCAGCTCGGCGCTTCTCATGACACTTAAAAGCGACGTTACAACGAGCACGGGGACAATTACCGAGCTGTAATCGCGAGAAATAATTTCACGTACTTCAATATTATTTCACGAAAATTACACCTCGAGAAGTCTCCGACCAAGAGTAATAGTTCCAGTTTCACGCTCTCCATCTTTGGTACCGTTTCGGAATGGGATGGGACGGCGGAGGGAGCGGGGAGTGGATTCAAGCGAACAGTCCAAGGGAATAAGAACTTGAACACGATCTTATTGTTGGGAAAATAATCCTTTCCTCGGAACTTCCCCGGGAATCGGAGATACAAGTTGCCGCGCGAGAACACTTCCGACTATTTCGACAAATCGTCCCATTGATTCCGTAAGAACTGTTGCGATTGCTTTATAATGCCCGGACGGCATTTTGCGGATGCGCCGATGAACTTTCTCCGAGAGAACTTTAGGAGCGAGAAAAGCTGACTTCGGGAAAAATCGGACGCGCCACGGGGAACTGCTAGTGGCCCGTGTGCTCGGCCAACGGGACGTCGACAGTTCGGTGTCGCTCGTTATCGTTTTTGAACAAGATAAAAACTCCTTTCGCCGGTTTCACACCGTGAGAACCTCGAATAAAGGACACACTTCTTCTCCTTTTTCCGATAACGCTGTCATTGTCCGGACAGATAAAATGATTTCTTCAATGGAGACTATAAACGTCCCAGAAATTCATATCCTTCCCCCGCGAAGCTAATTATACCCGGATTACCAAATATTCTGCTTTGTATTCTTACGGACCGATTTCCAGCGAAAGGAATGATCTTCATCCCACAGTGAGTCACACACACATTCGTAAATACTTGTTCATTCGTTCAATTTACGCGATCGATATTTTTTGCACTGCATATGTTGTATTAACACTAATTGTACCGAGTACAAAATGTGACAGGTATACATTGTTTCGTAAAAATTACAAAACGAACTTATTTAGATTTCTCACAATTTTGATAAAAATATGTGCTTGAATAAATAAATTTATGTAATAATTTCTCATGAAAACATCTTTATAATTTCAATAATTGAAAAATAATTCTGGTACGGTTAGTGATAACTAAGTTTTTGTTGATGGCCATAAAGAGTTGGGGATATCCAGTGTACCTAGGCATAAGCGGCAGAGGAGACTTTTCATTCGTACAAGTATTTGCAAGATAACAAAACCATAGATAAATTCTAAATACATAATTCAACACGTTGACAGACAACAGTTTAGTACACAGAAGAAAAACAAAACGATATATGGCATAAATTAAATGGTATCGAAGGAGGAATATCATAGAAGAACAATTTCTTTTGTCCGGTTATTTTTTCATAGTTTTTTCAAGATCAACGTTATTTTTTTATCGGGAAAACTTTTTCTTTTTTTATTCCATCATATAGCGGCTGAAAGTTTTCCCGATAAAAAATAACGATGACCTTGAAAAAACTACGAAAAAATAATCGGACAAATTATGCCATAAATATTTTTTTTGTGCCATTACAAATAAAGGAGATATTTAGGTGGTCTCCTTCAGCTGAGACATCCTGTATAATGTGTTGTCTGACTCAAACGAATTAAATAGCTTGCTATCACGTATCAAATGATTTATAATCGTTCGCGTGAATCGGGAACAAGAAATTAGGAAAGAAAGGGCCGCGAATGAATATGTGACACCTAATAGCATCGTTCTATCGCATCGGATGCAAGTCGATCGGTAACTATCAGCGAGATACATGGTGGAAGCTCGTATATCCAACTTTCGAATCAGCTGATCGATTTTCAATAGTGTAAGAAGGGAAGAAAGCATGGAAGTAGCGGGAAGAAACATGACCGGTTCATTTCGAACGACATTACTACTTGGTTCTCCGATTGTCAAGAGTTCACGACGGGACACCGCGGCTCGGCGCGGCGTTCGCAGTCGAGCAAGAAAGTTCCGCGAGAAAATAGATCCTCCCGTGTAAGTCCGGATTTCCAGGCGAGCCTTTCAAAACGATTTTGCGAAACCCAACGTTTCACTGGATTACCGTCGCGCGAGATTATACTTTCAATGCACCTTCAAACTCTCCCCCGGGGATTTGTTGCGTGTCCCGAATTTCCGATTGCACCGTGGCCCTCGCCGGAAATGATGGACGAACTATTCGAACGTTCCCGGGATCGTGAATGTTACAACTGAGGATTACTCCACCGTTCGACTTAACCCGGCTTTGGCCTGAGTAGGCTGCTGATGTTTATGGGATTTTCAGATTTTCAGGTTCTTTAAACCGAAAATCCTTGCCAAACGGACAATTATTGTCTGTATAATCAGATTGCGTGTCTTTATGCAAAATGAAAATTGTCCAGGTCAAATGTAAGAAATGGAAGTTAAATGAAAATGTAGAGTAAAACTAGGTATATAATCTCATTTTTATGGAACCGTCAATAACATTAATATGTTCTTGTAATTCTAATTCTTTTTTGTCGAATCTCACATCAAGTGTTCCTTATTCTTCATAATCATAGGGTAAAGTGCCCAAATATGGTATAGTCGCCTATTATGGCACTACCTTACATCTTGTAAAGGAGAAGTCACACTTTAGTGAGAAAATCCTCAAACAATAGTTTACCATGTTTACTCAACAGTGTGCAGTGCAATCGCATCATTCTATAGATTTTAGTATCGATCCTCCGCCAGTTGTATCTCCACGTGTTGAATATTTTTTTGGTTAGATTTTCGATTGTATCTTTTTCGAGGAATGTAAGTGATTTTGAAATGTTTGAACATATCTGTAGTTTCAATTTATTTATATTAATGTTTGCCAATTGTTGGTTTGGGCTGAAATTCATTTTCTCTTTGTCAGTAGCTAGTATTATCAGTCCACGTGGAGTTTCCAATATGGCACTATGTACCAAGGAACCCTTGGGTATAACTAAAATGGGTATACCTATTTTAGTTATTGACATTCTTGGTGTGGGTGCCAAATATGGCACTAGGTGTCACATTACGGACTCAAGATGTACCATATTAAGAACCCCTTCCGCTGGAACCTGCAAATGACTCACTACAAAAAAGATATTTTTCCCAAGCTGTATTAATTTTTGAACAAACTTGATCCCAGAATCTTATAGGAAGGAAATGCATCTACAACTGGTAATTTTTTGGACGAAAAAGAGCATTATAAAATAATCAAAAATGACATAAACAAAAAGTGATTCATATTTGGGCACTTTACCCTATAAGAGTTACGAGAAAAATTTAACAAAAACTGCGATATCTGACATCAACGATATTATTTTTTCCTTCCATCATCTGAACAATTATTAAATTGTCAAATCATGAAGTTACAAACTATTCCAAAAATTTTGAAAGTGTATAGACCTTTGTTAAAGAATGTCGAAAAAGACAAAACTGTTTTAACCCTCTGCTATTTATTTCTAGCCTGACTGGTGTTGAAAATACTGCAAAATTTTGATAAAGAAATAAAATGAAGGAAATCTTGCGACTCACAATCAGATATCTCGACATTCACAAAGATAAGAGGATGAATAATTTATTTTAGAGTTATTCCTTAAACCTCAAATAATACGAATAAAATAATCGAGTGAACGCGCATTAAATATTCAATCGGAAGCAGAGTTTGAAATTCCAAATATCCAAACGTCCGCAAAGCAGGAAATGTTGCGCGCGTGAATGCGGCGAACGAGGAATCATTCGAATGCAGAATGTTTTTCCCGAGGCGCGCGGTTCTTCTTTTTAAATTTCGAATAATTTTTCATTCGGTGGAAAAAAAGGCGCGTTCTTTTTATTCGATCTCCCCAAGGCACATCGAAACAGTATTGCGGAACACTAACAACCGGGGGAAAAGTGTTCGTGCATTGTACGACGAGAGACGTCCGGGCTGGAACGCGAATTTACGGCGACGCGTATTCCGTCCGAATGAATCGTTCGAGGATCCTCGACGAGCATTGCGTTTTGAATGATCCTAGGAGTCGGGGGTGAAAGGCGTGCACAAAAGAGCATCGTGCCCTGATATTTGTAAGTCGTTTCCACCCTTGCCACTTTAAAGGCAAAAGGGTGACTATGCCACATTAAGAGAACACTCAGGCCCAGGCTAAACGCACCCTTTGTCTTTCCCGGGTTCTTATGGCTCCTCGAGATCAAACGATCGAGGGTGAGCGAGCTAAAAATCGGAGCAGATTTTTATTTTCCTCGTCGGCGGAAAGCGCGAGCTAGAAAATGTTGTACGATCGAAACATTTTATAAGAAAAGTCTCTCGGGCGGCTTTTAACCTTTTCACGCCCGCGACAATGGAACATTACTTCCGCATGAGAATCGGCTTCCCATGTTCCCATTGGCGTGGGACATCCACTATTGCATACTAGTCAAATTATTCAGTTTATACATTTTTAAGCGGGTATTATTACTACATCGCGAATTTTATACATTTATGACAAAAACGAGTAGATCAAATGCAAAATACTAAAACACACTAGTCGAATCATTCAAGTTATACATATTTAAACAGGTATTTATTACTACATCGCGAATTTTATGCATTTATGACAAAAATCAGTAAATCAAATGCAAAACAATAAAAAAGACTAGTCGAATTATTCAAGTTGTACATATATAAAAACAGCTACTAAGTATGTACTACATTTGCTAGATATTTTTAATGCTTGGTAGGATTAGTTTTAAATGCAAAACAATAAAAACATTCAAAGAATTTAATATTGTGTGACTTCTGTGAAGTCCAATGAAAAGAAATTAATGTCTACATAGCTCCTGTACTTTGCAATTTAAACCATATTTATTTTGCATAAAAATCCGTAGCCTAGTTATTAGTTTTATTTCTTATTCAATAGACTTCAATCATAGTTTCTTTTCTTTTTAATCAAATATAGGAATTTTTGCAGTCGCTTACATCTACAAAGTAGAATTTAGGTTCATTCAGCCCCTTTATTATTTTTAGCATATCATCAATTTTAAGGAAGTTCTTGGTATTCTTTGCAACTTGATAATTAATACTGAGAAACTATTAATCTCCCAAACCCAATGGAAACAACAGCTAATTTATTGTTGGCTGCTATAAAATGAAAAATTATTCAGTTTCTAGAACCTGGGTGAAAATAATCTTGAATAGGGTCAATTAGTGTGGCTTGTCCAATGAATGAACACTTACAGGCCAATTTACTTAAATGTGAACTTGCAATGAAATTACTGTATTTCAACATGAAGGGGGCATAATAAATGTCATATTTTCCTTAGATTTTTGAAAAGAATTTTTATATGAATAAAATTAAATCTGCTATATATGAAATTCATTTGTCGTGCTCTAAGAAATCCCACCTTACTATTTATGTGTTATTAGACCTTACCTTGCGATGGTTAATACGAATAATGTTCATTCACTGAACAGATCACCCAAATTCAGTTACAACTGGTTCAGTTATTTTTCTAGACTGCGGTTAAATAAAACTATAATATCCTTTAGTTATTAACGTTATTCTTAGACAAAGCAAGCTCTCTTAACTTCCATTTTGATGATTTCAAAGTGTAGTGATAGTAAAATCAAAGGTGGGTTGCAATAAAATAAAATACGGTAGAACCTCGATTAACCGGATCCCGATTATAAACAAATATGCGTTTAAATATGATTATAGAAGGGAAATAAATTTTCAAAAATAAACAATTTATTTTGGAATATAATGTACAGGGTGGTGAAAAATTATTGGTCATCCTTTTGGGAGGTAATAGAACTCGTCGAGATTGCCAACATGGCATCATAAACATGGCCCCGCAAAATTACTTTTCAAGGTGATTTTCAAGGTCAAAAATTTTTACTGGCTTAATCGATTCTACTCGTCGAGCTGAACAAAAGTCTGAAAGGGACCATATGCCGGAAATCAATATTTCATAGAGAAATCTTCGTTTGAAGTTTTTTTTTTTGCCTGAAATTTCAGAAAATAAATCTGATGCTTATGAAGTTTATAAAATCATGTTGTGAACATCCTGATCATGATCAGCGAAAATCAGCCCCCAAAACTGACCCTGAAAAATTTGTTTTCGCGGTATAAAATCTACTTAATCTTCTACTCTTAGCGCTACCCAGGAACAACGACGTGGACGTGGTAGATTTCTGTTCCCTTCGGGGTGACTTGATTATAGTGAGTTCCCCTTGCCTCTAACTTCGGGGTGACTTGATTAACAGTGAGTTCCCCTTGCCTCTCACTTTATCGTCGTCGACGCTGCCTAGGGACAAACAGAACTGACCCATTGGCCCCAATAGCTCTGAGCAGTTGTGCCTGTTTGCCAGCTTCAACGTGATGACCACCGTTACGAACGCAAGCTTGGAGTCTCTCCACAAAATTATCTCGCACTCTACGGAGCACAGTTCGATTTTGTGCTAAAATGGCAACCGCCTCTTCAATTCGATCTCGTAAATCCTGAGCCGTCCTTAAAATCCTGCCAGACCCATAAACAATGGCTTTCAGAGCACCCCAGAAAAAAAAGTCCAAAGGGTTTAGGTCAGGTGAACGGGGGGGCCATAAGTGTGGCGCAGGATTACGACCGATCCATCGAGTTCCAAAAACTTCGTGTAAAAAAGCGCGGACTGACCTGCCGAAATGCGGTGGAGCACCGTCATGCATAAAAAAAATGCGATTACGGATATGCCTCGGAACCATATGCTGCAGTCTATTCAGGAGCGTATGTCGTAGAAACCGCCAATATTCAACGCTTGACAGTCGGTTTGAGAGAAACACAGGAGCCATATAATCATTCCCGAGTATCCCTGCCCAAACATTAACTGAAACACGACCCTGCTGAACTCTTTGGACCATTGCGTGTGGATTGCGGCTGCCCCAGATGCGAACATTTTGTCGGTTCAAAATCGAAGTGGTGGAAAAACTCGATTCATCAGTGAACACTATACGTTTCACAAAGTGCCTATCTCTTCGGATCTTGCGAAGCATCCACCGACAAAAACGAAGTCGAGCTGTGCAATCCCCAGGTCGTAGCTCATGGACAGTCTGCACTTTGTAGGGTCGTAGACCTTCCTCATGGAGAATGCGCAAGACGGTTCCATGATGGATCCCTACTCGCGCGCCTATTCGTCGTGATCCCATGACAGGATATGTTCGAGCTAGAGCGATCACACGTTCCTCAATTCTCCAAGACACACGAGGGCGACCTGCCCTACGGTGGCCAGAACCGGCAAAATTTATTTGCTCCTGATCATGGAATCGTTCATCGAGTCGTTGAAATTCTCGACGATCAGGCACGAATCCTGGACGTAATGGTCTGCCATTAGCTTGGCGTCGCAACCAACTAACATAAAGAGCTCGTGCTTGCGTGTAATTACTATGAGCACGATCAATTGCTCGAAGCATCAGACGTTGGTCACGTCCATCTCGAAGCGCTCGATCACGACCACCACGGCCACCACGGCTACCATGTTGAGGCATACTATAGCAATGTTATTCAACGCAAAAATTGCTTGAGAATTAAAACGGAAAAGCACAAATTAAAATATTTTAGCACAAATAATGGATGTCTTATGGAACGATATGTTATTTCTCTCCGAGACAAGTAACTGTTGCTTCGAGACAGCGCGGTGTTTATTTACAAGCGGCAGCCGAGAATCGAAGTCTCCTCGACCCGGTCGCGCGTCTCGCTCCCCGTAACGATCCTAGTGCTCGGAGCTGCTCATACGCTCATACCATAACATGGGCCTGATTATATGGCTCCTGTGTTTCTCACAAACCGATTATCAAGCGTTGAGTATTTGCGGTTTCTACGTCATACGCTCCTGAATAGACTGCGACGTATGGTTCAGAGGCATATCCTTAATCGCATTTTTTTATGCATGACGGTGCTCCACCGCATTTCGGCAGGTCAGTCCGCGCTTTTTTACAGGAAGTTTTTGGAACTCGATGGATCGGTCGTAATCCTGCGCCACACTTATGGCCCCTCCGTTCACCTGACCTGAACCCTTTGGACTTTTTTTCTGGAGTGCTCTGAAAGCCATTGTCTTATACCAAGTTACCACGTCCGCGTCGTTGTTCCTGAGTAGCGCTAAGAGTAAAAGATTAAGTAGATTTTATACCGCGAAAACAAATTTTTCAGGGTCAGTTTTGGGGGCTGATTTTCGCTGATCATGATCAGGATGTTCACAACATGATTTTATAAACTTCATAAGCATCAGATTTATTTTCTGAAATTTCAGGCAAAAAAAAAAACTTCAAACGAAGATTTCTCTATGAAATATTGATTTCCGGCATATGGTCCCTTTCAGACTTTTGTTCAGCTCGACGAGTAGAATCGATTAAGCCAGTAAAAATTTTTGACCTTGAAAATCACCTTGAAAAGTAATTTTGCGGGGCCATGTTTATGATGCCATGTTGGCAATCTCGACGAGTTCTATTACCTCCCAAAAGGATGACCAATAATTTTTCACCACCCTGTACATTTTAATTATTTCCCTTGGGTCTTGATTATCCATTGGGTATTAATTTATCCAGGCTGTTTGTCTCCCGATCAAGCCGGTTAATAGAGGTCCTACTGTATATACGTAGTGATAATAAAATAAAATATGTGGAACTCGCAAAAGTAGCGACACTGATCGGAAAATTCAGTGGTAAGTTAAGTCCATACTTTGAACGAGGAATCGACCGTTGAAGTATGAGTATGCTAGCCAACTATGGTGCCGTAAAGGGTTAGGGCGTCTTCGAATCCCTCGTTCACCCTGGCCGCCACTCTTTTTATAGTGCATTGAAGGTGTGCGATAAAATCGGTACACAACGATGTCATTGAATTTGATCCTTCCTCTCGGAGCTACCGGCACTGCCCTCTTGAAGTATCCGACCTACAAGACGAATACCTGGTGCCCTACAGGTATCTGTAGCTAGCCACGGTGAATTCTTCTTTCAGGATGTATCACGTGGTCAAGACTACCAACACATTCACGCTCGTATCTGCTCCCGGTAGCCATTCACTGTTTAGTACATAGCATTTCGATGCAACTTTAAGTACCATCCGGTCTCTACCTGTTCTACCTTGCCTCTCCCGTACTTCACCCTCATTTCCCCGAAGATCCTGCGGTCGTTCGGGTTCTTTTAGATTCGGCACGTTCGCCGAGTTTCATCGTTGAAAGGAGCCTCGTGACCGCGGGGATCGTTGCACCCTCTTACACGGAATTCTTGTTCCTTGGTTTAAATTGTCGGACGGAATATCTCTGCGGTATTAATCATCGTAAAAGTAAAATTTGCTGCAGTCGAGACATGATTAGCATCAAATACGTTCCGAGTAGATCGCAGGTTTCATGCATTTATGAGGAAAATGAATAAGCACTATTCAAATCAGTAGACAAATTGCAAGAATTCAAGCATATCTATGTATGAGTTTCAGCTTATTAGAATTAACACTAAACCTACCGAGCTTTGGAAGTACATATTTTATCTACAATATGTAAATATGTAAATTAAGATTAAATTTATTTGAACTTCGTGCGGTTCATATTATAATATATGTGCTACTAAATATGTATACAGTGACTCCATTAATATTCGGACGCTCTAAAAAAGCGATAACTTTATACGATTCTAACTTTATAATTTCAATAATTGTGAAATAAAAAATCTGGAACCGGTCATCTGACCGGTGGTGTTAGGTTTAGTGTTAATAATATAATCAATCAACAGTAGAATATAAAATAGAACTGCGTTAAATTTAATTAATCTTAGATATTTTTCAAGATTGTCAATTTTCGAAAATTCCATTAATTTATAGGTTACTGAGTGAAGAACTAAATTTCCAATCACCAACAGACAATTAGAAAGCTAAGGCAACCACCTATTGTATTTGTGGGGCAAAAACCCATGAAGAGGCCTGTAGGGTTGCTGCTAGGCACAAAAGGGGTGTGCACTTAGCCAACTCATTGAGTGTTCTGTCACACCTGGAGGATTCGTGATACGTCAATCGTTATTGACTCGTGATCTGTGACGCTAAAGTACTCGTGATTTTCAAGAACATGAAGCGCATAATAAAAGTGCTTCCGGGGTCTTAGTTGAAAGTACGGATAAAGTACGATCGAAGCATGATACAGTAATGGGTAGGGGTGTGCGAGAACCCGAAATATCGGCAACCCGATGGTCGAGACGAGTCGAGAACAGGTCGAGTCGGGTTGGGTCGGGTTCTCGAAATTTTCGGGAATCTCGATAAATTCGAAAATCCCTATTTTTGTCGGAAATTCCGATAAATTCCCGTCCCGATCCCGAAAAAATTTTATGTTCCCAACCCGACCCGATATTTCGGGTTCCCGCACACCCCTAGTAATGGGTATAGTTATCCTATACGAGGTCTGATCAAAAAATTCCAGGACTGTTTAAATTGCGCGCCAACGAAAAGTCAGAGCGTGGTGCAGTTGGTTTAAATGTTTAGCCCTAACCTTCCTGAGGACGACCGAGTTTGCAAATTTTCGATAACCTTCTTGGTTGCAAATCTATAGCTATTTCAGTGAAACAAGATACATATTTGCGTTCAGCGATTTTATGATGAATGAAAAAGAAAGAACAACGCAGTTGTGTGAAATTGGAAAAAACATTCACGGAAACTTTTCAAATGTTACGGGAGGCTTTCGGGGATAAAAGTTTGAGTCGTTCACGGTGTCATGAGTGTCATGGTAAGTTTAAGGACTCTGAACTCTGGCAAAGCGGGGAGTGGATTTTGCATCACGACAATGCACGCGCTCATTCGGCCCTGCTCATTCATGATTTTTGCACAAAAAACGGCATGATAGTCTTACCCCAGCCCCCCTACTCACCCGATCTGGTCCCTGCGGACTTTTTCCTGCTTCCAAAGCTTAAGTACCCGCTGAAAGGAAAGAGATTTCACACGATTGACGAAATGCAAGAAAAATCGCTGATGGAACTAAACGGCATTTCAGAAGAGGCATTTTTCCGATGCTTCCAGCAATGAAAATAGCGGTGGGAAAAATATATAGCTTGCCATGGGGAGTACTTTGAAGGGGACAATGTTGAATAACTTGTAAGAATATTAAATAAATTTATAAAAAGCAAATCCTGGAATTTTCTGATCAGACCTCGTATCTGTTTGAAAAAATTACACTGATTTTGAACCTCTCTCACCACACAGATACAAACGCAGTATTTGTACCACAGAAGAATGTCCTCTGTACCATGCAACTTTTGTCGAAACAGTTTTTCCGTAGCACCATTCCTTCAAGAGATATCTCGCTGTATTGAGATGAAACAGACACCCTTTAGATGAACTGTCCTGCGCGCACCATCTGAAAAACAAAAAGGTCGACTCCGTAGCAGTCTCAACGGTATCAAAATTTCAGAATGACGTGCATATCAGCGTGGCAACATTGGTCCGTCTCAGTTTACGACAACCGTGAGACACAATCGGGCGTTCTCGCGGTCGAATTCGCGCTCCGGCGTGTTCGCTGCAGAAATTAAAGTCGCACGGAGGAACATTCCCGGTCTCTCCCGCCGCGCGCCCGAGCGACTCAAAGTGTCAATGGCTGTCACTCGGCTTCTGTGGCAGGACCCCTTGTACACCCCCGACCTCCCTCCCGACGCGGCGTCTCAACATTGAAATGCGTCGGAACGTTAAGAGTAGGTTTGTCTAGGAAGGGGGTGGCGAAGGGGTCTAAAAGGGAAACGGCGAGGAATCGCAGGCGGCTTGATAACGAGTGGAGCTCGGAGAAGTGGAGCACGCCTAAGCAGAAAGAGAAACGGGCAAGAAGGGAATAATTGGAGAGAGATAGCCGGCGCAGCGCGGGTAACCAACGAAGATGTTGATGAACGAGGAGAAAGAAAACCGAAACGATGGGGGAGGGGGGAGGTTTCTGCCCTTGCTGTTGCCCGACTCCTCTCTTTCGTTTTTTATCCAGGTGCATAATGAGGAGAGAGACGGAGAGTTGGCCATCGAGACTGTCGAAGGACGGGGCGGGAAAGGGCAAGATGGCGCGCGATGGAAATGGAAACGGCGTAGGGGTGGGAACGAGAAAGAGCAGTTCGACCAGCCTGAATTTTCTAGCCATTTCTTCGCCTGCTTGCCCCTCTTTCCGAGTGACTGCCGCTGCTATCTCTCAAGCCACTTTGCGTCTGCACTGCAATCGAGTCTGCTCGATTCACTATAGTATTCGATTAGTTGTTTCGTTGCTGATAAAAAGAAAATTGAGAAGTGAGAACGATTTCTGTCAGTTGTTGTGGTCTTGTTCAAGGAAGGGACTAAAGTGTTCTGGCACATTTGATGTTCATTTAAGATTTTATTGGCTATCTTTATTTTATTCAGTTAGATTACAGCAGAGCCTCAATTATTCGAATCTTCTATGTCTGCTGTGTTTGATATCTATCTTAAAAGTATCTGGTAAATATTGCCTTAGAAAAATGGCAACACTAAATTTATTAAGATTGTTTGTAATTTTCAATATAAAACAAAGAAATGGACAAAGAAATTTATTCCATTATTTTCCATAAACGGATTTTTATAATTTTGATAATTGGGGAATATAAAACCGATCATTTAACCGTGGTAGGTTTAGTGTAAACCCTCGGACAACGGACGATTTTTATACCTATATGTATATTTGGCAATGCTTAGGATCGTTCACAGCTCTAATTAATAATTTTAAAAAATTTATTTTTGATATCGTCAATGAAACAGCTATACAGTTAGTTTAATTGCCACAAATTGAGTACTTAAATGATAATTTGGATGTTTCCGGCCAAAATAGACTCAGGCACAGCCGTCGGAGAGTTAACATGCGTTAGATTTGAATGAAAATAGTTCACTCAGTCTAAGGCGATCCATGCGCAACATTATTTTTTGTAAAAAACAATAAAAATTCAATCTGGCATTATAACTGAGTAACTATTCTAATATTTTATTGTTCTAACTATTCTATTAAAGAAAATATTAATAAAATAATCATTTCTAGAAAATTGCTCGTCATAAAACTAACAAAAATTGTAGAAGGACCAAAAATTTAAAGTATAAAGTTGAATAAATTATTTGAAATTAAGTGGAGTAGAAAGAAATAAAAATATCTCTGAATTAAATTAATAATTATCTTCTGTTATGCTCTTCGCGTGTGCAATACGTTAGCAGAATAGTGAAAAATTTTCATTCAGAAGTCGATTGTTTGCGCAGCAGCGAAAAATCACTCGATCTTATCGCTTTAGGCGGGAGATTAAAACAATTAGCTGGCTGAGCAACGGAATTCTAGGAACACATTATCGCGACTCCGAGTGAACCGTATATAACGCGGTATCCTCACGGTTGCGTGATCCTCAATTGCCGCGGTACTTGTGCATGCAACGCTACATGTATTCGTCATCTCAATTATTATTTCAGTGCACCGGCTCAATGTCAAGCTCGCCATTCTACCTTAATCTTGAGTGTAGGAGTCGGCCACTATTAATGGTCTCCTTATACAGGCGACTACCTTAAACCTGACAAAATGTTAATTAACGATAAACGCAAGCAGAGTCGTCTAATGAAAGCGTAATGGGCCAAAGGGAATGTAATTCACACTGTGTTGATCTACGTACCATGCCGCAGAGGTCGTTTGCACGACCATGGGTAATTTCCATTCCGAGGCAACTTTGATGCGACCGTGATTGTCTACATGACAGTTTTCCTTGTCAAAGTGATTTCGATTGGAAACTTGGATAAACTGTTCAATTAGCTAGATTGAAAACAATTCTTTCCATTAAGAAGAGGCATTGTTAATTCCACTCGAGTGAATAAATACAAATCATTGATATTTGTGAGTAATTATAAACATTTTCTGGATTGATTTATGCATGGAAATAATAATTGAACTGTGAAAACTTCTAAAAAATAATATCTTTACTGTATTAACAAATTTAATGCTTTAATAACTAAACAAATATTTATGTAAATACTTTATTGTTAGTTTACGTAATCTGTATAACGCCAACACCATTGTTAATAAATAATATCTTTACTGACTTAACAAACTGAATACTTTAACAACTAAGCATATATTTATATTTAAAAAAACAGAATTATCATATAAATAATTATATCGATTATTTAATTTACAGCAGAGGTAAAAGTTATTTCTTTGTCGCAGATACATCCATCAAAACTAAAAGTGAAATATTTACATTTAGAAATAGTAGGACCTGTCAATTTAAAAAAATTAATTATATTTATATTTATTAAATTTGGTTTGAAGTTTGCATAATACTTTAAGTTAAAATAAGAAGTTTGTAGTATTATAGCTATTTAATTACGTTGTAGCCACGTTACGGCATTTTAATTATTTTGAAAATAGAAATCAGTCGAACACACTACAAATTTTATAAAATCAAATTAAATTCTATATATTTGATGTCAGAGATTTTTTCAAAGTATTCTTGGTTAAGAGTATGCAATTTTTGATATATTACATAGTTATCTATATAAAATAGTGCAGGTTAAAAAAAATCTCAAATTGACGAAGAAAATGGTGCTATTGTTGTAGGACATTTTTGAAAAACGTTTCAATTGCAAAAAACATTCGTATGTTTGACGGAAAAATATTCATTTTACTACATTGTGTAACTTTTTTTTGAACATCTGATGGGTTTTGACTGACAGTGAGACACGTCGGGGACCAGTTGCAAAAATATCGTTTACAGAAAAACGCGTCCACAGTTTTATATTCAATTATTTCGCCAGTAATTTTTTTGTCAACGTACTATATTTCACCTAAACTTGTCCAATAGTACTCGTCATGTCTACCACTCCTGGAAGTGCAGTGTAAGTTTTTTCTATTAAAAAGAGATGGATCATCGTCAAAACTCGTATCGTGCGCGTGACAGTTAGCTATGACTTTCCGGCGGAAGATTTGTTTGTTTTGGCAGTATTCCGACAGCGTGATCAATTTTTATGTTTCACATCGTTAAAATGTTTAGCAATGACTTTGACGTTTAGAAGTGGCTCAAACAGATGCGTATTCTGAACACTTTATCGAGTAATTTTGCCATCGTAATTGCATAACTCATATATCATACAGTTCTAAGTACAAGAGATCCACAATATACATAATTAACGGTACAAATTAAAACACGTACACGGAGACCGGCTCACAAAAAGACAGTTGTGTCGTTATTTTCAAGAATTTAGAAAAACTATTTTAGAAAGACATACACATACACGCATACAATACACATATGTATACATACATACAATGCATGTACATACACGTACACTTTATTCTCGACGGATACATGTATAATAGGAAAAAGTTGTTCCAAAAAAATACTTTAATATATACAGGGTGAATCACGAATCGTGATCAGTAGAGATTACTCTATTATTAGCAGTCCGGTCGAAAATGTTTTTATCAGGTACAGGATAATTTCAAGAGAGCTTTCCCGTGATTATAACAAATTTTTCGTCAACTCTTTTTTTATGATTTTCCAACTTCACCTTCATTTTTTGCAAATACACCTATAATTTTTTTACGCCAATTTGTTAGAGGATTTCATGGCGAATTCGGAAACGCATCATAACATTAAAAAAATCGCAAAAAATTGCTTTTTTAAATTTTTTTTACAAAAAATTTGCTATAATCACGTGAAAGTTCTTTTAAAACCACGTGATAAAAACATTTTCGATCGGACAGCTAATGACAGAGTAATCTCTACTGACCACGATTCGTGATTCACCCTGTATACAGTGATCGGATAATTTAAAAAACATTTTGTGAGTCTTGATACAAATGTAAATAAATGTTTTATGAAAATTATTTTTATAAAACTATTGTGTGGTGAAATGATAATATGTGGTGTCTTTGGGGGGCGATGTTGGATATATTCTCAGATCAGAAACATTATTTTTTCCTGGCTTAACACTTTACCTAACGGAAGCCTATTAAGTAATAGAATTTTAAATAAGTGTGCTGTACCAAAGGAAAGCATAGAAATTTTCTTTTACATTGCAATCTTAAGTGACTATTAGATGACGTTGTTGAGCGTGACTTGTTATTTCACAATGAAAATTGCTGTTGCTGTTGAAGGTTCCATTAAAAAGTGTTTAGCCATGTACCATAGATTTCTCAAAATTATGCAATACCCTATTATAAAATTATGCACTATCTTATTAGCAAACATATAAATTTTCTCATTTTTAGCTCGACCTGAAATGTTTTTAATCCAGGGAGGGTTATAGGTTTACTCAACAACATTCAAGTAATAGAACGGAATGAAAAATATGCTATTGAATAAATATCTTCATTGTATCTTTGAGTTTTAATTTAAAAACGTTACGAACTTTCCCGATTAGTACAGGCGATGATAAGTCCGAATGGGAAGCATCTTTCGACCATGATCTCCTGGCGAGTATGTTCGCAGGAGCAGAGATGGTAGGAATGCGTGAGATGCTCGATCTGTTCATGATGTATCGCAAAGGGTGCGAAGTGCGGTCGTCTCTGTCTTCATTCGGCGGCACCTCATTTCGAAATGCAAAATACACATTGTCTAAAGCATCCCTGGACAAGAACGCGGCAGCGATGCAGGGCATCACGTTTCTTTGTCGTGAGATCGGGCATACCTTCGCGGAGGGAGCTTTGGTAAATTCAGCGGGCCATCCATTAAGGCGTCAGTATCCCGAAAGAATGCCGGTCCGGTTCCCAAAAACAAAATTCCTAGCGATCCGTCGCGTCGTCGTCGTCTGCGAGACAATATGACAACGGGTCCGGCGGTAACGCGTTCCCTTTCAGCGCGATAAAGAGACCCGGGGTAGGAGGGACTTTCCCTTAGTGGATGCAATTACTGGAAAAAAGGCGAGGCGAAGAGGATCGCGCGACCATTAATTATACGGAGGGTGGCTTGCGAGAAAAAAAAATAAAAGGAAGGAAGAAGCGTGAAGGGTGACACAGAGGAAAGAGAAAATTTCACTCTCGCGGACGGGGAGGAAAATGTAGCGGGTACGCCTTATATTTCGACAGCATTGTGACGACGGCCGAGCGGACGGGAGGGTGGAGAAATTGCAAAGGACCGTAAGGAAAAAAGGAGAATCGGGGCTGGACGAAGGGTAGACGAGGGAGCAGCGTACACCAGGAGAAAGAGGTGCTTCTTTCAGCGTTGACCGCCCGTGAAATTTCGTCGCCGTTGCATCAGGTAATTGAAGGTGTTATCCGCGTGAGATCTTCCTCCATTTCGCCGATAAACCGACGCGCCGCGGAGCGGCGTCGACTATCTCTCATCTCTTTAAATCATGCCACGGCTACACCGAGGTTATGCAAATGACAGCCGGCCGTGTCGATGAGAAAAGTCGCTCGTCTATTTAATACGACCGTCTTAATTGCTCGAAAGGCGGAATAGTTTCTCTTGCCAGGGGTGGCGGCTTCATTGTACAGCTCGTTAAGAGATTTCTCCATTTTATTTTTCCCTTAAGAGCACCGACGAGATGAGAATTGGCTGAATCGTCGCTGTTAAATGCCTGAATGCGAATGGGTCCGCTCGCTGCAAATAAATGATCGCCCAGTGGTGGGGGAGTCGCGAACAATTGTTTCGAGCTGGTTTATGCCCAGGGATCTTGTAGCTCCTTGTCGGTATGCTATCGGTGCGCTCCGAGGACCGTTCTGGGTTTACTGCTTCTCAAGAACTTCAGCAAAGGCTAGAAGATAAATCTGATTGGAATCTCAGTCTTTCTATAATGTTCCTAACGTACTACAACTATTAGTGCGACAGTCTAACCCCTCTCAATTCTTTCGTGAATTATTTACAGTGATGGGCGAACGTATTCCTACACCCTTTACAAAGGAACAAATTCTTTAAAATTGCATCAAATGACTTGAATTTTTGTCAGATATTGGAAGAATTACTTTAATAGATGTGTCCAAAAATTTATTGAAAATTGCTGTTACTCGGAATTGCGCAGACAAAAATGGAGGTCACGTTTTTTACTTCCTTATCCGACTATAATGAAAATTGAAAACGTAAACATATAGTCCATATTCATCTAGTCCATTAACTATAATGAAGTTTGAAGCTAATGTGTGAAACAATGTGTGAAACAATGTGTGAAACAATGTGTGAAACAATGTGTGAAACAATGTGTGAACAAGATCTGTGAAAATATTACGTGTGTGCAAAAGTGTTAGTCTTTTTTTTATTTTTACTATACAGCACCCACAAATAATTAATAATAACCGTATGAAAACATAAAACGATGGGACAATATTTGAATCCAAAATAATTTGTTTAGAGAATAAACACATACAATGATATATAATTGTCTAGACACAATTTGAACTCTACTTTGAATAAATTGGGAGCTGAATCGAAGTAACAAATTAATTGGAATTGTAAATATTAGCTTGACAAGGCTTTCTAACAGAGTAGTTTAAATATACGTTATTTCATACACTAATAAACGTGTCTAATTTTGTAGCGTCCTCTTTTAGTTAAACATCCTTTTTCCTTCGCACAGATGCGAACGATCAATAACCCGAAAAGAGATCTAAATCACGATAGAACTTTTGTTTGCGCTTGGTTTAACGCGTAGCGAACCCTAACTAATTGCGTACCATCGATTCTACGGATACAGTGAAGAATGTTCGGCTGGAAATAAAAATAACAAGACAGTGGGAAGAGTAAAGATACAATCTATCCGGCCGCTGTGTTTTATTTCGCAATCCGTTCTCATCCTTTCGGATATTACGAGTGCAATGTTGCCAAATTCCGAATCAGCATTTCAAATCACTGTTTAAAATCTAATAAGTGAACCGGAGATTTTGTACATTTCTAACGTACAAAAAGCCGAGTAAAAAAAACTTCGTTACGAGGGAAAATCCTGAATGAAAAATGTTAACTATTACTTAACCTTCACACGTTCCTCCAGAGATAATTACACAAGTTACATAAGAGATTCTCTGCTGATAGTTCACCCATTTTCACTTCATGAATAGTCCCAGTGTTTCATTCATATCTTCACACTGTGAAGAAGTAGATACATACATCAGTTTAAAGCATAGTCAGAGGAATAATCATTTTACAGTACAGTAGTCTGTGAATTTATGGAAAAGGGTCCTCCTCACAGATTTCAATGAGGTTTAGATATGTTGTCAAGGTTATCGATCTGAACAACATTCCCCTTTAAAGTTTGTGTCGGTCGGTTTTAATTTACGAGACATTCTCAAAAAATTATACTTGTAAATCCATGGGGTCGATGTGCTGCCTCTTCTTCGATTTCAATGACGTAATCCAGACCTAATCCATGCATTTACAAGTAAACTTTTTTATGTTGTTCAGAATGATGACCTTGACAACATATTTCAAGGTCATTGAAATCTGAGGGGAGTACCCTCTTCTACAAGTTCATCCTGAAGTCTTTAGCACCCCAACATGCTTCTGATCTACATAGCTCGAACTAATAAAATTAATTTTCAAATTCTCAAATTAATTGAAAAATTGAATCTAACCAACTGTTCTAATATTGAAACAATTTTTCTGTATAGTTCGAGGCAGAGTTGGCAATAATCAACTAATATTTAAAAAAGACTAATAATCTTTTTGAATATTAATCATAGCAAGATTATTAGTCAAAACTTTTTGATTAGTTAGTGATAACTAAATGGCAAATAGTTGGTCACAGCTCTAAGTAATCGTTAGCTATTGCTTATTAGTGAATTAGTAGTTGATGATCAGTCATCAATCTTTAGTCATCAGTCACTATTGTGCGATTAATATACATTAATATTATTAATTAATTATCACTAACTATTCAAAAAGTTTTGACTAATGACTATTTTGCTATGACTCTAACATTCAAAAAGACATGTCACATATTAGTCATTTTTAAATGTTAGTTGATTATTGTCCAACTCTGGTTCAGAGTTGGAGTTCAACTCTTGAATTTTCATTCAAGAAAATGTACGTAAAGGTTTATACCATGTACTAAGCGTTACAAGAATGTAGGGATTTATTAAAATTCTTCGGGGCTGAATATACCGAAGGGAAACTTCGGAAGGACGAATTTCGCTCCACATTCTCGAGTTACTTTTACGGGATGAAGAATCCCGTGCTTCTGCATTGTGCCGGCAGTGTTCAATGCATTTTGTATCAATGTCACGGGAAACATCGTGGTGCCTTGGCCACTTATGGTCCAGACCCACTGTTGAACATGTAAGTTCTTCTCGCATCTTCCTCGGGGCTGTTTCGAACGCGACACCCTTTCGCGCCCGACCTCGGATCAAATTGACACGATATCCGGCGTTGAATTTCATTTGATGAAAAAAAAGAAAAGAAGGGGAAAACAGGCCGAAGAAATTCCCTTTTCTCCGGGAATTGCGCCTCCGGCTGGTTTTCCCAGCTAGCGCGGGGAACACAGCGCGCGTCACACCGTGATCGAACCCGGTCTACAAACGTGACTGACGGCCCGGAGAATTGAAACGCGCGAAAAGAACGGGAGAACAATGCGGCCGACAGACAAGGGAAGCTCCAAGGAGATCCAGCAGATCACCTTTGATTTGTCCTCCTTAATCAGCAACTTTCGCCGATCTCGCAGAAATTGGATGTATACCGTCGCTCAAAAATTTGGGTCACCCTTTCCGGTTCCAATTTTTATTGTTCCGCTGATGTTTACTCGAGTATACAGGGTGGTCTACAATTTAGTTCCCTCGATTTTTCACTTACTCCAATATAGCCTGACGAACATATCTTTCGAACAAAATTTAATCAGTGCTGGTCTACGAATTGCACCATTAGGAGTTTGAGAAACAGTTTCATCATTAGAAGTCAACGTCACCTTGAGTTTCTTTTTTAAATGGCACTATGTATACATATCTCACTGCATAATTTTGTAAACGATTTCAAGACGAATTCAATGTCCTTTTGTACTATGACCATGAGTTTACCTTGACTGACCTTGAACTAAGAAATTGGTATTACATAGCGACTTTTCTTGTGTAACAAAATGTTACCATTTCTTTTATTTCTTCAAACAAATTGGAAGTTAAGTAAAATACCCTGTACATAAATATTTTTCATTTCAATGTATTTTATAAAATGCTTCCGTTTGTGATATCTGTCTGCAAAACTTTTTTATGCATTTGTAGCAAAATTGAGTAAATGAAATTCAAAGTTGTTGGAAAATTTGAAAAATTGAAGCTACCAATATATGATTTTTCCTCTATTAAAATCATTAAGGGAATAAATAACATTGAATTTGGTTTCTACATATTTCTTGCAATCGATGCAGACAATTTTTATTTTGCATGAAGATCCGCAGTCTAGTAATGAGTATAAACTATTATAAATGAAAGCAGTATATTTATGCTAACTCTTCGCTCAATCTTTTTTGTAAACTGACAGCGGTTTCTGTTGCATAGCACGATACAGAAGCAGAGAAAAGAAATTAAATGCATAATTAAAGTCATCTACAGAAATGGCTAATGAATAATTAAAATGTGAAATTAAAGTAGAAGCATTGGGCAAGATGAAATATATAATAATTATTTACGTATATCGTTAATTTTCTGCATTTGTTGTTCTTGAAAGTATTAATAATGTTATTCTTTTAGTGAAAAATGCAAATCCATACAAGTCGTTCATTACTTTCAGCGTCTAGATCTTCAAAAATACACAGCGCGCGAAATTGCAAAAAAATCAATTTTACATATAACTAAGACTGTGAGTAATTACTATGGAATATATTAATGTATGAAATTTATTTCAGTTGCATAGAGAGTTTTTGGAATATACAGGGTGTCCCAGTTTTTTCCGACCAAACTTTGCCAGCGTGTTTTACACGCAAAAGTAAGAAAAAAATGTTGTATGAACATATGCTCTTAAATGTTTGATTAAGGAGTTATAACTAATAATACAAAATGATAATGAACTGGCATTTCGTCGACACAGCGTACGAACGTATTATGAATACATTTAAATGGATACATTTAAAGTCCAATCTCATGGTCTCCAAGATCACCAGTTCTCACGCCAATGGATTTTTACGTGTGGGGAGTTGTAAAACCAAAAGTTCACGAAGCACAAATTAATACTCGTGAGCAGTTAGTACAGAGAATTGCAGACGCATTTGCTACGATTAGAGAAAAGGAAGAAGAAATCAGTTGTAATACGATAGAGTCAATATTTCTTAGATGGCAATCCTGTATTCGTAATAACGGACGTCATTTTGAAATGTTAACTCGTTAATAAAACATTTAAGAGCATATGTTCATGTAACATTTTTTTCTTTATGTAAACACAGAGATATTTATAATACGTTCGTACTCTGTGTCGACGAAATGCCAGTTCATTATCATTTTGTATTATTAGTTATAACTCCTTGATAAAACATTTAAGAGTATATGTTCATATAACATTTTTTTCTTACTTTTGCATGTATAACACGCTGGCAAAGTTTGGCCGGAAAAAACTGGGACACCCTGTATGGAGAAGAATTTTTGTTATCAATGTCTCAAATATGTCATTTTCAAAACGTCCTCCTCTAATAATGATTATTATCTAATCCCAGGTAATATGTAAATGTTCGATTATTAATACTGAAATTTATTTAATGTATTTTTATTTGTAAATCTTTTTAGTATCTCGAAATTAAATCACTAATTCTATTAACTGAGTAATTAAAATTCAGTTGGATTATCTCTAAATTATCGCCCGATTTTACTATATCAGTGAATTAGGAATACCCGAACTCTGTTAACGAAATCGTGCAAGTGCATTCATACTATTATTAATTATTAAGCCTCCATAGCTTCAAAGAAATTTCATGAAAAAGTGGATTAAGGAATTTCATGCAGAAAGACTCGACAGAGCATGGATATTTCTTTTTTTGCAATACTTCCTATAGTCAATTATGTGCATTTTTGTACTATGACAATTTTTCGTTTATTCCATTAATAATGAAGTTAATAATTTAATTATTAATAAGTTAATAATTTCTTCATAAAGTACGTACGAATTAAATTCTCTGCAAGAATAGTGATATTTTAATTAATTATGGTTATAAAAGACCAAAATATTTAATTTTGAGCTTTAATTGAAGAAGTGTCTATAAAATCGATGTATAGATTTTATCCTGTTTAATAGAAGCTGTTAAATCAATAGAACTACCGGGACTTCATAATGTATCATTAATTATTATTTGTCCTTGTACGCAAAAGCGTATATTGACAAGAAATAAATTCCCAAATACGCTGAACGCATGAAATATTACAGAAAACATAACGTAAATATGTTAATTTTCACGTAAAGTACCTCTGAAATTATTAAAGATTTTGATACCGATTGCACAGTTTATTCCTCTCACACTCTCAACTAATTTTCTGCGTCAATTATACCAGATTTATTTGTTAATATAGGTACGGGCATATTGGTTATTGCTGCTCAAATCTCTATCAAAGGATAGTAAACAGGTTACTAAATTAATGAAGAGGTATTTCGAATACCGTCTAATTATATTATTAACTGTTTTAATCATTATTTTTATTACACACGTGATCATTTAAACTACAAAAGAAAATTTATTTTTAGTTCTTTTAGGTGCTATATCGAAATGTATTTGACATTGAAATTTAATTGAATAATTACACATTTTATGGATACGTTACATTCACCTGCAATGGCAAAATTATACTGCTTCTCGTTTATCCTAAGTAATTTAGTAACAACATTTGCCACTTTTATGTTGAATATTCAACATAAATATATGAAGTTTTAATAGATTTAGTACTATTACTATCTTTTGTAGTATTTGTGTTTTTGTGTATGTGTATAGTTAGAAACCATTAGAGTCTAATAATGTCGATGCAATATTTCAAATGCAGGGATTAAAATTCTTTCCATAAAATTCCTTTTCCATGAAAATTTGAATTCATATTTCAATTGCAAATACATGAAATCGAAAGCAACAACAGAATCATATAAATTGTTCTTAATAGTTCTCAGTAGAGCGATTAAGAAATTCCGTAGTCTAGT